>CM024961.1:33292592-33937592 GCA_014282245.1 Rhododendron simsii
AAGAATATGGAGGCTTTCTACATGATTTTTTGAATTAAACCCATAGAAATGGAATACAAAAGGGAATAGGCAAAAGGAAATGCGGTAACGCCCACCTGTTCAACACGAAAACAACGGTAAACCAAGTCGCAACAGCATTACGGCACCGCCGGGGTTAAAAACGGCGGTAAAGAACCGCCGGTAATAAATCGGTGGTTAATTTTTTTTGCTTTCCCAAGAATCGAACCCAGAACCTCCGGATCCTATAGCGCGCGAGCTACCAACTGGGCTGAGTTGCATATTGCGTCATATAGGATAAATAATAATATTTATATTATACGGGTCGGTATTATTATAAATGGCGGTAATAAACCGCCGGTATTAAAAAAAGCGTATATTTTATTTTTCTGGCGGTATTTTAAAAAACCGCCGGTAAAAGTTTGTAAAAATGGCATTCTCAAAAAAACCGCCGTTTTAGATAGTTATTCCCGGCAGTTTTACTAATGCCGGTAAAAATAGTTTTTAATGGCAGTTTTTTTACCGCCGGTAATAATACCGCCGGTAAAAGCGATATTTGGCGCACAAAATAACTTGCCCACGTTCTGGACTTAAATTTGATTATCTTGTTCTTTGTCACTGTTAAGGTCAGGTTTGGCATAAAAAAGTTCAATCAGATTATTGGCTTATTGAAATGCAATAAACCTATGCGTTTGGGCTTAAAAGGAATTTGTCACCCGCGACTAGTATACATTCCGTCCATTTTTTGTGGTTATATTTTCATCCTTTCAATGTGTGAATTACCCTTCTTACTCTTTTGTACTATTTATCGTGATTGCTATTTCCACTGGTTACCTGTGGAACATTCTTGATTTCTATGGCGATTTCCAACCGCGATTTTGATTTCTTCCCCACCAGTGTTATCGGTGATTATAACAAGATGTCTTGCTCTTGCAAGTTTCTTGATGAATTTGATGCTCGTAGCATTTGTCTGTCTCGTACGTGATGCTTAATGATTCAATCAAGTACAAGACTTTTGAATTTTTTGTCTATCTGTCTCGAGAACATGTTTTAACCTCAGTGGGTCCAACAATCTTTGAATTGATCTACTTTCGTCTACCTTTCGATACACCAAAATTTATTATTTTTTTGGTTCAATCTCACCGTAATTTACCAATTTGAATAACCCTTTATCCATATAAATTAGGTTTCAATCCGGTTTAAAGTAAGTGTGGTTCAATGATTTTTTCAAAATAACTTACTTTTCGACCTATTGAGGGTAAAATTGACCTATCATTTGGTGTATAAATGTTTTTGGAGTAAAACACATTAGGTTACAAATTAGGCAAGACAAACTTTTCAATGGTTCAAATCATGTCCAAATCGGAGTTCGGGAGTGTCCATGGCAAGATTGCAAAGTTTAATTGGTTTTGAAATTCCCAAGATGCGCCCGGGCGCATGGTTTTGCGCCTGGGGAGCATGGTATTCCGCCTGGGGCGCATTAAGGCTCTACAATTGTCCAAACTCTGCGGGTTTGTCCCGAACACTCTAGAACTCCAATTTTGGCGACGTTTGAACCGTTAAAAAGCTCTTGAAGTCTACTTTAAAAAAAACAAAATTTTCCGATGCTCACCCGATGTAATAAAAAACTAACACGAGGGCATTTTAATTGCTTTATCTTACTCTATCAAACATCTTGCAGCAGGGCTTGGGGTAATCTTTGGATTCATGCATATACTAAAAAAGATATAAACGGAACACTGATTGCTACGTTCTCATCACGTAATGGATACAAGGTGGCGGCGAGCCCAGGTGCAGAAGTATTGATATTTGATCAACATCATTCGTGAATATGCTCACCAATGTAGTCTAGGTGACAAAAATTCCAAAACCTATAGAATGGCTACTTAGATTCTTATCCTGCATAGTCACTAGGAAAAACGGGACCTAATCCCATGTCCTTTGAACCTTTTTTCGAGTTCAAAGGCCAAGAAATATTTTTGTTCGAAGTTACTTCCTAAAGCTCTTTTCTCAAAGTCAAGCTTCAAATTGAAGTGTCTAGATAAGTTCGGACTTAAGATATAAGTTTCAAATTGTAGTTTCGGGAGCTCTTAAGCAATGAACGAATGCCTTAGAACTAGGTATACGAGTACCGAATGGAACAAAGAATCAGTGGAATGGCATGAAAACATGTTTTAGCCTTAGTGGCTCCGACAATCTTTAAATTGGTCTATTTTCGTCCAACTTTCGATAAACCAAAATCTATTATTTTTATGGTTCAATCTCACCGTATTTTACCAATTTGAATAACTCTTTATCCATATAAATTTGGTTTCAATCCGGTTTAAAGTAAGTGTGGTTCAATGATTTTTTTCAAAATAACTTACTTTTCGACATGTTGAGGGTAAAATTGACCTATCTTTTGGTGTATAAATTTTTTTGTAGTAAAACTAATTAGGTGAGAAGTTAGGCCAGACAAGCTTTTCAACGATTTAAACCACGTCCAAATCGGAGTTCGGGAGTGTCTGTGGCATGATCGCATGGTTTGGTTGGTTTTGAAATTCCTAAGATGTGCCAGAGTGCAAGGGATTGCGCCTGGGGAGCATGATATTGCGCCGGGTGCGCATTAAGCCTCCACAATCACTCAAATTTTGCAGGTGGGTCCCGGGCACTCCTGAACTCCAATTTTTGCAAGATTTGAACCGTTGAAAAGCTCGTTAAATCTACTTTCTAACCCAAGTAGTTTGAATCTTAAAATATTTGTGCAACAATTGACATGACCAATTTACCCTCAATAAGTCGAAAAGTAAATCATTTAAGTGAAGAGATAGCATCTCCCTCATCTTAAATCCGATAATATTATATATCGGTAAAAAGAATTTTTAAAGTATTAAAAGATGGTGAAATCCAATCATAACAATAATACTCCCTCCGTTCCAAAATGACTGTCCCGTTCGGTCTCCAATGCAAATTTTAAATTGTTAATATCTTTTAATCTATAATGAATTTTGTATGCAATATGGATCTTATTTGATAGATCTCAATTAGTTCTATTATACAAAGTTTTTAAAATATTTAAAAACATTGTAGATTGAAAGATATTAGCAATTTAAAATTTTTCTTGGAGACCGAACGGGACAGTCATTTTGGAACGGAGGGAGTAGTGTTTAATTTATGAAAAGTTGGTAGTATAAGTCGACCACTACAAAGATCGTCGGAGCACCGACCACCGCACCACCACCACCCTCACTTCACCACCACTACCACCGAACATCCACTTTGCTACCACCATTGACACCACACCACACCTCAACCATACCGGCTCTACATTCATTTAAGCCTACCACCACTTCAACGCCATGACTATCACTCCTCTATTGCTCCACATGGAACTCCACCTCGACTGGTACACCTCCACCAGTACCATCATTTTAGCACCACATAATCACCGCCCCTCCACTCCACCACCACAGCTACAATTGAGGCGCCACAGAAGGGGTGGGTTCCTAGAAACAAATCTTTGATTCAAAATTATTTGTACATCAGAAGATATGACCATTTTCTTTGGAAATGTGAGGTGATTGTACTCAAGGTAGTGGCATCAAAACTTCTCAGGTAATGCGGTTAACAAATGATGGTGGCGGTTAACAAATGATGGTGGTTTAGGAGTTGCACTGGTCAAGTGATATTGTTGGTGGTACGGACACCAAAATTTGGTTTCTTGAATGTATAAGCCTCGTATTAGGTGAATCCTGAGACGATAAAGCTGGTTTGTGTTGTTTGATGAAGTGTAAAAAGCCCTATAAATTCTTTGGAGATTTTAAAAATGAACAAATGCCTTAGAACTCGGAATGCGAGTACTGAATGGAACATAGAATTAGTGGAAGGGCATGAAAACATGTTTTAGCTTTCGTGGCTCCGACAATCTAAGAATTTGTCTACTTTTGTTCAACTTTCGATAAACCAAAATCTATCATTTTTATGGTTCAATCTCACAATATTTTAATAATTTGAATACCTCTTTGTCCATATAAAAAAGGTTTCAATCCCGTTTAAAGTTAGTGTGATTCAATGATTTTTTCAAAATAATTTACTTTTTGATCTGTTGAGGGTAAAATTTACCTATCTTTTGATGTATAAATGGTTTGGGAGTAAAACTAATTACGTTAGAAATTAGTGTTAAACTACTTTTCGACAATTCAAACCACGTCTAAATCGGAGTTCGGGAGTGTCTGTGGCAAGATCGCAAGGTTTGGTTGGTTTTGAAATTCCTAAGATGCGCCCAGGCTCAAGGGATTGCGCCTAGGGAGCATGGTTTGCGCCTGGGGCGCATTGAGGCTTCACAATTGCTCAAACTTTGCGGTTTTGTCCCGGACACTCCTGAACTCCAATTTTTGTGAGGTTTGAACCGTTAAAATGCTCGTTAAGTCTACTTTCTAACCATGTAGTTTAAATCTTAAAATATTTGTGCAACAATGGACATGACCAATTTACCCTCAGTAAGTCGAAGTGTAAATCATTTAAGTAAGGAGTTCGCATCTCCCTCATCTTAAATTTGATAAAGACCTATTATATATCAATAAAATGAATTTTAAAAGTATTAAAAGATGGGGAAATCAAATCATAACAATAATAGTGTTTAATTTGTGAAAAGTTGGGAGTATAAGTCAACCACTACAAAGATCATTGGAGCACCAGCCACCACTCCTCCACCACCCTCACTTCACCACCACTACCACCGTATTTCCACTTTGCAACCACCATTGACACCACACCTCAACTGTACCGGCTCTACATTCATTCAAACCTACCACCATTTCAACGCCACGACTTTCACTGCTCCACATGGAACTCCATTGCGACTAGTACACCTCCGCCAGCACCATCATTTTAGCACCACACAATCACCGCCTCTCCAGTCCACAACAACAGCCTCTATTGTGGCGACACGGAAGGGGTGGGTTCTGAGGTACAAATCTTATATTTAAAATTATTTGTACATCAAAAGATATGACCATTTTCTTCGCAATTGTGAGGTGCTCGTACTCGAGGTAGTGACATCAAAACTTTTGGGGAAATTCGGTTATCAAATGATGGTGGTTTGGGAGTTGCACTTGTCAAGGGATACGAACACATGCAAACATAGAATTTGAATACGAGTACTGAATGGAACATAGAATCTGTAGAAGGGCATGAAAACATGTTTCAGCCTTAGTGGCTCCGACAATCTTTGAATTTGTCTACTTTCATCCAACTTTCGATAAACCAAAATCTATTATTTTTATGGTTCAATCTCACCATATTTTACTAATTTGAATACCTCTTTATCCATATAAAATAGGTTTCAATCCGGTTTAAAGTTAGTGTGATTCAATAATTTTTTCAAAATAGTTTACTTTTTGACCGGTTGAGGGTAAAATTGACCTATCTTTTGGTGTATAAATGGTTTTGGAGTAAAACTAATTAGTTTAGAATTAGGCTACACAATTTTTTCAACGGTTCTAACCACGTCCAAATCGGAGTTCGGGAGTGTCTGTGGCAAGATTGCAAAGTTTGGTTGGTTATAGAATTCCTAAGATGCGCCCGGGTGCAAGGGATTCCGCCTGGGGAGCATGGTATTGCGGCTGGGGCGCATTAAGGCTCCACAATTGCTCAAACTTTGCGGGTTTTTTTCGGAGACTCCCGAACTTCAATTTTTGCGCTGTTTGAACCATTAAAAAGCTCGTTAAGTCTATTTTCTAGCCCAAGTAGTTTTGAATCTTAAAATAATTTTGCAACAATGGACCTGACCAATTTACCCTCAGTAAGTCTAAAAGTAAATCATTTAAGTAAAGAGATCGCATCTCCCTCATCTTAAATCTGATGAAGACCTATTATGTATCGATAAAAAGAATTTTTAAACTTTTAAAAGATGGTGAAATCCGATCATAAGAATAATAGTGTTTAATTTATGAAAAGTTGGTAGTATAAGTCGACCACTACAAAGATCATTGGAGCACCGGCCGCCACATCTCCACCTCCCTCAATTCACCACCACTACCACCGCACTTCCACTTTGCTACCACCATTGACACCACACCTCAACCGTACTGGCTCTACATTCATTTAACCGTACCACCACTTCAACGCCACGACTATCACTCCTCCACTGCTCCACATGGAACTCCACCATGACTTCTACGCCTCCACCAACACCATCATTTTGGCACCACATAATCACCGCCCCTCCACTTCACCACCACAGCCACTATTGAGGCACCACAGAAGGGGTGGGTTCTGAGATAAAAATCTTTGAATCAAAATTATTTGGACATCAAAAGATATAATCATTTTCTTCGCAATTGTGAGGTGATTGTACTCGAGGTTATGGCATCAAAACTTGTGGGGTATTGCGGTTATCAAATGATGGTGGATTGGGAGTTGCACTGGTCAAGTGATATTGTTGGTGGTATGGACACAAAAATTTGATTTCTTAAATATATAAGCCTTGTGTATTAGGTGAATCCAAAGATAAGAAAGTAGGTTTGGGTTGATTGATGAAGTGTAAAAAGCCCTATAAATTATCTGTGGCTCTTTAGAAATGAACAAATACGTTAGAACTAGGAATGCGAGTACTGAATGGAACATAGAATCAGTAGAGGGCTTGAAAACATGTTTCAGCCTTAGTGGCTCCGACATTCTCTGAATTTGTCTACTTTCGATAAACCAAAATCTATTTTTTTTATGGTTCAATCTCACCATATTTTACTAATTTGAATACCTCTTTATCCATATAAAATAGGTTTCAATTTGGTTTAAAGCTAGTGTGATTCAATGATTTTTTCAAAATAATTTACTTTTCGACCTGTTGAGGGTAAAATTGACCTATCTTTTGGTGTATAAATGGTTTTGGAGTAAAACTAACTACGTTAGAAATTAGACTAGAAGTGCTTTTCAACGGTTCAAATCACGTCCAAATCGGAGTTCAGGAGTGTCTGTGGCAAGATCGCAAAATTTAGTTGGTTTTAGAATTCCTAAAATGCGCCCGGGCGCAAGGGATTGCGCCTGGAGAGCATTGTACTGCGCCTGAGGCGCATTAAGGCTTCACTATTGATTTTATACATCGATTACATGTTTTTAATTTGTTTACCAGAGGGGTACGTACTATTACATGTTTACAATAGTCCCCCTTTTTTGTTTGATTGGCTACTATAGCCTGTGTTGGTCAGTTATGGATATTCTTTCAGTTGTGTTATGGATTTTGAGATTGAAATTGAATGTTTCATAGTTAATTTCCTTCATTGCTGTTATATTTCAGTTGTGTTATGGATTTTGAGATTGGAATTGAATGTTTCATAGTTAATTTCCTTCATTACTGTTTTATAGCATCATTTTAGAGACTTTCTAATTGATATAATTTTTTTATCGGCAAAAGTAACAAATTATTAGAAAACTTGACAAGGTTACATCAAGATCAGAGAACGGGGAGGGGAATCCAACAAAGGTTGGATAAAAGGGCAAAACCCAACAGCTAGAGGGCATGACGCCCAAACACTTAAAGGTCTCAAAGCCCAGACACAACAATAGAAATCAAACAAATGCAAAGGCCTTCAAATGCCGGATAGAAAAATAAATGCCCAATAACCCACCATCTAACCCTCCAAAGTGGGCTAGATCCAACCCAGGAACCCAAAACCAACCCAAGACTTCTGAGGTTTTTCACTACAGTGCTGCCCCACCACCAGCTTCCAAACCACTGATAGAACTACCAAACAATCCGAACAACACTTTGCCTAATAAAACCACTGCGCCACCATTGGCCACCACAATAAAAGGCACCATCAGCATACCACCCATCGGCCGCGGAAGCTCAGTGAGCCGTTAGGCGATGATCGATGCATCTAACAATGCGACCGGCAGGAGTCCAATGCCAGCCATGTCCAGACCACCAGATCCACCTAGCCATTAGGCCAAGAACTGGAAAACCCAAGAGAAAGACCGACGATGGATCATAAGCATGGAAGAAACACAACTGAGAGGGGACTACCGAAAATAAAGCAGCAGAACAAGAAGATAACGCAAAAAGCTAGAGGAGAGGATCAGAAAAAAAAAAATAGAGGGGAGAGGGAATGATAGAGGATCTAAGAACCATGCCGAAGATTCCGACCTCATTGGATGTTCAAAACCTCGGTGAGCACCACCGAGAAGAATAGCATATCGTCTCCCAAAAATGGACAGGAGTAAACGGACGCTGAGATCCATAAACTCAACCATCGTCCACCAGAAGCCACCACTGCCACCATCTCATTGTCATCGCTGTTGCTGATCAAGTTATCTATAAAAGAAGTAAAAAAAGAAGAACTTGGAGAGGGAAAGAGATGGGAGAGATGGAAGGAATAGGGAGGGTGAAGAAGAGAAAGAGAGAGAAGGGGGACAAAGGAAAATCGCCTGGGCGGAGGAGGGGGAAGGCGGCGCCCTTCTCTCCCCCCCCCCCCCCCCCCCCCCCCCCCCCCCAAAGCTACTGAAAAATGGTCCTTTCATTTTCTAGAGAGAGAAGATCGATGGGGCTGCAAACACATGGGACAGCTCCTTATCTTTTCGAGGTTTGGTTAGGGTTAACAAGTTCAATTGGTTGCGTTGACAAATGAGCCCGAGCAAGGATTTAGTTTGGCTCATTGAATAAATAAGTAGAGCTTGAGTTGGTCGAAGTTTGGCTCAGACTAAGAGTATATATTTGGAGCATCCGTCGCCAAAAGGATCACCGCATCCGTCATCAAAAGGATCGCCCTAACATGATTATCTTATGACTATTAAGAATGAATCAAACCAAATGGTTCGATTTCTCAATCTTTCTGACTTGCTTCTACGGAACCAAGGTCGAAAAAATTGAAAAAGTCAGTCATTCACAATCACTGATGAAGGATTCCTCGAAAAGTTAAGGATTAGCAATATTTATTAGAAATCAAATGGATTCGGTCATATACATTCGTGAGGAAGGTAATCAAATCAAAAAAGAAAGAAGTTGAATTCTTCTTTCTTTTATCACTTAGGAGCCCTGTGAGATAAATGTCTCATGCATGCACGGTTTTGCATGAGAGTGAAGAAGTGAGGAATCTCTTTTCGACTTTGACTCTCCCACATACTCCAGTCGTTGCCTTTGTTTCTATTACTTGAAAAGTAGCTACTTCAGCTTTAGCCACTCGAATTTTTGATATTCCCTTTTATTTCCCATCAAAGATATTCCCTTTTATTTTCCATCAAATGAATGACATCTTTTTCTAGAAATCTTAGTTATTCTTACAATGATATTGGGAAATCTCATTGCTATTACTCAAACAAGCATGAAACGTGAACTGATAACCATAGTCACAAGAGAAACCGAACCCAAGTGAAGTTAAGCTGAGTCCTTTTCTTCCTTTGCTACCAGGCATTCATTGCTGGTCACACCTAAATCTATCGGGAGCCTAGTATGGACTGCTAAATCAATTTCTCTTAGCTTGTTACTTTACCTTTACTACGATATCAGCAGCTTAGCCTTTCTATTTAGGAGCGCAGCCTATTATAAAGAAAAAGATAAGATGAAAAGCGCTACGCACCACTTAGTTGCAAAAGCCTATCCTTTTATAGTGATATTCTCTCCCTAAAGCGAAGAAAGTTCGGCGCCATCCCGTTATTGTCTAGCTGCCATACCGTTGAGCGAGGGCAATAACTTTAGTAAAGCAAAGACTAAGACCTTCATCGAAAAGAGTCATTCCCTTCTTCCTAGTCATAGGCGAGGGAAAAAGAGGTCGAGCTGGAGGGAGCCTTCTTTATATGTGGGATTGATTTGGAGAATAGAAGCCCGTCCGCTACCCTGCTATGAGTTGAAAGTCTCTGAGGTACTTGGCCACATGGAATTACACTTGGTAGTATCGAATTGTACTTGGCCGCAATGAATTGAACTGAGGCGCTATGAATTACTCTTGGCCGCATAGAATTGCACTTGGCTACAGCGAATTATTCTTGGCCGCCTCGAATTACACTTGGGCGCATCGAATTGCACTAAGCCACTATGAATTACTCTTGGCCGCATTGATTTGCACTTGGCCGCTACGAATTATACTTGGTCTCATCGAATTGCACTTGGCTGCTACGAATTACACTTGGCTGCAATGAGTTGCACTTGGCCACATCGAATTGCGTTTGGCCACATCAAATTGCTCTTGGCCACATAGCCTTTGTCATTTTCCAAACCGGAATCATCGTACTCTTCACAATGACAGTTATGAAAGTCCGAACTCCTCAATTCAGGGTTAGTTCTTCCACGTTCGGTGCTTTCAATGTCCAAATAACCACCCCTTCGTTCAACACAAGGATAAATACTGCACTTGTGGTCAAGAACACAAAGTTTGGCCCTTATAAATACGAAAACTCCACTGTCAATTTCTTCTATAAGAGTATGCCAGTTGGGAGTGCTAAAATCCCCAATTCAAAAGCCTTTTTTTCCGATCCACCAAAAACATAATTGTTTCGGTAAACCAGGTTAATTAACTTCCAAGCTGGGAATACCGAGCTGGTTAGTGACTTGAATTAGGGGATTTTGCATCTGACTTGCCAATCGACTTTGAACGGAAAGGTGGACCACTTGTTCATTTTCAAGAAGAAAAAAGCTACTAATTTGGATTGCACCATGGATGTCAAAATCGCAACTAGGAAACTCCAGAATGTCCAGTGCAACTAATGCTGGTGTTAAATTGTTTGGATTTTATACATCTATTACATGTATTTCAAATTGTTTTATAGAAGCCTAGAGGCCGGGGCACACGCAATGCGTGTGGAAATTGAGTTTTCAAGACTATAGAACTCATATGGCAACACTCTCTTTCGGGGTTCCTATCAGTAAATCAAATACACAAGAGAGAGAGAGAGAGAGAGAGAGAGAACCCGATTGAGTAGGAAAGAGAGAGAACCCAGATTGAATAAAAATTTACTTTCCGAAAAAATAGAATCCGTGGGGAGGTGAAACAAAAAAAAATGAGAAACTCATATGCCAACACCAGTTATACAAAACCCAAATTGAATAGAAACTTCATATGCGGATCAAAAAAGAATAAAAATTTCATATTACCATGGGGTTGAGTTTCTATTCAATTCTGTTGCAATTTAACGCCAACTGGTGATGACTGTGTTGTATCTACTTGCAACTGATATTCTGGAGGGACCGTGTTGCGATATTCACTTCCATTGTACAATTCATGTCAACAGCCTTCTTCTTCTTTAAAATCAACATCAACTCCACTTTCCCGGTCAATTTCGATCGGCAGCTCAAAGGCACAATTCCTGAGCTTAGATCATGTCCCAGTTGCGTCTTTCCAACTACATTGGTCGAATCAAGGTCCACTGGAACGGTAAACTTTTTGGTCCTTCAGAATTGGGCTTTTGATTTAAGAATAACCGCGCTCCCAACCTTAGCTTCGCTGTAGTAGAAATAGATTGTGCTGTTGTCATACTTGTAGGGGCCAAAATTGACGTTCTTGATCCCAAGTGCGAAGTTGGTTTTAAGATTGAAGGAAGTATTTGTGGTTGGGATATCGAACGTGTCGAAGGTGGCGGATCTGACCCAGAACTTGGGATTTCGGACCTTCATGACCGTCATGGAGAAGAGGAGTACGATTCCAGTCTGGAAAACGATGAAGGCTATACCGTAGAGTAGCCATTTCTTGTGCTTCTGGCGACGGAGCTCCTTGGCATCAAATGCCATGGCTTCTTTGTTGCTCCTTGGCATCAAATTGCACTTGGGGCCACTACGAATTGCACTTGGTCACATCGAATTCCTTTTTGCCGCATCGATATGCACTTGGCAAATCGAATTGCACTTGGCCGCATGGAATTACACTTGGATACGTCGAATTGAACTTGGCCGCATCGAATTGCACTTGGCCGCTACAAATTGCACCTGACTACGTGAAACTGCAATTGGACGCTTGAAATTACACTTGGCCGAGTCAAATTGCGACCAATTGCAATTTAACGCGGCCAACTGCAATTACACGCGGTCAAGTGCAATTGGACGCGGCCAAGTCACTTCAAAGCGGTCAACTCCAATTTGTAGCGGTCAAATGCAATTCGTAGCCGCCAACGGCAATTCGTAATGGCCAAATATAATTTGAAACGGCCAAGTACAATTCGATCCGGCCAAGAGTAGTTCGTAAATTAAACTATTCTCAAAACTCAAGCGTCAAACCGTTCATAAGCTTTTGGCAACCATAAAATATTCATAAGTGCTACGTATAAAAAAGCTTTACCTAAAAATCACTCGATCATAAATACCCTCTACAAGTGCATTCCAGATAATTTACGGGTAAAAAATCTTTGTACCTAGCATCCTCTAAAATATTTCCCCCAAGCCATTTCCCCAGAGATAAAACCCCACTCCCCTTCCAATTTAAACAAGAAGTTAAATTTCCATCTGAAAATTCACACAAAAAACAAGTCCTATGGCAGTGGAATACAAAGCAGGGTATGCCTTGGCACCCGCCAATAGTTATTACTGGAACTACCAAGAGCGGGCAAAGCAACCTCATCCGAGCTCCGAAGCTAGAAATGTAAGAAATGGTTGTTATATGGCGTGGCCTTTGTCATTTTCCAAACCAGAATCATCGTACTCTTCACAATGACGGTTATGAAAGTTTGAACTCCTCAATTCCGGGTCAGTTCTGCCATGTTCGGCGCTCCCAATGTCCAAACAACCACCCCTGGGTTCAACATAATGATGAACACTGCACTTGGGGTCAAGAACACAAATTTTGGCCCTAATAAATACAAAAACTCCAATGTCAATTTCTTATATAAGGGTACACCAGTTGGGAGTGCTAAAATCCCAATTTCAAAAGCCTTTCTCCGATCACCAAAAACATAGTTGTTTCAGTAAACCTGCTTAACTACCAAGCTGGGAATACCAATTGACTTCGAACGGAAAGGTGGACCTCATGTTCATTTTCAAGAGGAAGAAGGCTAATAATTTGGATTGCACCATTGACGTCAATATCCCAAACCCACGTCACTACCACATTCAACATTTCCTTCACGTTCACACACCAAAAAAAAAAAAAAAAGTAATTCGAATTACCTTCACTACTCTCTCAATTCAACCAACAAAACAAAAACCAATTTCCCAAAACAAGTCCTTTGGCAGAGGAATACAAAGCAGGGTATCCCTTGGCACCTGCCAACGGTTATTACTGGAGCGACCAAGAACGGGCAAAGAAACCTCAACTGAGCTCCAAAGCCAGAAATGTAAGAAATGGTTGTTATATGGCATGGCCTTTGTTATTTTCCAAACCGGAATCATCGTATTCTTCACAATGACAGTTATGAAAGTCCAAACTCCTCAATTCCAGGTTAGTTCTGCCACGTTCGGCCCTTCCAATGTCCAAACAACCACCCCTTCGTTCAACATATCGATGAACACTCCAATAGGGGTCAAGAACACAAATTTTGGCCCTTATAAATACGAAAACTCCACTATCAATTTCTTCTATAAGGGTACGCCAGTTGGAAGTGCTGAAATCCCAAATTCAAAAGCCTTTCTCCTATCCACCAAAAACATAATTGTTGCGGTAAACCTGGTTAACGAAGCTGGAAATACCGAGCTGGGTAGTGACTTGAATTCAGGGATTTTGCCTCTGACTTGCCAATTGAATTTGAACGGAAAGGTGGACCTCATGTTTATTTTCAAGAAGAAGAAAGCTACTAATTTGGATTGCAACTGCTGCTAGTGTTAAATTGTTTTGATTTTTTACCTCGATTACATGTATTTTAATTTGGATTTTGAGATTACATGTTTACTATAGTCCTCCCATTTTTGTTTGATGGGCTACTATAGCCTGTGTTGGTCAATTATGGATGTTCTTTCAGTTGTGTTATGGATTTTGAGATTGGAATTGAATGTTTCAGAGTTAATTTCCTTCATTGCTGTTATATAGCATCATTTTAGAGACTTTCTAATTGATATAGTTTTTTTATCGGCAAAAGTAACAAATTATTAGAAAACTTGACAAGGTTACATCAAGATCGGAGAACGGGGAGGGGAATCCAACGAAGGTTGGATAAAATGGCAAAGCCCAACAGCTAGAGGGCATGACGCCCAAACAATTAAAGGCCTCAAAGCCTAGATACAACAAAAGAAATCAAACAAATACAAAGGCCTTCAAATGCTGGATCGAAAAATAAATGCCCAATAACCCACCATCTAACCCTCCAAAGTGGGCTAGATATAGCCCAGGAATACCCAAAACCAACCAAAGACTTCTGAGGTTTTTCACTGCAGCGTTTCCAATACATTACATTTGTATATATTGAAATGATTCTAGCCTAATGCAGTTAAAGTACACCAATCATTTTATTTTTTTCTTTAAGCTACATCAACAGTCACGTGCTTATTTTTTTATTTATAAAAGAAATTGAGAAATGAGAATGTAAAATAACCATTTTTTATCAAATCATACCAAAATTATTATGATTATAACTATCTATACACGAATAATTATCAATAATATTCAAAATCAAGTATACAAAAAATTAAAAATTAAAAAGTCAGGAGGCTTCGGGGGCCGGGCCCCTCCCAAGCACCAATGTAGCTCCGCCCCTTACCTTATGAAAAATAAACACTTGTCATTTTTCTCATTTTCACTTGGAAAAACCGCTCATTTAAATTATAAACTCCACTACCATGAAGAATTGCATGGGTGTGTGTCATTTTTATGGTTAAGTTACATAACGTCGGTGTTTGATATTGTTATAAAAACATGTGAAAGCGTGTTGAATGACCTATAATATACAATTGAAGTCTTTCTTTAACATTGAAGCATTTTAGATAAGATACTTTGACAAATAAACTTTCAAAATACTTACACTAGTGATGTCTGATTGGAGATTTTTAAATATTCATCCTCTTTAGTCATACTACATAAGCATACATTCTGTCCATTTTTTGTGCTTATATTTTCATCCTTTCAATGTGTGAATTACCCTTCTTTCTTTTGTACTATTTATCATGATTGCTATTTCCATTGGTTTCCTGTGGAACATTCTTGACCTCTATGGTGATTTCCAACCGCGAATTTGATTTCTTCCTCACCAATGTTATCGGTGATTATAACAAGATGTCTTGCTCTTGCAAGTTTCTTGATGATTTTGATGCTAGTAGCATTTGTCTGTCTCGTGATGCTTAATGATTCGATCAAGTACAAGACTTTTGAATTTTTTGTCTACCTGTCTCGAGGCAAGACGGTGTGGCACGTCATAAGTAATGAAGATGATTGAGAAAACATGAAATATTTGAGTGTACAGGGAAATGTTTTGTTTTCCATCAAAAATGTGATTTCTTCCTCCCCGAACATGGTATATTGTGTTCTTATTCTAGTGTTGCTGCTTGTTTCTTTTTAAATAAATAGATTGTTGTAGGTTAATTTCGATCAAGGACAAAGATTTAGCTTTAGTTTTATCAATTGATTTGGGGAATGGCATTTGTTTTACACCTTTTTTATGGGATCGTAGCCTCCTATCGATCGCCAGCAAAGAATTGCTCCTGGTTGCATAGTTTTGCTCATGGCTGCAAAGAATTGCTATTGGCCACAAAGAATTGCTCTTGCCACAAAGAATTACTCTTAGCCACAAAGAATTACTTCTGGCCGCAAAGAATTGCTATTGGCCGCGAAGGTTTGCTCTAGGCCGCGAAGAATTGCTCCTGGCCACAAAGAATTATTCATGGCCGCAAAGTTTTGCTCTTGGCCGCAAAGAAGTACTCCTGACTGCAAATTTTTGCTCATGTCTGCGAAGATGTCTCAGGATTTGATTTAGATCGTCTATTTCTCGTTATCAACTGCATGTCCTCTAGGGGAGTGCACAGGTTGGGTTTGACGCCGAGCCCGACCTGACCATGTTAGGTTACAAAAGTTCATGCCCGAAACTGAACCGAACATGTAGTAAGAACCGTCCGTGAGCCCGATTCTTTATGTCGGGTCGAGTTGGATCGGGTCGAGTTGGTTGGTTTTGCCCTTCGGGTTGGTCGGGTCAGGTTCGACCCCCTTGGGTAAGGAACGCAGTAACCCGAACCGAAACTCTTTTTTTTTTTTTTTAACAAAACCCAACCCGTATCCAACCGAAGCACCTGTTCGAAGCAGCCCAAGACCCTTCGGGTTGATCGGGTTACGGGTGTTTTGCACACCCCTAATGTCCTCATCTAATTTTGTGTACAAATAATTGACCTCCTAAATTCGTAATGGATAGTCGGTGTCAGATCGTTTTATATAAGATTTGCCATAGCTATTTCATTTTCAGGACCACCATATGTGCTTATTGCTTTTAGGTTACCATGCAAATTTTTAGCAAAACCATGGCCAATTCCAGTTAAAAGATAATAACCACAATTTTTAGCAAAACCATGGCTAATTGCAATTACAAGATATAAGAGTTTGATTCCAGTCTGGAAAACGACGAAGGCCACGCCATAGAGTAGCCATTTCTTACACTTCTGGCGGTCATGGCCACATCGAATTACACATGGCCGCATCGAATTGCACTTGGCCCCATTGAATTACACTTGGCTGCGTCGAATTGCACTTGGTCGCATCGAATCGCACTTGGGCGCTACAAATTGCACTTGGCCGCTACAAATTGCACTTGGACGCATCTAATTGCGGCCAAGTGCAATTCGTAGTGGCCAACTGCAATTAGACGCGGCCAAGTACAATTCGTAGCGGCCAACTGTAATTTGACGCGGCTAAGTGCAATTTGATCCGGCCAAGAGTAATTCGTAAATAAAACTCAAGCGTCAAACCGTTCAGACGCTTTTGGCAACCATAAAATATTCAAAACTGCTAAATACAAAGAAGTTTTACCTAGAAATCACCCGGTCATAAATACCCTCTACAAGTGCATTCTGAATAATTTCCAGGTAAAATTCTTTGTACCTAGCATCCCCAAAAATATTTCCCCCAAGCCAATTCCCCAGATTAAACCCCACTCCCCTTCCGATTCAAACAGGAAGTTAAATTTCCATCTGAAAATTTCCCAGTATATATATATACACACACACACACACACCACTGCTCCCAAACCCTTGTCACTGCCACAACCAATATTTCCTTCACATTCACAAGAAAAAAAAAAAGAGTCCAATGGCAGCTTAATACAAATCAGGGTATCCCTTGGCACCCGCCAACGGTTATTACCGGAGCGACCAAGAGGCGGGCAAAGCAACCTCATCTGAGCTCCAAAGCCAAAAATGTGAGAAATGGTTGTTATATTGCTTGGCTTTTGTCATTTTCCAAATCGGAATCATCATATTCTTCACAATGACAGTTATGAAAGTCCGAACGCCTCAATTTCGGGTTAGTTCTGCCACGTTTGGCGCTTCCAATGTCCAAACAACCACCCCTTGGTTCAACATAACGATGATCACACTGCACTTGAGGTCAAGAACACAAATTTTGGCACTTATAAATACAAAAACTCCACTGTCAATTGCTTCTATAAGGGTACGCCAGTTGGGAGTGCTAAAATCCCAAATTCAAAAGCCTTTCTCCGATCCACCAAAAACATAATTGTTTCAGTAAACCTGGTTAACTACCAAGCTAGGAATACCGAGCTGATTATGACTTGAATTCGGAGATTTTGCCTCTAACTTGCCAATTGACTTTGAACGGAAAGGTGGACATCACGTTCATTTTCGAGAGGAAGAAAGCTATTATTAGGAAACTTGACAAGGTTACATCAAGATTGGGGAACGGGGAGGAGAATCCAACCAAGGTTGGATAAAAGGGCAGAGACCAACAGTCAGAGGGCATGACGCCCAAACACCTAAAGGCCTCAAAGCCATGATACAACAATACAAATCAATCAAATACAAAGGCCTTCAAATGCCAGATCGAAAAATAAATGCCCAATAACCTGCCATATAACTCGCCAAAGTGGGCTAGATCTAGCCCAAGAATGCCCAAGACTTCTAAGGTTCTTCACTGCAGCGCTGCCCCACCTTCGGCGACCAAAACCCCGATAGAACCACCAAATAACCCGAATAGCACTTTGCCAAATAAAACCACCGCACCATTATTGGCCACCACGGGAAAAGGCACCATCCACATACCACCCATCTGCCGCGAAAGCTCACCAAGCCGTTAGGTGATGACCGATGCATCCAACAATCCAACTAGCGGGAGACCGACGCCAGCCATGTCTAGACCACCAGATCCATCTAGCTATTAGGCCAAGAATAGAAAACCCAAGAGAAAGACCGGCAATGGATCCAAAGCACAAACGAAACACAACCAGGAGGGGACTGCTGGAAATAAAACAACAGAACAAGAAGAAAACGTAGAAGGCTAGAGGAGGGGGTCAGAAAAAAACATAGGGGAGAGGGAAAGACTGACGATCTAAGAACCATACCAAAGACGCCAACCTCGTCGGACGTCCTAAACCTCGGTGAGAACCGCTTTGAAGAACAGTTTATCGTCTCCCAAAAACAAACGGGAATAAATTGTAGCTGAGATCCAAAAACGCAAGCATGGAATTACACTTGACGCATCAAATTGCACTGGGGTGCAACGAATTACTCTTGGCCACATCGAATTGCACTTGGCCACATCGAATTGTACTGGGCTGCTACGAATTATTCTTGGCCACATCGAATTGCACTTGGCCGTAGAATTGCACTTGGCCACATAGAATTGCACTTAGCCACTACGAATTGCACTTGGCCGCATCGAATTGCTCTTGGCCACATCGAATTACACTTTTTCGCATTGAATTGCACTTGGGCCTGCTACGAGTTGCTCTTGGCCGCTAAAACAAAAGTTTATATTCGAAATGCACTTTTTGAAACATTTGTTTATTACTAACCAAAGTAGTAGGAAGAGAGATATAATTTCAATTGACACCACCATAATTTACATGCTCAAGTTGATTTTTGCAAAGGAGAAAAAGTGTTAAAGTCAAGGAAAAAGGTACTTTAAGATCAAATATGAAAAAGAAGTAAATTTTGGTCTTTACTCTTGACGAAGAATTGGAGAAGTGTTATTTACGTTCTCAGTTTTTTCTTGCGTGAAGTCCACTTATAACCCTGTGATTTGGGCCATATACGAATACACCCCTTTAGATTCAATTTTGTGCATCTGCACCCCCACACGTTTGTGAGAGGCTACTCCTCCACAAGTCATGCTCCTCCATCTTACACTTTTAAGAGGCTGCTCCTGGAGCACAAAATAAATTGCCCTTGTTCTGGACTTAAATTTGATTATCTTGTTCTTTGTCACTGTTAAGGCCAGGTTAGGCATAAAAATGTTCATCAGATTATTGGCTTATTGAAATGCAATAAGCCTGCACGTTTGGGCTTAAAAGGAATTTGTCACACCCCAACAATGTCAAAAAAAAGCACCAAGTCAGTGCATTTATTTAATTTGACTTAATTATATCGACTGAATTTCTTCACTTTTTAAAGTTGGAAGAAGGCACTGTTAGTCTGTTACTTTTGTATTGGGTTTCCCTCAATAGATTTACGATTGTCATCTCCAAGTGGTTTTTGCAGGTTGTATTGCTTTGTGATTGGCTTATAGGGCTAGTTAGTGACAAAAAATTAGCGGGTGAATTGAGTGTCGATTGAGATGAGTTTTGTTCGTTATCATGCCTAATTAATCTTCCTATCCTTTTAATTACTGTATCTTTACTCCTTATAATTTTACTGTGGTTAGTAAAATTTTCTTTACCATTCAAAAAAAATAGATTTACGCTTACATAGCCAAATCTTAAAACCAATGAAAGAATCGAAATTTTATTGCATTCTATAAATAAATATTAAAAAAAATAAAGAAAAGAGGGTAAATATCTACTACTAGACAAATCCGAAGTACGTAAAGCAAAGCGTGAAGAAATCCCCAAAAAGGGGCTTAACATTAGTCGCAAATGTCAAACTCACCCCCTCTGAGGAACAATCAAACGAACACTCTAATTTTTCCCATTCTGCTCAACTGAAATCAAAACTGGTGGTGATGGTGGTGGATGAGGGTATGGTAATGATCCATATATATATATAGTGTGAAGATTAAGGTGTGAAAAGTGGAACGCCTTTTTTGAAGTCTTGTGATAAACAGAGAGTGAATTGGAAGGGAGGACTTGCTCCGTTGAGGGATGGTTCCTCCCAAACGTGTGGGACAGGTTCGATTTCTAGAACAGGGGATGGTTGGCAAGAAGAGATAATCTACGCGGAAATATCAAATACTAATGGATGCATCTATATATTGAAAGCGATGGCTTCGAGTTGGGGTCGTTTTAAGTATGATAAACAACTGTTCGAGTCAGCTGCACCTTAAAAATTTTTATCGGAAAGTGTACTTATTATGTCATAAAATTTTTGCTTTCCAATACATTACATTTGTAAATATTGAAATGATTCTAGCCCAATGCAATTAAAGTACACCAATCATTCTGTTTTTTTTTTCTTTAAGCTACTTCAACAGTCACGTGCTTATTTTTTTATTTATGAAAGAAATTGAGAAATGAGAATGTAAAATAACCGTTTTTTTATTAAATCATACCAAAAATAACCGTTCTTTAACATTGAAGCATTTTAGATAAGACACTCTGACAAATAACCTTCCAAAATAATTACACTATTGATGTCTGATTGGAAATTTTTAAATATTCATCCTCTTTAGTCATACTACTTAAGTACACATTCCATCCATTTTTCGTGCTTATGTTTTAATCCTTTCAATGTGTGAATTACCCTTCTTACCCTATTGTACTATTTATCGTGATTGCTATTTCCATTGGATTCCTGTGGAACATTCTCTCTATGGCGATTTCCAACCGCGACGTGATTTCTTCCTCACTGGTGTTATTGGGGATTATAACAAGATGTCTTGCTCTTGCAAGTTTCTTCATGATTTTGATGCTCGTAGCATTTTTCTGTCTCACGATGCTTTGTGATTCGATCAAGTATACGAGACTTTTGAATTTTTTGTCTATTTGTCACGAGGGGCAAGACGGTGTGGCACGTCATAAGGAATGAAGATGATTGAGAAAACATGAAATATTTGCGTGTAGAGAGAAATGTTTTGTTTTCCATCAAAGTTGTGATTTCTTCCTCCCCGAACATGGTATATTGTGTTCTTATTCTAGCGGTTATTCTTTTTCTTTTAAAAATAAAAAATAAATTGATGGTTTGTAGGTTAATTTCGATCAAGGACAAAGATTTAGCTTTAGTTTTATCAATTTTTTCCATTGATTTGGGTCACAGCATTTGTTTTACACATTTTTCCTGGGATCGTAGCCTCCCTATCGATCGTGAAAAATTGCTCCTAGCTGCACAGTTTTGCTCTTGGCTGCAAAATTTTGCCTTTGGCCACAAAGAATTGCTCTTGGACGCAAAGAAATTACTCTTGGCCGCGAAGAATTACTCAAGGCCGCAAAAAATTGCTCTTGACCACGAAGTTTTGCTGCTGGCCGCAAAGAATTGATCATGGCCACAAAATTTTTCTCTTGGCCGCAAAGACGTCTCAGGGTTTGATTTAGATCGTCTCGTTATTAGTTGCCTGTCCTCACCTAATCTCAAGTCATGAAGAATGTCTCTCAGGTGGCATACTCTGAAATATTCGACTCCTTACAGTTTCGTTTACTTTTGTATTGGGTTTCCCTCAAATAAATTCTACGTTTACATACCCAAATCCCAAAATCAATGCAAAAATATAGTATTTGGTTGAGACTGGTCTAGTCTATACAGTCCCCTAAAGACAAATGAATTCAAAGAATCGAAATTTTATGGCATTCCATACAAAAAAATAAAAGAACAGAAGAGTAAATATCTAGTCCAAATCCCAAGTAAGTAAAGCAGAACGTGAAGAAATCTCCAAACAAGGGGCTATAGCAGCAAATGTCAAACTCAACCCCTCTAAAGAACAATCGAACAAACACTATAATTATTCCCATTCTGGCCAACTGAAATCCAAACTGATGATGACTATGTTGTATCTCTACTTGCAACTGATATTCTGAAGAGACTGTGTTGCTGTATTCACTTCCATTGCACAAATCATGTCGACAGCTTTCTTCTTCTTGAAAATCAACATCAACTCCACTTTCCCGGTCAATTTCGAACGGCTGGTCAAAGGCACAATTCCTGTGCTTAGATCATTTGCCAGTTGCGTAGTTCCAACTAGATTGGTCGAAGCAAGGTCTAGTGTAACAGTAAACTTTTTGGTCCTTCGGAATTGGGCTTTCGATTTGGGAATAACAACACTCCCAACCTCAGCTTCGCCGTAGTAGAAATACATTGTGCTGTTGTCGTACTTGTAGGGGCCAAAATTGGTGTTTTTGATCCCAAGTGCGACATTGGTTTTAAGATTGAAGGACGTGTTCGTTGTTGGAATATCAAACGTGTCAAAGGTGGCGGATCTAACCCGGAACTTGGGATTCCGGACCTTCATGACCGTCATGGAGAAGAGGAGTATGATTCCGGTCTGGAAAACGACGAACGCTACGCCGTAGAGAAGCCATTTCTTGTGCTTCTGGCGACGGAGCTCTTTGGCATCGAATGTCATGCCTTCTTCGCCGCTGCGGGTGTAGCCGTTGGCTGCTGCCGGGTGATAGGCTTGCTGCTCCTTGTCTGCCATTTGAAATTATGGATTGTTCTGATTCTATGGGGAGAAATGTATTGCTTTTTGTTTACTTGGTGGGATTGAAGAAAGTGGTGGTGGTGGTGGTAGATGAGGGTATGGTGATGATCTATATATATATTTGGTGTGAAGATTAAGGTGTGAATTAAGTTGTGAAAAGTGGAACACCTTTTTTGAAATTTTGATGAAAAACGCACGCCTTTTTTGAAGTCTTGTGATAAACATAGGGAGTGTATTGGAAGGGAGGGCTTGCTCTGTTGGGGGTGGGGGATGCTTCCCATACGCGTGGCCGCGTGGGGGATGTTTGGCAAAAAGAGATATTCTACGCGGAAATATCAACAGCGTAATGGATGCTTCTATTGGAAAGTGATGGATTCGAGTAAGTATGACTTTTGGTTTTCAAAATTTAAATTTATATAACCCTCTGCGCTTTTTATAACCGGTGTACAGTTCAGCTAAGCACACCTCAATTATTTTCGGGACTCAGAAATTAACAATCGGGCAAACTAATGGAGGTCAATAATTTATAAATATAGATATTTCAGTTTACTAGTTTTAAATAATATTTCACTAAAAAAACTAGTATATTTGATTTCAATATTTTGCTAGGAATCTTTGAATTAGGAAAATAAATATTCTAGAGTAAGAGCCTCCACAGTAGTATAATCAAAACAAAAAGGTTTATAAAGTTAGTAACATTTGCTCAAAAAGAGCTCACATTGGAATAACCAAACTTAGAAACATCTTAGCAACTCATCAAATTTTGGCTCTTGGATAATTAAAACTACCAACCTTTTGCCAATAATCAAATTTAATTATCTTCACATTTTCTTAATCAAGTATATCATCATTACACAAAAATCTTCTTTCTTCCATTTTCAACATGTTTATAAGAAAAATACTTTCAAAAACAGTTTTTATTTTTTTGCAAAAATAGTTTTTTTACACGTTTTTTTATTTAAACTGTTTTTCCCAAATTTTTTTAAACAGTTTTTTTTTACTAAGACTTTTTTTTTTCAAAAACTGTTCTTTTGAAAGAAAAAACTTTTTCTATTCAAAAACAATTTTTTTAACTTTATCCCGAAAACTGTTTTTTTTTGTAAATCAAAGTTTTCAAAAAAGTATTCTCTCTTTTTCTAATAACCTATTTTTATTAGTTTGAAAACTATTTTTAAAAAATTATTTCTATGTCACAATTTCTGGACTTTTATAAGTTAAAAAGGTGATGTGGTAAGTTTTGGTTATTCAATTTTGATTATACTATTGTAGATCTCTACATTGCTAACCTTAACAACCCTTTAAATGGTTAACCAAAAGATGATGTGTCAACTTTTGATTATCCACTTTTGATTATTCCACTGTGGATGCTCTAATTAGTTTCCTAATTCTCTAGTAGAGTTAGTTTCCTTTTAATTTTTGTTTGGTCAAGAAGAATTGTTATTTTCTAATTCTATTGTATCCTTGTTTTTATTTTCTAATATGATGGGTTTCTTCTATTATATAAATTAAGTTGGAAGTCTTAGGGCTAAATTAGTTGTTATTGAATTAAAGAAAAACCGAGATTTATCTCAATATCATTTGTTTAAAGAGAGAGTACCTCTAGCTCAAGTATTGTTCTAGTTTCTTATTGCAAATAGTTTTGTAAAAGGAGGCTGCGCTGCATCATAAACCCTCTAGCGGCCCTAAGATTTGAAACTTTTGACCTTCGTGTGATTCCAATATGCAAGCACTTTAAATCCCTAGGGATTAATTATATAACCTCTACTACCATATAGTACTGTGTCACTTTTATTGTTACGGTACTTAACATTGCTGTTAATATTGTTATAAAAACATGTGGACACGTGTCGAATGACCTAAAATGTACAAGTGAGGTCTTTCTTAACAATGACAGATTTTAGATGAGATACTCTAACAAGTAAACTTTTAAAATACACATGTTTCAACAATGTTAGTTGTCGATATTTGATTGACGTGATAGCCCAACCTTCATCTTTAATTGAAGGGATAAAAAAAAAAGATGTCAAAAAAAATCTTATAGAGGAGGCGGCTAGATTAATCGATCATTTTATGATATGGTTATTCGCCGGGGCGATGAAGTTTTCAGGCATGGGGTCTAATTTTCGATATTTTATATAGACACAGTGTAAGTTTTTCAAAGCTTCTAGAGGAAAACAAAATTAGCCGTTGACACTTTTGCTTGCAGGGGCTATCTGCCATGTTTGATTACGTACTTTATTAGACTAGAAAGGATACAATTAATTAAGGATCTGTAGGAAAAGAGAAAATGTTAATTAAATGGGGTTTGACCATTTCCCATGGTATGGAAAGAGTACTAGTAATTGGGGTTCACATGCAGCAGAAAGATGTAAAACCTATATGAACACTTTGTTCCCATGCTTTAGGTGGTGGTTCAAGTTTCACCTCGTTCCGCTAAGGTTATTATTTTTAAGTACTTATTTTTTGTCTTACGAGATATGTCATTCTCTCGTAATATATTATATTTTAATTAAAAAATAAATATTTATTTTAATTAGTAGAATAAATGTCCATGACCAATCCATTAAGATAAAGGAGAATCTTGCCTTTTACACAGACAAACTTCAGACAAAAAGAAACCTATGGTACAATGGAGTTTGGGATACCCTTGAAAACCTCAAACAATGGAAGTGTTCCCTTAAACTTATGTTCGTTTTATGGCGCGTAAGTGGACTAATCCGTTTACGTATCTCGACTAATCTTGAGGGACCGTACTTCCATTATTTGTTTCACTCAATAAATGAAAATAGATTATATAATCTTTTGAAGATAGGTTAGGGATGGAAGGAAACAAAAATACGGTGACATCAAAATGAGAAACGCGCATCCCAACAGCGAGGTTGGCATCACTGACCTCGACTATCATACGCCACCTAAGCCCCCATTTGGATGGGGTATAAGGAGGGGGTAATCACTAATGTGGGGGATTAGAAATTAAATAAATACCCTTGTAGCCTTGGTTTGGCTGACTAATGTGGGAGATTAGAAAATACATGCCCCTGTAGCCTTGGTTTGGCTGGCAAAAAGGAGGGGTATTAGTTAATAACCCTTCCAATTTAATACCCCTGTAGGAGGGGGATAATTTTTATGGGTGGGTTCTGAGGTGGGTATAATTAATAAAAACCCGCTAATTTCCCTGGGTTTTTTTACCATCCAAACCTTATTATCTTATCCCCACCATAAATAATACAACTTCTTATCATATCCTCCTGCTATAAATAATATCCCTATACTAATTTCACATCCAACCAAGCAAAAGGGATAACAAGTATACTTTAGCCTCTCAAAAGTTGATAGCGTTTAGGAGATTTTGGATATAAAACCCAGAAAAGGAGTAGACTATCAGGGCCAACCCCAAACGGGAAAAAAGGACAGATATAATTCACATTTGACAATGTCAAGCCATCATCTTCAAATAGAAGCATCCATCCATCTAAATCCAAATTATTGAAAAAAGTATCCTGCCACTGGGGCAGAAGCTTCTGCCCCCCAAATAACAAGTGTTAAAAAACTCATCCGACGACGGAAAAGTCCTCCTTCCCTTTAATTTAAGTCCCACTCCACAAGACTTTCAAACAAGGCGTCCCTCCCTTCATCGCAACATTATATATAGTCCATTTCCACGCCTTTAATCACCACCACATCCACTTCTTCCAATCCCACACATAGATCAATAACCCTCCTATCCCCCTCTTTCTCTCTCTTTCTCATTCAAAAAAAATAACCCAAATGGAAGACAAGGAGCTTCGTCGCCAAAAGCACAAGAAGTGGCTCCTCTACGGTATAGCCTTCATCATTTTTCAGAGTGCGATCATAGCCCTCTTCACCCTGACTGTTATGAAGGTCCGGAATCCCAAATTTCGGGTTAGGTCTGCCGCCTTTGATAGTTTCGATGTCCAGACAGCATCGAATGCTTCGTTCAATCTAAGGACCAATGTCGCACTTGGGATCAAGAACACCAATTTTGGCCCCTACAAGTATGACAACAGCACCATTTACTTCTACTACCGCGACACAGAGGTTGGAAGTGCTTTTATCTCCAAATCCAAAGCCCAATTCCGAAGAACCAAGAAGTTTACCGTCACAGTGGACCTTGCTTCGACCAATATAGCAGCGAATTCGCAATTGGCAACTGATATAGGCTCTGGGATCGTGCCTCTGAGCAGCCAATCGATACTGACTGGAAAGGTGGAACTGATGCTTATTTTCAAGAAGAAGAAGTCCGTCAACATGAATTGCACTATGGAAATAAATACAAACACACAAATGCTCCAGAATATCATGTGCAAGTGATATATCTGTGTTTCATGTTGTGTTTGTATTTCGATTACTTATTTGATATTACCCTGTTGTGATTATTCTTTATTTTGTTACGTACTTACTCATATTTGTACTCTAACATTTGTCCTGGTGATTAATAAGATCATTATTTATTTATCAGAAAATCCGCTCTTCTAGTGTGTGTATGTGTGTGTGTGTGTGAAGTTGAACTTTATAAATTTAACGCCTTTTTTGAGATTTTGAAAAAGACTGAATTGAAGTCCGTATTGTGAGGAACAATGGTTCGCCTTCTTCTTCTTGGAAATCAACATCAGCTTCACTTTCCCAGTCAATTTTGATCGGCAGCTCAAAGGCACAATTCCTGAGCTTAGATCAGTTGCCAACTGCCTATTTCCAACTAGATTGGTCGTAGCAAGGTCCACCGTGACGGTAAACTTTTTGTTCCTTCGGAATTGGACTTTCGAGTTTGGGATAACAGCACTACTCCCAGGACCCAACCTTAGTTTCGTCGTAGTTGAAAAAGATTGTGTTGTTGTCATATTTGTAGGGGCCGAAATTGGAGTTCTTGATCCCAAGTGCAACGTTGGTTTTCCAAATTGAAGGACGTGCATGTTCGCAACCGTCATGGAGAAGAAGAGTACGATTCCGGTATGGAAAACAACGAGGGCTACACCGTAGAGTACCCATTTCTTGTGGTTTTGGCGAGAGCAATCACCTGCACACTGTACAGTAGAATCCACAATTTCCAACTAGCTCGATCTAGCTAATGCAGTGTGCGTGAATCGTGATAACCTCATAATATATGCAGGTTCACATTTGTCATAGCATTCCTTCTGCTACTGACAGGTGCAGCTAGCACTCAGTGATCTTGTCGCTTGCAAGTGTGATATTCTTGGCATGCACTTTTCTATTATCTTGTCTTGAATTTGGCAGAGAACAACATCAATGCTTCATGGGTTGGGCCTACTGCTGCTCCTAATCCAGGCGGCATTGCGATGGGACAGCCACAATTCCCTCCACCAAACACCTAAGCTCCAGTTTTTGTGCATGAAGATACTTGTATGAGGCTTCAATTTACTTAGCTACTCTCTGGCTAGTGAATGGTGTTTGGAATTGTCATCCCAAGATACCTAGTGGATGCAAAGAAGATTTGTTTAGGGTGTTGGGGTAGGGATGTTTTAGAATGGTTTATTTTCTTCCCCGTTTTTTTGAAAGGCTTCTGGCATTTAGAATGGAGTTAGTTTGTTGGCGCGATTAAGATTTCAACCATACATGACTGTTCCTAATGCAGCGTAGTAGTGGAAGAGAGACTATCCCCAGTCGGCTAAATAAGCCAATTGGCTTATTTTTTTGTCTTTATTTAAATTTTTTTCGTATTTATTAGTTTTTCATCAATTTTTTGGAGATTATTGCATCGTCATGAAAAAAAGAATCTAAAAAGTAAAAAATTATGATCGAAACCCAATCTTTTTTTAATAAAGACGAAAAATAAGATAACTCATACCAAGAATAAACTTGGAGTAGGAACCAAGCAAAACACAAAATAAAGAAATAAAAAAAAAAACTCTAGAAAAATAGAAAATATGAAACTAGAATTGTGCTAAACAGGGAGCACTAAAAAAGTTCTTCTACTAATATTATTCTCTAATAAAAAATGTCAAAAACAAGTGGTAAAAATTAAGAAGAAAATTCTAAAATTCAATTGTTTCCATAACTGGAATATATTTGTAATACTTCTTTTTTGATTTGACCCTATCAAATCTTTCCACAAAATCAGTAGAGATTTTGTTCTACATCAGTTCCACTTAACGGATGCGGAGCTCGTCGAAGTCTGGCTCTGGTGAACGTCTGGCCGCTCCAGGAGTCCCGAAAACATTCCAAAATCTCAGTTCATCCCCTGCAGCAGATGCTACTGTACATCCATCCGGGCTCTGAATCAAAGAACCAGAAGGAAAAAAACGCAAAATCAGAAAAACAATTCACAATTGGGCAATAACTAGTTTCAAAAGAAACCTAAATTCTTTCAAATCACATCAATGAATTGTACCTGAACCATGGAAAGAACTCTGGATTCATGGCCAGTGAGCTCAGTTACTTTCACCATTGACGGGTACTTCCAAAGTGTAAGCTGATTCTGTGTCGGACCATGAGCGCTAAGAAGCTCACTCTCATTCTTGTTCCACAGCAGAGCACAGACCTGCGAGCCGGTGTCAATTGAGCTCTTTCGAGCCCCCGTGCAGATGTCCCAAACCTTGATGCACTTGTCACGGCTGCCTCCACCAGAGGCCAGTAAGTGTCCCTGGGATGGACACCAAGCAAGGGCTTTAACAGCCGCAGTGTGTTCTTCAATCCTGTGAAGCCACTGTGTTCGGGAACGAGAAGCAGCCGTGGATCTGTCGTCCCATATGTGGAGGAGGTTATCGTTTCCCCCACTTGCTAACTGTTGCCCCGAAGCCGACCATCTTAACCCACAGACGTCATCATGGTGCCCTGTGTAGGTTACGGCGGTATGTGGGCTCACTCTTAAATCGTTGTTGATGATCTTACCATCCATTCCTCCAGTTGTCAAAACATCATTGTTCTTCCAGTCAAGAGATCCGACTCGTGATTGGTGGCCACCTCTCAAGCTTTCTAGCTGCAAAAATTAAGTTACGATTAAGCCACTATTTATTCTCCACAAATTGAAAAGAAAAGCCAAAATGACGAGAGAACTTGATCAGAGACGTATATATATAAGTAACAAATTAATTACCCATCGATTAGCTGTAGCTGTATAATCCCAAATCTGGACATCAGAATTGTTGAAGCCGATGGCAATGCGTCGTCCATCTGGAGCCCACTTGACACTGGTCACAAGGACATTTGCATCATTAACAGTGCCGAGTTGAGATGTGGCTCCATTAGCAGCATTCCACAGATGCACGGTGTTTCCAAGAGCAATAGCAACGACATTGCTGCTACCCCAGTCTAGTAAGTTCAAGTAGTAATCATCTACCAAGCCAGGAGCATCCAACGTTCTCTCGGAAGTCTGAAAGAATGAGATGACACTGAAATACTTGAGGATTTATTTATATATATAGATAAAAAATGGGAAAGAAAATTAAACAGCATATACAATTGTCTTAATGGTGAACACCAACCATAAATATAATCAAAACCCTAAAATAGAATATCCATGCACCTGGGGAATGTGTCGACCGGGTTTTGTAGGTTTTGACTGCTGAGTTGCTGAGGAAGAGTAGTTTGGGTTCGCTTTGGCCCCAGCTGGCCGGGTGGGAGGTTTCTTGAAAGCCAGTATCCGAGACTTCAGATCTATGTTGAGGGCTCCTGCCAGTTGCTGCCGGTATGCCTTGCTCTCAGCTGAATTCTCTTTGTCGTCAGTCAGCTTGGAACGCGCATTATCAATGTCTGGTCGGTTTGGAATGAATCTATCCAACTGCGGGCAACAATACAGCAAGCAACAGATCGAGAAAATGAAAATAAGAATCACTGAGGCATTTGAATTTGTAGGAATTGAACTATGCACTACCTGCCAATACCCAAATTCAGAAAACTAATCAATCACAGACCCTAGTGCCAAATCAAACAAATAGAAGGGTCCTAGCCGTAGAACCGAATCGCCCCATTACTCGAATTGATAAAGCTAGTCAAGCAGAAACCGCAGCATGCATCAAATCAAATAAATGGTGAACCGTAATGCTAGAACCGAGTCGAGAAGAAATAAAACCCTTGCTTCCCGAACCTAATCCGCTAGCTGTATGGGGAAGGCTATCTACCAAGGATAGGTTACATTCTTGGGGGGATTGTCTTTGAAAGCAGGTGTGTGCTCTATGATAATGTATTGAGAGTCATGATCACATATTTTTTAAGGTCATTTCTCCTTTTATGTGTGGGAGCAGTTGAAGTCCAGGAATAATGTCTGTCGAGCCCCTGGCTGCTTGATACTGAAGATGGAGTGCTCCGTCCAGAATAAAGGGGGTGATGGCCTGAAGAATTCTCTCTACAAGCTCTCTATAGCTGGCACGGTGTATGAGGGGTGGGCATCGGGTGTTCGTGTCATATCATCTCGTATTCATATCAGAATTCTCTCAACTCTAACCCGACATGTTTAACTTTTCGTATTATTGTGTCGTGTCATATTCGTGTTTCGTGTCAGGAATAGCCGACCTTAACCCGTTAACTTCGTGTCGGGTTATCGTGTCCTTTCATAACTTCTCGTGTCATGTCGTGTTCGTGTCATATTTGTGTTTCGTGTCAGAAATAGCTGACCCTAATCTATTAATTTCGTGTCATGCTCTCATGTTGTGTCGGAAATTTCCACCCCTACGGTGTATCATCTATGGAGGGAAAGAAATCTCAGAGTTTTCCAGAATAAGGTAGAAGATCCCGCTGGTGTTGTGCAGAAAATTATACTCCATCCGATTTGAGGTTCTGCCTTCGTGCCTGGAAGAATTTGAAGAGCTCTCCAACGAATCAGAGTATATGCATGGTTTGGAATGTCTCTTGTAATGTTCTCTGTTGAGATTTGGGTCTTGCCTGATTTTGTCTAGAGATGGTAGGTGGGTTGTGTTGGTGTCTGGTTTCGTAATCTGTTCTCACGAGATGCCCCAGCCGCGGAGCTATATATGTTGGGGTTTGGGGGCCGGTATCTCGAACTCTTGAGTTTTAAAATTTTTATTTTGTATATTTTTATTTTAATATTATTGATAATTATTTGAGTATAGCTACCTATTATCTTAATAATTGTAATTGTAGTTTCATTTGATAAAAAACCAGTTCTTTCACATTCTCATTTATCAATTTCTATCATAAATACTAAATAATCACGTAACAGTTGAAGTAGCCTAAACAAAAAATACAAAATGATTGGTATACTTTAGCTGCATTATGCTAGAATCATTTCAATATAAAAATATAATGTATTAGAAAACAAAACATTATGAGTAGTAAGTATACAATCCGATAAATAAATAAAAAATTGACTTATGCATCTACTAAGCCGGCCCCCGGGGTTCACAATCTTGGCTCCGCCACTTTTTTGCCCTTGTTTGGTTAATAAAATTTTAACTTACCCAAAAAAGAAAATTTGAGAAACAAAACAAGCCGAAATTCTGGGCGAAAACATGAGATTTACAAAGTACTCCCCTGCGAGGGCAGTCGATAAACTATGATAGATTTCATACATTTTGTTTGGAGCTTTTTTTCGTGGCTTCTTCTTTGCTTCGGGAGGAGCCGCTGGCTGGGGCTGGGTGATAGGCCTGGTCCTTTCCTTTGCCTTTGCCTGCCATTTTGAATGATTTTTTTGATTCTAGAGAGAGAGAGTTAGAGAGATGTATTGCTTCTTTTTTACCTGGTGGGATTGAAGAAAGTGATGGTGGTGCTGGTTTGAGGGTATGGTGATGATCTATTTATAGCGTGAATATTAAGGTTTGAAGTTGAACGCCGTTTATTGATATTTTGCTAGATAGACGCCTTGTTTGAAATAATGGCAAACATGAAGTGGAAGAGGGGACTTGCTCTCTGTTGGGGGATGGTTCCCAAACGCGTGGGAAACAAAAAGTTTAAGGCCACACAACTTTCGCAGTTTCACTATTGCAAATTCAGAAAACATACCTACAAATATTCGTTAGAGTTGATTTTTTACAAGGTCTCATAAATAAATATTTACAAATTTAAGAATATTTTTTTGTAATTTTATGAGTACCGGAATAGGCCCCACACGACATGCGGTAGACTTATGCAATGATTTGGTGCGGTGGACGTAACACGTTTGCGTGGGAAAATGAGTCCGATTTCTTGAACAGGGGATTTTTGTTGGTTTGGCCAAAAACTACTAGTACAAGGGATGTTCGTCGCGGAAATATTTGAATATCATTGATATTAATGGATGCTTCTTTTGGAGAGCGATGGCCACAAGCAGGGCGACTCTACCAAGTGAAATTATACAATAGTTTGACAGTACTGTCACGTGATATTCTGAACAACTTAACAACCACTCGTTTTTTATAGTTCATACACTTTGTAATAGACCCTAAGAAAATATGTAATTGTAAAATAGTCCGGAATATCGTAACGGTACTTTGGAATTATTGAATAATCCTCTACCTACTACTGTTTGAGGATTAAAATACAGGAAGAGTTCAATAATGATTCTTTTGTCGGTACGGCCTCTTTGATAGGACGAAGAAGTCGCAAACAGGTAAGCAAATAGATAGGATCACCAGAACCTCATTGCAAGACACCTGGGGGTTTAGAAAAGGTAACGCAGAAGAGACCATTATGGTCACGTATTAATTATTAAATGCCCCTCACTGACTCTACTCACCATTAATATTCACCTTCCAAAATAGAAAAAAAAAATCTAGATTTTTTTCCATCGTTCTATAAAAGGTGTCTTTTTCCCTGAGCCTCCGAAGCTGTTCAATTTCACGCGTCTATTTCTATTTTGGATGGTTTAGATTTTAATGAAATTTTTTCAGAAAAAAATTAATCACAATCAATTATTACCTGTCTTAATTGGTTTTGAATCCGGATTGTCCAAAAATATTTTAGACGGTCGCGATTGAATTCCATAACTTCTTCTTTTATGGAACACTCGTAAAGAAGATTTCCTCTTAATTTGAAATATTGTTCATTTCTGGGAAAAGGAAGAAACAGATAGAGCAAAGGCCTCCTTTTACCGTCCGCTCTTCCCAAAGTGAGTGAATTGCATGTGAAGATGCAACTAAAGGGGAACTTATGGCTGGATTGAATCCTTCGCAATGGAAATGCCCTCTTACCTCAACCAACATAAGGGGGCTAGCTTCTGCTGTTGGCGGGCGGCTAAGGGTCCAAAGGACACTGGACACGTAGCCAGGGGTGATTCCCACCCCATTAGCATTTTTTATCCGAGATAAGGGATTATTTCGTTAGGTCTTTTTGGTCCGAAGCGAGCCGGTAATGGACCTACTTACCTTGCTTGTAGACCAACTGCAGTGCTAATTAACCCTTGTTCTATTGGTTTGGTGGTTGCTACCGGGATGATTTTTTTATGCCCATCAAAGGATAGAGGAGGGAGAGAAAGAGAGAAAAAGAATATCAATGATATAAAATTCACTGCAAAAAATTTTGAGTTTAAAAAATGCCAGTAAAAAGTATGATCGGCATTTGTTAGGCATTACCGGCATTTGTAACATTTGTTACAAATGCCGTCTAAGAGTGTGTCGGTAAAAGTACAAATGCCGGGAAAGGTCTCTATAAATGCCGGGAATAGTTGGACTCATTTGTGGCATTTGTACAAATGCCGGGAATATAAGACAAAATGCCACATGGGCGCCACGTGTCCACCACGTGGTGCTTGTTTGTCACTCACGTGGCGCGCAATTTTGTGGAGAAATTGTCCTCCCAAGGAATCAAACTCGTGACCTTTGCCTCGCGCGCGCGTGAGACTACCAACTGGGCTAGCCACTATATTGGATCACCTTACACAATGAAAAATATTTATATTATACGAAGAGTTTTCCCGGCATTTTTTTCAACAAATGCCGGTAATAGTTTAATTGTATTATTTTGGCTCAAAATTTGACTTTTGCCGGCATTTTTTTAAACAAATGCCGGTAATAATGGCTTTTCCGGCATTAATTAAAATGCCGGTAATAAAAATGCTGGGAATGGTCATTTTTCTTGTAGTGATTCCGGTATGTAAGGTATATGAGTCATCTCATAAAAGGCAATGTAATAAAGTATCAATATTGGGTTATTTACACAGTGGGATCGATGGAAAACATTGCAAAAAATCAAACAATTATACAATATTTGCCTTATGTAACACGTTGGGATTATTTAGCTACTATGTTCACAAAAGTCATAACCAAACGGCATCAGACTCTATACATCGTGTTACCCGGGGGTTGCGACTGTTTAGTCCTTTGGCATTTCAGTTCTAGATTTGACATCAAGAAATGCATTAAAATTTATATATTTTGAACATACAATTTGAATTTTCATTAATATTGTCTGTACTGAATCATTTGTACGCAGCCAAAGTATGATAATTCACTTAAATTTATGAATAAGTACTATAGCTCAACAAAATGAAACAAACCAATCCCAATAAAGAAATACCTTATTATTATAAGGTTTTGCAAAGAAAATTTTTCTAAATAGTTCTCATCGCTGAATCGAAATCCTAGATCCACCCTCGACTTCGAGATAGACAAATAAACGTTCAAAATAAATTATGTAGTATATTCTAATAATGTAGTTATTTATATCTGACCATGATATTTTGCATGGGTGTATTGCTCGACGAAAATTAGTCAAAACATCTTTAAAAAAAAAAAAGGTTTATTTAGTCCAAACTCCACATATTCACGGTCAGAAACTCGAGATCTCTCTCCTTTTCACGTTGTTCAGATGTCGATCTCTCTCCTCCATTTGGTCATATTGATCACGATCGATCACGATTGGGATGATTGTAGTGGTGGTGATCCCAATTAAAGTTGGATCAAATATCTTTATAGATTGGATCCAAAGAAATTGATATAGCCTGAAAAAGTTTCAATTCTTTTTTGTTTTTTGATAGGCAAAATTAATTCCATTAACCACTAGGCCAGTCCCTTCGAGTTCATGGAGGGCAAGGTTACTTTAAGGAAACAAAAGATAGATATAATTCACGTTTGATGAATTATATAGGGGACAACTAGTGACCGATTATTTCCTTCAACGTGATTTAATTTAACACATTGGCCTGTCATTAGGGCGCGTACTGTTGGTTCTTTAGAAAGTCACCGTTTTCTCTTATTCCTTAGAATTTTTTCAAGCATACAGTGTAGAATGATAAACATGAGTATGATTTTTCCCATGGCGCGGAAAGGAAACAAAGGGGTGCACAATCGAGACAACGAAAAATTTGCATTGATATTTTTTTTCAATTTTCTGTGCGTTGAAAGGGCACAACGCGAGTAGAGAAAAGGGTAGTGATAACGCCAAACTTCTGTGCATAAAAGTCTTGAACGCTACACATGGTACAAACCTTTTGTGTACTAGCTTGAGTTTTGGCACCAACAAAAATTAAAGGAAAGATACAAAAGCCGTAACAGATACTGGGATGTGAACTCGTGATGGATAGTGGGAAGTTTTTTTTCTCTTTTTAGATTGAAATCATGAACAGGAAAATAGGAGAAAACAAAGTGAGTTGAGGCGCCGCAGAGGATTGCCACATAGGTAGAGAAACCAAAATTTTGAGGAGGTTAAACTATTGAGACTTTAACAAATTGGGGTTACTCGTTTGGTGAGAATTTTTATATCTCACTAGGAGATTAAGAGTTAAAATCTTCTTACACGTGCGTATAAGTGTTATTCCTTTAGAGGGACTTTACATTTATTTCTTTCCTGTGACATTACCTCGTGGACTCTCACCATTCACCATTGATGTTGATGTATTGTTCCGGGTTTGCACCTTGTAAATGATCTCCTCTATTGATCGGGGGAAAAAAAATTATTGAGACTTTGGAGGCTTTATAGAGCTGTTACATTTGCTTGTGGTATAGAGATGCTTGCGGCAAAGCTCCAAACGCAATGATTTTGCTGTCTCTTTGTTTTCTATTTTTCCAACTGACCTAATTCGGCATCTCAGAGCATTCGCTCACACACAAGAAGAAGAAGAAAAAATACTCCCACACGCTAAAAGATTGGAGTTTCAGATATCAAACCCATTTCCAATGTACAGAAAAACTCTTTGCTTCTGGAGGCAACTCTAGTGGAATCAAAATGTGCCAAAATCCTTTCGGCATTCACCTTGGTCCCGTACTAATGTGTTGGACTAGTTGACCAGACTAGGACGAAGGTCACCTGGACAAATTAGAAAATGCTTAAGAGTGGCAAAAGAGACCTAATTGAGTAAGAAGACAATTCACTTTGAAAAAAGCCATATTGATTAGCATTACATGGTATGTAGATAAGGGCAAAGCTTCAAATACATAGGGACCATCGGAGCGGCATTCCAGCTAAAGTCCAACTGGATGCCTTGATGGTATTTTAGTTGTTAGATTATATCGTAATCATATAAAATCGTAATCATGTCCCGATATGATATGATATGATTTTATATGATGTGATTTCCTTGATCCCCTTGATTTCAGTTTGATTGTAATTGATTCCGATTGTATTGTAATTAGGATGATTTTCTTTCCATAGCTAGGTGCTCTCCCCTGTATAAATAGAGGTCTTATTGTAAACTTTCATTATTGAATTCAATACAATATCTCTCCTTTTCTCAATACTTTCACATGGTATCAGAGCTAAGGCTTAATACTTAGCTTCTCCATCACCATCTTCCGCCTTGCCCTTACCGTCTCACCATTTTGCAGCCACGGAGCCAACTCCACCAAATTACCATCAGTTTCTAATTTTCCCATCCACTGCCGAAACCCATCTCGGTTCCACTAAAATCAAAACCATCTCCAATTTCCAACAGCCACGTTGGACCAATTGGACCCATTTCAAGTCCAAACCCATCAATTCCAAATTCAAGTCAACCGCATCTAATCATCACCATCTGATCATTATCATTCCACCCGACGCATCCAGATTATAACCCAGCTAGCTTCAATATTATCGGTCGGCAACAAGACCATACACCCGCGACTCACCCACACCAGGACACCACAACTCCGACACCACAACTCCAGTTTCGTTTCTGGTTCCGTTTCAATTTCAAATCGACCCTGCACCATATATTTTTTTTTAACCGGTTCACGCCGCCTCATTTTTCCGATTATTCTCTGGTATTTTGCATCTGATCTCTGGTGTGTTGATTCACTCTGTGCTCTCTAATTATGGAGCAATCTGTCATGGCATCATACTTTCGGGTCATCTTGGAAGGTCTCAAGCAATACCCTCCGTCATCTCGGTTTACCAAAAGTGAACTGCAATATATTTTTGCGGACATTCTCTCAAAATGTGGTATTTTATCCGAGTCTGGTAAGAATTCTACTGCCTTGTTTGCTGCCACAGGTACATCCTCATGGTTCTTTGATTCAGCTTGTTGTAACCATATGACATCTAATTCTACCATTTTTTCCTCCAAGTCACATGCCACTCACACTCCAGCCATCCAAACAGCTGATGGTTCTCACATGCATGCGAGTCATGTCGGTCATATCTCTACTTCCACCATATCTCTATCTGACACATATTTGATCCCTAAACTTACATTGAATTTAATCTCTGTTGGTCAATTGTGTGAACTTGGGCTTACCGTTATCTTTTCTGCTACTGGCTGTCATGTGCAGGATCCTCGGACAGGTAAAACTCTTGGGATAGGCCGAAAGGTCGGACGCCTGTATCAGCTCATCAATCTTCACATTCCATCTCAGTTCTCATCTTTTAATTCTGCATCTCCAGTGAGTCAATCACAATGTTCGTTTACGTCTAATTCTTCTAATTCTCTTGGTATGTGGCATTCTAGATTGGGTCATGCGTCTTTTGGTCGAATTCGTACCCTAGTTTCAAGTGGACATTTAGGACCTGTTAAAGATGAACATGTAGATTGTCTTTCTTGTCAACTTGCTAAACAACCAGCATTGCCATTTCCTCGGAGTGACTCTTTCTCCTCTGCTCCTTTTGATTTAGTTCTTTCTGATATCTGGGGACCTTCACCAAACACCACCATGGGCGGATCTAAATATTTTGTTATTTTCGTAGATGATTATTCTCGTTTTACATGGTTATATCTCATGAAAAATAGATCTGAATTACAACAGATTTATTATGATTTTTCTGAAATGGTCCAAACTCAATTTTCTCGCCCAATCAAAGTTTTTCATGCTGATAATGCCATGGAATATAAAGAAACTGAATTTTTAAAATTTCTTCGCCAAAATGGAACCTTGACACATAGGTCTTGTCCTGGCACTTCTCAACAAAATGGTCGCGTTGAGCGTAAGCATAGACACATTCTAGATACTGTCCGTGCACTTCTTATAGATGCCTCTTGTCCTGAGCGACTTTGGGGGGAAGCTGCTCTCACCGCTATCTATACGATTAATCGTGTTCCATCCCCTACCATTGGGAATCAGTCTCCTTATGAACGATTATATGGTATATTGCCAAACTATAGTCTTCTCAAAGTTTTTGGATGTGCTTGTTTTGTTCTCTTACAACCTCATGAGCGTACAAAGTTGGAACCACGCGCTCGTCTCTGTTGCTTCTTAGGATATTCGATTGAGCATAAAGGATATAAATGTTGGGATCCCTCTTCCCAACGTCTTCGCATTTCTCGGCATGTCATATTTTGGGAACACAAAATGTTTTCTTCTATGTCCAAGTTTCATTTACCAGCTATGTCTGCTTCTCCTTTCTTCATTGACCCTTCTGCAGATATATTCCTTGATGACGTTGATACAGGTTCTTCTGAGCTTCCTTCTACGACCTATATATCCTGAGGCGCCGCTTCTGTCCGATGATCCTACTCCTTCTGACTCCTCTCTTCCTGAGCCTGAGCCCCTTCCATCACCTAGCTCTCCTCCTATTGAGCTTCCTACACCACCTCTATCCGATGATCCTCCTATTGAGGTTTCTGCACCACCTCTATCTGATACTTCACCACTTCGTCGTTCTACACGGGTAAGGGAAGTACCTATTCATCTTCGTGATTATCATTGTTTTTCTACTATTCTTTCTCAGCATGAACCTCACTCCTACCGTGAGGCAAGTTCTAACCCTCTTTGGCAGCAAGCAATGGCAGAAGAATTACAGTCTTTGGATAAAACACACACTTGGGATATCGTTGACCTTCCTCCTGGCAAGACTCCTATTGGTTCTAAGTGGGTTTTCAAGATAAAGACTCGATCTGATGGCTCTGTAGAGCGTTACAAAGCTCGTCTGGTTGCAAAGGGTTTTGCTCAAGAGTATGGTATTGACTATGAGGAAACTTTTGCGCCAGTTGCTCGTCTCACTTTTGTTCGGAGTCTACTTGCGGTTGCTGCCGTGCGCAAGTGGAGTCTAAATCAAATGGATGTCAAGAATGCCTTTCTCAATGGTGATCTTATTGAAGAAGTTTATATGCGGCCTCCACCTGGGTATAATCATCCTCCAAACAAAGTGTGTAAACTTAATCGCGCTCTTTATGGTCTCAAGCAAGCTCCACGTGCCTGGTTTGCCAAATTCAGCACCACTATTCAGACTTTTGGATTCTCTTCTAGCCAGTATGATTCGGCACTTTTTCTCCGGAAGTCTGCACGTGGTATCATTTTTCTTCTTCTCTATGTTGACGACATGATTATTACTGGCGATGATAATGTTGGTATTTCTGATCTTAAAGCCTTTCTCAATAAGCAATTTCAAATGAAGGATCTAGGTACAGTGAGCTACTTCTTAGGTCTTGAGATCTCATCTACACCCGATGGCTACTATCTCACTCAGGCTAAGTATGCTTCTGATCTTCTTAGTCGTGCTGGTATCACCGACAACAAGACTGCATCCACCCCACTTGAGCCGACCACTCGACTCACTCCTTTGGATGGTTTGCCACTTCCTGATGCCACTCGTTATCGCCAATTGGTTGGTAGTCTTGTGTATCTTACTGTCACCCGACCTGACATTGCTTATGCTGTTCACATAGTTAGCCAGTTCATGTGTGCTCCTCGATTGACTCATTTTGATGCTGTCCTTCGGATTCTTCGCTATGTCAAAGACACTCTATTCCATGACCTCTACTATTCAGCACATTCTTCTCTTGAGTTATGTGCATATTCTGATGCTGATTGGGCTGGTGATCCCACTGATCGTCGATCTACCATAGGCTACTGCTTCTTTCTTGGCGACTCTCTCATCTCTTGGCGAAGTAAGAAGCAATCTCTTGTTTCTCGCTCAAGTACTGAGGCAGAGTATCGTGCTATTGCTGACACTACTCAAGAGTTGATATGGCTTCGATGGCTCCTCACTGATATGAGTGTTATTCATTCCACTGCCACTACACTTTGTTGTGATAATCAGAGTGCTGTTCAAATTGCTCGCAATGATGTGTTTCACGATCGCACCAAACATATTGAGATTGATTGTCACTTCATCCGACAACATGTTGTTCGAGGTAGCGTTCGCCTTCTCTCAGTTTCCTCAACTGACCAGACCGCAGACATCTTCACGAAGGCTCATCCTCCTGGACGTTGTCTTGATTTGGTGTCCAAACTCAAGCTGGCATCTGCACTACCACCTTGAGTTTGAGAGGGGATGTTAGATTATATCGTAATCATGTCCCGATATGATATGATATGATTTTATATGATGTGATTTCCTTGATCCCCTTGATTTCAGTTTGATTGTAATTGATTCCGATTGTATTGTAATTAGGATGATTTTCTTTCCATAGTTAGGTGCTCTCCCCTGTATAAATAGAGGTCTTATTGTAAACTTTCATTATTGAATTCAATACAATATCTCTCCTTTTCTCAATACTTTCACATTAGTCTCGTAGGAGCACTCGCCGAATCCTCCCCAATAGGATTTTGGGAAAACTTTTTTTCTTAAGCGCAACTCCAACAGTTTATTTTTCTTGAGTCAGAGCTATTTTCAACTTTTGGCTAAGTTTCTCAAATGGTGTCGCAACTATTTTTCAAAAATTATCTTTCGTACACAATCACAACTATTGAATCATCTCAGGTAATCGCATCCCTAGGATGATCTTCAAAGAATCAAAGCCTTTGAATTGATCACAACCTTTGGTTTGTCTTGGAAAGTTTCGTGATAACTTGGTCTCTTCTCATCGCTCTCACGTTTTCCCACAAATGTAATTTGGGATATTGTCTAAGCTAAAATTCTGATTTGGTAGTTGAAATTGGAGAGAAAAACAGCCACAGTTATTTCCTCAGCCGAATTTGGCCACGGAAAAAGGTTGCCTGTTGGACAACTTGTGCACGGAAAAAGGTTGACTGCTAAAACAACTTGCCTAGGGTTTTGAGGATAAAAAAAAAAACTTGCCTAGGGGTTTTAAGATCCAAAACTTGCCTAGGGGTTTTGAAAATGAAGGCTCAGGACGTGTTTTGATAATTAATACCCGCCAAGGACATGCTGAGAACATTTGTTAATACTGAAAACGTCCTTGACGGGTATTAATTTTCAAACACATCCTTGACCGTCATTTTCCCAAATGACAAGGCCTAACTCACTCACCCCATATTCCTTCCCCCTTCTATGCTTGACTTGTAGTAGTTAGTAGGAGTATTTCATAATTTTACTGGACTTCCTCACAAGCCCAAGCCCACCCTGTTTTATCATATATGATTCGTTTTGAGCCTTGAAAGCCCATCCTATACCCTAGTTTACCACACCAGTTCCCGCTTCTGTCAAAAGTCAGAATTTACCGAAGAGGGCGAAGTTGCCCCCACTCTCTCTCTCTCTCTCTCATCTCTTCATCTTCCCCGCATCTCTCTCTGTGCGAGAATGGGAAAAACCAAGCGAGTGAAGAAAAGCTTTCCCCCAAACCCGTCTTCACCGAAGAAGGCGAAGTTGCCCCCACCGCCGCAGGAACCCGACGACAGGTTCGCCGGAAAACCAGTGCCGGCCGACGAATCAAGGGCAGATGGCCCACTCGATATGGGTAAGTTATTTTTTTTTTTTTTTTACTTACCAAAAAAAAAAAGTTATTCTTTTTTATGTTTAAAGATTTGTACAACGTACATAACCTAAGTAAGGATTTGACATGTAATCCAGGTTTTAAATAATCCTTCGGTCCCAGTGTAAAGGTATGAAAAAAAAGTAACGGGAATCGATTGTCGCAACCATGATTTTTTTAAAAAAATCGTTTTTTACCCCAAAGAATGAGTAATGGACCGATGCGTAAAGGGAATCGGCCAATATGCACGAGATTTTCCATTTCATCGATATATTGAGATGCAGCGGTGAGATGGCTCAGAAAAACCGTTACGTAACCACCACCGATACAATACCCAAAGACTGATATTTAAAACCTCAGGCATGTTAAAGGAAAAGATGTGACTGTCTATGTGGTTTCTTAATCTGACTGTAGTGCTGATTCAAGCGTAAATCAAGTTTTACAAGCAAAGTCTCACCATACTCAAGCTGTCGTTGAAGGATGTATATTCAACCTTTATGATTATGCGCACGGAAAGGTGAGCTAAGTGATTGTTTTTTTATTTCTTTGAAAATTATCTAAGTGCTTGTGTAACTTTTTGGACATTCTACTTACTATCATATACTCACTTATAGACATCTCTGATGATATCTAGACGTGTGCTGGTAGTGGGTATTTTGATGTATGAATCTGTTGTCATGATTATGTCACCGTAAGTTATCTATTTATTTATTTATTTATTCTGACATCAAAGTAATGGCCAAGTTTTAACACGATACACGTTTTTTCTTAGCCAAATTCTATTACAAATTACAATTTCAACATTGCATACTTACATCTTTATATTTTTGTTTGCATTTTGAATGTATGGTTTTTTTTTTTCAATTTTAATTTGGATTTGTGCTGTGTGTTGTATGTTACATTGTCAAGAGTAAATGTAAGATGAAGAACTGGTATTCAAAGAGAAATTACAAAACCATGTGAAAGAATAATGTTGTGTTTTTGAGAAATTTTTTATGAGAGTAATGATTGGAAGTAGGGATAATGAGTGAAGAGAGATAGAAAGAGAAATAATAACGATCGGAGATAGGGGTAATGAGTGTAGAGTAATGATTGGAAGTAAGGATAATAAGTGTTTTTTAAGTTGGAATTTTTTTTTCAAACTTTGATCCAAACAAGGTATAAGCCTCGACAATATAAAATTTCAAGTTTTCTTATGTAACCAAGTACAACTATCACTTATTATTTCCTTCTATATGAGAATGAATGTGGAAAATATGGATTCTAAATTGGTATGGTGGTGATAGTGTAAAGGTAAGCATGTTACAATTGTTGCAACAAGTTCTTGACTAGTTTAATTTCCATTGCAAGCACCCCTTGTTGTTTAAGTACAACTATCACTTATTGTTTCCTTCTATATGCAATAAGTAACAAGTTAGAAGATATCATGTATTTTGCTTATACTTTGGTTTATAGCTAAATAGATTGTAAAGTAAATTTTGCAATTGCTAGTCACTTTTTAGCAAAACTTAGATATCATTTTTGGATAGGAGTTTTCATGGCATGTTGTTTCTGTTTTGCTAATCCTTTCTTATTCTTAAGGGAACTTCTGTAGTATCCTTTATTGTTTGACCAAACCTTAAAATGTTTTGCTTTTCATGGTGATTGAATTATCATTTTGTGGTGAATGTTATCATGGGCGGCACGGTACATATGGTGATGTTGAAAATGTTATGCCCTTTTATGGGGTTATTTTGTGATTTTTGTTAAGCCATTTGGGATATTTTTGTAACGCCTTCATATGGTTAAAGTAATACTTTCTTATTGTGAAAGTCAACCTTGATAAGGTATCCCTAAACAAGGAGGGTGATACCTTAGATTCTTCCTTGTGTCAATGGAAAATAGTTTTTTGTGGTCTAGTGAGAGCTCCTTACAGAAGGTCTAGTCTTGGGATGATTTGTTAGTTAATTTTGTTAGCAATTAGTACACACCAAGCAGGGTTATTTTCCACATGTTAAAGGTCTTTAATTCTCCAGCTATATTAAGTTTTAACATAGTCTTTAAAGTTTGATGAATTGTAAAGAAGAGGTTGGCATGCTGCAAGGACATTGATGGAACCTTATCCAGTTTAGACTTCAATAGGCTATCATTATTCCGTATAATTTTGTGTATTATGTTTTGTTCTATCTATTATAATGGGCTGTGGTTTCATAGGAAATAACTACAGGTTGTATGTGATTTTACAGCAGTTATTAAATGCAAACTTTTTATTCTTTTGTTTGGGTGGTTTTACCAGGCTGAAGAAGCAAGACCTGATTACATTGCCAAAATTGTGGAGCTCTTTGAAACCATCAATGGGGAGTTATATTTTTCAGCATAGTGGTTCTATAGAGCTGCAGATACAATGAGATAATTTGTTGTTCACTCACTAACTTTGGTATTGCTAATGCTGAAAAATGTGTCATTCATTACAAATCACATGTTTGGTTGTTTCTAGGTAATTAAGGAACAATCCAAGTTCATCGACGAAAAACGGGTGTTTTACTTAGGCATTAGAGATGATAATACATTGAGCTCTATTGTTTCAAAAATAAAAATTGTTCAGTTTCCAACCAATGTATGATCTTCACCCGCACCTACAAGTATCTACTTCTATTGTAATGCTGTTCATATTTATTCCAATGTTCATCACTAGCTTTTCCGTGCGACAGGTGGATTTGGCGCGGTATAAATTATGTGGGGGCGTCAAAGAAAGGTATCATTTGCATCCCTTCCTTCTTTTTGTAGTTATTGCTTGAATTGATTCAGAAATTGCAAGTGAATGAAAAGGTCTTGGATGAGGGTATTGAATAGGAACCTATTTTTTTAGCAATTGTAACTCTGAATACTGAATAGTTATTTAGTAAGAATAACTTATGCTTATGATTAGTTATTTGATTAGACGGATGATTGCGAAACAAGATTGGAATGCTTGTTTCACAATTGTTCTTTGTAAGTCCTTCAGTAATTACTGTAATTAAGAATTCTTCTCTTTTGGTTTGGCCTCCATTTCTTTTATGTCTTTTCCTTTAATCGCTTTGACCCATAGTTGTTGTGGTTGTCTACAACGATAAAACTTCCTTGTTTGTTGCAGTTTTTCCTTGTTGGTCTATGATGTTGGTTGTCTTCATGAATATGGCAAGTACATTCAGGTCGGAAATGATGTTGCATTTCTGGTATCTGTTGCTTTCGGGCAAATGTTGGCAAAGGCCAACCAGGGAGTTCCTAGCAAAGAACCAATAACAGAGATTGCTGTGAAGTTCCCTTCTTGTCTTGAGCTACTGTCCACAAAGAGATTCTGAATATTGGTAAGTTCATTTTTTCAAATACGGTTGAAGGATAGTCTAAACTCAGTTAAGTACCGCCATTCAAGTGTTAGTATGTTAGCCTGCAAAATGGGCTAACAAAAATCGTGAGCACTTGCCTCGCTTGATATGTGTTATAGATTGAAGCAGATTGGTAGTGAGGAAGGGATTCGAATTGGGATTGGTAGTGAGGACGGGATTCGAATGGAGATTGGTCGTGAGGAGGGGTTAGCAGTGAAATTGGTAGTTTGGTTGGAGGTAGGGATTGTAGACTGTCATAACCATGATCTTTGGATGCCAAAGACGTGATCTTCTAGTGCCTACAAGACAGAGATGACAAGGCTGGTCCATGGATTTACCTTCTGTTTACCAGATTTTGCTCAAAGGGTCGAAGGAACAGAAGAACGTTGAATATGTAGAGCGCTGGTGTAAACCTCAACTACCTCGGTACAATCCTTAAGCGCTGCAGAAATTCAAAGGGTCTTCCTCCTTTGCATACTAGCTTGGCTTTAGTCTTGAAGCATAGGGATAGGATAGATCCTTAAACAAATTCTGTATTTTCCCTTCTGCCACTCCAGTCTGAAGGGAGATACCTGCACCCGGAAAGTATATAAAATATTAGGTAGGTCATAGGTGAGAAAAAATGGGAAGAGACAGAGAGGAAAAACGACGGAAAATGCGTTATTGTCCCCCTCTTATTTGAGACGGGGACGGGATGAAACCAAGAAAAGAAAAGATTTATGTTTTCTTTTCTTTTTGGGATAGAAGAAGGGCAGAAAGAGGAATCTTCGAACCAAAGGAGTCCTTACCCAATAGGGACAGGAGGGGCCTTGCCTCGACTTGCTCAGTAATGTGGGAATGCTGCACAGAGAAGATCTGCAAGGTCCCTCTAATCGGGTTGTTTATAGCTTGATCCCAGAGCCCCACATTGGTCATAGTGACCAACATTGGTGCTCTAGGATTAATTAGTACGAGTCTTCTCAAACGTGGTCCGAAATACTGAGAAAAAAAGGAAAGAGACACCGAAGAAAGAAAACCAATTGGAAAAAAGAGAGAATACAAAGTTTGTATAGGAATTATGATTGCTTGTTGAAGCGTCGCCATTAATTGACCAATAGAAGAATGTTGTTTATTTACAATGGTTGATTTCCCCCTGTATGTTGTGGATACTGGTGCATTCACATTAGATGTGATGATTATCAACTGCAATTTTTGTTTGGGGAGGAACTTGTTTTTCAGTTGGTTGCCATGCCTTATCGTACAAATTCAACGTGAGTTGCAGCCGCTCAAGCATTTCAGCTGTCTGTCCTGCCTCCTTATATAACAGGTGTGCAGCAACAATATGCAGTGCAAAGCCACATTCCCGTTCTGCAGCCTCCCTTCCCTATGATTCGGCAAATTTCATTCCCCGGTTCTACTGCTTTCTTCAGCACCATGTTTCAGTAAATATGTCCTCTTTTATGATCGCCTCAGCTGGAAATTTTTTTTCCGTCCAAAAATTTCGACTGTAGTTAACTCAATTGGAAACATTGATGAGGTGGTTTAGTCTTCGAAAGTTGTGGGGTTATTCTTTATGTAATATGGAATTCTGGACCTATTCCAGTTTTAACAACCTTGCTAAAGGGTAGAGCTGAGTTTTTCTGGGTCGGAGAGCTTGGGTTTCAACGGCAAGTGTAATGACACACTTGAGTCTTGACATTACAGTGACACTGTTGGCAGTGAGAGATGGTAATGTTTTGGCCATGGTATGCCTTATTTTTTGCCCACCATAAGCGGAAGGAATGACTGATTATTTTTTAGTAACGTACAATCTGAAATTAGTTGAGAATGTCAAGAGTCCTGCTGCTTATCAATGTGTTTTGTCATTTCTCCAAGATGAGTTTCTAGGTCTACAAAATTTTCCTAAGTTTGATTGTTTGGGCAATTCAAATGAAGAACTACCCTAATGCTATGGTTGAATCTTGGTTTTGTAAATGAAAAAGAAAACCATAAACTATTTGGCTTATACCAGAGATGACCAAATGGAGAAACAAGCCATGTTGAATGGCCAAGGGATGGGAAATTTGTTGATGTTTTGAGTTAGCCCTGAAGGGTTAACACACACACACACACACACACACACACAGACTCTCTCTCTCTCTCTCTCTCTCTCTGTTCATTTCTCTTCACCTTAATTTGTAGCAGCTGTCTGGCATGCTCCAATAAGCATCACTTTTGTGATCTTGTGTGTAAATAATGCCCGAGGATTTTGTCTCCAGACCGCATGCCTAATGCCTTTAATGGATGCATGTAAATTGCTACAGACTTGCGCTCTTTGTAAAGGTAAGTTTCTGTGCTCATTAAATTCTTTGTGGGTATTTGCTCCTTGTGAATTCTTTGTGGTATTTGCTTCTACTTTCAACCTTAGGAATTGCTGATCCATCTTTTCATTTTTTGGACATCTTATTCTTTTTCGAAAAGTCATTAAGTATGAAACTTTTAGCTTTTCTAGCCCCTCTTGGACTCTTCGTAATGGTTACAATGTATTTGAAAGTGAGAATAAAACATGCAATGTGGGAATTTTGTCTCTTAATATGGATTTAAATGCCATAATTTCATATCTCCTGAAAAGTAGGAACTCTAAGATGGAACTAAGATGATGAGACAAGAGAGTGGTTGTTTATGTTGAATCCCACATCAACATAATTACCGGATCAATTGATTTTGCGGACTAAGATAACAAGACAAGAGAGTGGTCGTCTCACGTCTACATAATCACTAGAATTGATTTTGCAATTTTCGTCTGAATCGAAAGAATCATATTGTTTCTCGAATGTAAAATTATACTAGTCTAATTCTTCAATCCCTTCTCTTGCACATTAAAATCTGATCATGTGACAATAGACAAAGGAACCAATGAATGATGTTCATCATCACCTACTCAAAACACTCTTTCTTATACAGTAACGCTGCTCATATTACAAAAATCAATCCGCTAGCTCTAGGCTACTATATATCCATTTGCCTATCAACTGAATCTTCCGCAATGTGTTGATCTCTAGCTACCACAATCATCAACCACGGGACGGGACCTGGCTCAAAATCCATTTGTTGGACTTCTAAAACAGTTAAACTGGAGAGTTTTTTAGCCAAGGTTCCAGAGTAGGAAATCCTTCAGTGCTAGCTAGTTGCCTCATGAAACACAATCGAATCTGATTTCTCTGACACCATACGTTTTTTTTTTTTTTTGGTAAACTAGTAGCATTAGATAAAGTTAAGAGTCATACAAGAGTCTAGGGTATTCCACCCCATTTGCGTCCTCGCGAAGTTGCGAGTTAATACAATCCGGAGCAACATCAAATACATGAAAATCTAGAGCATCATCAAACGACATACTAGCTAATACATCCGCACATTTGTTTCCTTCGCGGTAGATGTGGTCAATCTTCTCTACTCCCAGCTGTCTCATCAAACATCTGCAATCATGTATGAGATTATTTAGAACATGTCGGGGCTGGTTTGGGCCCATAATCAGTTGGATGGCTGCCTTTGCATCCATTTCCACATGGAGGGGAATAAGTTGCTTGTTGTAAGCAAGTTGTAGACCATCCCTAAGAGCCCACAGTTCTGATTCCAAAGCTGTCATTTGGCGGAGAGTTCTGTGGAAACCAATTGCCCAGCTTCCTTTGTCATCTCTAATTAAGCCACCTGCTGTGGCTTGTTGAAGCCCCTTTTTGCATGCACCATCTGTATTGAGTTTGAAAAAAGGGGTGGTGGGGGGGGACCATTTTACGAGCACAGTGACCCTTTTTTGGGGTTTCAGGTTTGGAATTGCAATATGGTGCCATTCAATTGCTAGAGCAATTGAAGAAGCAATGGTAGAGTTAAGGTGTTCTCTGGCCCGATTTGGTTCATTTTGGAAGAGGGTTTTGTTTCTGAGAAGCCAAATGTTCCAACAAGTAAAGGGGAAAATAATACACCATGGGATCCCCGACTGGTGGATTATTTTTGATTCACAGTTTAATTTTAGCCAAAACGGGAGAGGAGAGGGGAAGAAAGATAGAGCACTGCTAGGAATACCGATGCCTTCCCAAACGCTAGCGGCCACATGGCAATCCCGGAGGACATGAGCCGTGGTTTCACTATCAGCATTACAAACTTCACAAAGAGCATTTTGGGAAATATTTCTCGAGAAGAGAAGGGTTTTTGTTTTTAGTCTATTTTGGGCAGCAAGCCAAAAAAAATTTCTGATTCTAGGATTAGCTTTAATTTTCCAAATCCAAGTCCAATTATCAAAAGGGAGGGTGCAAGCAAAGTTTCTAGTTAAAAGCCAAGCAGATTTTGATGAGAAGGTGCCATGGGGAGAGGAGTTCCAGACCATGATGTCCGGTTGAGGATCCAACCTCTGGAGTTGAATGAGAAGAATATGGGAGAGAATGTTAGAGGGGAGGGAGAAGGAAATTTTAGAGAGATCCCAGTCGTTTGTACCCCAAACATCCCTAACAGTGAAGTTAGCTTCATCGCGGAGGAGAGGGCCCGCGATTAATGATCTCAAGGGGCCAAGACCAGTCCAGTTAAGATTCCAAAAGGATGTGTTGATCCCACTTCTGATGGCTACCTTGGTGCCGGAGTTGTAAACGTGTTCCCCTTTTATCAAGCTTCTCCAAGTGGGAGAGGGGCGATTATAAGCAACGGAGCGGTGCTTGTATTTGGAGAGGAGGACACGTGACCAAATTCTGTCTTCCACATTGACTCTCCAATTGAGTTTGGCCATGGCAATAGTATTCATTTCAAGAGAAGTTTTGATACCAAGCCCCCCAAGCTCAGTGGGCTCAGTGACTTTTTCCCAACCCACTGCGTGGATTTTCCTTGCTTCCGCAGTTGAACCCCAAAGAAAGTCCCTATTGGCTTTGTCAATGGCTTTATGGACCGATAAGGGGAGCATGGAATTTTGCATGACGTAGGCCGGGATAGTACAATTGACTGATTTGATGAGGGTAGTTCGTCCCACCATGGGAAGAATTTTGTTTTTCCAGCCAGCAAGTTTGGAATTTATTTTATCAAGCAAGGATTTGAAATCAGTTTTCCTTGGTTTTTTGTCTAGGATGGGGCAGCCTAGGTAGTCTCCAAAAGATAGAGCTAATGGCATTTGGAGGATGCTCGCAAGGTTTTCTTTGTCAGCTTGAGCGACGTTTCTGGAGAACAACACTTTGGATTTGGAGGGGCTAAAGCGCTGTCCAGACTGAGAACAGAAGTCAAAGAGGATGTCACGAATCGTGTGACAGTTATCAGGGGTGGCTTTATGATAAGCACCCAATAATGCATATTCTTGGTGCTTTAGTCCTCTAGTATGTTGTGTTTGTACATATATGTTGTCGTTTTTATGCGATATTGCACGTAAGGTAGGTTTTGTGTATTTCAGGTAATTCGTATAAATAAGGCGGGTTTGAGCGCCAAGGAATGCTCCGGATGCAACCAAGTACTCAAGGCCACGTGCCACCCCGTTGCGGTGCCCGAAGAGTCATGAAGAGATGGTTTGGAGGTTGCTCGGGTCGCCCAAGGGTCAAGGGAATTGGAGGAGAAGTGAGAATTTTACCAAAGCAATTCATCTTCCGAAGAGCTGAGGGTAGAATCATCATAACTTTTGATGTACAAACTACTTTTGATCCAACCCACTTGGGTTAGAAAGTAGACTCGACGAGCTTTCCAACGGTCCAAAGAACGCCTAAATCCGAGTTCGGGAGTGTTCGGAGCGAGCCTGCAAAGTTTGCCCAAAAAAGCTGTAAAGCGGGTACCGGTACTGGAAATTCCCAGTACCGGTACCGGGTGTCCAGAGATCAATTTTCCAGCCCGTTGAAGCGGGTACCGGTACTGGAAATTCCCAGTACCGGTACTGGGTGGGAAAATCTGCAGATTTTTGTTAGCTTTTTCAACTTTCCATTTATGGAAAGTTTCCACTTATGGAGTATTTTTGGGATATTTTGGAGGACTTTTTGGTCCTTTGTAACTTAACTTTAGAACCCTATAAATAGGCTTGTATGCCTTTTATAGAAGGATGGCCATTTCTAGTCTTTTTAGGCCTTAGTCTTCCTTCTCTCTAGGATTTTGTTCTTCAACTTTTCAAGCTTTGATCCTTAAGAACTCAAGTAAGTATTTGTCTTATGTTAATTTCTCGTTTATTAATGTTGTAGCTACGGTTTAGATCTTCACTAATTTCAAGTTTATTTTCATTTCTATCGGTTAATCATGTTTTCTTCCTTAAGCAAGCTTTCTAGTCTTTTCATTATGTGTGAGTAGTCGTTTAGGCTTGGCCGTGGGGTGAATAACATCATGTGATTTATGTTAATCTTGCTTTCTCTCAACTTAAGACGTGAGGTTTGGTTTGTAAATGTGCGTGGTTCGCCTTTTATGTAACAAAACTTGTCGATGTTAACCTCCGGTGATCATATGCTCGCTCATATGGTTTCGTGAGCTATGTCTCGCCTCGTGTTTGCCAAAAGAACCAAAGAACTTGCTCGCTTTCCAAACTATGCTTCTAGTTCTTGATCTTGATATTTAGTTTGAATTCAAGCCTTGGCGTTGTTAATCTCCGGTGATCATGTGCTCGCTCACATGGTTCCGGAGCGATGTCACGCCTTGTGTTTAGCTTGTTATTCAAACTCTATATCGAGTCTAACCATTTTCATAGCTAAATCTTCCGGTTGATAGCCTATGCCGCGCGATTCAACCGTGTTTTCGTTGAGAATTGTTAGATTGCTTAAGTTACGGGCGTTAGTAACTCCAATGCCTTGCCGCCTTTTAATTCTTAGTCCAAACTCATTTTCTAGTCGTTTTACAATAGTTTTCCATTTTCTAAAGCAAAACCAAAAGTTGGCCGTCTTAACGCCGAAAACCCTTACAAACTACAATCCGATTAAGCTATATTCGAGCTCCCTGTGGATCGACTCGGACTTCCTCACTATACTATGCAAATCTTTAGTTGTAGTCCGGTAAATAAATAATTGAATTTGACGGCCGTTTGGTAAACTTCAACGACTACCGAATGGACGCAATCAAATTTTGGCGCCGTTGCCGGGGAATTCTTATTATAGCTTATTTGGAGGTTCGACAAACCACTGTAAGTACTCCATTTATTTTTCTTTTGAGTAAATTGAACTCGACTTAGCGGATACCTCTAACTGAGCCACCAATTCGACTTGAGGTGTAACGAAGCTAGATTGAGCATCAATTGTTTTTTTTACTGCTTTTTATCTATATAATGTGGTGGTGGCTTAACCCCACGGAACTGTTTTGAGAAAAGAGGTGGCGGCATAGCCCCTCTAGCCTGTTTACTTTATGTCTTATCTATCTAGTAGATTGGTGGCGGCAAATGGAGAAATAGTCCCCAAGACTTTGTGGGAATACTCTTATCCCGATCATGCTTATCCATCTTCTTGCATAGTTGCCCCCACCGCTCCTACCGTCAATGTAATTAGGATACAAATGGACATTTCCAATTGGTTGCCCCACTTCCATGGCATGGATCACGAACACCCTTACAAACATGTTGCGGCTTTCAAAGGCAAACTTGGTACCCTTGGGGCCATTGTGAAATCGGAGGCTTCATGGATGAATTTCTTTTCTCTCTCTTTAAGGGATGGTGCCAAAACTTGGCTCAATTCCTTGAACCCTCACTCTGTGCAGACTTAGGCTGATTTGCTAAATGAATTCTACAAAGAGTTCATTCCCATTTATTACACGGGGGTTCTCAAGAACCAAATTCAAACTTTTGTTGAAAGAGAGAATGAGTCGTTTTATGCGTGTTGGGGAAGATACAAGGATTTGCTAATTGCGGTCCCACATCATGGCTATGAAAATTTTCAAATTGCTAACTATTTTTTTGATGGACTTTCTCAAAAGAGTCAACGATTCTTAGACATGGTGTGCGATGGCAAACTTTTTGAAAGAGAACCCACACAAGCCTTAGATTTCTTTGATCATTTGGCCGCAACTTTGCAATCTAAGGTTTTTGTTCAACATTGTCAAGAGTCCAATTCAAATGCCATGGAAGAGGAAATTGAGCCACCTATCTTTGTTGAAGATGTTAGTTTAGATGGTGACAGCTTCTCAGAGTCTGCTTGGAGTGATGAGCCTTTTGATGAAATTGAGATCCAAAGTTCTCTCATGGATTCCCCTCTTTGTGATGATCCGGGGGAGAAATGCCTCACTGCTAAGGTTGTTTCTTTTGATCTCCCATATCTTGATCCTTCCCCGGAGGAATTACTCCTTGCTCATGAGATGAACCTGCTTGACTCATCGAGCATCTACTATGAAGATTCATTGGCAAAACCTCTCACCGCTAAGGAAATGGATGCCGAAGTGGATTACTTGTCTTCTTTGTTGGCTAAACAGGATGCATTTGAACCAATCTTTGAAGAGTTGGAGCCCATAGAAGCTACAATTGTCCCTTCGAAGTCTCTGTGCCTTGATCTTCTCACCAGCAAGGACATGGATGGCGAGGTAGATTCCTTACACTCCTTGTTAGAAAAACACGATGCATGTGAGCCTAATCTTGAGAAGTTGTCAATCATAGAACTAATAATTGATTTTCTTGGTGTTGAGGGTGTTGATTTGGTTTACAATCCTTTTATCATAGAATTACTCAACAATTTGAAAATTGATTTTATTTGGGCTATGCACTTGGTGGAACTCAAGTTTTTGAAACGAATTCGACAATTGCTTTACTCCAAGTATCTATTTTTGTGGCATGGTCGGATACAATTTTTGAAGCAGAGGGTGGAGTGGAGTGCTGTGTTCATTTTATTAGCTCTTGTTATCATATTAAATGTTCGGAGCCTGCGTTTGGCTGAATGTACATAAACTCAATCTTTCTCTTTTTCTTTTCTTTTTCTCTTTAATTTGATGGTCTGGTATAGCCACCCGTTTCTCGCTTGGAAAATGGGGAGAAAAGTAGTACCCGTGTAATCGCGTGAAGATTTGGTTGTATTTTACTTTTGGTTACTTTTGAGCCTGGATAACACGAGACAGGCGGTTCTAATGTCATTTGCTTCTTAGTAGGTAGTTGGTTCTTAAGTCTTTTGCAAGGTAAACATGCTACCACACCAGCCTTGGTGGTTTAGGTCTAAAAGCTAGGATGAGTGAGGCATTCAGGAGCCCTAAGCATGGGTGCGATTACGTGTCGCGGTTGTAAGACCAAGAAAGCCCTGGCGATGACCTTGTGTGACTAGCTATGGTTCTGATGGAGGAGCCGAAAGAGTGAGCCTTGGAAGCAATTCCAATGACGAAGGGAAGCAATGACAAGAAAGCCTCCAACTTGGTCGAGGTATACGGGGGTTGACATTCCCCCGGAGGTACAATCTTTTGTTCTTTCCTCTCAATATTGTTGCTCTTCATGCTATGAGGACATAGCAAAGTTCAAGTTGGGGGGTGTTAGGGATATATATGTTATATATTTGTTTATGAGACTTTTCTCATTTTTCTGCTTTTGGTAAAAAAATTTAAATTTTTGTGCAATCTTCCCTTGTTATAAGTGATTTCGTATGTTAGATACTTTAATTATGCTTAATTGTGTCAATGGCAAGAGTGTGTATCCCATCGAATTCAGTTGTGTGTTTGAATCCATGTCACCTGCATATACATGAACTTTGATAAACAAATTGAGCCTAAAAGTTATGTCAAATGTTGTGCATCGCTAGGGTGGAGATTCGTTTCTTAAGCATCCCATGCTTTTTGTTCTCATTTCCCTCACTTTGCGTAAATAATATCTTTTGTTCATACTTGAATAGTGTATATATCTCTTGTGCATCTTGTTGGAGTTGGTGGCGTACTTAGGAAATGATTCAAGGCATTTTTGCTTGATTAAACCATATAAGAGTCACCTAGTCCTTGTTTTGAACCATAGTCTGAGTCTCTTCCATTGTTTAAATCTAGGTAACCGGATGTTCGGAGGGTTGTTTGTCTATGGTTTTCAAAGATTCAAGGAGGTTTAGAGGTGGTGTGAATGTTATAGAAGTGGTTGGGATGTAAAAGGCAAAGAATTGGTACATGGTTCCTTATCTCTCCTCTCCCACTACAAAAGCTAAAACTCCAAATTTTCATCTCGTCCTCCCAAGCCCTCGAAATTGGCCCCTCAATCTCTCTCACTACAAATCTCATCTCAAATGACCCTATTCCTCAAAGAAAAATCAAAGAATTGCTATGAAAGAGCAAAAGCAGATTCGAAAGAGGGTTGAATAGCATGATGAGAGGATTGGTGAGACCTTCGGGCTAGCATACATTCCGAATGAAAAAGAGTCCAATGGAAAGGGGGAGTTCGATGCTCAATACCATGAGGAGCCGGATGACGATGGCGACTATGTGTGATTGAGTTGGTGGTAGTAGTAGTTTTTTTTATTTCTTTTTCGTAATTTTGTTTGGTGTTTGGCCGATATGTGGCCATGCCTTGGGTAGTTTAGGGTTGGTAGTGGCCAAGGGTAGATGAACCGTGCAAGTATATGGCCACTACATTTTTGTAGTCCCTTTCCCTTTGTATCCAAGGTCGTTATAAGCTAATAAAGTCCTCCGTTGATCTTTTGTACGCTAATTAACTCCGTTTGATGCATGATTGATATCTATTACTTTTTGAGTATGATTTTTTCCTTTGTCGTGCATAGTTGTGAATAATTAGCTTTCCTTTCGTTCTTAGCGCTCTTTTAATAACATGCATAGCTTTTTGTCTCTGGCTATTGCATTTACTCGCTAGCGCTTGTCATGGGATGTATCTTGTATCTCACTGTGTAAAAAGTTGAATAAGAGCGAATCCTTGTGAGTTTTGGAGTTGAAACTCGTTGCGGTGCATGCATGCTTGACTACTCTAATATGGCATAGTTTGCTCATCCTAGTTCATGGCATGTTTGAGCGTGGATTGCATATGATCGGATTTGAAGGGATGTTTTGGACTCTTGCCTAGTTGTAGTAGTTTTTTTTTTTTTTTGTCAATCGTCATACATCAGCGGGGGTTAGTAGGGGGTGTTAGAGTTAGCACAGGGAGTCCAGAAGCTATCCATAGCTTGGGACCCCAGGGTATTGCTCCTGCAGGAGTCGAACCCAAGACCTCCCCCTTGGGGGAGAGATGACAAACCAACTGCACTAGGCAGTGGTTGAGCATAGTTTTTATATCTTCAATCTCGGGAAGGTTGCATAGCTTAGTTAAATACATGTTGTTTTAGTTTGCTAGGGACTAGCAAAGTTCAAGTTGGGGGGTGTGATAAGCACCCAATAATGCATATTCTTGGTGTTTTAGTCCTCTAGTATGTTGTGTTTGTACATATATGTTGTCGTTTTTATGCGATATTGCACGTAAGGTAGGTTTTGTGTATTTCAGGTAATTCGTATAAATAAGGCGGGTTTGAGCGCCAAGGAATGCTCCGGATGCAACCAAGTACTCAAGGCCACGTGCCACCCCGTTGCGGTGCCCGAAGAGTCATGAAGAGATGGTTTGGAGGTTGCTCGGGTCGCCCAAGGGTCAAGGGAATTGGAGGAGAAGTGAGAATTTTACCAAAGCAATTCATCTTCCGAAGAGCTGAGGGTAGAATCATCATAACTTTTGATGTACAAACTACTTTTAATCCAAACCACTTGGGTTAGAAAGTAGACTTGACGAGCTTTCCAACGGTCCAAAGAACGCCTAAATCCGAGTTCGGGAGTGTCCGAAGCGAGCCTGCGAAGTTTGCCCAAAAATCTGTCAAGCGGGTACCGGTACTGGGAATTCCCAGTACCGGTACCGGGTGTCCAGAGATCAATTTTCCAGCCCGTTGAAGCGGGTACCGGTACTGGAAATTCCCAGTACCGGTACTGGGTGGGAAAATCTGCAGATTTTTGTTAGCTTTTTCAACTTTCCATTTATGGAAAGTTTCCACTTATGGAGTATTTTTGGGATATTTTGGAGGACTTTTTGGTCCTTTGTAACTTAACTTTAGAACCCTATAAATAGGCTTGTATGCCTTTTATAGAAGGATGGCCATTTCTAGTCTTTTTGGGCCTTAGTCTTCCTTCTCTCTAGGATTTTGTTCTTCAACTTTTCAAGCTTTGATCCTTAAGAACTCAAGTAAGTATTTGTCTTATGTTAATTTCTCGTTTATTAATGTTGTAGCTACGGTTTAGATCTTCACTAATTTCAAGTTTATTTTCATTTCTATCGGTTAATCATGTTTTCTTCCTTAAGCAAGCTTTCTAGTCTTTTCATTATGTGTGAGTAGTCGTTTAGGCTTGGCCGTGGGGTGAATAACATCATGTGATTTATGTTAATCTTGCTTTCTCTCAACTTAAGACGTGAGGTTTGGTTTGTAAATGTGCGTGGTTCGCCTTTTATGTAACAAAACTTGTCGATGTTAACCTCCGGTGATCATATGCTCGCTCATATGGTTTCGTGAGCTATGTCTCGCCTCGTGTTTGCCAAAAGAACCAAAGAACTTGCTCGCTTTCCAAACTATGCTTCTAGTTCTTGATCTTGATATTTAGTTTGAATTCAAGCCTTGGCGTTGTTAATCTCCGGTGATCATGTGCTCGCTCACATGGTTCCGGAGCGATGTCACGCCTTGTGTTTAGCTTGTTATTCAAACTCTATATCGAGTCTAACCATTTTCATAGCTAAATCTTCCGGTTGATAGCCTATGCCGCGCGATTCAACCGTGCTTTCGTTGAGAATTGTTAGATTGCTTAAGTTACGGGCGTTAGTAACTCCAATGCCTTGCCGCCTTTTAATTCTTAGTCCAAACTCATTTTCTAGTCGTTTTACAATAGTTTTCCATTTTCTAAAGCAAAACCAAAAGTTGGCCGTCTTAACGCCGAAAACCCTTACAAACTACAATCCGATTAAGCTATATTCGAGCTCCCTGTGGATCGACTCGGACTTCCTCACTATACTATGCAAATCTTTAGTTGTAATCCGGTAAATAAATAATTGAATTTGACGGCCGTTTGGTAAACTTCAACGACTACCGAATGGACGCAATCACTTTACCAAACAGAACGATGTCATCGGCGAAAAAACAGTGGGATAAGTAAGGACCCCTATTAGCAACTTTGATGGGTTTCCAAGATTTGTCTTGGATGGCCGCATTTATGCGCGTGGAGAGGTACTCAAGGCATAAGATGAAGAGGTATGGGGAAAGAGGATCCCCTTGCCTAATACCACGAGAAGGCCAGAAAGTTTCCGTCTTTCCACCATTGAAAAGAACAGAGGAGGAAGAAGAGGAGATGCAGGACATGATGAGTTTGACCCAAGGGTTAGGAAAATTGAAGGACAAAAGCATTTTTTGAATAAACCCCCATTCTAAACGATCAAAGGCTTTTTCTAGGTCAATTTTGATAACCATATTTCCTGCAGATCCTTTCTTGTGTTTGAGGCTATGTACTGCCTCCTGCATAATGATCACATTATCAATAGCACGACGTCCAGGGATGAAGCTTCCTTGGAGAGGGTTGATAAGGTCATCCAACATGGGTCTGAGACGATTTACGAGCAGTTTGGTAACTAGCTTGTAAATGGTATTGCAAAGGCTGATTGGTCTAAATTGGTTAATGGATTCAGGGTTTTTGGTTTTTGGGATGAGACAGATGAGGGTTTCATTGAGGATTGGGGACATCTTGCCTGAGGAGAAGATTTCACAAATGGTATTTCTAACCGAGGTTCCCACAGAGGCCCAACATTTTTGAAAAACCCCGGGTGGAGGCCATCGGGGCCAGGGGATTTCCAAGGTTTGAAAGACCACAAAATCTCCTTGATCTCAGTCAATGAAGGTATCCTGCATAAGCGATCATGACAGGAGCTGGGAATTTGAGGAACATGAATGGGAGGGGGGTGGAGGACGTCCAAATCCCACTCGGAGGTGAAGAGGTTTGAGAAATGAGATGTGGTCAAAAGATGTAATTCATTGATGTCAGAAATCCACCTGCCAGAGATATCCTTAAGACTAAGGATTCGGTTAGACCTTCGACGGTTAATCGTGGATAAATGAAAAAATTTTGTATTGCGATCCCCGTCAAGGAGCCAATTTGTTCTAGATTTTATAGCCCAGAAATCCTCCTCCAACTTAAATAAATCATTAAGGTCCTTTGTGAGCTTTGCCTCAAGATCCAGGAGAAATTGACAAGGATTGGAATCTAAAGCTTTTTGGGTTCCCAGAATGCGAGCTTTCAGAATTTTTTTTTTGTGAAAAATATTTCCAAAATGATCTTTGTTCCACTTACGGACTCTGTCCACAAATTTAGCAGCCATAGCGCTAAAGGTGTCGGAGTTATCCCAACAGTGCTCTACAAGAGGAATGAAAGAAGGGTCAGTAAACCACATGGGCTCAAACCGGAAAGGTCGGTCCAGAGAAAGAGAAGGGGGAGGGTCAGAATTTAGCAGGACAGGGCAGTGATCCGAATGGACTCTCACAAGGTGTTTAATAGAGGCCTCAGGGAAAGCTAGAGTCCATGCCGCGTTAGCGAGGCATCGATCTAGTCTTTCTCTAATAAGATCTCTAGGTTGTCTACGGTTGGTCCAGGTATAACGGGAGCCAGAGAAACCAAGATCCACCATGCCACAATGGTCAATACAGTTTTTAAATTTTGATGCCTTATTCCAATTTATAGGCCTACCACCACTTTTTTCAAATGAAAACAAAACTTCATTGAAGTCACCCATCATGAGCCAGGGCTCATTATGGCTATCAGCGAGCAATGCAAGGTTATCCCAAAGATCTTTTCTAATATCAAAATCAGGACTAGCGTAAATGGCAGATAAAATGAAAGGAGTGTAGTTGGGGTGTACCTGAATCGAAGCATGGATTTCTTGACGGGTACTACCCAAGATATCACAGCGGAAGATATCATCATTCCAGAGGAGCCAGATGCCCCCAGCAAAACCCACAGCATCGACCACAAAAGAGTTAGAGAAACCCAGTTCTTCACTGAGTCTTTTCGCACGAGGTCCCGCAATTCGGGTTTCCATGATTATGACGAAAGTTGGGTTATGATCACGCATCATATCAGCGAAATGACGTCGGAAATGAGGATTAGCAGCACCTCTACTGTTCCACATTAGAATCTTCATTGGGAGGTTGGTGGGAATGAGTGGTGGTTGGTTTAATACCTCCACCGATTGGCGCGGCATTTTTGCTTTTGATTCGGGATCCAGATAAAGAGGTGTGGGCAATGCGAATTGCCCGTTTTTCCTTCCGGGGAAAGGATTCCGTTCCCTTCCCAAGAGAGAAAAAGGCCGCCGGTTCGCGGGAGCGCTTTTTGAAGCTGGACGACAAGCGCTCGCAAAAAATACAGAGTCGCCACTTGGGTTTGAAGGCCCGATACCCAAGGAACCGTATTTCGAAGCACTTGCCGCGCTGTTTGATTTGAAAAAGTTAAGGAACCAGTCCGTCATAACCATATCTGGGTTCGGGAGCCAGGTTACGAGAGGGGAAGGGTTTTATGGCACCCCTCTCGCCCAATCCGGAGATCGGTCTCTACTTAGGCATTTGCGAAAGATGTTTGTTTGTTTGCGATTCTGTTTGATTAATCATTTTTTAGCCAATTAGGGCGGGGAAACAGTTTAATGGGGATTAAAGCTGTAACAACTTGCAAGATTTGATAGATAGCATGGATGAGCAGTTAGTATAGGATGAGAACAGACTGCTGTGGGAGTTTAAACAAACTGGGATGCCCCTGTTTTGGAGTGACGTGCGCAGGAAGAAACCAGCATGCACTGAACAAGTCACTGCATGCTGTTCACTCTTGCGCGCAAATTCCAAGACAAGCGCGCGCCGGTGAGCTTAAAACCCACAGCTCTTATTCTCAAACCTTCTGGGCTCTGGAAGGACCAGTGCACACCCAGGACAAACCACGCAGTTTATAGGCAGCATAATATACAGTTTAAAGGCTTAAAAGCCCTAAAAATTGACAAAACACCCCATAAACAGTGTGGGGACAAAATAATGGCCTAACCAGCTACCCGTGCAAGGCCACTCACTGGTCGGAGGCAAACTGTCGCGCGATGGAGCCACTCTGCGCGCGAGGATGCGCCCTGGCGCACTGTCGCGCGATGGGTGAGTCTGGCCGCGTGGTGCGCCCTGGCGCACTGTCGCGCGATGGAGTGAAACCCTCGCGCGATGGTGCGCCCTGGCGCGGGATGATTGCGCCCTGGCGCGGACCAGACCAGTGCTTGGTTTACACTTTCTGGGTTCTGGGACAGATCCAGAATTATCCCAGGGGTACTCCACAATAAGCAGAAATGAATATTGAACTATAGCTAACAAATCTAACAAAGGAAAGCGTAAATTGTTTTAGCATGCTTGCAGAATGATCTATACGTACATAAATACAAAAAAACAAGACACCAATCCCCACGGGAACCGTCGCGCGATGATCGAAATCGTCGCGCGAGAGAGTGGCTCCATCGCGCGCTGGTTCTTGCCATGACGGTTTTTGAAACCTTGCCAGCTTTAGAACCAGGACTGGTATTGATTACCAGCCTTGGCCCTGCCAGCCCCCCTCAGGGATCAGAACAGAAAGACAGAGCAAAGGTAAGCTATACCTTTGGTTTCGGGTTTGAATGAGTATTTGAGCTTTTAATGTTTGAATTGAGGTGGAAGAACAAGCTATGTTCTTGAGGTTGTATGGGTGATAGAAGCAAGGAAACAAAGTGGCTTGTGATTTTGTAACCCAAGGTGTAACCCTTTCCAAATCTTGAACCTTTGGAAAATGCTAACTAACCCTTTTTTTTGGAACCCTTTGAAAGAATGAGCAAAGGAGATATTTATAAGGAAAGGGGGTGAATCTGGTTGGTGCCAGGAGAGGGGTTTGGCCAGTCCACGAGGCCTGCTGAGAGTTGCATGGGTGGCCAACTGTCCTCCTTCAGAAAGGTCGGTGGTAGGTTGGACCGTCGCGCGACGGAGTGAGACTGTCGCGCGATGGTGCGCCCTGGCGCACTGTCGCGCGATGGAGTGAAACCCTCGCGCGATGGTGCGCCCGGGCGCGGGATGGATGCGCCCTGGCGCGGGTCAGCTGGGTTTTTGGTTTTTGAAGTGGCTTAGGCTAGGTTAGGTTCAAGGGTTTTGCAAACACTCAAAGCTCAAACACGCTATCATTCCCAGGGTGTTCTTGATCCATTTCATCATCGGGGAATCAAAAACCGTAAGTAAACTAATCTGGAAGCCCAGATTGGGGTGTCTACAGTAGCCCCTCTTTGACGGCACTTGAAGCACCATCGACTTGGTACAAGTAACGTCAAAGATTTCTAGACACCCCTCAAGGCAATCCAGAGCAAAGCATACTAGCAAAGTAGACAAGTATACTTAAGGAACCTGATTAGTGGAATGGACAGGCAGGTCCATTGCCGGGGATGGAAGTAGAAGTGGACGAGTGAATCGCCGCTTGTTGATCGAATTCGGACAGGACAGGCTGTCGTTGCAGATTTGGACGGGACAGGCCGTCATTGCTGGGGATCAAGCTATCCTCGGCACGAAGCATTCCAACAAACACGGGTAGGTCGTGTCAGGCAGGTTGAATTCCATCTGTTGGGAATCAGAGCCAAACTCCTTATCAAAGACCATCCGAGACAGAGCAATAAGGCTGCTGGAAGATGCGTGTGAAGCTAGACTGATGTAGAGGTAGTCGTTTGGGGCAGGCCGAGGCGGACTCTCCTGGGGAACAACCAGTTGCAGATGGTGGACCATCGTACGATATCCTGATCGTCGTTGTGGATTGTATGAACGATATGGCTAAATACCGTTGATGGATTTGACAGGACCGGCTGTCGTGGATGCGGACGGAGAGATCAATGAGCCGAGTGATCAAACCGTTGGGGAATTTGACGGGATGGAAGGATCATCAGTATAAATGATCGAGCCGTTGAAGTCTGGATGGAAGAATCATCAGTATAAATGACCAAGCCGTTGCAGACAGGATGGGACAATCATCAGTATAAATGATCGAGCCGTTGAAGTCTGGAGGGGAAGATCATCAGTATAAATGACCAAGCCGTTGCAAACAGGATGGGACAATCATCAGTATAAATGATCGAGCCGTTGAAGTCTGGAGGGGAAGATCATCAGTATAAATGACCAAGCCGTTGCAGACAGGATGGGACAATCATCAGTATAAATGATCGAGCCGTTGAAGTCTGGAGGGGAAGATCATCAGTATAAATGACCAAGCCGTTGCAGACAGGATGGGACAATCATCAGTATAAATGATCGAGCCGTTGAAAAATGGACAGAACCGTCTGTCGTTGATTTGAGACGGGAAGATCAGTGTGCAGAATGATCGAGCTATTGAGAAATGGACAGGACCGACTGTCGTTGATTTGAGACGGGCAGATCAGTGTGCAGAATGATCGAGCCGTTGAGAAATGGACAGGACTGGCTGTCGTTGATTTGTTCCGCAGAAGATTTTATCGCATCCTGCTACGAGAACAATGTCGCAAGAGATTTTCGATCGCATCCGCTGACAAACAATAACAAAACCGCAGGAGATTGCATCGCATCCTTCGGCCAACAAATCGAGAGTTAGGGAGATTTCCATCGCCTCCGTTAACAAACAGAACAAAACCGCAGGAGATTGCATCGCATCCTTCGGCCAACAAATCGAGAGTTAGGGAGATTTCCATCGCCTCCGTTAACAAACAGAACAAAACCGCAGGAGATAGCATCGTATCCTTTGGCAAACAAAGTCTTGATGGCGACCATTCTGACCACCTTCCTGTTTTCAACAGTTGACATACACAATATGCAAAGATGTATACTAACAAAATGCACAAATTGAAAGTGCAAATGCAAGCTAAGGGCGGCTCCTAAGAGGACAATGATGCCTAAGGACTACCACTGAGCCCCATTACTTTATTGCCTTCTGCTTCTGAGATGCGCATCTAGATAGATAGATATTGAGTGGGCTGACGTGCCCAGTTGACATGTAGCAGTGTGGCATTGGGCCTGCATGCCCTTTCTTCGATGCACGGCCAGATGAGCCCCAGAGATATACTTTGCTTGGCCTTGGGCTGACATGCCCTTGTTGTCTCAAGAGACTCCACAGCTTGTGGATTACAGATGCAAGAGTAGCAATGTAAAAATTGCATTTTTCAGTTTATTGACATATAAACCATTCGCTAATATCTAATTTTGCATTTGTCAAGTGAACTGAGTCGACACAGATATGCGCACATGCACAAACTCGCCTAGCTCGAACGAAAAGGGGGAAAGAACCCCAGGGAACAATGCGAACCCTCAGACACATGGAATACAATGAAATTTTGGGCATTAACATACCAAAACTCACAATATCCCTTAGGCAGGTGAAACTGACACTTGCGAAAAGTGCAAAAGGTACAAAGACCTGCACAACAGACAAAATCGGGAAAAACATCCCGATGAGACAAATGGATAGAGAAACTGGAAAAATGTCACAAAAATGGACATAAGACTCAAACGATGACTCGTATAGGCCCGGACTGAAACCGACACCCCCGTGCAGTCACATTAAGTCTACACGGCATGACCAAACTTGGCAAAAGCCCCTTGAACAGGACTCGAAGGCAGTAGCTGACTGCTATCGATTGCTGTACGAATTGAAAAAGTGCGCGCAGGGTTGAGACCAACGCATATAACTATGAACAAGTGCAGGTGAACCTCAAACTAGCGCATATAAATGCAAAGCTACTGCAACTGCTCACATCAGACTTCGCTGAATTTAGAATAAATTGTGAGCCGTTAGGCCTCACCAGCATTTCGTTCTGTTTTTGATGCTTAATTTCTTTTAAGGCTTTATGCTCAGCTTTGAAATTGAAGTAGTAGTTTGTAATAAAATTGAAAGACAAAAGGTTTTTCCCCTTTCAGACGCCTCCCATGCAGCTTGATCTTCGATCCTCTTCGACCTTTGATGTGTACCAAATGTCAACCATGGATCCAATTGATAGATTGTGACCGAGTCTCAATGAGAAACTGCCTACGTATCCCAAGCTAGGGAATCAGGTCAAAACGTAGTTCAGGCCAAGGTTCACTCGAGTATTTTACCTCACCTTTTACGCTCTAACTTTTGCCTAGAACCGCCCATTCGGGTTTTCAGCCTAGCGAGCTTTCAAATATTGCCTTTACTTTTGCCTAGACCTCCTTCATAGGTTCTTGGTCTAGCAGGCTGCTCTAACTTTTGCTTGGAACTGCCCACCGTTGGGGTTTTCAGTCCAACGAGCTTCTCTCAGGGAAAAGGCTTTTGAGATGATCCAAGTTGACCAAGGTATTGATTTTGATTGTCGTTGAGGTCTATGAAATGGTCGGAGGCCCAGATGAAATGGATGCGAGGTCCAAAGTGCTTCAGTTGACATGCCTTGCACAGGCCATTTTCTAACTTTCCAATTTGTGCTTGGCGGAACGCTGTTCCTACAAATTTGAGGATGGTATGAGGTGCTGGACCTTCTAAGCTTTGCTTTGTATGGTTTGGCGCCTGGTAGCAAGGGGATTTGATGTTCCTTTATCTCAGGGTCAACGTTAGACATGTCATTTGAGAGACCCTGCCAAAACATTGTTGAACTCTTCGAGCCTGTCTGACTGGACACAATGCTCCTCTGGGAACAGCTTTGAACCAAATTTGAACCATTGGGAGGTTGTCCTTGTCTTTCAAGTTTATTTGAAACTACTATTTCAATTAATAGGCTGAGCATGCCTTTTGTCTTCCCTTTCGGCGAGGGAACACATTTCCTTGGGAATGATCCCATCGAAATCTATCCCTTCGTCGTCAGGGTCGACACAGTTTATTCAAAAGTCAGCAAAGTACTTAGAAGGAAGATAATGCATATCATAAGAAAGTCCCTCGGGGTTGCCAAGTACAGCAGACTCAAAACTTGAAATGAAAGCTACGATGTGGAGGGCCAAGAGGCACAACCTCCGACTCAGAGCTAGACTTAGACAAATGCAAATGACTCCGTGTCAGACTCAGACAAAACGCCAATGCAAACTAGACGCGGTTTGAAAATGCAATATTTAAAAAGCTACCCATAGCTTCCACAAAAAGAGGTAGGATCCAGCGGGTGTCAGGCCCAAGCAACAGCACTTCGGCTTCCTCAGCTTCTTTAACCAAACCTACTCGGTGCTCCTTTGAACAATGGACCTCGGCCGGTCAGTCTTCTCCTTTGTAAGCCCCTTATTACTGTCAATCCAGGCGTCAACAGTGAAGACCTCAATTGCCCAATCTACAGCCATCATGTTAACCTCCGGTTCAGACGGGATGGATACGATGGGTTTGGGTTGATTTGCTGGGATGATATAGTGGCTAGGGTTGAATATGGTGGAGCTCGGGTTGATTTGAGTGGAGGTGATTGATATCTGACCAACCAGAGGGTCAGAGTTGTGTTGAGGCAAGGAGTTGGAAATGATGTTGGGCTTTGGTGGTACCTGAACCGTGCCATTGTCAATGAGATCTTGAATCTCATGTCGAAGACAATAGCATGCATCAGTGGGATGGCCAGGCATTTGGTGGAAGGCACAGAAAAGGTGAGGCTTGTAACCAGAAGGTAGGACTTTTGGTGGAGAAGTTGGGGTCAAAGGTTTAAGATGCCCAGACTTGACGAGTTTTTCCATCACTGCAGACAGAGGTGCCTCAAAGGCAGAGAAACTTCGAGGTTGGGTTCGGGCCTGGTAGCTTTGGGTGTTTTGAACCTGATTAACATCGGCTGCGCGATTGGAGGAAGCAGCAGCGTTGTCCCCATTTGTAGTTGAATTGGCGTAATCGCTGCCACTAAACAGTGTGCTACTGTTTCCAGAGTAAGCCCTCGGCTTAGCTTTTTGTGAGGAAGACTCCCCCCTAGGCAGAATTCCACTCTGCAGTGCATCTTCAATGGCCAGGCCAGAGTCGAAGAAGGTTTCAAAGTTAGCAGATGCTTGAACAAGAATCAGGTGCCTGGCATAATCTGGCTGGAGATTGCGGGAGATGATGCGAAGTTGATCCCTCTCGCTCGGGCGATCAGTCATCAATGCAGCTTTGGCTCTCCACCTCTTAACAAAATCCGCAAAGGACTCCTTTGCTTCCATTTTGGTGGATTCTAACTCACGAGTAGTCATCTTGAGCTGAGAGTTGTAGTTGTACTGTGCAATAAAGGCAGCCCCAATATCCTCCCAAGTTCTTCTTTTGGAGATGTCGAGCGACATGAACCAATGGAAGGCAGGCCCAGAGAGAGTCTGAGGAAAAAGCTGAGACATGGCCTCACTTTCTACACCCAACAACTTCATTGCAGCATGGTAGCCAAAGAGATGAGTCTTGGGATCACTGCTCCCGTCGAACTTAACCAAGTCAGGCATCTTGAATTTGTCAGGAAGCCTAGCATTAGGGTACAAACAGAGACGATCCAGGTTAATTCCCCCTGCGCTGATCTTCTCAGATTTTGAAACAGCTTCTTCCAGCTTAGCCATCTTGGCCATAAGTGCAGCTATGTCAGGGTTTTGAACAGGCCTAACAATAGCGGGGTTTGGATTTGGAGTAGGCACACGAGCCTTTCTAGGGTTGGGCTGAACAATGAGACGCCCTGCATAGTTTGGATCCTCGACAAAGACAGGTTCTGCATGAACATCCTCATCGTCCTCGTCCTCTTCTTCAGCTGCTGGTGGAAGACGAGTGTTGATAAGGTCATTCAGGCGAGTGATGGAGGCATCAGTCTGGGTGGCTCTCTGTTGTATAGCAGTGATACTGTTCTGGAGGTTCATGAGCATGGTTTCCAAAGTGAGCGGTTGATCTGCCATCACAGGTTTTTCAGTGAAGCTTGATGAAGAAGCTGAAGATGGGGAAGCCGGCGGCGTGGCTTCTTGCAAAATCGATGGCGAACCCGACTGCAGGGTGGCCAACAATGAACCTGGAGAAGCCTCCGTCGTAACTGACTGGGGTCCTAGCCTGACAAGCCTTTGAATCGGATTCTGATGTAGATGTTCCCAAGTAGGTTTGGCTCTTCCTTTCGGTACTCTCTTGTTCGGTGCAAAGGTTCCAAACTAGACAGTAAAGTAATTGAAAGCTCAGTGACGTTCCTACAGCAATTAGAATGCAATGCACATGACATCGTCGGTGTCCTCCTAGACTTTACAACTACAGACGAGTCTATCTCATGATGTTCGGAAGCCGCCAAAATCCTCGGAAATCTTTTCGAGGGTGTATCCTTTGAATAGATCAACTAACACTAAGAGATGTCAAAACAGTCTAAGTCTTTGACTATTCCATTTTCGAAGTTTCAACTTTGAACTTGGAACAACTCGGTATAGATGACATGGCACCTTAACTTTGAACGCCGCGGTGTATAGTGACTTCGCACTTCAACCTGGGTAGTGCCAGTGTCATGGCATCCATGCTTTATGGTTCCTTATTTTCGGTTGAAATTTCAATAAGGCATGAGCCAAGGACTTAAAAAGGTTTGATTTCCCAAAGTCTCGCTGATCTAAGGACTTTGAAAATTTAGCAACGTGCACCATTGAGATGCATGACTCTTCATCGGGTCATAGCAGCGTCCTAATAGGCATAAGACAGATTCGAAAGAGAGACAACCTAGAAGCCGCCCTAAACATGCTCCTACGCAAAACGGTATGTATGTACAAAAACATAGACGAGTTTGCCTCACGAATTTCAGACGTTGCCAGAATCCTCAGAAATCTTTTCGGCCATGCGTCCCTGAGTAGATCGTCAGATCCTAAAAGATGTCAAAATAGACTAAATCTTCGACTAGTCCCATTTGAAGGTTCAACTTTGAATTTGGAACAACTCGGTGGTGATGACATGGCACCTTAACCTTGAACACGGCGGTGTATAGTGACTTCGCACTTCAACCTGGGTGGCGCTAGTGACACGGCATCACTACTTTTGTTGTTCCATATTTTCGGTTGAATTCTTAACCGGGCATGAGCCAAGGACGTAATAAATTTTGATTTCTCAAAGTCTCATTGAACTAAGGACTTTGCGATTGATAACGAACATTCGACAGAATGAACGACTCCTCATCGGGTCCAACAACGTCTTAGACTGCGCAAGACAAACTCGAAAGAAAGAACCACTCTAAGCATGCTCCTATGCAAAATAATGTATGTACAGTACATGCGATAGGGAAAGCAGTAACACGTAGACAGTATATGGGGTTAGATGCAAGTAATCTTACCCTGTAGGTACCTGTCCTAGTTTGGAGAGTTCTAGTGCTTTGTATATGCAAAGGCTGGTTTTGGCTTGTAACAGGTTCCTCGGACTAGAGCCAAGATATACCTCCCGCTGCCCGCGTAATCGCAGAGCAACAGTCGAACGGTAGAATGACTCATCATCGTCGAAGGTTGTTGGTCATTCAGGGTCCCCGGGCTCCGGTAAACCGTGCCGGATTGCCAAAACGATCCAACGAGGCTTATCCCACATCGATGCAAATGAGAATGCTAAAAAGTTTGATTAATGGAACAGAATCGCAAATTCGCAAATGCCTTTTCAAATTTAGCTCTCTTTATTGATCAATACTTAGAAGAAACTACGCGAGAGAACAATCGGAAAAGCCCCAGATTGGATGGCCGGACACGAGGTCCTGTTAAATCACCAATCCTTTCTTCGGCAGCGCGAAGCTCACCGTTTTGACAGGCTTTTGTGGGATTGTTCCCAAGCGTATTAACTTCTAAGTATAGACTAATATCGATTCGATCCCCAGCAGAGTCGCCACTGTGGGCAATGCGAATTGCCCGTTTTTCCTTCCGGGGAAAGGATTCCGTTCCCTTCCCAAGAGAGAAAAAGGCCGCCGGTTCGCGGGAGCGCTTTTTGAAGCTGGACGACAAGCGCTCGCAAAAAATACAGAGTCGCCACTTGGGTTTGAAGGCCCGATACCCAAGGAACCGTATTTCGAAGCACTTGCCGCGCTGTTTGATTTGAAAAAGTTAAGGAACCAGTCCGTCATAACCATATCTGGGTTCGGGAGCCAGGTTACGAGAGGGGAAGGGTTTTATGGCACCCCTCTCGCCCAATCCGGAGATCGGTCTCTACTTAGGCATTTGCGAAAGATGTTTGTTTGTTTGCGATTCTGTTTGATTAATCATTTTTTAGCCAATTAGGGCGGGGAAACAGTTTAATGGGGATTAAAGCTGTAACAACTTGCAAGATGTGATAGATAGCATGGATGAGCAGTTAGTATAGGATGAGAACAGACTGCTGTGGGAGTTTAAACAAACTGGGATGCCCCTGTTTTGGAGTGACGTGCGCAGGAAGAAACCAGCATGCACTGAACAAGTCACTGCATGCTGTTCACTCTTGCGCGCATAATTCCAAGACAAGCGCGCGCCGGTGAGCTTAAAACCCACAGCTCTTATTCTCAAACCTTCTGGGCTCTGGAAGGACCAGTGCACACCCAGGACAAACCACGCAGTTTATAGGCAGCATAATATACAGTTTAAAGGCTTAAAAGCCCTAAAAATTGACAAAACACCCCATAAACAGTGTGGGGACAAAATAATGGCCTAAGGCCGAGCTACCCGTGCAAGGCCACTCACTGGTCGGAGGCAAACTGTCGCGCGATGGAGCCACTCTGGCGCGCGAGGATGCGCCCTGGCGCACTGTCGCGCGATGGAGTGAGTCTGGCGCGCGATGGTGCGCTCTGGCGCACTGTCGCGCGATGGAGTGAAACCCTCGCGCGATGGTGCGCCCTGGCGCGGGATGATTGCGCCCTGGCGCGGACCAGACCAGTGCTTGGTTTACACTTTCTGGGTTCTGGGACAGATCCAGAATTATCCCAGGGGTACTCCACAATAACAGAAATGAATATTGAACTATAGCTAACAAATCTAACAAAGGAAAGCGTAAATTGGTTTTAGCATGCTTGCAGAATGATCTATACGTACATAAATACAAAAACAGCAAGACACCAATCCCCACGGGAACCGTCGCGCGATGATCGAAATCGTCGCGCGAGAGAGTGGCTCCATCGCGCGCTGGTTCTTGCCATGACGGTTTTTGAAACCTTGCCAGCTTTAGAACCAGGACTGGTATTGATTACCAGCCTTGGCCCTGCCAGCCCCCCTCAGGGATCAGAACAGAAAGACAGAGCAAAGGTAAGCTATACCTTTGGTTCGGGTTTGAATGAGTATTTGAGCTTTTAATTTTGAATTGAGGTGGAAGAACAAGCTATGTTCTTGAGGTTGTATGGGTGATAGAAGCAAGGAAACAAAGTGGCTTGTGATTTTGTAACCCAAGGTGTAACCCTTTCCAAATCTTGAACCTTGGAAAATGCTAACTAACCCTTTTTTTTGGAACCCTTTGAAAGAAGAGCAAAGGGATATTTATAAGGAAAGGGGGTGAATCTGGTTGGTGCCAGGAGAGGGGTTTGGCCAGTCCACGAGGCCTGCTGAGAGTTGCATGGGTGGCCAACTGTCCTCCTTCAGAAAGGTCGGTGGTAGGTTGGACCGTCGCGCGACGGAGTGAGACTGTCGCGCGATGGTGCGCCCTGGCGCACTGTCGCGCGATGGAGTGAAACCCTCGCGCGATGGTGCGCCCGGGCGCGGGATGGATGCGCCCTGGCGCGGGTCAGCTGGGTTTTTGGTTTTTGAAGTGGCTTAGGCTAGGTTAGGTTCAAGGGTTTTGCAAACACTCAAAGCTCAAACACGCTATCATTCCCAGGGTGTTCTTGATCCATTTCATCATCGGGGAATCAAAAACCGTAAGTAAACTAATCTGGAAGCCCAGATTGGGGTGTCTACAAGAGGGTTTAACGTCGCCAGATGCAGGGGTGCGGCGAACCCTGGCTGGAATGAGGACTCGACTGAGACGAAGAGCTGGTTTGGAGTTTTCGACGCGGTTAGGAGGTGCGCCACATTCAGTTGCCCCGGAATTTGAAAAACCCTCGGGATGTCCTCCAGACAATGGAATTCCAACATGGGGGGAGGGGTTAGAGGAAGAAGGGTTTCCACATGGATTTGGTCCTGGAAGAGGGTGTTGTTCGGTAAGAACCAAGTGGCTGGGCTGAATATTTGGTTTAGCTGGATGGTTTGCGGAGGAAGGTCTCCGGAGAAGGTGTAGGGAGCTGTGAGAAAGGTTACCACGACCTGGGGATGAGGAGAGAGAAGGGAAATCCACCACCTTCTTTCAAAGATGCCCTCATTTCAGTGAGCACCACTACTTCTCGAATGGAAAAAGTCCCAGAGATCTTAGAGCAGCATGATCCAGCTCATGAAGTTGATGCAGATGGTATTCCAACCATCTCCATCTCCAATGAAGACTTAGACCGTATCAGGAAACCTTGGGCAACCTCCATCATTATCCGAGTAATTGGGAGAAGTTTTGGCCATGAATTTCTATTGTCCAAACTGCTGACGCTGTGGAAACCTTCTGACAAGATGACATGTTTGGACTTGGGGGACCATTTCGTGCTCGTCAGATTTCAATCTCCTAGTGATATGATAAAGGTTCTCAATGAAGGGCCTTGGTTTATAGGTCCTCATTACATTACCATTCGCAAATGGGAACCCGAGTTCGACACCTCCAAGGCAAAAATCTCTACTTCAGTTATATGGGTGAGGCTTCCAGGACTACCCATAGAATTCTATGACAAGGAGATGCTCCTTAAAATAGGAGCCAAGATTGGCAAGCTTCTGAAGATTGATTTCAGAACTGAGAACAATGAGAAGGTCAAATTTGCTCATTTATGTGTCCAAGTGGACTTGTCTTCCTCCCTTATTTCCAAAGTTAGGGTGGGAAATCATGTCCAAAAAGTTAGTTATGAAGGAATCCCTATCATTTGCTTCAAGTGTGGCCTATCGGGCCATAAGTTGCAGCATTGCTCTCCTGCTCCCTCTGTTGTTACCCGGACTCCACCATCAGCCCAGGATGCAAAATTTGGAGAATGGATGCTAGTGACCAACAGGAACAGAGGTAAAAAGAAGTTGAACCCCCCTTCTAAGGAGACGCCCAAACCAGTCAATGGTACTTCCCAAAATCAGTGGCGTGGACCTCCAAGAAACCCTAGACTCGGGGACTCTCGAGTTTCAAATTCAAACTCTAACGGGGCCAGTTCGTCTGGTCAAGTTTCAACCAAACCAACTCCTTCTCCTAATCCAACCCCTGTTACCCCACCTCCCAATATCCCTTGCCCTGTCACTATCCATCAACCTTTGACCTCACCTAAGCTTCTTCTGAACTCTCTGCCCCCTCCTGTCGCTCTGGATGCTGCAGCTCTGCCTTCTGCTCCTATCCTGCCCGACAATGCTTCCTCGTTGGCTGAAACCTTATTTGCACCGAATGGATCTCTGCTCCTTTCTGACAAAAAAAATCAACCTATTCAATCTCCCCTTTGCCCTTCCAACATTATCTCTCCCTCATCTCCCTCCCGCTCAAAACCTTCCCCCCCACCTGTTGTTTCAAACCCCAAATCTACCACCCCTCACCATGACCCGTCGCACCAACCCCAGGTGGCGCTTCCCCCGGCGCCGTCCCAACCCTCCCCACCGGCCCCCATCCCCTCCCTCCGAACCTCAAATTCGGTTCAGAATTCCTCACCTGGAAAATCAGTCTCAAGCAGGTTGGTATCTCCTTCACAATCAATCGGTGATCCCGCTGTCGGATCATTTCCTCCCTTTCATTCAACGCCACCCGGATCATGTCTGGGGATTTTGGGAGGAAGCCCTAGCCGAAGCTTGGGAAAACATATCTCCTTATTACCCAACCCCTGTTCCCCTCTCTCGACACCATACGTTCCAGAGGTGGTGGCAAGCACCGGGTTTGCCGGATACATCCGACGCTGACCCAAACACCGACCCGAAATCCGATTTTTTCACGGATTACAAACCGCAACCGTCCAATCTACTTGGTCGAAGCCGTCTGAACCCCTTCGGGTCGGGTCGGACCCGCAGACCTGCGGGTTATTTTCTCACCCCTAGTTCACATGCATGTAGGTAGGGTCCGTAAATGAACCTAGCAACTCACAAACTCGGCTCATTAATGCTCGGCTCGGCTCGTTTACTAAATGAGTCAAACACAAACTCAAGTTTGAGCTCCTCGTTCGACAAAAGCTCTGCTCATTAAAGGAGGCTCGACTCCATTAAATAATCTCGTTTAATAAATGACTAAGCTCGGCTCGTTAAGGCTCGAGCCGAGCTTAAGCTTAAATTTTTGGCTCGTTTAGTAAACGAGCCAAGCTCGAGACAAAACTCGGCTTGGCTGGTTTGCAGCCCTACGTGCAGGGTGCGCATTGACATATACTACTTAAAATACAACAAGTACACTAAAAGATCAAACTAAAGTTGGGTCGTTAATTATATCCTTTTCTATATTCAAGGCGTAGTAAGAATTTTGACTTGGTGTGGTCACAATTTTAACTAACAATGTTAAATAAACTTAAATATTTTGTTAATAGGATACGAATTTTGACTTATAGAAGACCCAAAGGGGATTTTTTTTTTTTTCCTCTAAGAAAACGATGCCTTTGCATTGGAATCATATTAAACATGGCTTTTGGTCAATTTATACACACGAGTACTATTAAAAATGTCATTAAAAAATTAAAGTTTGGCAATTTTGAGTGTAAAGATAGAGAAGTTTTTCCAATTGAAGGTGTTTGGGACAATTCCATATTTTTTATAGGATACTTGGACAATATTAAATTTTGTGTAAGCCAATAAATAGGACTCCCTCGTCTAATAGTCTAATGGAGTATCAACAATCTCATAACAATTCATTAAATTGAAAGATCGCCCTCCTCTTGACTTTTTAATTATTATTATCGTTATTTTGAATAGATTAAGTAATTAATTACTGTCAAAGAATGACTTTCCTTGATTGATAGAGTACTGTATCTTTTTCCAGATCTTTGTAAAAATATTTGACTATTCCAATTCGTTTTGAGGATAAGAATAAAATAGGACAAAAAAGTGAAAAACGAATCAGAAAAGCCACAAATATCTGATACAAAAGTAGCAGAAGTTCAAAAAAAAAGAACAAAAGAACAAAAGCAAAAGATTTTAGTCCCAACTAGCCCTTAGATTATTCATTTTTCGTGGTATAAAAACAATTAAAAAAAAATGCATGTCACGGTACATACAATTCTACATGGCGGGCGAGGTTTTTTTTTGTTTTGTTTTGTTTTGTTTTGCTATGAGTTGATAATTCCAATGTCCGGGTCTTCTTATGTGCATCTCGACTAACCCTAAAAAACAAATCACACCGTCCACCTGCGGGGCCCAATTTCAAAAAAAACAGAGCCAAGTTCCGTATGAAGTAATCCAAAGAAACTGATACCACCAGAGAGGTTTCGATCCATAGACTTAGGAAGGAGCAAATCCCCAAATCTGAGGCAGCCAACCAATCCCTTCAAGTTCATGGCGGGCGAGGTTACTTTGGGGATAATTCACGTTTGAGGATGTGGACAAATAGAAGCTTCTAATCCACCCAATTGTATTGGAAAAAAATACACTCCAAAGAAACAAAATATCCTCTGCCCACTAGGGGCATCGATCGAGCCACCTTGTCCACGACTGTTGAAACCCCGAAAAAAACGTCGTCACGCGTTGGGAAGGAAACATCCGACGTCGGAAAAGTCATCTCCTTCCCCTTCCTAGTCCGCGTTCATCATCAGACTTTTCAAACTTGGCGTCCTAATATCGTTTTCAACGTTTAACCCCTTCATCTTATCTCTCCTTATAAATTAACATCATTTCCCATCCTAAAAATCACCACCACCACCACAAGAATCATATCTCTCTCTCGCTCTCTCTCTCTCTTGCTCTCAAATTCATAACAATTCGCCGGTCAATATGTATGACAAGGATCTTCGCCGCGAAAAGCGCAAGAAATGGTTGTTGTACATTGTGGCCTTTATCATTTTTCAATCCGCAATCATAGCCCTCTTCACCCTCACAATCATGAAGGTCCGGAATCCCAAGTTCCGGGTCAGGTCCGCCTCGTTCGACACCTTTGAATCCACCCCTTCGTTCAATCTGAATGGCAGAGTCCAGCTTGGGATCAAGAACACCAATTTCGGACCCTATAAGTACAACAACAGCACCGTTCACTTTTACTACCGCGATATGGAGGTTGGAAGTGCTACTATCTCCAAATCAAAAGCCCAATTCCGAAGGACCAAGAAGTTTAACGTTGAACTGAACCTTGCTTCGACCAATCAAACAGCGAATTCGCAACTGGCGACTGATATAACCTCTGGGATCGTGCCTTTGACCAGCCAATCGACACTAACCGGAAAGGTGGAACTGATGCTTATTTTCAAGAAGAAGAAGAACGTCAACATGAATTGCACTATGGAAATACATACCAGCACACGATCACTCGAGAATATCGTGTGCAAGTGATCATACAGTCCTGTTTCGTATTATGTGTTTGGATTTCGATTGTTGAAAACGTGTGGCTCTGTTTTTTTCCTTTTGTAGAATACTGGAGATTACTTCTTGTCTTCGTTTGATAGTTGCTGTTATGATATAGGAGTATTCTTTTTATTTATTGGATACTTTAGTAGATTTTTTACTCTTTTTGAATATCAGTCATTTATCAGATTTTTCTTTTTTCATGTGTGTGTACGTGCGCCTGTCTGAAGAGTTAAATAAATAATTCCATTACCATGAATCGATCCAAGTAGCAAAATCACCACCGTTTATATGGTGGAATGTTTTCCTAAAAAAACACTAATATTTTGACGAAAGTGTCATTGTAATACACCCTGAATTACTAAGATCCGCGATGATTGAGAGCGTAAGCGTGAACACATAATATTTTGAAGGATTATGTGACCAATATTTGACAAATACAATTGACCAATTCAGATTTTGTGGATTTTTTTTAGTACTACGTCATCAACAGTCCCATTGGTTCAGATTTTTACATCTGAATTGGCCGACTTATGAGAAACTTATTTGAATTATACCTGTCAAGTTTGACAATTTAATCAAAAGTGCCAAAACTTCTAACGTAATCAAATCATTGAGGACCATCTCGTTATGCATCGCGAAAACTTTTTTGCCGATTAAGAAAAAAATATACCTCTACCAAATAGATTCTCTCACTATTTCCCCCTTTCCCTCCCTTTTTTTTTTTTGCTCGTGTTTCTATTTTGTGTTGCCTAAAATGTATACTTCACTTCTAAAAATAACCACCAAAACAGGGCAAAACTTTTGCTTTTACCCTTCAAAATTTGAATTCATAATAAATACCTGAAAAATTGTGACCTTTAATGGCGGGGTAATTGTGCAAAATATGAACTTTTAACTTTGACTCCTAAAAAATTGAATTTCTTATAACAAGCAAACAAACTTGGAAAGGGGGTATATTGTATGGCCTCATTTTTAGTTTTGACCTCTAATTATGCACACATTTAATAGAGTGGCATCAAAAGATGGATAGGATCGAATTTCTCCAAAAGCAAAAAGTTCGGTGAATGGATTGATAAAACACTAAAACCATTTTTCAGAATTCATAAGACTCTTATAGATGTTGAAAAATCTCTTACAGATATCGGATTGAGCTAATTTTTAACAAGAACTCATATAAAAATATTTTAAGAATAACTTGTTTGAATCATTTTTTTTCCGACTTGAAATAGACCCCGCAAAATCATCAAACATGGTGTGTGATGTGAAGGACCAGCCAAACAAGTAATAAAGGCATAAGATTGTGTCCTTCCTTTTGTGCTTGAAACGGTGACACCGTGACGCATAGGCGCAGCTGCAAGCAGCTGTCCCTTATAAGGGGCAACAGCCCCTGCGTCCCCCCTTGTCCGGTAGAATTTCTCTAACGTTCACATGCATGCAAGGTTCGCATTCACGATTACCCCAAAACAATTTGTGGCAATCTAAAGTTTGGGGTTTAGGATATCCTTTTCCAAATTGAGGGTGGAGTAAGAATTTTTTAGCGTGTTAGGTCACAATTTAAGCTAATTAAGTAAGTGAGATTAATTTCTTTAAGATAGTAGATCTTAAATGTTTGTTAATAGGCTACATATGAATTTTACTTATACAAGACCGATCCCAAAGGAACTTTTACGTTCGAAACATAAACGGTTATATATATATAACAAGGGAAAAACTACAATACACATCCCTTAAAAGAATGTGCCATATGCACCTATTTTATGGTTCATTCATAACATTTTAGTGTGTTTCGTAACTTTTGTTGTACAATTCATAACCTTTCCAGCAGTACGATTCGTAATATTTTCATTATGATTCATAACATTCTAGTGTATCTCGTAATCTTTATACGATTCGTAACTTTCTAGTAATACGATTCGTAACATTTTCTTTATAATTCATAACATTTTGAGAGTGCATATGATACGCACTCAAATATACACACACGAGTACACTACGGAGTATTGGAAAATGCATTAAAAGAAAGGTTTTAATGTTTGAATAAGATATTTTACTTAAATTTTCTAAGTCAAAACAGGTGCCTACAAAAAATATTAAAAAATACAAGAATATTCAACTCGAAAATAGCCCTGAGAGTTTTATTTTCGGTGGTACAGTAACACAAGTCACAATTCATTACTAAAAAACGTAGAGAATAACTTATTCATAGAAGAGTCGTGAATAAGTTTTACGGAGTTTAATTTTTGGATGACCCCAATTAAAAACAAACTATAATCAGTTAGAGATATTTATTATCGGTCAAAATTTTAAAAACATATATCAACTATTAATTACCGAGAGGGACAGATGAGATGGCGCATCTCCGTGAATAACTTATTCGTTATTCGCGGCTCCTCCGTGAATATCCGGGCATAGGGGAGTGACCTCGACTGCGAAATTACAATTGTTAAAATTGCCGTCACTCGTTGGGAAAGGTCCGACGACGCTATAACGACGGAAAGGTCCTCCTTCCCCTTTCTATATTCCCCGTCCAAGATCAAACTAGGCATTCTATTTTTTGCAACATCTAAGCAGCCATTCATCTTATCCTATCCTTATAAATAACATCATTTATTTATCAAAAAAAAATAACATCATTTACCATCCTAAAATCACCACCACCACCACCTCCTCCTCTTCCTTCCCATAGTCAAGAATCGAATCTCTGTCCACTCTATATCTCTCTCTGTCTTACATTCATAACAATTCGCTCGTCAACATGTATGACAAGGAGCTTCGTCGCGAAAAGCGCAAGAAATGGTTGTTGTACGGTTTGGCCTTTATCATTTTTCAATCCGCAATCATAGCCCTCTTCACCCTCACAGTTATGAAGGTCCGGAATCCTAAGTTTCGGGTCAGGTCCACCACGTTTGACACCTTCGATATCCAATCGACAACGAACCCGTCGTTCAGTTTGAGGACCAATGTCGTACTTGCTATCAAGAACACCAATTTCGGACCCTACAAGTACGGCAACAGCACCGTTTACTTCTACTACGGCAACACAGAGGTTGGAAGTGCTATAATCCCCAAATCGAAAGCCCAATTCTGCAGAACCAAGAAGTTAACTGTTGGAGTGGACCTTGCTTCTACCAATCTAGCCGGGAATTCGAAATTGGCGACTGATATAAGCTCTGGGATCCTGCCTTTGAGCAGCCGATCGTCATTGACCGGGAAGGTCGAATTGATGCTTATCTTCAAGAAGAAGAAGTCCGTTAACATGAATTGCAACAAACACACAAATGCTCCAGAATGTCGTGTGCAAGTGATATAGCCATGTTTCTGTTTTTCTTGGTTCGACAGTGAGAGATGTCCAAGCCAATTTATGCACATCTCGACTATAACCTTACTTCTTATTATTTGTTTGGATATTGATTGTTGAACACGTGATCTTTTTTCCTTCTGTAAAGTGGAGATTACTTCTTGTCTTGTTTGATACTACCCTGTTACTGTTATGACTTACTATTGTTTTTGTTTACTCGTATTAGATACTTTGATTTGTACTCGTGCTGGTTAATTCGAAAATCAGTTTTTTTTTTTTTTTTTTGTATGCGCGTCTGAAAATGAAATTAGGCCACCGGCTCTGAGATTTTGGAGGCCTAAGACGATTTTCGAAAGTGAGGCCCTTAATAATTGTAAACGAAAATCAAATAAAAAGTCCATAAATGAACTTTAATTTCAAAACCAAATACATGTATACAAGGCAAAAAACCCCCACAAAAAATACAATACACCACACTAGTCCCGTTTGTTGTTATTCTTCTTTCTTCATTGTATTTGTTTGTAATTGGAAGTACTTAGAGTAGTAGCGTTTAAAGGGGAAAAAAAAGATGCATCTATGTACCCACGACACTGAATATTTTTGAAGTGCCCCTGAGATTTGGCGATCCCGGGACCTTTTGTTATTCCTCCCTTTTTTTTTTCTTGCGTTCCGTGTTCCATTTTTCTGGGCCATTGGACCTTAGGTGTAGAATGTCTTCTTGGGTTTAAAATTGGGCCCTAAATTAACTCAAATATACTAGGTCTTACAAATAAGTGGGTGCCCTATTTTTTTGACAGTTTTTGGGGGCTTAAGGCCCACGCCTCTTGGGCCTTAGTCCAGAGCCGGCAGTGAGGCCTAGTTTCCAAAAAAAAAACAACTTATCCTTATGTTTTGTATTTATTCATATTTTTTGGGCATTTGCTAGATTTGTGTTAAGTTTTTGTGGATTATTGGTTCGTTTCGACAAAGAGAATTGAAAATGTAAACAATTATGACTTTTACCAAAAAAATTTAGAAGTATTCAAGAGAAAGTACTATTGGTCGATTTAATGCCTAACATGCAATGTGCATGCAAATTAACCGAAGGGATTGGCTTGGTGGTTAAATTCTAGAAATTAGGCATTGGTTCTCTCCCAAATCTTTTGCTTCGAAACCTCCCGATTGCTAGGGGTGTAATCTATTTAGGTTCGGTCGGTTCTGGGCAAAACTTTCAAAGACTAATTCAGTTCGGGGCAAATGCTTTCAAGATCGACCCCGACCATAGTAAAGAAGGGACCGGTATCGATTTTGGGTGGAGTTTGTCCGGTCAGGGAATTTGAGGAATTCGGTCCTCCCAAAATGGGCCTAATTGGGCCAAATTTAGAAACTCGATTATGGGCCGCCAAACCCACCAATTTAAGAATTTTTGACCCACATTCGGACATTCCACTTGTTTTTTCAAAAACTAAAGAATGCCCAACATTGTGAACAACAAATTTTTAAAAGAACCATTACCAGGAATGTGAAAAAAAACCCAATAGCAGGTGCAACCCTGCAACAAGTTTTTGCCCAACATAAACCAATACATGTTATACATCACCAGATTGGTCCAAGGGTGAAAATTTTAAGAAAAAAAGCTGTAAGACCCCTCGGTTTATTCGTTTTTTAATGCCGGTTTGGTCCGGCTAAATTTTCAGGCACCCGAGACCGAACCAAAAAACTTTATTTTTTCATCTTCTAGGACCGAAATCGACCAGGGTCGGGTCCGGTCCAGACCGACAAAAAACTGAAAATTTTTGTAGTTTTTTTTTTTATCGGTTCGGGTTTGTCGGGTTTATTTTCACTTGTACCGACTGCTATTAAACTCTTATGGGGCCATGTCTTGCCTAACCCGGTGTCCCGCGATTCTATAGGAGAGATGCCCACCCGTTGCCGATTGTATCACCAAGTTTATATGGGGTTTTGCTCCAGCGTTTGATTGGGGCCCTTGCTAATTGGAGTCGGGGATCCTTTAGCGTAGAGGTGCAGTATTGGTCCCCTAAAATTAATTGAGGTGCAAGTAACTAAATAAATTGGTCAGGACACTTGAGTAATAAAAAAAAGAAAAGAAAAGAAAGGATGTGCATGTAAATTTAGTAAAGGACTGAAAAGGTCAAGCTTCATTGACAAATTATACCAGTAACGGAATCAATTCTAGTTTCTAGAGCATTGGTCAAGTCATCCGTTTTACAGGCAGTTTAATTTGCTTAAACCATTCATAGTTTGGTTTAAACAAACACTAATATCACAGTGTGGCAGTTGCAACAACTTTTTACCCTTTTTTTTTTTTGTTTTATTTCTCTATTGGTACTTTCATACTAGTATAAATTTTTGATTGATTGACTAGGATGATCCATGACCGTCGGTATCTCCGGTCGGTTTCTAACTTTCTATATTATTTTCGCAACACAAAAGGTCTATAATACATTTTTATGAAATACCGTTTGGATGAAAATTTTGGCCCCACACTGCGCTGCACCCGGCAAGAAATATTGGGAGCACCCGGCCGGTAATATTCATGATTGAATCTCGAACTGCAAGCAATTTCCATGTGGGCGAGGTCTATCTATATATTTGGTTGGGGAAAAGGAAAGGAAATGATAGATATAATTCATATTTGACCACTCAAAGTCATCTTTTCAAATAGAAGCATCTAATACTGTTCAAAAATACTAATTGATACAAATATCGATCTTAAACTTGGACCCACCAAAACCAACTTGGGTAAGGCATACCTAGGGTGGCTATTGTTTACCTAGTCACACAAGTCCTGTTGTGCACCTAAAAAGAATTCATCACAAATTCATGCATATGATCGAAATCGTACAACTCGTATATAGTACTCCCTCCGTCCCATAATGTTTGGCACTTTCACTATTCCAGCCTCATGAAAAAATTAACTATATCTTTTAATCCGTAATGTTTTTTATAAGCAATATGGATTTTGTTTGATAGAGTTTAATTTGTTCTATTAAACAAAGTTCAAAAAATCGCATAAAACAATATGGATTGAAAGATATATGCAATTTAAAAATGGCACGCATTCCTGAAAATGCCAAACATTATGGGACGGTGGGAGTACTAGACAAGAAGATAATTTTTCGTTTAAAATCAATTTAATCAGACATTGTTAACAATATGATCAACGTTATATGTATCTCAATAATATGGAAAACAAATTTCAATTTGAGATTAGAACGTCCATAATTTTAATATTATGCGATTATATTGTTCTCGATGTTTGATCACCTTAAATTTTTGCATGGATGTGATTTTCTGGGGAAACTATACAAGATAAACGGTTTTGATTATAATAGCATGCCCAAGTGTGTCCATTTTAGGGAGAAACCGGAGCCTGGTGTAGTAGATACCCAGCCACAACCCCAATGAATTGATAAAGTGGGCATGATAAAGAAATACTCCGTAAGTGTTTGACCACAATGTCGCATGTTCGAATCTCACGGAAGCTAACCATTCCAAATCTTGGAGTCACAAGGAGTTATGCCCGTTAATTAATTTAGAGCCCCAAAATTAGTTGAGGTGTGAACAATCTGATCCAGACATCATGTTATTAAAATAAAATATCCAGCCAGACCCAAGTCCCCAATAGCGAACGTCACAAAAGTCAAAGAAATGAACCCGGGTCGTCACGCGTTCGGAACCATCTGATGACGGAAAAGTCCTCCTCCTTCATAAATTCCAGTCCTTGTCCGATCAAAACTTTCAAACAAGGCGTTCCAATTTTTTCGACATTGGAGCCTCCAATCCCCACATTATAAATCTCTCTCAATTCCACACCCTCAATTCACCACCACCACCAGTACCAATACTTTCCTTCAATCCCCAGCTCCCAAGTAAAGAACCAAATACACACATTTATCTCTCTCTCTCTCTATCTAAATTTGAAAAGATGGCAACCAAGGACCAGCAGGCCTACCACCCACCAACAACCAACGGCTACAACCGGAGCGACGAAGAAGCCACGGCAACCCAAGCCAAAGAACTCCGCCGCCAAAAGTACAAGAAGTGGATCATCTATGGTATAGCCTTCATCATTTTTCAGTCAGCAGTCATTGCTCTTTTCTCCATGACAGTTATGAAGGTCCGAAATCCCAAATTTCGGGTCAGATCCGCTTCCGGCACCTTGGACATTCCAACGGGGAACACTTCCTTCAACTTTAATGGCAACGTTACGCTTGGGATCAAGAACACCAATTTCGGACCCTACAAATATGACAACAGCACAATTATTACCTTTTACTACGGTAATAGTACTGATCAGGTTCTTGGGACAGCTAAGATTCCAAAATCGAAAGCCCAATTCCGTAGAACCAAGAAGTTCACCGTTCTAGTGGACCTTGCATCGGTCAGAACTTCAAACACATTGGCTAGTGATATTAGTTCTGGGAGGGTGCCTCTGAGAAGCGAAGCGAAGTTGACCGGAAAGGTGGAGCTGATGCTGATTTTCAAAAAGAAGAAGGCTGTGAACATGAATTGCACTATGGATCTTAGCACCACCACAAAAGTGCTCGAGAACATCAAGTGCAAATGATTGATCCTTGTATGCTTAATTATATTTTATATCATGTGTTTGGAATTTAGTTTTCCAGAGAGAGATATTATGTGTATGTTTTTTTAATTTTTTTTTTTGGGGGGGATTTGAGATGGTGGCTGGCAATATATGTTTGTACTGTAGAACCTCGTATGCCTATTCTTTGTTAAGAATTGCTTGTTTGGTTTGCTTCTGTTAGTTAAGAAGAGTGATCCAAATCAGTTGTTTCTTTTTCCGTTTTGATGTTCTACTTGTTTGATGTAAAATACATACCAGTTAATTCAATTTGGATTTCAGTTTCCCTGCACTGATAACTTGAGACTTTGGACTGGTTTTTGGGTTGGATGGACAATTTCTTGGCATCATATTAGGGGATTTCTCTTTTTCCCAATCCTACATAACGAAATGATTGATTTTCCGACTCGCTTTTTTGTCCTTAAAATTATTCATGTGAATTACAAACATTACTCTTTTATTTGTGCAAATTTGACATATAGATAATGTATTAATGTGTCAATAAAACAATGGCGCAATACATACAAATACATATATATAAGTTAAAAATGTCATGAATTAAAACCCAGAGTTGGCCTAACAGTTAGAGTTTGGGATTTAGGGATTTGGTCCCTCCTGAGATTTTAAGTTCGAAACCTTTCAGGTGCTACTAATTCTTTTAAGTTCAGTCCATATAGAGCTTTGCTATGACTTTAATTGAAACTCCTGTAAAAGAGTGGTGTGATTGATTCTTAGATTTAATCAAAATGCATGTAAGTTGATCCGGACACCTGTGTCATAAAAAAAAAAATTGCCATAAATTAGGAACCTAAAGGTTGCCCTAAGGCTTACGGCGTAGACTTAACGTGGGGTGACTTTGTGTGGAAATGTCATGAATAACGGGGAGGTTAAAGTATTACTATCTTGTGACCGGAAGCGGGGGCGCTGCTGTCCTCTTGGGGCAGCAGCTTGCGGCTGTGTTTAAATTCTGGGCCCACTTCGGTCTTGTTCCAATAATCGGAAGCGTTCACTTTATAGAGCTCTTCGAGTAGAATAGTTGTGCAAAAAATCCACTTAATTGGATATCATTAAGTGTTTGATCGGAACACATATAACTCTCAGTCCATGGGTTACAATGGATTTGATCTAGTGTTTCAGATCCATTCTTTTCAAGATAAAAAGGCTCCAATCAGGACTTAATGATGTTTAATTAAGCTGATTTTTTGCATAGTTGTTCTACTCAACGAGCTCTACGAAGTGAACACTTCTGATTATCGGAGCAAGACCGGAGTGGGCCCAAAATTTGGGCACAGCCGCAAGCTACTGCCCCCTTAGGGGCACAGCAGCGCCCCCGCATACCAGTCAAAGCCATAATGGCATAATGTTTAATTTCGGCCACCCAATTTGGAAAAAGACTTGACTGGAGCAGTAGTCAAGGCGGCTTCCTTGGAAGAAGCCAGGCCTTGCGTTTTATTTCCCAAAAATGGTAGGACACATAAAAGGCTTCCAAGTAACATAAAAGAGAATTGAACGGTTCAGGTTCAAATTTACAGTATCAATTCTCATGTTATTTAAGGGTGATGGCATACGTGATGTGCTTGTTATCAACGTAATACTCCTAATTTATTGGAGTTCAGCTCTTCTACTCCTAACTAATTGTATCTTGATTAACGATCGAACAAATGTTTAGAAACGGAAGTTGAATCTATGAACTTTGGGTAAGTGAAGTTGGGGCCCTGTGGAATTAGATTGTCTTGGAGTATCATTCACAATAATGTATACCAATAGCAGTAACAACATCCTAGGATCGTATGATCTAGCGGCTTTTAAAATGTTTTTTTTGGTCAAATAAGTCCGGGGGATGAGAGAACACTTTTATTTGCAAAAATTTGTTCAGTTCCCCTTCAGTTACTATATTGAAGCATGCAATTCCTTCCCTATGATAAACCTATATGCGGGAGAATCAAAATCATTACGCAGCTGAAAAATTACTTTCCTTCTGCCATGGTGTTTAAGTCTTGAAAAATCTAAAAATCGTTTTGACCTTGAACCAATATGTTTCACAAACACAAACTCTAACTAATTGTTTTGGAGAGCAATGGGTAGGATTTCCAATCTAATCTATAAATGGTTTTCACACTTGTAACTTGGTGGTAATCACAGGCCTTTATATAGATAGATCGGGATCCTTTCCCAACAAACACAACCCTTCATACTTCTTTCCATCAAAGAAGTAATAGGCACATATTCATTAATAGTTACAACCTTACACATAAATGGTCACTAAATCCACTCATGAATAGTCACCACGTTTATTCATGTGTAGCTACCAAACCTTTTCATGAATACTCACCAACTATATAGGCAATATTTTCTTTTCATCTAATACTCATATTTTAGTTACGAACATAAATACTATAAAATATAATTAGGATTGATGTGGCATGTGAGCCACATAAATAAATTCTAACACCCTAAACTAAAATGACACAAATCTTTAAAAAACACTTTTACTCATAGAACACAAAATTGGGTCTATTTTATCATATCATCATTTCTTGAGGTCCTCCAAGAAGCCCGTGGCCTGAAATAAATGGCTCCTCCTATGTAGTGCGTAAAAGAACTTTATTAATGGGTGTTTTTTCGGCCCGTCCGTTGTAGGCATGTAGTAATATTTTTTAGACAAAATAGCCTCGTGTTTGTAAGACCTAACAAATAGGGCACAGTAGCTTACCCAAAAAAATTTTTGTTACAAATGTCCGTTGTTTTTGTTTATCAGATCATCAAGCATATATCCAATGGTGTGAAAAACATAACCGATGGTCAATGTTGTGTATAGTCATTTTGTGGATAAGAGTGCGGCTCCATGTCTGCGATGGGAGGCAAAGGCGTCCCAAATGCACTTGCTTCAGCACCTCTCGTCTTGGCGATGGTGATGATACCCGATTTGTCGCCTGTGCAAATATTGGCTCCTCCTCATTCAAGACTTATCAAGCAGGTCCCTGTTTGCCTTTAAAGGTTCCCTGTTTTCTTGTGAAAAGTTCAAACCTCTCTCTTTCAAGTTTTAACGAGCCTTGTTTTTGGTGAAGAAGAAGCACCATGTCTCAAGCTTCTCGCGTGTGTAAATGTTACTCGTAAATTTTGAGTTGTGTTCCGCATTGCCTTCTAAAAAAATAAGCAGTTTATTTTATATTTTTAAACTCAAAAATAATGTATTGGCAAAATAATTTTTTGATTTTTTTTTTGCACTGTTCAAAAGATCTCGATGAAATTTATCAAACAATATTCATATTGTACTCAGCTGCTCTACTTTGTATTTAAAAGTATAGTGTCTGCATACAAAAGTGGAACGGTAAAATTAGAACCCTTGGTAAAATTGTTCAGTATTCTGGAACAATGGTCCCAAAATTTTCTACACACAGAAATGTGTTTATATCTTAAATCGGGCTTAAATGTATGGACCTACAACAAGGTGCACAAACATTTCACTAATGTAGAGTAATTATTCAATAGTTCGGGAGCACCGTCACGTGGTTCTTTATACCACTCTAGAACCAGACATTCATTTGAGGTCCATGCATTTAGTCATGGATCCCACGAAAATGTATGACAGTGGAATAGTCCGGAGCACAGTATGACAGTGCTCACTCCTCCCGAACTATTTAATAATTTCACCTCGGTGTATACCCAAACCCCAAAGCCAGCCCCGGGGCTTATTACAATGATGCTATACCTAATCACACTCCTATGGCACGTGAGTGTTTTTGAAGTGTGCCACTAGTATTATTATTGGGTGGTTGGAGTTACTATTGCCCACATCTTTATGAAGAGAGAAATTAATATTCATATTCTTTGTGATTTGGAACAGTAAAATTCTCGTTAAACAGAATTCCATGATGATCCCAATTTCCAAATAAACAGATCGAACGCAGATAGTCCTTAGACTGCACTTCTCAAACCACCTTTCTCGATTTCCAATATGATTGGTCGCTTTACAGAAAACCACCATTGATGAAACATGTTAACAGTATTCACTGAGACAAAAAAAAAACCCAAAAGAAATCAATTAGAAGTGTAGTCTCCCTCATCTAAGATCGACCACCACAACCCACTCTCTCTCCTATTCTTTCTTTCTTCCACAAGACAAACCCAAATACTACAACACTTCGCAAACGTTAATTACATCACAATTCTCCAAAAACGAAGTAGTAAAACAGAATCAGTAATTCTAGACTTACATTTTCCCGCTTTTTTCTTTTCCTTTCTGTTTTTGGTAATAAGGAGAAACAGAACGTCATATGCTAGTTCTTGTCTTCACCTCCTCTGTGGAATTTCTGCTTGGAATAAGTACTGAGGCCTTTTCTGAGGGATAGGGACCGGGACCGCTCGCAGATCGCGACAGCACAGAAAACTCTGAACACAACAAAGTTTACAAGAAAAAAAGATTTAGTCAATCTTAATCTAGACCACTAATTTCGAACTCAAAACTAAGTAGTAATAAATTGAAATTGAGCAAGTACCTGCGGAGGAGTTATACGACCTCTTGCAGTGGAGAATGGCGCTCTGGATACCATCATGCTGCAGCAGCAGCGAATCGTCCCTCCTGGCCGGCACCGATCTTACCCTCGACGCCGCCGCCGAATGGCTCCTACCCAAATGCTCCCGCGCCACACGAATCCTCTGTTTCTCCACCACTTGCTTCCTTGGAGAAGAAAACGGAGTCGTTTTCTTCGAAACCTGGTTTGCCGATTTCACCGTTTGAGTGTGCTCCTTTTTCGAAGCCCTGGAGTAGAAAGGATTGATCAGCTTCAGGTACTTCTGGATCACGACCTTCGGAAAACGCCTCGTCGCGTTTTCCGATCTCTGTTTCTGGAATTTTCTCGCCGGACTGTTTCCTATGTCGAGCAATGAGAAAATCGGAACCTCTTTGGAGGCCTCTGTTTTATTTTCCGATTCTTCTGCATTCTTCAACAGCATGTGGAGCCGAACCCGAGCCTTGGGCAGGGCTTTTCGTGCCGAAACCTTGTCGTTTGGGTTGAAATCCTTTGGTTTCTTTTTGAGGGGCACTGTGAAGTCCAAGTCGAAGAAGGAATCTTCGTCGTCGGTTGCGACGGAGTGATGGTCTTTATCGTTGGTGGTGGTGGTGGTTTCGGATGGACTTGATGTGGTGTCGCTGTCTGAATCTCCGCAGGCGGCGGTGTTCTTGTCGGAGGGGATGTGCCAGAACTGAAGTAAGCGTAAAGGTTCCATGGCTGGGTTTATGGAAGAGAGTTGTTTGAGGCTTTTGTAGGGTTCGATGAGGATAGGATTCTGGTAAACTAGAGAGACAAGAAAGAGTGGAAATCTGGGAAGGAAGAGTGTCAACCGTTAGGGTTTTAAATAGAGCTCTTCTGGCGGATGTACCAAGCCGCTACGGGCTCACCTCAGACTCGTTAAGTAATTGAGCCGAGCTTAACATTGAATTTTGAGCTCGTTTAATAAAATAATTAAGCTTAAACACTCCATAGCTTAGCTCGGCTCGACTATTACCTCAAGTTTTGAACTCGTTTAGTAAAATAGCTAAGCTTAAACCCTTCATAGCTTAGCTCTGCTCGGCTACCAAAAAAAAAACTCGACTCATTATAAATGCTTGTTTAGTAAATGAATAGAGCTCTACTAGCTTACAGTGGAGCTCCAATCTTTGGCTCGTCTTTTATCCGAACACAACAAAGCTCGGCTTGGCTCGGCTCATTTGCGTGAAGATATGAAACTTAATTATTTTTGTTTACTATAATCACAATTAAGAGGATTAAAGGGCCGGTCTTTTTCTCTCTCACGCACACACGCAGAAAGAATGACCGGGTCTTTCTACAGTTCACGCGTATAGTGTGGAGTGTAGGCAGCGTAACTGCGTAGACGATAAGAATAAGCATAAATTATATTAAACCCCCTAAACTATCACCCTTTTACTGAAGATCTCCCAAATTATGTTTCTAATCCAACTAAGTACTCTTTTTAGCGTTTGCATTAATTTCCCAGCAGCGAAAATACAAACAGACAATGGCAACTTGACGAGAACAAAAACATTGCACGAATCATGTTGTTTGGAAGCGCAACATAGGTATCCCCTCCCCCTCTATCAACCTTCATTTCCGTAAAATTCATCATACCTTCATGATATCTAAATTGTCTTCAAGAATACAGTTTAACACTCGAATCTTGTTTGCACCCTATCGATACCGTACATTTTTTTATTCAGGCTTGTTGAAATTTGAATATGGGTTGGATACAGGAAAATTAGAAAATACTATTGGCCACTTAATTTTGCAATCTACGAAAATACATGCGCCATAAGAAACTCAAGAGCTCAGTTCTTACAACTATGTATTTGTGAGATGGGGACTGTTTTTTGGAACATTATAGTAACAGGGGGCTATTGCCAAGAAAAGTTCCAAAAAGAGAAGAGAAGAAAAAGAAAAAGGGAAAAGAGCCAAAAAGAAAAGGAAAGACTTTGATTTTTGTTTTTTTTTCGAAAGTAGAAAAGACTTTTGTTTAGGATTTTTTCAGTTTGCTTTTGCCTCAGTCTTTTATTGAAAATCGAAACAAATGACTAAAATGAAGCATTGGGTTCTCTTTACAAAGGTATGACTTTGGTCCAAATGGGTCACGCATGTTAGTCTTTACAGACCCTAACCCTTCAAAAGGGGCACTGTGACTCACAACTTTAAAGGGTTTGACTTCCAAAGTTGAATCTGACCTTAGAACTCAACCCCTCCTATGGCTCCTCACTAGTCACGCACTCCTCCTCATCGCCTTTGAAAAAAGCTAAGAATATAGAATAAGGAAAAATGGGGGGAAAAAGTGCTATGGAAAGGAAATAGGGCAAAACAAATGCAAAGAAGGCTAGTCTTCTTTAATAATCTTCTACTAGGGTAAGAAGGCATTGAACTCTTTACTTTTGTGTGAACGATAAGGTCAATGCAATTAATTAGACTTTCGGCTAATTATAAAAACAGAGATTCTATTCGTACATATAATTCAGTACATATCTTACATACAGATTAGTGTTGGGCTCATTTTGGGTTTCAAAAAAATGATCCGATTTGCTCATTTTGTTTTTAGGGTCCCTACAAAAAAATCAGCTGAATCAGATATCGGTAGGGACGTTTACGATATATCCAACTTTGTTCCAGAATTGAAGCTTAAATTTTAAAGCAAATTAGAATGTATTGTAAACGCCCCTATCGATATCCAATTTAGCTGATTTTTTTACAGAAACCCTAAACAAAATAAGTAGATCGGATCATTTTATTTGGACACCAAATGGACCTGAAACTGGTCTGTACCCCTTGGTACAAAATCTGTTTTGATATCATTTCTGTTATAAATAAACACTTTGTACTTATTTATTAGAAAAATTCTTCAACTGGGGCAAAATGACTCCTCATCTCCATTAGTAAATGGAAGGGAGATGGAAATATTAGAACTGCAAACGAGTTAAGTTGAGTCGTGAATTTTTAAAAATTCATTTATAAGTTTAAGAAGGTATACATATATATAATGTGGTCAAGTTTTACGTATTGATCATTTGACGGTGACCTGAATAGCTTATTCCCTTTGTTTTTTTATTATTAAAGTTCTGTTTAAAGTTTAACGAGTTTTAGAAAACTTGTTCAGACTTCACATTTTTAATCATTTAAATTATTCACACACGAATATTCAAAAGCCGAACACGGGTTAACCTAGCTTGGGTTACTTCGCTCGTTTAAATACGCTAGATATAGATAAATAAGGTGCATTTATAATCATCCATATTTCTTGAGAGGAAAAAAGAGAGGGAATTGATACCTTCAACAAATTCACACTTCCACTACTTTTTCTTTTCTAACAAAGGGTAGGTCTGACTAATTACTTAAGCTCTCTCCTTTCATATGTACCCCGTCATGACATACCCTGAACATAACAATCTCGATAGATAGTAAAAAGTGAAAAAAAAAATTTCTTATTTTACCGCTCTTTGAATTACAACCTGGAGATGTCGAGATGTCTCGATCTATAGCTAGAAGTCTCAAAAATTCTAGTTACATGAACCCCTACCCAAAAATTGAAATTGCCCGATCTCTCTGTTTTGGAATACTATATCGTAGCATGGGAAGCAGATCTTGGGCCTTGGCTATGGCAAGACTACTTGAACACTTGACCTTCTAATGAGGAATAAAAGTTCTCATGACCAAGAAAACTCAGCTAATCTCCCTTTCCTCCCCCCCCCCAAACATGAATCGACTGGACCAAGTTGCAACACGTGTTGATTACACCTAGTTTGTATTACAGAATCAAATGGACTAGTCGACGGTTAGAGTTTTTAAATGCAAGACGTGTCCATGAACGAGTTACAAGTGGGCGACACATGGAGCGGTTAACGAAGGAAGTTGAAAGGAACAAATACAACGTGGGATCGTGTGAAGTAACCGTCTGCTCAGAGAACGTGGAGGAGAAGAGGGAAATGCAGTAACCGCTTGATTCAAATTCGGAGAGGGAATTCTATCAAATTTGAAATTCAAGTCGAAGTGATAGCCTATAAATGCCAAAGTTGAAGACAATTTGAACCCCCACTCAATCGCCCAAAGGCTTCTACTTTTTATCTGTACTTTACTTTTCTCGCTCTAGGAGTAGCTTGTAACGTAATCGTCTAATCGATTGTGTTCTTACCGTCGACTGACTTCTACTTTGAAGAATAATAAAGTCCATTTTGTTATTCTTCTTTCATTTCCATTCACTTCATTAAGTTTGCTTCCAGAGAAGTCTTGAAACACGGCAATAAACCAAACTCCACCACCACAAACACCACATTCCAGCACGCACTACAATTTCATAGTCGACCATCTACTATCCACACAAATAGACAAACACCACCCCCCACCACTCCCCAACCCCCAACCCGTAATTATTCATTAGAATAAAAGTTCTCATGACCAAGAAAACTCAGCTAATCTCTCTCTTTCTCCCCCCCCCCCCCCCCTAATTATTCAATACTTCGGGAGTACCGTCACGGGGTACTCCGGACTACTTTACAACCACACATTCTTGTAAGGTTCATACACTTAATAGTAGACTCCCACATAGAATGTGTAGTTGTAAAGTGGTCCGGAGTACCATGTTGCGTTACTCCCGGAGTTGGTGTTAGCCCATTGAAGATACCTTTTGACCATACAGAGTAGGACGGCTAACAAGAAATTGGTAGGCAACAAATTAGTTCATACGGGTGTTTGTCAAAAAATTATACTACTGGCTCTTATCATCATTAACCTAACAAAAATCAAGCAAATCTGCCTCTTAAGATCTCATCTCTGCCGCAAGCCATTTTGATGATGTGTGGTCTGGTGCATGGACGCGATGCATAGAAAACAAATGAAAGAATGTTCGAAACGACAAGAAAGATCTACAGGGGGACATGTGGTGTTCCACCGACACGTCGTGTTCCAAAGCCCTTCACCACCATACATTCACATGGTCAGTTCAGGGGGGTGACAAGTTGTAAGTACGTGGGGCATTGACGCATTGGTTTGTATTTGGGTGATTGAGGCTCCGTTCTGCTAAGATTCTTATTTTTAAAGTACGTATTTTTCGTTTTACAAGACAGGTCATTCTCTCACAATACATCGCCTTTAATTCAAACTTAAGTACTTATTTGAAAAATAGATGGGAAAACACACTGAGCAGTCACATACATTGAACGATGAAGCTCTGAAATTGCTGAAAATAGTCTTAACCACAGTATACTGGAATACTGTTAAATACAGTATACTTGAATACTGTTAAATACAGTATACTTGAATACTGTTAAATACAAATTTATAACACAAATCACAATTTTATATATAATATAGACATGTTCCCCAAAATGTCGTGTCCCCCATTTTCTGAAAATTTATGTGTTAGGGTGTTGGTGGCGTGTCGTGTCCGTGTCCCGTGTCCGTGCTACATAGCATGGAGCTCATCAACAAGCTGATTCTCCCTTCGATTTTGTCATTGGTAATCATGTAAGAGCGCTCAAAAACAACTGAAGTATTATTGACCAAGCCACTTCTGCCACCAAGAGGATAAAGGATTTCTTTCTCGACGAGGAGGAGTAAGGAGGTCGATCATGGTTTGTTTCTCTTTTGGAATTAGGGGAACACCTCTAACTAGGTTCAAGGCCATGATGTGCACATTACTATTTTGCCTATACATGTTGTAAGCCCATATTCCTCCACCAGCAACTGCAACTAGAAGCTGATCCAAAAACCAAATGATGAAAATCAGAACTTTTTCTTGTGAGGGGCTGGTTATAAAGATTAAGGTGGTCCTCTAAAAAAACTGATAGGGGATAGCCACAAAGCTGCAGTCTGCAAATCAAACTTTGGAGCATAAAGAACCGTCGCCCCAAAATCGTCCTCAAGCTTCTTGTAGATAGCTTTATCAGATTTCCCAGCTCGAATTTCATCCCGAATTAACTGGAGGACAACAAAACATCATCAGAATATGCAGATAGAGTTGATGAGTGTTATACAATCCGAGGAAACTAAGAGAAAAATGCACATGATTTGGCAAGTACCAGGAGCCTTATTTTATCATGCTGGCAACTTAGGCTTTCTGAGGGAAACAAATGCACGACCCTCAGTGGAAATGGTTGAGGCCAACAAAGGATGATTTTCATTTCGAAATACAACAGCATGCAATGGTAGCACCTCAATAGAAAAGTATGTACAAGAAATTTGCTTCCAGCTATAATTCATGGTCCTTTGATGATTCAGTAGTTAAGCAAACAGGATGACTCCACCAAAATCAGGTATGCTAATTCTTTATATCATCATAGCTTGATTTTCCAACAGATCAAACTTCAAAGGGAAAACAACGATAATCATCCTTCCAATTGATCTAACACTAAGCCACTAGTCAAGACACTAGCCACCATGTTTTTCACTGCATATAAGATATAAATGCCTTAGGGGTAAAAGAGAAAAAGACTGCATATAAATGTGACAAAAAGATACCGTCCGTGAATAGCTTGACGAAAGAATAACGACATATCATTGGAAGTTAAGCAAACAAAAGGCGACATGAAAGGCAAGAACCTGTCAATGTACTTAATCCTGACTCCTGCGTGTTCATAAAGCTTTTTACACATCACAGCGCAATTAAGTCAGGAACCAACCAATTTACTCCTGCCAACCTACAAATTGCCAACAAGTGATCCAAGATTTTTCCACAGCTAACAACTAGTTTTGGTCATATCCATCGACCACCACCAGATACCACACTGAGGGTTATAACCCGGTGTTATACGCTAAAACAAAAATAATAGATTCCCCTACCCTATCATGCACTTGTGTGTAAATATTCCCGGCTATTTGCAATGACAAAGAATATTACTCCATAGCAAAAAGAATTACCTTCCTGAGGAGAATGGCAATATCAGCTTGTGAATCTTCAATGGATTGACTGCCACACTCAGTGCACCGGACATTGTGACTGATGTTTCTGGCCCTGGCATCTACCAACTGCGCATTCCTTACCGCATCCTCTGCACCCTCCATCCCACAATGATACTCTAACTTAAGCTGCGACAGAAATTAAACAAAACACCCAAAATCCGTGTCAATCGACACAACGTAAGAATAACTCCCAGTTCAAAAAAATTCAACTTTGGTTTTCAGTTAGGCATTTCATCAAACAGTTACCATTCCTAATTACCATCCCATCAATCTCACGCCACCCAGCTGATCATCCATGAACCCAAGTTCTATTCTCAATAGCTTCAATTTTTCTCTAAATTTTACTATTGACCACTACTTAATCGCAACTCTAATTCCGAAATTTAAACATGGGACTAAAACGAAGAGAAATTAGAAGGCCATGCGTATAAGCTCACGAAAGTAATCGAGATATAGAATTACCTGAGAGAGAAACAGAAATGCTTCAATGGCGGCGAGTGACGGAAAGGGGTGTTTTATGTGCCCGATAAAACTCGCCTGTGTAAAGCGCAAATTTGAGTTATGTTAACTTAGCAGGTTCAAACTGCGAAGTCCAGTTAATACGAGTTCATCCTAAATAAAGAACTGGATACCCAAATATAGATTGATCTTTGGCTTATGTTTTAGCTCGAAAGAGTCCATATTTTAGATCATGTTGAGAAGATAAACTATAATAAAAATCATACTAATCCAATTCGAATCTGTATCCCATCGGTAAAATGAAACTTTTACGTTTAGGGCCTGTTTGGATGGAGTGAAAACAAGGGGGAAAATAAGAGGGGTAAAAGAGGTGGGGCTCACTGTTTTATCCTTGTTTGAGAACCAAATTTGGAGGGGTCTTAGTTTTCACCCCTTCTTCCTTTTCACCCATTTCATGGATTCACAGGTATAATTTTTGGGCACCTTTTGGCCTCTTCAAATTTAATCCGGTTGTGGAGGGGAGGAATGGGGAGGAATCTGGACGAAATCACCCCTACTTATTCCCTTTCTCCAACCCGAAAGACTCCTTATTTAGTTTCAAAATTCTCTTAGGGTGCTTATTGAAATGCTTTAGAACTAAAAATCTATTATGACCATCTAAGATAAAATGATCAGAAAAATAAGATTTTCACACCGGTTCAAACGGATTGAAAATCGGAACACTTATTTTTTACACCATTTATATATTAAAAAATATAGTTAAAAAATTAAGTGTTCCAATTTTCAATCTGTTTCAACCGATGCGAAGATCATATTTTTCTAATCATTTTATCTTAGATGGTCATAATGAATTTTTTGCTCTAAGGCCTTTCAACAAGCACCCGAAAGCTCCTTATTTATCTTCAGGGCTCTATTAGGGTGCCCATTGAAAAGCCTTAGAGCCAAAAATCCATTATGACCATTTAAAATAAAATGATTAGAAAAATAGAATCTTTGCATCGGTTCAAATGGATTGAAAATTGGAACAATTAATTTTTTAACTCTATTTTTTAATATATAAACGGTGTAAAAACGTTTTTTTAATATAAAATTCTTAGAATAGACATTTTTTAATATTAATTTTTGAATTTATATACTTATTTTAATACATAATCAAATTTAATACTGCACATGGACAAAATAGTCATTTGACAGTTTTTCCCACCATTCACCCCTTCTTGTCCCTCCCATTCCATAAACCATCCAAACAAAGTCAAATTTTATCTCCCTGTTTAATACTTCATTCAAATCACATACTACTTTATCCTCCCTCGATAAACCATCAAAATTAATACCCCTACTATCTTATCCCAAAATACCCCCAATTTTTATCTACATCCAAACAGGCCCTTATTATTATAGGTTTAGGCTACATTAAAACACATCCCAAACCATGCGAGTTGAACCAATGGTAAACCTCACTAACACCCCTAGATTTTTACCTGCATCCAAACAGGCCCTTTTTATTATAGGTTTAGGCTACATTAAAACACATCCCAAACCTTGCGGGTTGAACCAAGGGTAAACCTCACTAACACCCCTAGATTTAACTCATATCGTATTACATACCCCTTTAATCTCAAATCATATGTCATTGGGGACACCCACCCTCGGTGGGTGAAATATTTTCGCCAAAGATCTCTCTGTAAGACTGTAAGTGCTAGGGCCTTTTGAGTTTGACAACAAACAGAGGTGATGTTGAAGTTCTATCTACAGAGAGCACACAATAAGAAAACAAGAAAACGCAACCATAAAAAACCGAAGCATATTCCCCCTGGCTGTTATGTTTTCAGTATATATTTTACCAAAACACCCAAGGGATATTCTCTAAAATGTCCTGTTTTTGTTCCATGTTGGTCGAGACGACCCATCTCTGGTTCTTGAAAAATGAAAAGGCGAAGCTCACAATCGGGTTCGAAGAGGCTGGAAATTTCTATCTCGGGCATTAATTCCATCAGAACTGCTATTGTTCCAATGGAGAATTCAATCACAGCAGTAAGTCTTCCTTCAACTCCTCTCCTATCTTAATTCTCTCAACTGCTAGCGATTGATTGATTGATTAATTATCTCACATCAACAGACCCATCGACAGCATGCCATGTATGCTAGAAGCTTTCCGTGACTCGTTTTGTCTTTCGATTTAGATTGATCGTTCTTAAAGCTGTACTTAAATTTCCTGATGAATTTTGGGTTTCAGTAGTTCTCAGGATCAAATTTATATGCATGATTCACTTGGACAGTGCGTGTGAGTCGTCGGGTAGAAGTAGAACTTTCTTTCTAGCCCCAAACAAATTAGTTAAGGAAACCCTTTGGCCGTGTTCGTTTTGTGTTTTGAGAAAAGTTTGGGTCTAGAGACCCAAAACGAACATGATTTTTGTGATTATGTAATTATAGAAAAACTATTTCTAAGGTAGAGAAGAGGTCATTTGACACAGAAAAATCTGGCGCGTGGCATATTTGTAGTTCTTATGAACTATATATACAATACGAAAAACCCAGATGAATGTATGAATAGAAAGTACCTTAGGGGCATCAAATAGTGTATCATGTATGCAAATTTTGATTTCAGAATAATAAATTTCTTGCATGTTTTCTCACTATAATAACGTGGGGGACTTTCATAGCGTATTAATGTAGAAGGTATTTCACGTTTTCTAAAAATTATTGATAAGGATATTAAAGGATCCGTTCAGGATTCGGGGCAGCTGCTCACAACACCATGCTACACGGCTCGGATGTCATCCGTTCGGCAATTCAACGGTTCAAATCTCATCTCGATAGTGAACGGCTCAGATGCAATATGGGCTAATACGAGATTTGAACTGTTGAATTGCCGAACGAACGACATCCAAGCCGCGTAGCACGGTATTGTGCAACAACTGCAAAGCACCAACCCCCAATCATTTACTATTACATTTATAAATCAGAAGTGCAATATGATCTGAAGGAGAAATTGCAATGCATCCTAATCATGTTTAGTTCAAGATGTTTATTATTCTTCATTTTAAAAAATAAAACAATTGTTTACTCTCTAGGGCCCGTTTGTTACAAGGAAGGAGGGAATGGGATAAAGGAGGGGGCGTTTCGTAGCGGAGAAGAAGAGGGGGAAATACCAAATTGTCCCTCAAACATAGGGCAACCAAGTAATATTTTACACTATCCACTCTTATCCACCCAAATAATTATGAGAGTGGGTGAAGGAATAGAGCGGGAGAAGGAATCCCATGTTTGGTAGTGATAGAAGGAAGGGAGAGAAGGGAGGGCGGGAAAACTTATCTTCTTAAAAGGGTCTTAGCAAACACCATCCCCACCTCAGGAGGAGCTAATTTGGATGGAAAAAAGACCAAATTACCCGTCAATTTTTTTCCGAATTCTTAATGATCAATTCAAGTAATTTTCCCCATTATCCACCCATATCATATCAACTACCACTCAATCTAAGAGAGCATCTGCAAATGGTAATAATCAAAACCAATAACTAAAATATGTCACGTCAGCATTTGATTATTCATTTAGTCCATAATCAAATTTAACAATTTCTACTTTCACATTGGTTATCTTTGCATCCCTAACAAAAAAAAACCCCACAATACACAATACACAATGCACATTTGTCCAATCGCAAACGAGTTTCAATCACGCACCCGATCACACCAAATTATTCGTCTCAATGAGACGATTCCAATGTGGAGTGTTTTTAAGTTATTGAGTTTTGGTTATTGATAAAAGTTGTTAAGTTTAGTTATGGAATTGATGAAATTTGGTTACTTGCTAAAGGACTTGTAACTTTGCTTATTACAATGTGGGATGTTTTTTGAGCATTGCAAAATTTGTTTATCCACAATCATTTGCTTATTACAATGGGATGCACTAACTGCTATCAGCTAATCCCTCCCTTAGAACTAAGGGAAAATGACGGCTAAGTACATGTTTTGATAATTAATACCCGAAATGACACTTTTAATATTAACAAATGTTCTCAGCGTCATTTTCCCTTTAACTAATCTCTCATAAACCAGATCCACCTGGTAGGCTGCTATTCCTCTCTTTTCTTATCCACCCAAAACTTTATATCCCGCCAAACGAGCAGTTACAGATTATGGTCCACGTTAAATAAACTTTCATCAGCTTGTTTATAATGCAAGTCCATGGGCCAATGAGGCCCACGACTCCCCACATGCCGGATCCAGTTACCTCCTCGCGACGCGATGCCTATAACTGGGCCGTTCTGTTAAATGGGCACCCGTAGTTCGACAGGAGTGGGGCGCAGATGATAATTTTCCCAGTGGACAACGCCGTCTGCCTTTCCTTCCAAAAGTAGCCCATTGCCGTCCGATCTGTCATCTCCATTAACGCCTCGATCGAAGCAACGTTAGAGAGAGAAAGAGAGCGCGCAATAAAACCATGGGTACGCCCGTATGCACACCATGTCGTGTGGGATTCGTTTCGGAGTTTACATAAATAATTAGAGCCGCTCAATTTACTTGAAATGTATTTTAAGGAATTTTTGTAAAATATTATCTTAGTCAAATATAAGAATTTAATCAGTTATTTGCTCAATTTTTCTAACATGAAATTCAGCAAAGAATTGATCAAATTTTTTACAAATATTTAATTAAACTAATTTTTTATAAATAAAGTGTGCAAATGGTGTACCCCATAAAATGATGATTGGGGGTGTGTGTTCCATGTCTTTTTCGCGGACATTACTCTCAATTGGTTCCCGCAAATTATCCCGAAGCACGCGGCTCGGAACGCGAACCTGAGGCTCGTACTCGCTCCCCTTTAATCGCCCTCGCTCCCCCGTCACACTTTCGCTTTGGGACTCCAAATTCGAAGAAAAAAGAAGACAACCGGCGGCAGCGATTTTCAATCGGATCGGGACTTCTCGACGCGGATTTCGATGGCCGACCACATTGGTGATCAGCAGAAAGAATCAACGGAGGCTTCGTTGATGGATAAGATCACCGAGAAGTTTCACGACCACGATTCGTCGTCGTCGTCGTCTTCTGATGATGATTCCCACCACGAGAAATCTTCGTCGACGACCAAGATCTATCGTCTCTTTGGCAGGGAGAAGCCCGTGCACAAAGTGTTGGGCGGTGGAAAACGTTCGGATTTCTCTCTCTCTCTCTCTCTCTCTCTCTCTGTGTGTGTGTTAATGACGTAATCTAAATGTATTTTATTTCTTTATAATGGTTAGGGTTGGAGGATCATTTGATATGCGTTTCATAGTTCTTATTGAATCGTAGATTTGAATAACAGAATAACTGTTTGGATGAGTTTGCATGTTATGGAGTGAGATATTTGTAGGATTCAATTTATTGACCTAGCTAAGCTAATTCTCTATGCTCTGTTTGGAACATGTGGAAAGAGAGGGAAAGAGGAGAGAAAACAATGACCGCGTGACCCGATTCCAAATACGTATGTATAAACAAATCTCTTCCGAGATCATTTTGCGTTTAAACAATTTACTGACAGCGTGACCCAATTCTAAAACCGTATCTATAGAACTCTATTTCGAAATCATTTTACTTTTAAAGAATTTACTGACAGCGTGACCCGATTCTGATTACCTATGTATAAATTTTTTTTTTTGAAATCATTTTGCTTTTAACGCATTTATTGACAGCATGACTCTATTTCAAAATCATTTTCTTTTAAAGCATTTACGGACAGCATGACCGGATTCTATGTCCGTATGTATAAAACTCTAATTCCAAATCATTTTGTTTTCAACGAATTCACTGGCAACATCATTTGTTTCTAAATACGTATGTATCATCCATACTCTATGCTGTGCAATGGTAAGTTCTGTGACATGATACAGTAATTTATGACCTTGCCTAAGACTTGATTACCTGAAGGCCATCATATGTTTTCCCCCAGTAAACACGGCTGAATCCTCCTTGACCATGCGTGTTATCCTCATTGAAACCATTGGTAGCTGAACTCAACTCCTTGTACGCGAAAATCCTCCATGGACTGTTGCCTCCTAAATTGACATTCTACAACCAAAACCATCCAGACAAAACCCAAACAAATTTCCACTTGCCCATTCATTTTTGTAGCAATGTGGGAAGGACAATAATTTTAGGTTCACCTAGCTGTCATGGACCTTTTCTGATGGGTGCTAATGGATACTAAAATCCACGTTGAGCTATTAGAACTATTTAGATAAGTTGGGTTGGTCATCGTGTGATACCATGATGCAGAAGTTTATCTTCATCATATTAGGTTGGGGCGTGTGTGTCTGAATAGAATGAAAGATGGAGATCTTTAGTCGAAGGAGTTGTTAGAACAAATAGATTTTCCTCTTAATAGTTGATATCTTCACCTATTGGTTCTTGTAGAGTGTAGAGCTAGGATTTATATTGCTTGGAGTTCTTTAATTATAACTTGGATATGTTCATACATACCTTGTTTGAAATTTTTTGGCAGGAAAACCTTATTTTTTCATCTATAAGTTACATATGTTTAGTGCTGACGGGAAAAAAGGGGAGATCATAAATTTAGTTTTCAATGACAACTTGCTGTTGTGTTGAGAAGTCTTGAACAATTTCAGACTTATTTAATTCTCAACTGAAATGTTGGTGCCTGATATTTTTCTCTGTTTTCCATCCGGTTCTAATATTAGCTAAAGTACTGTGGAAGAAACTGTTAGCTTCATCATTTTTCTTTCTTCCCCTTCTTTCAAACAGCCGACTGGATGTAAATTCTACTTTGTGAAATATGTTCCCTTTTCCTATCCAATTACTGGATTAAAATGCTGTGTGTTTGTGGTTATGCCTTTTGGTTTCTATATCTAATGATCTTTCTTTGGCAGCTGCTGATGTGTTCCTGTGGAGGGACAAGAAAATTTCTGGTGGCGTGCTCGGTGTTGCCACGGCAGTATGGGTGCTTTTTGAATTGGTTGAATATCACTTGCTAACTCTTGTATGTCACGTGCTGATATTTGCTTTGGCAATCCTTTTCCTGTGGTCCAATGCATCCACCTTTATCAAGAAGTAAGCTACTTACACCACACACACCACCCCCCCCCCCCCCCCCCCCCCCCCCCCCCCCCCCCCCCCCCACCACCACCAAAAAAGAAAAGAAAAGAGAAGTAGTAGGCTATTTCATATTGTCCATCTCTATATTTCCAAATTTTCCTCTTGTTTGTTTTGAGTTTTGGACGCCTCTTGACTTCATTGGTGTATATACATACTTAGGTCTCCTCCTCAAATTCCAGAAGTTGAAATACCTGACGATATTGTCCTGGGAATAGCTTCTGCTTTGACGACTGAAATCAACCGTGCTCTTTCTGTACTCCGAGACATTACATCTGGGAGAGATTTGAAGAAATTCCTTGCTGTATGTTGTCCTTCTCCTTTGTAGATTTTGATGTAACTTTTTGGCAAAGCCAACACTCACGTACGCATCTAGGAACAAAATAAAAAGATAAAAGAAACCTACACAAGATATGGTTTATAGATCCCAGCCAATTGAACTTGTTTTACTGATAGATTAATTTAATCGTGGTGTAGAATCGTAAGGCTATATTGGCCTGTTGTGGGAGATGAATTTTTTTTTTTTTTTTTTTTTTCAATTCTCAGGCTATCGCTGGATTGTGGGTTCTTTCATGTGTGGGGAGTTGGTGTAACTTCTTGACCTTGTTCTATATATGTAAGAAATCTATTCAGTTCCAAATTCACAAGTCTTTATCTGCTTGATATTTACTTAAGAAGTTCATCTTTGCATCTGCTTAACAATACTTTCCCTCCCTTCCTGACAGCTTTTGTATTGCTGCACACTGTGCCTGTTCTTTATGAGAAATATGAGGACCACATTGACCCACTTGCTGAGAAAGCATCGGCAGAGTTCAAGAAGCAGTATACAGTCTTCGATGCCAAGGTTCTAAGTAAGATTCCAAGAGGTCCATTGAAAGACAAGAAGGTGGCTTAAGGACACACTTAGGTGGTGTTGTTTGATTTATATTGGCATGTGGCTACTTGTGCTTTTGTTTGTTTTGGAAGATTTTGTGGCCTATTTTCAGTTAGAAGTTAGAACCCATGTTTCTTGGTTCTGCTTATGATTTGGTTGGCTTAATAGTGAAATTCACTATTGTATTTTGTAATGAAGATTGAAGCTGTAGATGCTTATTGTTTTCACCGTACGTGCATGAACGGGATTTGTTTAATGAGCAAAGAAACATGATGACATATTTATGTTTGTAGAAATGGCCATGTTCAATATCTTTTAAGTTGAACAGGGTGATATACAAGTTTTGGTTGTGTACTGGTTATTATGAATAGAGGTGATCGCATATTTTTTTATTTTTTCATTGTAGTTGTGATCAGAGCAAGTACTTGATAATCTTCCATTGAGATTATTTTTGGTGTTGATAAACTTCACACTGAGCCCTACAAGATGGACGAATTGAATCATCTATATCGGTCTTGGGTAAGACCTGCTTGGACTGCACAGATGCAGTCTGGACAAATGCCGTGAAGCTGTGTCCGATTGCATATAGGACTAGGCATATTCTGTCATGTCCTATCACATGGAGGATCAATTCAGGAAATGCAAGTAGACAATGTCTTTTCGTATATTGTGGTGTTGTTCACTTTCCATAAGTAATATGCCTTTTAGAATAGAGTTAGCCGGCTTTGGAGTTAGTATCAGGGATGATAATATTACTTCTCAAATACCATGGTAATTTGGTTTGGTCTCACTTGTAATCACATGAATTAGCTACCAGTTTCGAAAATTGGCATAATTTTTTCTGCCGTATCTGCTGTAGTAACGGGATAGTGTGAAATTGACCATTTTTTCTTATGCTTTCCAATGTGTGGGAAGATTGCTTGATTCCTCGTCTATTTTTGTCGGTAAATCTTATCACAGTATCCCTATGGATTCAACTTATTCATGTCTTACCGGACCAAGAGCAAACTCAAAAAACACAAGTAGAGTGTGAAGAACTCTGCCAAATTGCAGAAATTGAGACCACTATTTACATTACAATCAATCCTTAAACAAGACCCAATGTACAACAATATGCCTTTTGATTGAAGTTTATGTCCATGAACTACACAATTCTGAACAAGTACCATACAAGTTTCTACCTGTTTCTGAAGCCCATTTGCGTTTTCAATAATCCCAACCACCACAAACACTACATATACTTACAGCAGACACAGGGACTGACATGAGTATCCTAGAATTGCTTATCCCCGTCTTCAGGCCTCATATATACGTGCCAAAAAAATCATTCACAACCTATATACCACACGATGATTCAAGCTTTTCCCAGTCCCTCATGATTTTTTATTGTGATGTGAGGACTAGGCAATCTAGCTCTTTGATGCAGTGCATTTGGTTTCAAATAGAAGCCTTCTGGACCCCAAAACTTCATCACACGGTTTCCCAAAGAATTGTGCTGAAGAGCGTGTAAAATGACGGGAGTCTGAAATCTAAAGGAAGTAAGTTAACTGCTGCTTCTTCCTTGAACCACCTTCTCCATACAAATCATTCCACTGCTTCAGCTCACTCATTATAGATCCATCTGCAGCAAAACTTGCAGCAACCTGCAGTTAAAGAAAATGCATCGTTGAGCTTTCAGTCAGCGGCTTGCAATATCTTTTGGGCTGCCAAATGCCCACTATAAATCCCATATAAGTGAATGAAAAAACTAAATTCATCCTCTAATTTTTGTCATCAAAATATTAATCCTTAATTTGGGGGGGAAACAAAGAAACAAAAACAAAAGGTTCAGTCAGGTGAGGTTACCTGATTCTTAGCCTGCCTCATGTCTTCCATATTTAAGGGCCTCAGAATAATTGCTCTTTCCTCTTTACTTTCTTCTTTTTCATCTGAAGCATCCTCCTTGCTCTGCCCTTCTTCCTCCTTTTTCTTCTTTTTCTGCGTAGAGAGTTAGTTTAAAGGATAAATTCTGAGTGTATATCATCCGACAAAATGGAAAGCAAGTACAAGAAAGAGAAGATTCTGAAAGGGGACAAGATCTTGGAATAGAAGAGAATACCAGATCCTTTAGTCTCTCCTGTTGTATTAGCTCCCTAACAGGTCGATACGCTGCTGTGATGCACAAATTCTGCTTTGAATAGAGTAATACAAACTTTCAGACACAATATTTGCTGTAGAAATCCAAACCAATAATGCCATTTCAAAGGAACAAACCTTTAGATCACTTCCACTAAATCCTTCTGTCATGCTTGCAAGTTCCTTAAAGTCTAGATTTTCAACTTTTTCCTTCCCCAAAAGAGTTTTCAAGATCATTTCCCTGCTCTCCACAGATGGCAGACCTACCATGATTCTGTCCACCAGAAAACACAAAGCTCAGTAAAATATGTATCATGATGTGGTTCATCAGGAAAACTGCCCATCTTTTTGACGACCTAAAATACCTAGTGGAGTCAATTCTTGTCAGAAAGGTGACTTTAACACTTCCTAAATTAATTTGGAACCACATGCTACTATTCATTATCGACCTAGAAACTGACTACTAGCTTCCCCAATGGCAATTAAAGCCAGAGCAACCTGTTAAAAGGCGATAAAGGATATGAACAAACCCATATAGCTGTAAACACCCAAAGTAAAGCTGTGATTTTATGGTCAAAGAAATGCACTAAATAACATGAATGATGCTAATTATGATGGAAAATGCACTTACATACCTGCGCTCAAATCGCCGAATAATCGCTTCATCAAGGTCAAACGGCCTATTGGTCGCAGCAAGAACAAGAATGCGCTCACCCGGTTTTGTTAATAGCCCATCCCAATGTGACATGAACTCATTCTTAATCTTCCGCATAGCCTCGTGCTCCCCGACTCTTGTCCGCTGCCCTAACATGCTATCAACCTCATCTACAAAAATAATAGTCGGAGAAACTTTTGCCGCAAGGGTGAATAATGCTCGGACGTTCTTTTCATCTTCTCCAAACCATTTTGACGTGATGGTTGACATTGAGACATTGATGAAGCTTGCTCCTGCTTCATTTGCAATGGCCTTTGCCAACATTGTTTTCCCAGTGCCAGGTGGACCGAAAAGTAGTATGCCTCTACAGGGCTTAAGAAGGCCACCTTTGAAGAGGTCTGGTCGTCGAAGAGGGAGCATTACCAGCTCCTGAAGTGATTCTTTGATCTCGTCCATGGCACCAATATCAGCGAATGTTACTCCAATCTCGTTTGGAGGAATTACCTCTGGCCTTATGCGTTTTTCGAATTCATTGTCGGGAGGAACTTCCTGTTGGAAAGTCACAATGCTAAGATTTTAGAAGATCAAAATGGAACTCAAGAATTGGTACTTGAAGGAAGGTTTCCAACCTGAATTTCACGCTCAAGAATTTAATGGAACACACACTAATATAATAGCATGCCATCAGATACATAGATTCAAACTATGAACCATGCCCCCACAAGTTGGTTATATGTACAAAATAAATCCTTGGAACTTCATCGTACTAAGAAAGATCAATGTAGCTAACAAAGTAAAACTTGCAGAAAATGGACTAGAAGAGCATGATATCGTAATCATCAAACTTATTGTTGCAATAATCCTAAGAAATCAGCATGTTCAACATGCTAAGAATATCTATGTGGTCATTCTTATTTCACTTTGTCTCCATAGCCCATAGCAACTGAATATTCTCAAAGTTAGGCTTACCGGCACTTTTGATGGGGTTTGACTCTCCCCGTCTTTCTTTGCAGAAGGAACTGGTTTCTCTGTCTCACTTTTGTTTTCAGACGTTAGGATCTCTGACTTTGCATCAGGCTTTGATCCAACTATCTCTTCCCCCTCAGCATTCTAAAGAATTAATTTTTAGTCAAACGCCGCACATTTCAGCACTATTAAAAATGTTTTCTCCGATTCCAACTCTCAGATTGTTAGAAAGAAGAATGTTGAGATAGAGAACAAACCTTGGAAGATTCACCGTTTGTCTCTAGTTTGAGTGTTTCTTTCCCACACATCTTTCCATCCTGGAAGATACTCAATCCATGGGACAAACTGTTCAATAACACAATAAAACTCCATTAAATTTGTTTAAACAAACAAATTAAGAAAGGAACTAATACGTCATATCTCTGGGAAACTTGGCACTTACCTCTCAGAAGATATAACAAGCTTCCCATTTCGGTAATCTGGATCCTTGTTCTTCATCAAATGGAAAGATATTGCCGAAACTACAATCTCTTCTATGTAATTACTGAGAACCATAGTGTCCGCATGGCAGATTGAATCTAGATCATCACATTCAAGATCATTTGCCGATAGTACCTCGGCAATGTGATTTTTATTATCCTGAAACTGCATCGACTTCATATCCTCTTCCAGTTGGGCTTTCCAGCTAACAAGTTGAGTCTCATCTTCAGGCGGCTTTATCTCAATGTTATAGGGAAATAAAAGACCAAGTCTTTCGTCCACTTCCCCACAGTCATTTTCTGGGTCCAACATCCGGGAGCCAAGAATTAAAATTGATCCAGATAGTTTCTTTAACATCCTTTCAAACAATTGGTATAGCCTCTGGGATTGGAGAAGAAGCCTCTCCACATTCCTTATGTACAGAATGATGGAACTGGTTTCAGAGACGGCAACCAAAACCTGCAAGAATCCTGCCTTTCATTACCTCTAGCTAAAGTATGAGTGCAAGTCATATTGCCCAAGTAAGTGAAACTTAAGAAACCATCAAAAGAAGACCATATAAAACAAACAAGCAACTCGTCCAGGTTTGCAATACCTTGAAAAGCGACTGTAATAAGAGTTTCTCATCAAAAGACCAGCTAGTCACGCGCTTGAGAGGAGCTAAAAAACCAAACAATCCAAGATCAGTTAAGATAGTAAAGTCCAATAATTTACAGTAGATGATGCTCAAAGAATGAGAAATAAAATGACCAAACCATCTAAGATAACATGGAAAGGGAAAATTTCCCAGTACTTGACTGAAATCCACAATCATTTATCAGGAAAGACTACTATACACACCTCTTATTTGGGTGTGTATCATATGCACCCCTCAAAATGTTATGAATTATAGAAAAAATGTTACAAATCGTATTACTAAAAAGTTACGAATCGTATAAAAGTTACGAGATACACTAAAATGTTATGAATAATAATGAAAATGTTACGAATCGTATTGCTGAAAAGTTCTAGGACAAAAGTTATGAAACACGCTAAAATGTTATGACTTATGAATGAACCATAAAATAGGTGCATATGATACACCGTTTTAAGGGGTGTGTATTGTAGACTTTTCCTCATTTATCAAGCGGAATGCACAGAACTGTATGAATCTTACAAATCTCTTGACTTTTAGCCCGACATGAATCAATTTTCAGATCAATTAGCAAAACACATAGTTCGCAATGTAACCTGTATTACAAGAAGAGCTCTGAGAACTAATGCTGCTCATGTCAGAAGCTGTAGATGCATGTCTACGATGTGTTGGAGGGTCATCAGCATCTTCCATAGCCCTAGAAGATAAGACATATAAATCACATTAACGCAAGTAAAAGAAACCTTTCAAGTCTTTTGTTCTTCCCAGCTGTAACTCTCCACCATACCTTGATCTTACATCCAAGCCACTACCTCGTCTGCTTAATTTTCCTGTAGAATTTTTTTTGAACACCACCAAGGGTAAAAAAATGTAAGCAAAATATCCTCACCAAAAACGAAATATAAGTGGACTCAAGTTTTGTGAGAACTGCATACACCTTGTTCAATTACAACAATATGTAAAAGTGGTACAAAAGAGACAATAAAATCCCCATCAAAACCATTCACATCAATAAAGACGACCAGAAAGAAGCTTGTTAAAAAGGTGTACGATCTCCTGTTGTGTAACATATCTACCATACCATGCCGAGTTCTTTAATGCCAAAGGGGCAGTTCTTTCTTCTTGCTTTGCTTACGGACATTTTTCAAAGTTTAACATCGGAGAGGAATTCTGAACTATTCTTTCTCAGCAGAAAATTCTCTTGTATGGCTTTTCTGTTGATATACAAATATTATTAGGCATTTGACTCATTCTTTTCTCTCTTTGCAAAAATTACGAGAAGGGGGAATTTAATACATCACCTAAAACTTATAGAATCAAATGGAAAGATAGTAATCATCCGTTTTTATATCTCCAGACCAAATCACTGTAAAGAGTGAGACATAATCCCGAGGAAAATAAATTAACTACAGAGAAGATAGATTTACATACTGCAAGTACAGAACATGGAAATAATGTCCTTGCTTCCAATAAGAATAATCACAAAACTTACCCAAAAAAAAAATTTACAAAGCAGCCAACATAAATCATAAAGTTGCAATCAATTTCATGAATGCAATTCCGAAGGCAAATAAAGAAAATGGACGTTAATTTCTGTTTGACCAAAAAAAAGAAAAAAGAAAAGAAATGGACATTATTCATGACATACCTCTGGCACCGTCCCTTGGAGGAAGGATTGAGATGGAACTAAGTAAACTGGACATTCGCCCCAAGGTAACCTCTGAGATGGACCTCTTGAAAGCCTAATCAAGTAGTGCAGAAATCAGGAGAAAAGGAACTTGTTTCACACTCGTAGAAGCAAGTTACCACATAAAAATCAATTTCGCAGTGCAGACTTAAATAAGCTGCAGACATTGGTAAACAATCCTATCTGCAACCAGCTGGTCCCATTCACAAATTAAGATTACAAGACCTCATTAATCGAGGACCATTTTTAATCTAGGAAACAAGGATGATGTTAAGACTTACGGGATCTTTTTTGGCACTCCCATACTTGCTCTGCATCTGAGGAAAATCGAGGACGAGAAAGTCAGAGTGATGATGAATGACAAAGTATTAAACTTAATGACGATTGAGCAACTATATGATTACCTTTTGAGAAAAGTCATTAACATCTAGCAATAACAACTTCGCTTCAAAGTGATGTGCAAGAGCTTTCGCAAGCATTTGCTGGTAAAGTTCTTCAAGATATACAAAGAAAAATAAGAAAGCACATTAGGCCACAGAAATGAGTTATGTTAGACCTCCAAAACTAGTATATGAGCCTGGGCGGCCTCTCCACTCAATGCCAATTGGTTTTGGTTTTGAGTTGAATGCTTTAATAAGTAAAAAGACATAATGTATCAATGAAAGAACATATAACTTACCAGCAGGCCCTGAGAGCAATATTGCCCTACTTGCCGGTGAAAGATTTCTGGTGTATTTGGAAACGTCGAGGTGCTTCAAATGAACATATGCAGCACTGGTCAATAACACCCGTGTTCGCTCACTGTCATTAACATCAAAGAACAAGAAAATTCAGAACAATTATATAATGGCACAAAGGGAATATCCTTTCTTTGATCCCTATATGTTGGATAAGGCCTCATAATTTCTGCTAGCCGAGATATGTGTAAAAATCTGCAAGCTCTGCGACGTTATTATACAAATCTAGAAGACAAAAGAGACCAAAAACATTTTTCACTCATAAAAAATAGTAATGAACTCTCCATCATATCACCTTCCCAATGAGGCATAGCAGTATATCCACATATTTCAGAAGTAGAAAAACACAAATTTCTCTTCTGATTCGAATGCCATAATCGGAAAACTAAAGCAAAATATTTGAAGGGAGAAATGGATGCATACGACCTAAAGGTAAGCATATTCCTAGGTCTCAGGACAATGTGAAGGTGATGGTCACCACCACAGGAAACAACCCGGCACTTGTAATGCAATTGTCAAAACAAAATGTCGGCAAAATTCAGTCATAATTCCTCATAGAATATCACATTTCATTCTCCTCAAGGTGACTAACATCCGTGTTCACATTTTTTTTGCTCAAAGTCATCACTGAATCAAGATTAAGTATCTATGATCGTATGTTCCACTGAAAACAAATGAATTCCACTAAAAGTTAGACAAATTTGATACTGAGCATATAGCTATTTTTTAACGACTCAAGTTTCCAAACCAACTTACAGACACCTCGATTAATCCTAGGTCTTATCCCACTGTCCACTTGCTAGGCTCAACATGAGCAAATCTTAACCGCGGCCGGAGTTGATAGCACAGGTTTCCAATATGAGACCTTTTTAGAACGCCTCAAATCATCTGTACCGAGTACCCGTGTATTTTGGGTTGTTAGATTGTCTAAGATTTTTTTTATGCTTTAAAAATTTTGCGATCCAAAGGCTAAAAATGCACCGGTACAAAGGAATTTCGATACAGGGGATATGAAATCTTTTCAGAAACGGAACTTGCGAACCTTTATTCTCATCTTTCTGACATGTCGGTCAATTTTGAACGGATTTCTTCAGAGAACGTGAAAACATCTCTCCAAAGTTAAAATGGAGTCTTTTCCAAGAAGAAAAAAAAATTACTTAAAATTGGATCTTGCTAACCACCACTCGTTATGCGGGAAATAACCCGCATACAATGTAACACACTTTTAAATATATTGATTTTTTACCAACACACTTTCTTTCACGGAACACTTTCTTGGACACCAATACACGTTACACATTATCCAGCGCCTAAGGGTTGTGCTTAGCATATTTTCAAACAAAATTAAATTGGAGAGTTTACCTGAGGTAATTAGGGAACTCTAAAAACGTGACCTTGCTTTCTTTCCCGTCGATGACAAGTCTCGAAATCTCGGCCTCAATCTGCTCAGCCGTAACGCCCTCCACGGAGGAGGAGCTATTATACCCCGCCCATTTGCTCAGCCCTACCCCGACCCCGACCCCCACGCTCAATGCCGACAGCAGAATGTGTTTCTGTTCCATCTCTCTCCCCTGGGCTCCTGTTCCAGAAATTCCCCCAATTTCTCTATAAAAATATAATCACCATAAACAACCATTCATGTATACAATGAGCAATCAAAAACATTCCGGCAAATATGAAATTGCGTAGAGTATTATATAATCAACTAAGAAGAAGTTATTCACACGAAAAATTCATTTAAATTTTTTATGGAAGAATAGAAGGACTGAATCGTACGGAAAATGGAGGGGAATATTTCTGTGGATTTTTTTTCAGACACGAGAAATGCGTATCTCCGAATAAGACGCTGGCCGATTCTCCTTTGACAGGCGAATTCTCTCTCTCTTTCTTCTCTCTCTCTCTAAATACGGCCCTGTATATAGGCGTGTGTGTTGTATATATAATGGTGGGAGACGCACAAGTGGAGGAAATTACACTGTTGGCTTTTTGACTTGCCGCCCACTTCCAAAATTTCCTTCTTTTCTTCCCTTTTTTTTTTTTTTTTGATCCCTTTCTTTCTTTTTGGAAGCTGTTGTTTTACTGTGTGCCTCTTTCTTTTTAAAAAATAAACAGTTTATTTTATATTTTTAAATTTAAAATTGATATAAATAAAAAATATTATTTTGATTTTTTTTTGCATCGTATAAAAGATTTATCAAATAAGATTCATATTGCATATTTTTAGATTTCAATAAATTTATAATTTTTAAATTTGAAATTACTTTTTTTAAAATAAAAATTTTTTCTTCGTTCTGGAGCGGAGCCTCAGTCGGTTTAACGGTAAAAGTTGGTCCCTAGGCTTCAACTTGGTTCGACAAGCCTCAGGTCTGACCCTTTTTGCCGCTATGTGTTTTTATTACGGCTAAACATACTACTTACATCATACATACGTAGTGGAATTTTATTTTCAGTCTCCATGTAAGTGCAGTAAAATATCATTACGTATGTGTTTTTCGGATTGGGAAACCCTGTAGTGCAAGGTCCTGCAAAACATCCTATAGAGCGCACACGGGCCATCGATCTAGACAATGAATGATTAAGCTATAATTTTTAATAATGACCGATTTATCAAGTGCACTTCACAGGGGTGCACTACAGCACCCCGGATCCTTGTTTTTCCCCTTTGTTTTTGTTAGTAGTTGTTGTTCTCCTAAGTTTCTACTGATGTTATTTCCATCCCTTGAAGTTTCTATGAAGCCATAAAGTTTTGGTGAATATTCCATCCTCTCTTTTTTCGGTTTCTTCTTTTTGCCCAAGGAAAGGTTCCATCTTTCCCTTTCTTACTTTCTACTTGGAAAATAGTAGTTGTCGTGTTTTTTCGTGCATTTAATTGGAGGAGGTATCTTTATCCTCTAAGTTAGAAACCTAAAGGAAAGTTTGTGTGAAGAAGTTTACCATAAATTAGAGTGTCGGGTCAATTTTCGTCTAAAAGTAGTTTTCACACGGATTGCATTCTTTAACTGTTGGATTGATGTAAACCTACGAAACTCTATAGCTAGTGTTCTTTGTTTAAAGCAGGTTGAAAATAGCGAATGCCAATAAAACTAGTAGCATTCAAAATTACCCAAGGGTCCAAAGGCTGGTCAATTTTCATTCAATTTTAGTTTTTGCGTGGCTAATGAAGGAACTGGACGGAAAGAAGCAGGCTTGTTGAGTTAGGATTTCCATCATGTGTATTTAGGGGGTGTTCTTCTAAAAAAGCCATTGGCTTTTCCGCAAAAAATGAGCCAAATAAAGCCACATAAAGACGAAATAAGTTAATAAGCCAATTTTTTCATCTTTATTCAAAAAAATTGGATTTCGGTTAAAATTTTTTACTTTTTAGATTTCTCTCGTCGTGAGGATGCAATAATCCCTAAAAAATTGACAATAAGCCAAGTGATATGAAAAAAATTTGAATAAGGACAAAAAATTAGCCACTTTGGCTTATTTGTCCGAACTTAGCATGATGACCATATTATTACCAAGGCTAGACGTACGTTTTGTCTTCTTTATACAAATAATGAAATTTTGATGCCAATATCAAACCACACAGTGGATATAATAGGGAAATATTGATCACTTTTATTAGCTATTTTATTATTACCAAATTCAAATTTGACTCTGATCGAATACTCTTTTGTTATGGTACTGCTCAAAATCCGTTGAGTTAAAACCATTTAAGTTCATATAATTGAGTTGGTTGATTGATCAATATCAAGTCACTCTCAAGCACTATGATATGGGGTCTTCAAAAAGGAAGCTAAAGTCTCCAAGTTTCCAACATCAATAATTAACTCAATCTGAGAGATAGAGAGAGAATAATAATAATTCTTCCGAATTCAATTTGTTTTCCCAGTAACGCTCCATTTGTTTCGGGCGAGATACGTCTTCTAGGAAAAGATTCTATGAATAATAATTTGTTTTTCAGTGTTTGGTTGTACCTGAAAATATTTTCCACGGGGTTTCTATTGTTTGGTTTTCCGGAAAAACTAATCATTTTCTTCTCTCTTTTTTTATTTATTTCCACCCGAATTTCAAGAAGAAAAACAGTCTAAAGAAAAGAGTGAAGGGAAAAAGGATATAGCGTAAGTTGGGTGGAGGAATGTTTCACACAAGGTGATTGCAATTATGATCATTATGTGAGATAAAGTAGGAGTTTATTTGATTCCGTACTTGTTTATTCCCTACCAAATAAGACGACGCTAACAATGCGTTCATGACTTCGACGTGCCTTTGACACTTTCTCTCTTAATAGACTCTGCAAATTATCGTTGATCAATCTTCCTTCTATGCGTACATAGTTCGATAGATTTTTCTGGTTGAAGCTCTAACACCAGATAACCACCGAGTGCATAATATCTCCTTGAGGACCATAATGCCATAATTGTTACTCGTAAAACACAAGGGAAGGCAAATGGAAGAGAAGTTTTATTTTTCTACTTTAATACTAAAATAGTAAGAGCCGTAATTTGTTATTACTTTTCTTCTTAATTGAGTATTTAATCACTTGCCGTCATTTAGCTTTACATCGGACGGCCAAAAGGTCTTACGCACGTGTTCTCAACTTTTTTATTTTTATTTTTTAACTTTTTACTCTTTGCACGCCAACTACCCTCCCCCACTGTATGAAAAGATAGGCGGCTCAACATAAATAAAGGCTCGAGGGTCTAGCTTATGGCGGCTAGACCAAACTTGAATAATTAAAATTTGTCACTTCATCTTTCGGTTATATTAATTTAATGGATTATTAGGATTAACAATGTGAAATTTCACAATGATCCTTAATAAAAACCACATATTTAGTAGAGAGAAATAGAGAGTTGAGAATAAACGTAAATAGGTGAGTCTATAAATATATGACTTACTTAAGAATTCCAACTATCTTTAAAGAATAATGAATTTAGTTCAAACTCACCTTAACTCTAACATTCTTTCTCGACATAAATTAAAATAAGGAGGTGTGGAATGTGACACATTGATGTGTCCCTAACATTTCTCTAAAAGACGAAGAGAGATATCATATGAGGTACCTAGCTACCTAGGCCTTCTTGTTGCTATGAGGGTCACACCAACCGCATCTAGCCCGGCCCCTAGAGTCTGGACCTTATCCTAACTAATTTTTAAATTTCTTTTGATGATTTATATATGATGACAGTTATAAAGCATGCATGGCAACTGTAATTGTGTTTGTGTGCGAAACTACCATCTTTTTTCCATTTAAAAACAACAAGGGACAATTTAGTAAGATGGAAAAGCAGCAGGCAAAAGGGGCTAGCTTGGCATGATTTTGGGCATGCATCAATAACTTAGGGAGAGAGAAAAGCTTAATTCCTTCAGTTCATGTACAATACAAGTACAGCTAGCCCTAGAAAATAATGCATGGTATCAGATATAACTCCTAGCTCTATATGAAAGCAAGGCAAACTAGTATTGAAGCTTTTTGACTGGAACACTCTCTTTTTCGATGATCAGTTCTTCTTTTTGCTTTGATGGGTGAGTGGGGGTCTATGCATTGTCCACATGTTGGAATTTGAGGTGATCTTGTTGGGTCCACGAAGTACTGCTATATATACAAAGGCATGCAATACCAAATAAAACTAGTAAATTAAAGTTGTGGTTTTAAACTGATGATAAGGCTTTTGAGAGGGTGACACAGTTCGATCGCCCAAAAAGTAAAAGGAAGAGAGTTGGTGTCAAGTTACCCCATAGAAATACCAAACCTTTCATGAGGCACCCATGTGACTTTCGCACGCCACTTCGAGGGTTCGAATGGTACCCGGCCGATAATGTTCTTTACCTAGTTTTATTTTGGGGGCCATCAGCCATGGATGGACCAAAATATTCTCTAAAGATTAATTTGGCTATGAATTTTAAGAGTTAATGATGATTTTTTTGTGAGAGATTGTAAAAACTCACGGAGTTGGCAGTACAAATAACCTAAGTTAGAAGATCTTATGGTCTGCCTTTGACCGGACCAGAAAATGGATTAATCAAAGGTGCGTGTAACCTAACCCGGACTCATTTGATCGTCAAACTTAAAAAACAAATTAAAAAACAGAACTACCAAACCAAAGCATTTATTTCAAGAACTTATAGTGTCCAAGTAAGCAAACCACTATTCACTAGGTGGGGTCCGACTAAAATCTGGTCAAGGCTTTCAAGAGGCAGAACTTATTGCATAAAAATTGATAGCGCTTTAGAAGTTGTGACACTCTAAATCGCACTACGTGCCTTAAAAAGCAGGGAGTGCCTCGAGTGGTGGTTTGCGCCAAATGCTAATGGAATGAAATGGGATGACCAAACGTGTAGTACCACACAAGTAGTACCTCGTTAGCGATTTCAGCTGTCCAAACGTCTAAAACTCTTGGATAGTTCGGATTTTAAAAGAAAAAAAAGATGATAGAGAGTGATCGGATGAGAGGAGAGAAGGAAAATAAATCTGAATCGTCTAAAACTCGTAATCTCCGAAGGCGGCACCCAAAAATTCCGCCTGGGAATCTGCGCATCTTTCCTCGTCCTTGTGGCCTGTGGGGACTTTTCCAGCTCAGCATCACATGCTCTGTTTTTTTCTTAATGCTTCTGCAGCATTATGACTTGTGCGTTACACGCAAGGCCCACTATATTTCTCGTCACTTTATTACTAGTAATTAATACTGGCCACATTTTAAAGTCTCTGTTTTTTGGCCCCCAACAAAGCTCTTATTAACTGAAAATGCAAAATCATAATCTAATGCACATAAGGAGAACTCTAGGAATAGGATGGTCCTCGTCGAGACGGACATTCCTGCTTTTTTATTTTTCTACAATTTTTGTACCTAAGATCGATTGGATTTACTTGTCACTTCTATTTCAATGCGCTTGACAGTGTCCACAGAATCACTCTTTTTCAGCACTTCCTTTGAGCTGTAAGCACATGCGAAGCGCTGAAGCGAATGTTGACATAATTTAAGGATCTATCAGAAGTGAGTTTGATCAACATAACGACTTAAGTTTCCACAATATTAATCTCTGTTGTTAAATTCTCGATATGCGGATCAACCCTAGCTTGTTAATGAACCAGTCTACCCACACAGATAAAAGTGTACAGATTGTGCACAGATTTTTGTGTGGAGTCCACCACAGGTCCCATATAAATGATTCGAGTCGTTCATTAAATGTAAAATACTATTGTGTGGAACTCATGGTAAGCTCCACACAAAAATTTGTGCACACTATACATGTAATACTCCCTTCGTCCTACATGTTTGGCGCTTTTGGGAGTTCTAACTTTTAAAGAAGAAATATTATTGTATTGTGCAAAGACCAAATGTCCAATCTTACCCTTGTAATGTACTTTAAATAGTACTTGAAAATTTGAATTTGAAATTTTGTGCCCAAAAGAAAAGGATAATATGGGAAGTTTACCATATTTTGCTTTTGACTTTTCAAAATGGACAAATTTTATGGGACAATAAAAAACATGAAAATGCAAAACATTTAGGGACGGAAAGAGTATTTGCGTGGACAGACTTTCTGCTCGGTAATAAACAAGCCGAAAGGTAAATCATTGAATTGCAATCACACGTCAGCTCTTGCGTTTTACACAACTGGTGTTTGTCCTAGTTGAGGCAGCATACATGGCATTCCGTATGCCCACCATATTCACACCAAAAAGCATAAGCACTTCTTTTTCTTTTCTCTTCTTTTAAAAAGAAGAAGATCGCTATCATATGAAAAAAGATTCAAGGAAAAAAAAAGAAGATTCAAGGATCGAAATATAGAGATATAATACATTGAAGAATACAGAGGGGTATGCACCCGACTCAACCTAATAATTTCATAAACAATTCCGAAAAAACAACTAAAGCACTATACAACACATAAGCGATTGTCTATACGGCGGTGAATGTTTGAAACCGTTACAAGCAAGTTGTCATTTCTGATCATTTCTATCCCACAACAAACGATCGATGACACATCCATCAAAAAGGCCAATCACAACGATCACACCTTACCAAAAGAATCCATCCGATTCGGTCCAAGAAGCTACTATCCAAAAGCGCAAGTGCCGACAAACTCATGGCATAAGAATCAGATCAGATCCCTCATTGCCACAAGCACAAATGTCATTTTAGTGCGAGTCCTGGCTATCATGACAGACCCCGGACGATGAAGTGCCAAGCTGGTGGCCCTTCGATCCCCGCGAGGCATGACGAACGCACCCACACGACCACGATGAGGATATCACTCTGCATACCGAACCCGCAGTTGAAAACTAATGAAACTTATTACGCACTGCCACTGCCCTGGATCTGGAGAAACCAGACTGAGACGAGATCACCGGATTTGGATAAACCAACCGGGAGAAAACTCCGCAAAGGGAGAAGAAAAACTAATAGTAAACAAACATAGCAAGTTGCTATGTTTGGATTGGTGTTTGAAATTTTTTTTGAAAAATAGCAGGGTAATAAGTGGAGAGATAAATGTTGGAGGTAGGGGAAATTTTTTAAAAAATTCTTTTTGAATTGTAAAGAGAACAAGGCATTACACCCATTTATTACCATCCAACCGGAGACCAGAGAAGCCCGGTTGTCCACGAACCACCACATACCAAACTCCAAGTAAGCTGAGGAAGACCCATGTCGCCCAAGCAGAAAACTATGTCGTTGGAAAGGGCAGAGAACGACAGATCCGAGGCCTACAGCGCCGGAAAAAGGAGAAATCCTGGGGTGTGAAGGAGGAGGGGAGGTGGGTGAGACGGCAGCCGCCCCCTCCCCCTCCCACAAACCCTAAAACTGTAAAATTGTAGAAAGAGAGAAAGTAGCGTCTCGTCAACGGTATAGTTCAGCATGACCAATTTCCACGTTGTGTAAGCATATGGTGCAGGTCCCTGTCGAGGCAATACATTTAGAATCCGTAACAAAACTTTTATTTTTTTTAGGTTCTTTTTGACTTCATACTCAAAATCACTACGCTTGAAATTAAGAAGGATTTAAACCTAATTGAGTCACTTTCGTCGGTTCTCATTTGCTCCCTAATCTGCATCAAGATTCCGCGCATAAATAGATTAAAATTAGGTTCATGTTCCGCGGGAACAAGGTTGGTCATCAATTTTTTTGAGACCAAAGCAAACTTTAAAGATGTGGGCCAAAGTTCCATCGTGTGCTGCACGCGACCGCACCCCAAAACTTTACAAAACCCTCAAGAGTAAAACCGAAATACATATTTGGATTTTGTCTTTTAATTTTTTCCCCCTTTGATGAAGGCAATTTCAAGTGTGAATGAGGAACAAGAAAGTTGGTGAACTACCAACTTTTCCAGCAAACCAAAAGGAAAGAAGAAAGGGAAAAAGTTTGGAAAAAGCATGTAAATTTCCCTTTTGAGTTTGACTGATCGATGCAATGAATTCTTCCCATTTGCAGGGGCTATGAACCTTTGGAGTTTTGACATAAATTAACCAGGTTAAGCCAATAGAATTTTAGGACCTTAATTCTGACTGCTTATTCCATCTAATTTCCTTGACTTCACTAGATTCTATCATTTCTTGGAATCTCGTGGCCACCACTTAATTCAGCTTAATTATAATCAAGTTGAAAATGTATTTTACACGTTTATATTGTTGGAAAATTTCCAGATTTTATAAATGATAATTAGGGTGTTCGGAGGGTCTCCTGAGAAAACTGAAAGGGCTCCCATTGGTTGGTTGAATCTGGACGAGGCTCTTCAAATTTCCAGTAGTTTTGGCTGAATAATACCCCATGAATAGAGAATAATACCCCATGAATAGAGGTTAATGGTGGCATTTGTTCCAGCTATTCATTCTGACAGTTTGTATATTGATTCACCCTTAATCAAGGTTGTGAAATCAATACCTCGAATTCAATTCCAAGCAGAACTCTGAAATTCGTTCTTTGTGTGAGAGAGAGACATGCAGTAGTTAGTTCACCAAGACGGTTGATAGTGGTGTTCTAACGGCTTGCAATTTAGCTGAGCCAACCTTAGGAGGAAGACGTCGACATATCCTACAACACCCTCAGTAGGTGGCAAATCTTTCTTAAGGAGACTGTGGTATCACACAGGACTCAGTTCATCTTCTGTAAATCCGTTTGCATTGTTGTTCTATGCAACTTGTTTCATTTATATTTATTCTATAATCCCAATGTTATTAGCGAAATTGTTATTTGGAATTACGTTTTTGCCGAATTTTTCCCACATATATCGGCTTCTAAGAACATTTTTCGGGCTTCGAGTCAAGAACGATAAACTTGTGAGCTCAATTGTCGGTCTAGGTCAAACCCGACGATAGTTTTATGTAGGAGTTAAGTTAATCCGCGCATTTTAACACAAGTACACATACAAAAGTTAGTTGAAACTAATCCTAAAATGCAATGATAACAAAAGCGAAGACCTTCAAAGAATGGTTATCCATATAGACCTTTCATGTATAACGATTCGGGATCGTATATTTTTCAAGTCTTGTAGCTTATCTAAAGGCACGTTAGGGTTACGTTTAAGACACAATCAACAACACATCAATAAAAGCTAGTTCTCCGTCAATTCACTTTTCTCAATAATTTCGCAGTAAGTAATATAAAAGTTACTCCTTCTAATGAGTCATTTGTGAAACTTTTTATAGGGAAGTCCACAGCTCATAAGCAGACGAGAGTATCCTTCCGGTTTGGGTCCCGCTGTTGATATCTTCCTGGGATTTGCCGACATGCTTAATCGCATCTCTGTTGATAGTGGAGTTGCTCGTTACGTGAGAGAGAGAGAGAGAGAGAGAGAGAGAGAGAGAGAGAATTTGTGAAAGCAAATTAAAGAAAATCAAATTAAGAAGAGACATGGAGGCTAGTCAGGTCCCATTCAAGTAGGTCAAAAGTGAAGCAACAAACAAACTGAACTACTATTGAACTTTACTTTATGGGGAAAAAAAACAGTAATCTAAAAGCTAATTTCACCGTCAACTCCTAAAAGTTGTAAAGGGACATTAAGACATGGAATTTAACAAATAATGTCTGCATTCTTCACCACTAAGATATGTCTAGCTGAAGATGTCCAATCGAGTTAGCTTATGCGCCGCACCTGTAGTTTTTTCTTAGAACTAATATGTCTAGTTGAAAATGTCCGATCGAGTTAGCTTATGCGCCGCACCTGTAGTTTTTTCTTCAAATTAATACGTACACCGTTGGCTAACATGTAGCAGAGGAGGCTTGATTAAAGTTGGACTGGCCCCCAAGACTTGATAAAACCAAAGAGATTTCTAACATTATTAGAAGGAACAAATCTCTAAGTTTCGGGACTTGACCATCAGATCATTTGCTAGGGATTCACCACATTGAGATATTTTAGAATTTTTACAAGAAATTAAATAAAGCCTGAATATGATATTGACTATCAACTTGCTATTAATGAAGGCTAAAGAGGGGCAAACTCTTTTTTCATCTAAAAAAAAAATGTTAGGTGTAAAATGGAAGTAGCAGATTATATTTTCCTTTCTTTTCCTCCAGTTGACGTGTTAAGTTGTCCGTTGGAATCTATGTTTGTCCTAGTTTTAAATGATCTAGAGATTAGTCAGTGTGTGTAGACTGGTCCTACATGCCAAGCTTTTCAAAAAAATGGTCTGAAAGCTACTCTGGCCATGACAAATACTCAAATTATAGCACAACTTGGAGACGCACAAAAGTAAATCAATTGTCCGGGCCAGCTTATTTCTCTTGGGATTATTACTTCTTGGCCATCAAAATGTGTACAGTAGCATGAATTGGTGGTTTGGACTCACAGTTCCAGGTGAAATTGACGTAGGGCTTGGAGAATATATAATAGGACACTGAAGGCGATAATTTGTGCCCAATGGGCTGAAAAGTTAATCCTATAATGTAGGGTTGTAAACGAGCCGAATCAAACCCAATAATACTAGAATATTCACATTTGTTCGTTTATTAGTGAACTCGAGCCAAACTTAACGAAAATTTGATGAGTCGAACTTGCCTAGGTTTTATTCGAACTCGACACGAGCCTTAACAAGCCAATAATATCATATATATGCTCTTATACAGATCTAGAACTATAAATAAAATTTCTAATATGTACACAAATACATTCATACATACATAAAATGATAAAAACATCTATAAAAACAAGTTTTCAGCAATTGTATAAACGTTTGTACCAGTACAAGTTCTAGAGTTTTCATCATATACATATGTAAAATTCTCATGATATACATATACTCCAGATTTGCGAGCCTAATATTCGAGCCGAATATTGCAAGGTTCATGTTCTCCTCATTTATGAAATGAACCAAAAATTGAGGCTCAGGTTCAATTCATTTAGTAGATGAATCGAACCCGAACGAGCTTTTGCCGAGTCGAGCCTCGAACAATTCACGAACGATTCAGTTCATCTACAGCCCTACAATATTACGCAGGACTGGCAGATCATAGCCCAATCCTGAAATTTGAGCCATACTAAACTAGAGGTGGCAATCCCAACCTATATTCGACCCGACCTGTTTCAACCAGCATACTATTGACCCGTATCCGACCCGCGACCCGTTTCAACTTGCTCAAACCCACCCATTTGTCACATCTGTACTAAACCCATCTCGTACCCGTATCTAGTGGAAGTGATGCCATGTTTGGGGCCTCACTTGATCTTTGCTTGTAGATGCATGGGAATGTGAAACAGTGTCAAAACTATCTGGACTGGATTGCATATTCTGCATTGTTGTAAATAGGTTAATTCCTAACATTCGGATCTGTGCCACAATGTCGTGGATTTTATTGGGCCTTAGGTAATGGACTAACTGATCCATTACCACGGCCTTTGGAATGACTTCAACTGACAAATGCGTTACAGGGTGAGAGGCGGAGGGATATGTCGAGTTTTTGCGAGTAGCAACACTAGAACTAGAGTCCTTGTTCACTCATCGATCGAAGCTCTCTCAAGTCAAATGGAGCGAGAATCATAATATTTAACTCGTGATTGATTCAATTCTTTATTAAGTTTGACAATGATCGTAACGTGCATACGAGGGAGTCATAAAATTGAAACGAAGGCAATGGGGTGACACCTCTTTTTGGCAGACAGTGACTAGCGAACCGAGCAACAGTAGCATGTACCCTCATGGCCCCTTTTGATAAAAAGCAGCAATATTATCAAAACAAATCATGGCCCCTATTGATTAAAAGCAGCAATATTATCAAAACAAAGTTATGTTTTATTCTGATAAGAGTGCATTTAGGCTCCGTTTGTTTGGACGTAAAATGTTTTACCTATTTTCTGATGTCTGGTTGTGTAAAAAATTAAGAAAACATTTTACATGTAAAATGTTTTTCATTAATTGGATGAAAATGACTTATTCTTAAATCTTCCGTAAGTTATTTTCCAAAATGAATCCGATGCCTTCTACTTCGATTCTCACTGCTCAGTTTTATCGATCATCAGTCATGACCCACGTTCAATTCCAATATTCTTAGATCTTTTCACTGTTTAAGCCCCCCTCTCTCTACACTATTTTGTTGATTTCTGAAAATATTTTGAAGTGTCAACCAAACACCAGAAAATAAAAATTTAAAGTTTATTTTTTGAAAAAATATTTTACATTGTAAAACATTTTACAATGAAACAAACGAAGCCTTAGTTTCTTCTCTCTATGTTTTACTTTGAAAAAGAAGTGGAAAATGTAACAAAGAAGTAGATAAAATCTTTCCATGCTATCTCGGATTCGAAAATTTTCAAGTGCTATCAAGTATCAACTGCTTTAGGGTCATTTATACAGAGCTTTACTCTGACTTTAAATGGGACTCTTGCTAGTGGACAGTGGGATTAAGTCTCCAGAATTAATTAAGATATACGTAAGATGGCCCGAACACCAAGTTATAAAGAAAAAAAAAGAAGTAGATGGAAACAGGAAACCAATTGTTATCAACTTTGGGAATTTTCTCCCTAACACTTTCTTGTCTTGTCTCCTCTCTCCTACATGTTCACATGTGACCTCAACTTTGGCACTCCCTCAACCATTGTGGGTATGATGGATACATGCATAGGGATGGCAATCTCGGCCGACCCGTTCGAACCCTCCCCGTTTCCCGCCCCGAAAATCCCCGAACTTCGGGGATTCGTTTGGGGATTGGGTAGGGTATGGGGAATTTTTTTTTTTAAATTCGGGGATCTGGTAGGAGGCGGGGATAGGTCTATCCCCGCCCCGAACCCTACCCGTCCCCGTTCCCCGTTCGTTACCCGCCCTACTCCGTCCCCGAATCCCCGAAATATAGATATTTATATATAAAAATAAATAAATATATACTATATTAAAACATACCCCTTCAGTAGTATGTTTTTTTAGGGTTCTCATAATCTCATTCTTTTCCATTCATTTCCGCCGCACCAGTGCACCACTCAGTCCACTCTTTTTTCCATTCATTTCTTGACACCTTACTTTATTTTATTTTGTTGGCTTTTCTAATTCTATTTGTGGAGCTTTGTTGGCTCCTAACTTCCTGGCCAACCGACAACCGTTACTAGTACTGTTTCCGCAACCCTTTTCTCTAGAAAAAAATACAAAACAATACAAGTCCTTTTGGCTTTCACATGCTAGTGTAGGCTGTTAGGTGCTGAAATTGTGAAATTCTGAATCCCCGAATCCCCGTTTTGGATCCCCGTTCCCCGTTAGGGTCGGGGATGGAGGAAAAAAATAAATCCCCGTTGGGGATCGGGTCGGGGATGGGGATGGGGTAGGAGGTAATGGGTAGGGGGTGGAGGTAGTACCCACCGTCCCCGACCCGTCCCCATTGCCATCCCTATACATGCATGTACTTGTGTTAACTTTATAATAGTTGGGTTAAAGCATATTGAATTGGTGTAGTATGGTGTATATATATCATGTGGATGCCGCGGCTTCTAGCGAACAAAAATGAGAAAGTTCTCAAGCATAGAGAATTTGGTACATGGGAATTAAAATGCATTCTTACTATTTGATGTAGAACATGTGAAGACCTAATTCCATGATTAATTGGACCGTGAAGCTTAAACGATGTTTAATTTTAGATTACTCGATTTCGCAAAATTCGGACGAGCTCGGAATAGGCCCAAACTTGATGGGTTGACTTATTTTTGCACTCCAGTCCGATTCAATTGAAGGCCTAATGTTTGTCTCAGTTTTTCAATAATATTTCAGAGTTTGTCTCTTTCTTCTTTGTGTGCAAGGTTTGCTCGTGACTACGAGTTGTTTATCTTGTTTAGCCTAGTACACTAACTAGTCTTTTGTGAATTCCATTGTGTCACTATTTTCAAATAGAAAGCATTGATTGGTGTACGTATCTACTGGGTGCGATTAGGATGGATCTCTAGGATCAAAAAAAAGTTTCAGTGCCTAGCGGGTACAACGTGGTGCCCGCTCGCGCATCCAAGCCGTCCATTACGTGTTTGGACGGCTCAAATTTGGAGAGAGAAAAGGAGAGAGAAAGTGTTAGGATGAGAGGAGAGAGTGTGTTTTAATCCAAGCCGTCCAAAAATGCATCGGACGGCTCGAGTACGCCGAGTGGGTGCCACGTCGGCAATACCTGCTCAGTGCATCCCTGTGCAGTCCGGCCAGTTCCGTACCCATTTTGCGTCCATATCAATGATCGAATTGGTTCACAAGAGCGCAGTCCTCCCCAAACAGCAATAAGACGTTTCCTTTTTAAGATAATCACGAACACCCATTGGCATTCTTAAAGTACTTTGACGTACTGATCGAACCAAGATTTTGGAGACATGTTTTGACATGCAGCACCGACTGGGCCATTACGGCCGACACTTATCGTTTTCCAGCACCATTATTAACATTAATAATGGCAATCTTTGAAATAATTTTCGTATGGAACAAGTCATATATAGCAGCCCAAGGAGGTTGCCATCAACTTGTGCAATTGCAGCAAAATCTTGTTGTCGCCATCTGATAATTTTTAGCAACATCTACAAGGTCTTGTATGGCCAGAAAACTAAGCAAAATGAAAAGGGGCAAAACTGCAAGGATAAGGATATTCCCATGACGTGATTGATCACGTGAACCCCTCGTGGTGGACCCAGCAATCACCAAAATTTACTTTAACCCTAATTAATTAATCATACCATGAGCCCAATCTTATAGCATGTTCAGCAACAACTAATCAACAGTGAGAATTTTACTTTAGCTACACAACATTTCTGTCAAAACTCCACCGAACTCTCTATTTTACCTATCACTTCTTAAAATGCGTATTTTTATTGTTTGTCTTGAGAGAGAGAGAGAGAGAGATGAGAGAGAACTGGTTCGCTTGTGAACAGTGCTTCGGTAGAAAAAGCGAAGCAATTGTAGCTTGAAGAACTCTACCGAAGGGTTAAAAGAGGTTGATTAGATAAAATACCTAAACCTCAATAAGCTAATTTGCTGCACATGCTCATACCGTGATCCTTGATCACCATTGTTAACAGGTTGCTATAAGTGAAAAATGTTGTGTCAGAGAGCTGTTACTGAGTCAGGAGTGCCATTCCTTGCACTAGGCAAGGGTTCAAATCCCACAAGTCCCATCCTCTTTCTCGAGATTAGTAGTAGAATAGAATTTGTTTTGTAAAAGAAGTCCGAAGAAACTGCTTATCATATCTGCTACAAGCATATCTTCGGAGACTCTAAACCACAACAATCAACCAGATTACAATTCTCATGTTCCTATATTAAGCTTAAGATTCTATCTGCTTGGAAATAAAGCAGACGGGAATGAAGTAATTTTCATTTCACTGCATGAAAACTTTACAACGTGGGAGATTCCAAACAGTTCCAAAAATATATATGGAAACGAGAAATATTTCTCCTTAAAACAATAACCATCTTCTCCCTCTTCCCAAATGCAAGAAATTCAGTGTCTTGCCATGTATACAGCTTCCACTTCCCATGAAAGGCAACCATTCATTATTATCTAGAGGAAGAGAAGCAAGAACAAAGAACGATACCGCCTAATTACCATCTCATTTCTTCTCTTTGCATAATTTGGACTTCTTTTCCTTCGTTTCTCCTCACAATAGCCTCATTTATTGACCTGAAAATATCAAAGATTTTAATACACTGTCACAACATGATAAGTCCCACATGTATTGATGATAGAAGAAACACGGAGGAATTTGGCATACCAATTGATCTTTTGCAGTGGAGGACTGCTTCATATATTGAGCTATCAGAATCACAAGATCGGCGCCAATTATCAACAGAGTAAGCCACAGTTGTATCAACAGCTTCATTTCTGGAGCAAGATCTTCGGCCCCGTAATTTCTCACACACTGGCCTAATAAAATCCAAGTATTTCTGAAATATTTGCTTTGACAAACTACGACACCTACTCAATGACAAACAACGAATTTTTCTAGCTGAATGCATAGTTTTCTGGGCATGTGAAGAAATTGGTGTGGTCGGAGTAGAATATGATGCATTACATGCTTCCATGTTCAACGGTTTGACAAAAAAGGGCACGAGGAAGCCATTGGAGATGAGCTCATCGGCATGAACAAGAGATACAGGAGACTTTGATATAGGAAAATCAAAGTTCAAGTCTTGAGAACGTGTGAAAAATCGCTTTGAGGCTGGTGATTGTAAGTCCATCTCGATGAAGTAAGCTTCATCGGATGCATCGAGGGAGAATCTATGCGAGTCGTCAAGGGTTTCAAAAGAAGGCTTTAGGTTTACTAACCAACTATATGAGAAACTTTCAATGGAGAGAGGTTGGGAAGTCTCCATGGGAGGGTATGGAAAGAATGATAGGTGGGAACGATAATGTGTTGTTCAAGTTATGCAAGGTGGGTTTAGCAGAGTTCTACCTAAGGGACACATATGTCTAGCTTACACGTATATATAGACCTTGCCATATATCCAATCCATAACAATGGCATTTGTGGTTGTCTTGACTAAAGACAACTATAAAGGAGGAAAGAAACAAAATTGTGAGCCCCACCTGTTAAGTAGCCAATTGTCCCAAAAGCTTAAGCTATTAGGAAATGGGCCTAACTATCAAACTATTCAACATCCTCCCTTATGCGCAACCCCGTCTCTGTCTTGCATGTGGAGATGCAAAATTTCAAAGATAGAGCGAAAAAAAATACGAAGGGATGAAGTAGAATGCAAACAAAGAGACTTGAACCCAAGACCTCATAATGTGAGCTCTGATTCCATGTTAAGTAACCAATTGTCTCAAAAGCTTAAGCTGTTAGGAAATGAACTCAACAATGTATATCAAGCTATTCAGCTCCACTATCAATGGGACCTGTCTCTTAGATCGGATATGAGTAATGGAATCGACTATATATCCAAGGTACCACAAAACTGGTATTTAAGTTAAAATTTTAATAGCAGAATTAAATGTACATTGGATATGTAATTTAACAAAGTGAGATATACAAAAAACCATATTCATAGTCCCATCACAGTTAGTCTGATGGGATTATATATCCAATGTGATAATATATCTCTTCACGATTAGTCCCATCAAACAAATGGGCCTAAAATGTACTAATGCTTCTTTAGTTAACACTAGAACCTGGCCACCTGTTCTCATATCCTATGAGCTTCAAAAGAAGGTGGTGTCCCATCATAACAGAGAAGAAACAATTACAAGCTTAGGGAGTACAGGAAACAAGTTCATGCACACACTATCTAACATTCATCTTCTAATGATCATAATTGATACTCACAGTTGGAAGTGGAAGAGACTAATCACAAAATTTGGACTACATAGACTTCATAAAGATCTGTTGAACCGCTCAGCCTTTAAGTGAGAGGGGGGTAATTTTAATAGGTATATTTAAAGGTTGGTTTCAACATTATGAAGCTTACATCCTAAAGACTGTTTCACAGAGCTCAACCAAGATGGTAGAATACTTTATCATAACACAGGTTAGAGTGCCAGTATTGACCTAGTATGTTCTGTAATGATTTCAAGAGGGGAGATAAATCATTTATCATAATGCAGTTTAGTGTGCCAGAATTGCCCTACGTATGTTCTGTGATGATTTCAAGAGGGGTGATAAATCATTGGATATATATCCATATTACGTCCTACCAGTCCACTACAAGATTAGTTAACAATTTCTTATGGCATGATAGATGATCTGTTAAATGGATCACTAGTAGCACATTCCTTTTTTCATTTCCAAAAACATAATAAAATTGCAAGAAAGAGAAATTTCTACTTCCAATATTTGAAAAAGGGGGAATAATTAGCAACATTGTTGACCTTGAACCCGTAAAACAGATAAATCCTAAGTTTGAGGAGAGAAAAATATCAAGTTGTTCTGTAGGTAAGGAAATCTCAGGCTTTCACATCCACTAACGGTCTGAGTGGTGGTGATCAGTTCGGCTCTTTTCAGGTTAAAACTGAGTTTTATTTGTAAACAAAACAAATATAGTGAAAAAATAAACCAAAGAGAAGCAGACAATGGTCCCAAGGATTGTCGCCTTGTCGGGAAGAGATGGGGTCAGCAACTGATCTATGAACAAGAACCAGAAAGAGAGAAGGGGACTTCAAAACCAGTTGGGCCCCATGATGTTATCCTCCTAGACAAAGGCACTTGCTAAAGTGTCCAAACCTATCAAACTCCAAAGAGAATGTCTTTCTTTTTAAGAGTACAAAGCTTAATAAAAGCAGAGAAACCCAATAATTAACTCATTATTCCAACAGAAAACAGTGCAATTATCAAAACTTTTTTCCCACGGGGAACTAAATAGCTCTACTCTTTTCCTGCTTTTGTTACCAGCAGGTGAAATAGAATTTACAGAGAGCAACCTATGTAGAGAACTAGTAGTAGTAGGTTACTCTTCCAAAGTTCAGAAGATTGACAATAGGATTTTGACTTGTCCCCTGTATACATCACCTTCAATTCCAAGGTTGAAAATGGAATTTTTTGGAATCGAGAACATTGTGTATGCTAAAGTTTAGGGATTCTCAATACTTCATCAGGAAAATGGACCTCAAGAGGTTCACTACATCCATTTCCAGATAAACCAACTCTTTTAGACTAAATCTTTTAATCGTCAGTGGTCTCATTAGTAGGGTCATATTATTGAGATTGAACAAGAGGCAGAGGATAGACAGTAGATTCCGATGCTGTTAAAGTTTGCTCCACATAAAAGACATACAAGTTTCAAGTTCCATGCTATGGTACATAATATTCTAAACAAATCTTGTATCCATAAAGGACACTCGGACACTTCATAAGGATATGGTTGTATGGGCATACCTGACATGTTAATACGACACTTGCGCAAGTACGTATTTAGCAATTCAAGTTTATCATATCACTATGCATAAAACTGCAATAGTATGGATGAGATAATCTTTGAGAATTTCACACTGAACACAACTTTAACTACAAGATAAAAGACTTCAATCAATAGATTTGAATATTATAGTGTGTCTAGGTCGTGTATTGGGAATGCAAAGTAGAACAATCCATCATGCATCCTATAAACCAAACTATAGCTGTACACAGCAGGATGGAAAATAACCAGTAAATAAGTATGAAATACCTAACAAGGACACCATAACATAAGAGCTAGGAATGCAAAAGCTTTCCAGAGGTTATGCAAAAGCATGGATGCCAACAGGTTTCTTGTGGATGCCAACAGGTTTCTTGACTGTTCAAAAACAGCACCGATTACCAGTTCACCGCTGACATGAAATCATTCAGCAAATAGGAATGTGTCAAGGCAAAAACTACTGAACTCACACGGATTGAACATCATACAGGGGCAAAAGCTACTGAACTCACAAGAATTGAACATCATACAGGCATGTATCTAGTCAAAGACGGGAAAAGAAACACACCAAAGATTATCAGACACCACAGTAGGACATAGAAAATTGATCTCATGTGGCATTCATTCCTCAACACTGGAGACTGACAAGAGAAGAATGGATGATCAGCAAGAACATGTTCCATGTCTGTCAAAAAGGCTGTATAAAACTTGTCCTACGTATGTCAAGGATTCTTTTCTGAAACCTGCAGTTTGCAGTATGAGCCAAGAATGGAATTATTGAGGATTCTATAAAGCAGAAAGAGGCAATTGAGGCATTACCCGCACTACATAGAGTTCAAGTTTGCTATTCTTTGTATTTGATAATATGCATTCATTTGTATATTAAACTCCAAGAAAACCATAATCGTTCACCATTTGCACCATTTCATCAATCATTGGTTGCTACTAACACATCCAGGTGTGGTCAATCAGCTAAGAAGCATGGACACGACGTGACGCAGACATGGAGACAAATCATTTCTCGAATCCACAAATTAGGACAAGAACATGGAGATGTTAGGGACACGTAAAAATGGCAAATATACAACTTGTCCGACTAAAGTATTATAATAAAACTCAGACGCATACTTACGCACGTAGGACCGGTAGACATGCATGTACTTCTTAAGATGCCATTAGCCATCATTTGTTACAACCAAATACCAGAATCCTGGTGTCAAACCATTTAACCTCTCCCTCTCCAAGAAAATTTTTGGCAAATTTTTCAAAAAGTAACTGGTTCGCCTTAGTTAAATCTGCTGCAATAGTACCATTACATTGCCAATGCATGCCACCACCATTACAATAACCTCTTCTCTCACTAATCTAACACCACACTATACACATCGGCTCCATAGTCCACCAGCACAGTTAACAATTTTACACACGATCCATCCAATATGCTACGATACACCAAAAGATTAACTACCCTATTTTCTCCTATTCAACCCTTGGTTGAACGAAGTTAGATTCAAAAATTTGATTAATGGTGAGACAAACTGTTCAAACAAAATTGAAATCACAACGATATCATGCTTGATGAATGAAATTTGAGCTTCAAGCTAAGCATGCGGCAAAAATTTGTCTGTATTCATATTGGCAATTCAAAATAAATCATATGTGTCAGCCATCTCATCCCTATTCGTTGGAATCGGGAATCTTTCTTTTTCTGGACATCGCGGATGTTAAAACCACCAGTATTCAACAAAATTAACACTATAAAAAATATGCATTGGTCATGAGAACATTAAATAATTCCCACCAATGTAATAAAACGCGCTGTCCAATAGAAAAAGCAAAAAATACCCGTCGAAGACTAGAAGCCCAATACGAATTACCAATATTCGCATATTCGCATTCAGGGTTCACCAGTATAAATAACAAAATACTTCCGTGCATAAGTTTCTAAATCTCTTGACACCGAATTAAAGATCTCATTCAGGGAATTTATGTTCTACATCCTCACTCCTCAAGCTCAAGAACTATATATAAACATCTACATACTTGCTCTTATACTTCCAAGAGGACAGAGGTTAATTAATCCATAAAGGCATATTCTCTTTATTGTCAATAGACACTCCTCTGCTGCTACTCCTACCAACAATTACATACCCAAAGAACAGAAAGCAAAGGAGATTCACATGCCAATTTTATATCATGCTCCTGTGCGTACGGATACATACATAGAGAGAGAGAGAGAGAGAGAGAGAGAGAGAGAGAGAGAGATATTACACCTCTACATGCCATGGTGGCAACACTGTATGGCTGAGATCCGGAGACGACGGTTACATCCGAGTGCGGCCGGGCGTAGGTTGTTCTCAATGGTCTCGGGCGCAATTAGCGTGCGCCCCGGGCGCATCCGGTGTTCTATTCACATACATATGTAATGCGCCTCCCGAATAAAAAAGTAATAAGAATTACTATATAAGTATTCTTTTTCTTTCGATTAAGGTTTTTTTCTTTTACTAAGGTTTTTTTTTCGTCATTCGCTAATCCTAATCTACTCTATTATAAGAGACTTAGAGCATCCACAGTGGAATAAGCAGAAGTGAATAATCAAAACATGCCACATCAGATTTTGATTATCCATTTAGAGGTTGCTAAAGTTAGAATATCAAGTCTCACATTGGTTATTTTTTGCTAATAATCAAAACCAATGAGATCATTGCTTCCTTCCATGAGTTTTCTCCAAAATTTTCTCCTTCATTTCACGAAAATCTTTTGAAAAACTAGTTTATATTAAAAACAGTTTATATAAAAAAAATATTGTTTTTGAAAAAAAAAGTTAATTAAACAGTTTTTGGAAGAAAAAAAAATCAGTTTAAGTTAAAAACAGTTGGATAAAAAAAATATTTAATGAAAAAGAATGTGTAAAAAAACAGCTTTGTGTAAATATAATTTTTTTTAAAATAGTTTTAAAAAATATTTTTTTTAAAAAAAATTGAAGAAACAATCTTTATAAAAAGAATAAAAAAAAAGAGTTCATATAAAGACAATTTTTTTTTTTTTAGAAAAAGTTTCTGAAAAGAATAGTAAGAATAATTTTTTATAATTATTTTTTGAAAACATTGTTGAGAGAGAGAAAGAAGATTTTTGTGTAATAATGAGTATACGTGATTGAGAAAATTTGAGGATCATTAAATTTGGTTATTGGCTAAAGGTTGCTAGTTTTGATTATTCAAAAGCCAAAATTTGATTAGTTGCTAAGAGGTTGTTAAGTTTGGTAATTCCAATGTGAGCAGTTTTTTGAACAAATATTGTTAACTTTAACAACATTTTGTTTTGCTTATTCCACTGTGGATGTTCTTAGAGAGGAGATGAATGTTGGGAATCGAACCCTCTCTATGTGTACGAGAGTAAAGAAAACACCAACTGCACTCCACTCCACTCCACTCCACTCCACTTGCTACTAAATTTTCCTTGATAAGGTTTCTAACAAGCATGTTCATAAAATACTAACATCACCCCCAAGATTACTACTGCCACCCAAAGCTTACTAATGTCATAAAAAAATTATTAAAGCATGTGTACTTTTTCCATGTATAAACGTATATTGAGTTTGTAATCATAACTATAAATGTATACTTAATTGAATCAACGGGCTGGTTGTGTTTCACTCTCTATAGGTGGCCCACTACAGAGTTAGTAAAAGAATGACGTTTTTAAGTTCAAATATATACTTTAATATTAAGTTGATAGATAAATACCATACTCGTATAATAATGTGTAAGCAACATGACTTTGGGGTGTTGCGAACGATAAAATTCAAATTGATTGTATTGGCGAGATAGCAATTACCTCAAACTCAACCTTTTCACTAGAATTGTTGCAAACTGAGTAAGGAAGTTTTATTCTCTATATAAAATCTTAAGCTTATTACCTAGATATACACTAATTAGTACCAAAAAAACTAATAGTTAGCATTTTAACAAGGTAAAGGTATAAGCCTATAACTAATAAGAGTGATCGAGTTGGTTGGTAGATTAATGAAGCTTGGAACCACTTGGTGAATGATGCAAACTCCATTGGTTTAAGGCCCCGTTCCAGAACTCAATTTAAGAACTTATTTTTTAAATAGGCAATTTCAAGTTCAAAAATAATGTGTTTACGCAAATAATTTTTTTAGAAATATAAATCTTATTTGATAGATCTTATCAAGATTTTTTATACAGTTCAAAATAAAATAAAATAAAAATTTTATTTACATTATTTTTGAGTTTAAAAATGTAAAATAAGTACTTATTTTTTAAGAAAGTATTCTGGAACGGAACCTAAATCTCACAAGTGTGGATTGCATTCTTAATTCAGCCTCTTGAATTTTAAATTAAATAATAAAATATTGAATCAAACACTTATAATTATATAATCAGAATAATTTTTTATCGGCAATAATTATAATTTTTTTTTTTTAAATTAATGAATAACTCAGGCCATTAATGTGACAGTTGGGTAGTACCATAATCTGAGTTTATGGGTCCAGCAAAAATCAAATCACGCATCAAATCGGCCCATCTGTCTCCATCCGCATGAACGACGTCGTCCTATCAAGAAAATCCGTTTTTTTCCCAACAGCTATTTTCCAGGGCAAACGCATCAAATCGATCGTTTTCTGTTCGATACAAACGATGAAACGAAGCAGCCTCCTTCCCCCCTTTCCCTCTCCGCCGAACAGATCTCTCTCTCATTTTCATCGCCAAACGCAACTCCTCACTTCATAGTCTCTCTCTCTCTCTCTCTCTCTCTCTCAAGAAGTACATCAATGGCACAAGTAGTGGCCACTCGACCGATTCAAAGCTCCTTACTCTGCCCCACCTCAAGATCCTTCCACAACCAATTCGACAAGAAGATCAAGCCTTACGGGTTGTCGTCCAATTTTTTGATAGCTCGCCGCAAGCAACGAAAGGTCCTCAGAGTGACTCGCATTAACGCACCCATCCTCGCCAAGAGATCCGCACGTGCGGAGACTGAGGTCGTTCCTGTCTCCCCCGAAGATGTACCAAAGGTCGTATCTTTTATCACGACTTCGCATAAGTAGCATTGGTTTTCTCATTTTTATCTTGTTGTCACCTTTTTCCTCTGCATGTTGATTTTCATGGATATGTCTGGCATAGTTTTTTGTAGTAAGTTAGTAACCAATTTGTTTTTGATTTAATTTTGGCTGGGGTTTTTTTCTCTCCCTTGTGCTTAAGAAATGTGGACAGTGAAGGAGGGGGCGGTGATTATTTAGACTTTTGAGGGAGCTGAATTGAAATTATTAAGCCCAAATGCTAAACTTTATTGTCATACCAAAAAAATTGTGGAGATAACGAGAATTCACCAAAAATTTTCTTCTTCTTTCTTTGGTTATTGCTTTGCAGCTTTATTAGTTTTGCCTTATGAGTTTATAACCACTGGAAGTGGTGAGTGAGGAAAGAGATATTGGTGGTTTGAGGACATTTCTAGCTGCATATTTGGGTGCATCTCTCTTTAAGGTTTAGTTTGTAAAACTTTGGCAAAATTTCTTAGTTGTAGAAAACACCATCTTCTATGAGATGGTGTTTCCCCCTCTATATTTGGTTCCGGATATAAAAATAATCGAATATGGTAATGGAGGGGTCACCGACTGGCTATGTTGGGTGATAGCGTTCTTTAAGTTAGCAAGAGAACGAGAAGAGAAGGTGTAACCATGGCATGTGGCTACCAAGTGGGGGTGGCAATGTGAGGGTGAAGCGGTGGTGGTCTTGTTTCAAATGATAGATGGGGTGGGTTGAGATGGAAGTTTCATGTTAGATGTTGTTGATCAGAACTGGTGTTGGTTGTACAATGTTTGTGGATCTTGCCGTACATTACACAGTGGGTATGGTGCCACGGGGTGGGTGGGTTCGGGAGAAAAAGTGAAGTAACGGACGAGTACCACTGAGCTTGAATCTTCATTTCTATCTTTTTTCTGCAATGGAAATTCCAATTGACATGAAATGGGAGTTGTCTAGTTGTGAATTACTTCGGTAAGTGTGTTTCCTTGTGAGTATTCTTGTAGCGCAGAATGATTTGTATGTTATGACTTTTGCATTTATTGATTGGTGAGGAGGCTTTGTATGGTCTTTGCTGTGTCCACTTGACCAATGTGTGAAAGGCGAATCAATCAGGTCGAAATAATTCTGAATGACGTGCATTTATTTTAATATGCCATAAGTTGAACAGGAAGTACTCTTTGGTGGTGCTGAAAAAATTTCTGGTAATGATGTTTGTTCTATCCACTAACAATGGAATGTGCATCATGTTTTGTGTTTCAATCATATCTACTAACATGTTCGCTTTTGATCAGATGGAAGAGAAAATTCAGTACCTACGAGAGCAGCTTGGTGACAGTTCCATGAGTATGTGGGCTAAGCCTACAGTTAGACGCAAGACGAAGATTGTTTGCACAATTGGTCCTTCCACGAACACTAAGGAAATGATATGGAGCCTTGCTGAGGCTGGGATGAATGTTGCTCGCTTGAATATGTCCCATGGAGACCATGCATCTCATCAAATTGTTATTGATTTGGTTAAAGAATATAATTCTCAAAACAAAGACAACGTCATTGCAATCATGCTTGACACTAAGGTTGGTTTTTTCTTTCATTATTATTAAGCTCTGGCACTAGTTGTATTTACACATGACGTTTGCAAAAGCTGAAATGAAATTTAATTACTGATAATACTAGTTCTGAGGTATAGTATTGAATTAATCAAACTATGTTCCCATTGATTTTCTTGGATTTAAGAATTTCCATAATTGTTTTGTGATAATAATATTGTCATGAAACTAGATAGGAACCCAGATGGGAACAACTTTCTTTTTCCTAAAATTTACAATTAAGGCGAATTAAAACAAATAGTATTGTTTTGCTTGAACAAGTTTTGTTGTCAGCCATTCCCAATTTCCCAATTTCTTATTTACATTTGCTCTTACTATGTTGGTATGGTTTTTCTTGTTGGCAGGGCCCTGAGGTTAGGAGTGGCGACTTGCCTCAACCAATCATGTTAGCAAGTGGCCAAGAATTCACATTCACGATTCAGAGAGGAGTCGGCACGACAGACACTGTCAGTGTGAACTATGATGATTTTGTCAATGATGTAGAAGTGGGTGACATGCTCCTTGTTGATGGTATGCTGCTGCTAGGCTCTTCTTCCTTCTTCTGCTATGATTATGTCAAGTGTCAACGTTAGTCTGGTCTGAGTTTTTAGTGCTAACCCAACTTAAGTCTATCATGAGAATATGGCTTGGATGGGAACTTGCGCTTCGCATGTGTCAGATCCCTTCAAATCCACTCATAGTCAAGTCACAATTAGGGTGTCCATGGTACTACAGAAACCACCAGAATGGAATGGACAGAGTAATATTGTGATGGTAAAAGGTCATGCTTACTAGAGACTGGGATTTGCTTGTTCCGGACGTGAAGGTTATTAGACCATATCTTGCAATTTCAATAGCTTAGAAATCTTAATATTTGCAATCTTAATGGTACTGTTAGATTTCTTGGAGGGTTTCAACCTAAAACCAATTGACTATAGGTGGAGTAGCCTCTAGATTTTATTAACCAAGCTTAGGTGGCTTAGATAAGCGATGTGAGACAAGTCTAACACTCCTCCTCACGTGGAGCCCGAATGCATGTGGAGGTGACATACCAGGAGACCAGGAACTTATTGACTGACTCAAGCGACAAAGATGACAGAGACTTTTCCATGAGTGGTGAGGCCACTCAATACCTAGCTCTGATACCATGTTAGATTTCTTGGAGGGTTCCAACCTAAAATCAATTGGCTATAGGTGGAGTAGCCTATAGATTTTATTAACCAAGCTTAGGTGGCTTAGATAAGCGATGTGAGACAATTCTAACATGGTACATCCAATATGGAAACAATAGAGGTTCCATCCCAGTGATCCACAAAGTCATATTAGAATATACTATTAGTATTAGTCCCACATTGGTTAATGTAGTATTAGTCCCACATTGGTTAATGTAGTCTTATGTTATGATTTCCCATTATATAAATAAGAGTTGATTGTGTTAGAGTTAGTTAACACAACATCCTATACACTTTTCCTTCTTTCTCTTACAACATGGTATCAGAGCCGAGCCTTAACCCTAACCCTAACCCTAAACCACCACAATCCTCAATAACCGTCACTCACCTCTGTCACTACCATGCAGCCACCCACCTGGCCAAAACCCTAAAACACAGCCACCCAACCCCAGTCGATGTGTTGATCTGTGACACACTTTTCACGCTACTGTTCATGCGCACTGTTCGCGCAACTGTTCATCTGGGTCTCTGTTAGTTCACAATTGTACTCTTTCACGCGACACATTTGTCATTCAGTTGTTGGTTCGTGGTATATTGATCTAATGAGGTAAGCTTAGCTCGTGATTTGTTGATTCTTGTTTTGTTGCTGCTCTACTTTGGGTTCTATTTCATCATATAATGGCTAGTAAGGTAGATCTGTTGCTGGTTGTTCGGGTTTGGATATTCTAGTTGGTCGGTTGCCTCTCATTGCACGGTGACATGTTTGCAATGAAATTTGATTCTGATTTTGTTTCCGCTGTCTCTGATGGGTTTGGTTCTTCATTCAGCCATGGTCATGGTCGCAACCGTGATTCTGGGTATCGTGGTCGGATTTCTGGCAATGCTTTTGGTGAGCGTGGTAACATATCTTGTTCTGTTGTCTATTTCGTTGAAGTTGGTGGTTGTTGGTTGGTAATTGAAGTTGGTTGTTGAAATTGGTTCGTTGGTCGTTGAATTCGTTCGTCGTTCATTGGTGGTTGAAATCGTTCGTTGGTCGTTGAATTCGTTGGTCGTTCGTTGGTTGTTGAAATCGTTCGTTGTTCGTTGGTCGTTGAATTCGTTCGTTGATTCGCTGGTCTTTGAAATTATTTCGTTTAAGTTGTTGAAATCGTTGAAGTTGTTGAAGGTGGTTGGTCGTTGAAGTCATTTTGTTTGTTGAAGTCTTTCGTTGATCGTTACTATTGAAAGTTGTTCCATTATTTTAATAAGTTGGTTGTTTTTCGTTATTGCTGTTAGTAGTTGAGGTAATTGTTTCGTTGGTTAATATGTAACAAGTTGGAGAGTAACAAGCTGGAGAGTCTCTAGCTTGAGGGGGAGTATTAGAATATACTATTGGTATTAGTCCCACATTGGTTAATGTAGTCTTATGTTATTTCCCATCATATAAATAAGAGTTAATTGTGTTAGGGTTAGTTAACACAACACCCTATACACTTTTCCTTCTTTCTCTTACAACAAGTCATAGTGGAGAAAATCTCTGACCAATTCCATCCTTGTGATTTCAATTCTTGCCTCTTACTCTTGAGGTATTTATGAGGTGAGTAAGCAAAAAAAAATTCACACTCTTGGTGCTCTGTCGAAGTTTTAAAATTCCTATCAGATGTTATCTTTTCTCTTCTGAATTTTAGTCAAATTAAATTTTGTGTTTCCCAGAAACTCTTTCAGGGAGATTTTCTGAACATAGACAGCTTCAGTTACGCGAACCGAAAATTGTTGCTGTATTTTGTTTGGACCATTCACTCTTGATATGTGTTGTAGGGGGTATGATGTCATTAGTCGTTAAATCCAAGACAGAAGATTCAGTAAAATGTGAGGTCGTCGATGGAGGGGAGCTTAAATCCAGACGACATCTCAATGTTCGAGGAAAGAGTGCTACACTTCCATCCATCACTGGTTAGAACTCAATAATCATGTGTTTCATGATGCCTGAAGGCTTTATGTTCCCCACCTCTTTCCCCTATTTCCTTTTACTTTTTCTCTCTTTTGTGGAGGTACCAATATTGTTTGGGAATGAGCATAACTGTTTGCATCGGTTTGCTACAGAAAAGGACTGGGATGACATCAAGTTTGGAGTGGACAATAAAGTTGACTTCTATGCTGTTTCCTTCGTCAAAGATGCTGCAGTGATCCATGAATTGAAGAATTACCTACAAAGTAAAGAATTGATACATTTCGTATAAATAGGACGTACACATCATGTTCTTCATAGGCTCTCTGGCTCACATTTTAACTTCTCTTTCTCATAGCTCCAACTGTTTTGGCAGGTTGTGGTGCTGATATACATGTCATTCCAAAAATTGAAAGTGCAGACTCCATTCCGAATTTGCATTCCATAATCACGGCATCTGATGGGGTAAGACCTTTGCTGTATTTTGACCTCTTTATTCCGTTTCACTTTTTTTTTCCCCCAACGAAGACACGGAATTGTTGCTTTGAAGATTGTCTTGGATGATGTTCTCTCTGTTTGTTTCTTCTTAGTAGTAGTAGTTCGTTACCAGCTATATGTGAACTGGTTTACTGTTGGGAAATCATGGAGAGATTTGGAAAATACTGTATAAGGCAGGAGCAAACACCATTATGTTGGTTGCATTTCATCTTCATACTTCACTTGGTTGCATTTTGACCTCTCAGTTCTTTTGGTGCAAGTTCCCAACTACAGCTTCATTTGTGCTGCTTATCCATGGTAATGGTAACAATACTAAATGTTTGTGGGATGTCAGGCTATGGTTGCAAGAGGAGATCTAGGCGCAGAGCTTCCAATTGAGGAGGTTCCATTGTTGCAGGTGTGTTTAACGATGGAAGATTTTTGAGGGGGATAGCATCAATTCCTTAGAGATATATCTGAATATTTTTCTAAGAGAAATTGGTTGCATAAAAAGTGCAGGAAGAGATAATCAGGATATGTCGTAGCATGGGGAAAGCTGTTATTGTGGCAACAAATATGCTGGAAAGCATGATTGTCCATCCAACACCAACCCGAGCTGAGGTTTCAGACATTGCCATTGCGGTTCGAGAGGGTGCTGATGCAGTTATGCTCTCTGGAGAAACTGCTCATGGGAAGTAAGTCATAAATTGGCTCTGTTTGACAGCAGTTCTCAGAAAACTTATTTGCTTGGTAGCTTTTTAAACTTATTTTTGTGATTTTTGAAAAGAACTCATTTCTTGAGAAAACAGTGGAATTATGTTTTCAATCTTAGCAAAAAACGTACTGCTAAAAGTGGATAAGATAGACAATTTGTTTTTGTTTTCAAAAATTGTTTTCTGAAAAGTGCTATGTGTACTGATTCTGGAAAATGCAACAGGCCACTGACAGTGGGCATAGGAATTTATGCTAATTGGGAAGTTCAGGAGTCTAGAATAGCCACGATGAAACGTGTCTGTTACAATGTTGTAAAAACTTGACTGATCTCTCCTGTTCAGGTTTCCATTGAAAGCTGTCAAAGTTATGCACACTGTAGCATTACGGACTGAAGAAACCTTGGTTGGAGGGGAAACACCTTCTAATCTTGGCCAGGCTTTCAAGGTATATATTAGTAATATGTATTTCAACTCCATGTTAATTTACCCATGAATTTGCATTAATAGAAATTTTCATATTGTCAGGGAAGTAGATTGAATCCAGACTGGCTGATCCACTAGCATTTCTATTTTGCTTTTGCTTTTCCTTTTCCTCTACCAAATCCTCCATCTAAACACTGCCTTAAGGCCACTAAGCTTTATAATGAAGTGTTGATTCTTGTATCATGCAGAATCACATGAGCGAGATGTTTGCGTTCCATGCAACAATGATGTCTAACACTCTTGGAACCTCAACTGTCGTCTTCACCAGAACTGGTTTCATGGCTATTCTACTGAGCCATTATCGGCCTTCAGGCACCATATTTGCATTCACAAACGAGTGAGTTTGATATAACAACTGCACTCTACATGTTTTGCTTTTGGTGGGTAAGCATTTTTTTGGGTTTCAAATTATTTTATGACATAGGTCCAATACCATATACTGAAGTTGGTTATGAAAGTAAGTTGACTTTAGAGCTAGTACAAGTATTTTGATATTTGACTGATAACATTTGCATGGTGGATATGCAGGAAAACAGTGCAGCAAAGGCTGGCCTTATACCAAGGAGTCCGTCCAATTTACATGGAGTTCTCTGACGATGCAGAAGAAACCTTTGAAAATGCGGTGGATTTGTTGCAGGTAAGGTCTCACTTGCCCATTCAAGCTTAAACTTTTCTTCGGGGTAATACGTGAGGTCTACCTTACATGGACTCACATACGAGTGTTGGGTGTGGTTGTTTGTCTAATTGTCTGATTCATTTTAAGTTCTATTCAAGGACGCAGGGAAATTGCAAAATATTTGAATTCCTTAATATATTTCTTTTAAATGGCGTCCACGAGTTGTCTTAGGGCATGTCATGGATGATAGGATTAATGAATATGTTTGCTAGGTGAATGGCTGAAAAAGCATGTCGACCATGTATCCCATATCCTTATGTCCTTATTTGTGCTTCAAGTGTCCAACATGGCTTCGAGTTTCGTTTACATGTTAACAGATGTTTCAGATCTCTTTTGCATTCCCTATCTAAATATCACTGCATAGCACAGCTAGAATTTGATTCTTTTTTATCAAGTTTGTTCTGCAAATATGTTCCGTACAGAAATGTCTGGTTCAGCATTTCTGATATGTAAACATGGGTTTCAATGAACAGAAGCAAGGGATGGTGAATCAAGGGGAGCACGTAGCTCTTGTTCAGAGTGGAAGACAACCCATCTGGCGATTCCAATCGACCCACAACATCCAGGTCAGGAAAGTTTAGATGACAGATTTGACACAGAAAGCCATCATAAAGAAAGGCCGTTTGGCAGGAAAATCTCGTGGATATCTGTTCCAGTCGGTTTGCAGGAGTTTTAAGTCTACCTTACTTATATTGCCACCCATGAGCACCCTCTTTCAGTTTTTTGCTTTCTTTGATGTTGTGGTGTTTTTGTGACTTGTTTTTGTGAAAGACTCTTAATCTAAACCAAACCCAAGTCGGATCTAGGAATGACCGCGTTACTTAGCTATCCTCAAATAGAAGAGAACGGAGATCCGGCTAGAGATTCTGTCTAGGTCTTTTGGTTTAGTCAAAGTTGCTTCCTACGTTAATCATATACTTTTCTTGTAATAGCTTGATGTACTCTTTTGTTGAAGTTAATAATACGCTATTCTTTTTCTGGTAAAAATAATCATGTAGGAGTATATCCTCTCTTATTTTCTCAACACATCGTTTCTGTGTTGACCTTTTCTCCCTTTAATTCCACAAATTGTCTCAAGGAATCACTCACTTTGGATAGAAGAAAGATGTCAAAGTAAACCACGTCGACACATATTCTTGAGAACATTAAGAATACCCATTTTTATTAGTCCAAAAACCGGCTTAACAAATCAAGCACTAGTTCAAACCGATGGATTAGCATTTTTACTTCTTTTTTTTTTTTTGAGATCAAATCACTGCACATATTCCTGCATGAAGGGACTACAATTGGCAAAAACAAAATAAATACTTCACGTTTTTTATCATTCGACACTGCATAGAATGGCGGTACTATACTCATCCTGATCATCCCAATATTTATCCCAAAGCATCACACCCCCATACTTTTTTGACTTCTTTACCACCGGAAGTATCTTACTTGTTAGCACGTTGGCCGGAATAAATCCACTTCCAGCCGCCTGTGGCGCCGCTGGCAACCCCACAAAAAACAGCTTAGCTTTTACCGACTCGGTCCACTTGGCCCACGATGTCAACAAATCAGTAGTGTCTGAATTAAGGTACTCACATGAAGGATTGTTATAAAACTGTACCCAAACGAAGTCAAAAAGACCTGTTTTAAGAGCATTCCCTAAGTGAGCATCGGGATACGGACACTGTGGGGCAGCCGATAAGTATACCTTCTTTTCGAACTTGTTATACTTGTTTAGATAGCGGGCAAGATAATTCCAATTCGCGGAACTCTGCTCGATGTCGAAATCTATACCGTCCAATACAGCGGCACCCAAAGGGCGATTCGATGAGTATCCACCTAAGAAGTTGTTCCAGAGATAGAGGGAAACAATTTTCGCGTCGGCTTTGGAAGCGAGAGAGTAGGTTCCAACGCCGCCTCCGAGGGAGAGCAACACTTTGATGCCCTTCTCTTGGCAATGGCTGTTTTTGGGATGTAAACATCGATCAGTCTTTTCCAAACAAAAAAAAGCATTTTTTAATCCAAATAATTGACAAATTTGTAATGCAAGGATCATGGTTTTATAGGAGGAAGGGATAAATTGAGCCGGCTCCAAGGACGGAATCAGGATTTTATCCTAGCAGTGGCGAAATGCATACTAAAAATTTCTAGTGATGGCGAAACTATATGAGTTGGGCATAATTTTTTTTTTTTACATATTATAATTGTATTTTTTAAAATTCTTGTCGTGGCGGTCGCCGCCACTAGACCCCCTGGTTCCATCCTTGACCAGCTCGGAACATGATTCTTATGGAGTATCTAAAAAAAATATCAAGTTATTTCAACACTACATCTGGAAGAGATTTATGATTTACGTTCTCTTTTAATACGTTTTTCAATTGTCAATAACCATAACAATTACGGGAGAGAATGGCAATTTATTTGTATATATAAGCCTCTAGAAACCTTTCCAGAGTAATACACAACTAATACTGGGTTTGACTGATCATTTTGAAGAATTAACAGTGGGAGTTTTGAAGCTTTTTATTTTAAGAACAAATTGAGCAGTACCAGATTTGGTCGCTAAAGATGGTGCAGCCATTGGTGGCAGGGTTGCAGTGGCCGGCCAGGTTGATTGAAGGGGTTGAGCCGTTGCCAAACACGTTGAGGAAAGCAATGTTGACATAGGCGAATCTTCCGGTGTCGCAGAGCGCGGTGAGGTTTCCTTCTCTGCCGTCTTGGCCCCAGTATACGGCTATGCCGCCGTGGTGGGCCGCGGTGGTTTTTAGTACTAGAGCGATGAAGGTCAGGGACGGGAAGAGAAAGAGAGAGAGAGGAGGTATAGCCAGTTGAGTTTTTGATGCCATGTTTTTCTCTCTCGTTCAATTTCAATGGGGACTGGACTGAAATTCCTCTGTTTTTAAAGGGGAATGATAAATTTTTTTTTTTTTTTTTTGATCATTGATAAATTATTTGTTTGGTGCCGCCTTTAAAGGAAAGAGAACCTCTTTGTATATTTTTAATGCTCATGACTTCTCACGTCTGCGATCTCATTCTCAATCATCATCTCTCTCCTTTTGTTGGGCATTTGTGCTCTGTAGATTCTAGAATAATTACAATCACTGTGGTAGTGTTTGGTTGGAAGTTTAGTTTAGTTTAATTTAGTTTTGATAGTGAGTGGAAAGAGAAATAGAGTAATGATTGAAGATATGGGTAATGATTGGAGAGAGATAGAGAGAGATGAGAAAGTAATAATTGAAAAAATAGGGTAATGATTGGGGAAAAGAGTAAGATAATAATTGATTTTTAAAACTAAAACTAAAGATAAAATGGAACCGAACAAAGCATGTGTTTCTTCACAGTTTTGGGAGAAATTTTTCAGTGTCGGGTGGGCACGGGACACGTAGTATCCGTGCCTGATCTCAGCCGTCCAATAAAGTTTTGAACGATCCAGATCTGTTCGGCTGCCGAGAGATATTTTAGTCATTTCACACTTTAAAACAGCCGAACAGATCTGGGCTGTCCAAAACTTCATTGGACGGCCGAGATGTTACCGGACACCACGTGTCCCGTGCCCATCCGGCATTGAAAAATTTCTCCGGTTTTGAAGTGAAATTTTTGAATTAAAAATGTAAAAACATTTGATTAGATACCTCGATAAGTGAATTCTCCATTGATTCTCTCAGACCGGTGGTCCAACCTAATAATACATTAGAAATAAGAGTTGGACCAAAAGTTAATTATTGTTATATACTCTTTATGCACAATTCCCAAACAATCATTTAAAAGGGACTCACCACGGCACTACCTACTCTTTTCAAACTTTCTAATTCAAAAATAACTCTCTCAGATAAAAGTTGAAAAAGTAGAACCAAACACAGTCAATTGAATAGTTTTAATGAATGTCAAAGAAAATTAGCTAGTGTACACTTAATCTTCATGAATATGTGTGCTTGGAATATTATCGAAATCAAAAATATTTCAATCTTGATATTTAAACTGATACTCCGTATTTCTTCATGAAAAATTGTGTTCTTTTCGGATCACATTTTAAATTTTTTTCCCACTAATTAGTACCATAAAGTATTAAAAAAGAGAGTTATGCATTGCAGTACTTCTCAAAAACAGAAAAATTCCAATATCTCGCAATGCAATGAGAATTACAAGGCAATGAGGGTATCCGTTAGACACTCTTCAAATTTATTTTTTTAATCAGCTTAGACACTTTTTAATTGGATCCGTTGTTATATTAGTAATCAGTTTGAGTAAATATTTTTGATAAAAGAAAAAGCTTGAGTAAAACACTCATATTTGCTTACAAATTAAGGGTCAAACAAGGAGTGACATGCAGTTGCTAATTGGTGTGAATTTGCCAAGTGGTGACTAAATATTTTTAAATTGGCGAAGAGTTGAAGTCTTCACGTATTATTCGGTAGTTAGAGCAGCTCATGCGTTAGCGTAGTTAGAACAGCTCATGCGTTAGCTAAATCTGTAATGAATCAGGAATGTGAATGATTCTTACACACAACACAAAAAAAAAAAACCTCTTCGTTCCTTAGTTTATCGCTTTATAAGAAGTGGGTAGAGTGTTATCCAACCATATAACGACTGCATCAAAGACTTTTTCATTTCATGCATGTCATGAAAATTTGCCACTTGACAAAATGAAATTTCATGATAGAAATAGAATAATTATGATTTGTATTCATTAATAAGGTAGTATCATTTTTGTGAGCTTCAAATAATCGTAGGTTAAAAATTTTTATGAAAGATTTACCCCAATTATGAGAATATAAGTTTTTTTTTCTTCTTCTTATTAATTATGCATGGAAAGAACACATAAACTACCCAAATTGTACTTATACAACCTATGTAAGATTGTTTTGCAAATTAAATTTTAGCTCAAAATACGACCTTATTTTTTGACATTCTTGTGCCTTTGGCAAGGTCAATGACAACTTCCAGCTCGTCCACATGCAAGTGGTTGGGTTGTCGAATTTGTGTGTGTGTATGTATGTATATATATGATGAAAAAGTCAGACCCATACAAAAATAGGACTAATTTTGTCTACTAGATCTCAAGTGTTAGCTAACTCCAAGATTTGGTCAAGCGGACATGAAGAAAAAAATAAGTGATTGTCCTCCATTAAATCGCATGGTCGAATTCTACAAATTCAAAACATTTCAAACCTTTCGGCTGGTAGAGGATTTGTTCGGTCGTTAACTTCAGAATGCTGAAATTAGTCGAGATGAACGCAAACTAGCTAACCCGAATATCCAAGTTATAAAAAACTCCCAAGCATCATCCCAATTATGACTTGCTAGTATATATAATGACCAATAAAGGACCGCGAACGTGCTTATTGTTGAAATATGTTACCACTACACATTATTCAACCGTACTACTAAAAATGGATAAGATAGACAATTTGTTTTTTTTTTTTGTTCCGCAAAGATGAATTTTATTAAAAACGGGGAAAGGGGAAGGGGATCCAACAAAAAGTTGGATAATACACCACAAGGGTAAAACCCAAAACACCTAAAGGTCTGACAGGGTCCACAACAGAACAAAACATTAAGCTCAACCCAAACCCAAATTAAACAATACAGCCCAAACACCCAAGACCCAGCCCAAGCCTGGACCGGCCCACCCAAACCATCCCACAAACCCTAACTACACCGGTAGCCACCGCCATACAAACCACCGGGCCCAACCTCGCCGTTAAGCCGAGCCGGCCTCTCCCAGATGTAGAGACTGGTTGCGGGAACCAGCCTATGAACAATGGAAAACCGAGGCAGCCAGGGCGGAGGGCCAGCCACCACCACAAACAGCCATCACCGAACAAACCCCAGAACAAAAACAATCTGCAGCAACATCAACATCAAACCAGAAGAAGAGAACTGCCGGCCCCTTGCCCGAAATGAGAGATCAGACAGACCGCCGACCGGAATTCGGCACACAAAAGACGACCAAGAGCAACCCATTCATGGGGACCGCAACCACGTCGCCACCACCGGAGAGAAGTCGACCCAGTCAGACCGCCATCTTCGCAAATCGATTTTGAAAAAACCTGCAAAACCAGAGATTAAAGAAATCCACCTACAATTTTTGCATGTTTTCAAAAATTGTTTACTGAAAAGTGCTATGTGAACTGATTCTGGAAAATGCAACAGACAACTGACAATGGGAGTAGGAGTTCATGCTAATTGGGAAATGTGTCTGTCACAGTGTAGTAATGTAGTAAAAACTTGACTGATCTCTCCTGTTCAGGTTTCCATTGAAAGCTGTCGAAGTTATGCACACTGTAGCATTACGGACTGAAGACACCTTGGTTGGAGGGGAAACACCTTCAAATCTTGGCCAGGCCTTCAAGGTATATATTAATATGTACTCTCGACTCCATGTTAATCTACACATGAATATGCATAAATAGAAATGTTCATATGGTAAGGGAAGGAGATGGTATCCAGACTGGCTGATCCACTAACATTTGTATTTTGCTTTTGCTTTTCCTCCACCAATCCTCCATCTAAACACTGCCTTAAGGCCACTAATTTTTTTTTTTAATGAAGTATGGATTCTTGTATCATGCAGAATCATATGAGCGAGATGTTTGCGTTCCATGCAACAATGATGTCTAACACTCTTGGAACCTCAATTGTTGTCTTCACCAGAACTGGTTTCATGGCCATTCTACTGAGCCAATATCGGCCTTCAGGCGCCATATTTGCATTCACAAATGAGTGAGCCTGATATGACAACTGCACTCTACTAGATTTCTTATTTTCTTGCATGTATTTGCTATTGTGTTATATATGCAGCTGGACTGGTGGGTAGGCATTTTTTTTAGGTTAATTTCAAATTATTTTATGACATAGTTCCAATACTGTATACTGAAGTTGGTTATGAAAGTAAGTTGACTTTAGAGCTAGTACAAAATATTTTAATATTTGACTGATAACATTTGCATGGTGGATATGCAGGAAAACAGTCAGCAAAAGCTGGCCTTATACCAAGGAGTCCGTCCAATTTGCATGGAGTTCTCTGACGATGCAGAAGAAACCTTTGAAAATGCGGTGGATTTGTTGCAGGTAAGGTTTCACTTGCCTATTCAAGCTTAAACTTTTCTTCGTAGTAATACCTTAGATCTACCTTACATGGACAGATGGACTCATGTACGAGTGTCGGGTGTGGTGGTTTGTCAAATTATCTGATTCATTTTAACTTCTATTCAAGGACACAGGGAAATTGCAAAATATTTGAATTCTCCATAATATGTTTCTTTTAAATTTGCGTCTACCAATTATCTTAGGTTATGCATGTCATGCATGATTGGATTCTTCTGTCCATAATGAATATGTTTGCTAGTTGAATGGCTGAAAAAGCGAGTTAACCATGGATCCCATATCCTTATTTTGGCTACGAGTTGCGTTTACATGTCCCCACATAGCACAGCTAGAATTTGATTCTTTTTTGTCAAGTTTGTTCTGCAAATATGTTCCGTACAGAAATGTCTAGCTCAGCATTTCTGTCTGATATGTAAACATCGGTTTCAATGAGCAGAAGCAAGGGATGGTGAAGCAAGGGGAGCACGTAGCTCTTGTTCAGAGTGGAAGACAACACGTCTGGCGATTCCAATCGACCCACAACATCCAGGTCAGGAAAGTTTAGATGACAGGTTCGACACAGAAAGCCATCATAAAGAAAGGCCGGCCGTTTGGGGGGAAAATCTCGTGGATATCTGTTTGGGTCGGTTTGCAGGAGTTTTTCGTCTACCTTACTTATATTGCCACCCATGAGCACCCTTTTTCAGTTTGCTTTTCCTTTATGTTGTTCTGTTTTTGTCAACTTGTTTTCGTGAAAGACTCTTTCTTAATCTAAACCAAACCCGAGTCGGATCTAGGAATGACCATATGTCAACTCCAGGCCGCGTTACTTCGCTATCTCTATTATAAAACACAAAGGTGTGATGAGGACAAGTAATTACAACGGCTCAAATTTGTTTGATCTAAGGGTTGATGTGTACTCTTCAACTCTATTAGGAAAGTGCCCACAGTCTTTTAAATATTTCACAAAAATACCATTTCTTCTTTTTACCCAGCTTTTGTTGTTGGTATAATAAAAAAAAAATATTCCAGCTCTTGTCGTTTGGGCTCTCTCTCTCTCCTGTCATCTTTCAAATCCCCACCGAGGTCTACAAATCCCGTCCGAAGCTAGGCCAAGAAACATTTCTTTCGATAATCAAAAAAAAAAAAGAAACATTCATTTCGGGATTTTTGATTTATTACAGCGAAGTTGGGCCAAGAAAGCTCCGTGAAAGTAAAGGTAATGGGTCTAATAAAGAAACCATTTTGTAAAAGTCATTCCTTTCGGATTTTTTTTGGGAGTTTTTGATGTCTATTTCTTTCCAGGGTGCAAGTAGTGTTTAAATTTCAATCTAGTTGCTGTTTCGAGTGAAATTTGTGTCTGTTTCGAGTGTTCAAGAAATTTCGGTGATTTTTTTTGGTGTGTGTGGGTGGGTGGGTGTGTTGTTAAATGTTACACATAATCAAGTTTTGTTATTTTGACTCCTCTTGACGTTCCGTTTTGAATGATAGTTTAGTAGTATAGTCCGCGCCCAGGTCTATGTGTTTTCAAACCCTTCTTTTTCTTTTTCTCCCTTCCTTTTTCTGTTGTTATCAGGTTGTCCGTGCCTACATAGGTAGAAATTATTACAAGTCTTGGCAGAAATTAAACTTCAGAATAGCAACTCCATGGGTACATAATTTTCGGCAAATTGAACCAATTCTAATCGGGGTGGGTAGTACTCTAGGCACGGGCAAGCACTATGCCTCCGGTGATCGCTTACGTTGAGGTATTTTAACCCAAGCCTGAGTTCTCTGTAGCCTTTTTCGATAGCCTGTTTCTTTCGAACTATTTTTTTTTTTTCTGTTTATATGGTTAGTTTATGGCGTTTGATAATTATTAGTGATTGAAGTTATATTGAGGTTTTTGATTTCTGGATTCTAATATGTTCTTTCATTTTTACAAATGAGTTTAATGTATGTGGTGGGGGAAAACTAAAAAACAGAAACAACAAAAACAAAAATCAAAGAGGAAAAGCCGCTTAGTTCTGATGTTGAGAATAACATATTCTTGGGAACAATAAGAATATCCATTTTTTGGGTGGCGGTAATGCCACAACCTAATTTTTACTGCCACGACATTCAACTTTGATTGCCTATTATGGCCTCTTATAATAGAGAGAAAAGGAGAGTGTGCTTCGTTGTCATCGCCTCTCATTCCTCTCCCAATTTGCAAATACAGGGCAACCCAAATGTACCCATTCTCTCTCTCTCTCTCTCTCTCACCACCGACACAGTGATTCACATTTCGGATCTATCTCGTCCTCCCTTCTGACCCGTTCTACTCCGCCATTTGCAAACCTGATTTCTCTTCATCTTCCTCTTATCATCATCTCACTAGAAATGAGCTATTGGTGATCCACCGCTTCCTTCCGTTTTCCTTCGATTGCTACCATCCTTCGTAACCCATGCAAAATTCGATGTCTTAACCAAGGATCTATGCAGAATCTAGATCATATACAAAGCCATATATAACTACTTTCAGCTATTTAAAACAAAATGAAGACCTCTACCCATTTTTTCCATTTCAGTCTCCCTATCAATTGATCGCCCCTTGTAGATTTATGTAGAATTGGGCAATGGATATGGGTATACTTAATTCAAAGATCACACAACAACTATCACCGTCATAGAGAAATGAATTACGGGACATCAATCTGTAACAGCTGGGTCCATACAACAAGCGGGGACAAAAGGTTCGGTCTGGATACAAGAATGGCCGCGAACCAAATATCGAGATTTCTCTATCAAATCTATGGCCCTCTTTGACAATCGTAGAGAAACTAGGAATTACTGGAATGAGAGAGTAAGGATGAGGGAGAAGAGAGTTGTACTAGAGAGAGAGAAGTGGGTTTGGAGTTGGAGACGAAGTTGAAGAAAGCACGTACAGAAAAGTCAAGGGCATAAGTGGAAGACTTGGTTAAGGGATCGTGGCACTAAACAAAATGCTCGTGGCATTATCACCGTCTTTTTTATTAGTCCAAAACTGGCGAAACAAATCAAGCACTAGTTCAAACCGATCGATGCACATTTTTTTTTTTTAATCAAATCATTGCACACATTCCTCTTACATGAAGGGACTACAATTGCCAAAAACAAAATAAATACTTCTTCATATTTTTTATCAAACAACACTGCTCAGAATGGCGGTACTATACCCATTCTGATCATCCAAATATTTATTCCAAAGCATCACACCCCCATACTTTTTTGCCTTCTTTATCTTCGGAAGTACCTGACTTGTTAGCACGTTGGCCGGAATAAACCCACTTCCCGGCGCGGCCGGCAAGCCCATAAAAATCAGCTTAGCTTTTACCGACTCGGTCCAATTGGCCCACGACGTCAACAAATCAGTGGTGTTTGAATTAAGGTACTCACATGAAGGATTGTTATAAAATTGTACCCAAACATAGTCAAAAAGGCCTGTTTCAAGAGCATTCCCTAAGTGAGCATCGGGATACGGACACTGTGGGGCAGCCGATAAGTACACCTTCTTTTTGAACTTGTTATACCTATTTAGATAGCGGGCAAGATAATTCCAGTTCGCGGAACTTTGCTCGATGTCAAAATCTATACCGTCCAATTTAGCCTTACCCAAAGGGCGTGTCGATGATTTCCCACCCAAGAAGTTGTTCCAGAGATACAGGGAAACATTTTTTGCGTCGGCTTGGGAAACGAGAGAATAGTTTCCAATCGCGCCTCCGAGGGAGAGTAGCACTTTGATGCCCTTCTTTTTGCAGTACCTGTTTTTGGGATATAAACATCGATCAGTCTTTTCCAAACAAAAAAAAAAAAAAACCATAATTTCATCCGAATAATTGACAAATTTGTAATGCGCGCATCTCTGACAATTCATGTGAGAATAACGAAAAGAACAATCACATAAATAAGACTAAAGTCAATAAGCAATTAGATGATACATAAAGTCAAAACTATTTTGTTACAACAGTGGAAGACACGAACTCCACGTCTTAAACTCATTTCGCCCTGTATACATCAGTCAGAGTTGGACATGTGTCAAGTCTTTCTAAAATGTCCCGAAATAGTATAATACATTAATCAAATGAGGGGATAGTGATCCTTATTATCAAAAAAAATAATAAATTCAAGTTACTAATGTATATCACTATTTACCACAGTTAAAAAATATATCTGGAAGAAATGTACTGTATGATTTACGGTCTCTCTTGATACGTTTTCTCAATTGTCCATAACAATTACCGAAGAGAATGGGAACTCATTTGTAAGCCTCTAGAAACCTTTCAAAAACGGACCGTTAATCCCCTATTTTTTCAGTCTGCGAATCAAATGAGGCATTAGAAAATAATAATACTGGGTTTGCCTCATTTTGAAGAACGTACAAAGGGAGTTTTGAAGCTTTTATTTTTCGAACAATACCTGATTTGGTCGCTGAAGATGGTGCAGCCATTGGTGGCAGGGTTGCAGTGGCCGGCCAGGTTGATTGAAGGGGTTGAGCCGTTGCCAAATACGTTGAGGAAAGCAATGTTGACATAGGCGAATCTACCAGTGTCGCAGAGTGCGGTGAGGTTTCCTTCTCTGCCGTCTTGGCCCCAGTATATGGCTATGCCGCCGCAGTGGGCCGCGGTGGTTTTTAGTACTAGAGCGATGAAGAGCAGAGACAGGAAGAGAAAGAGAGGAGGTGTGGCCGCTTGAGTTTTTGATGCCATGTTTTTATCTCTCTTTATTTCAATGAGGACTGGACTGGAATTCCTCTGTTTTTAAGCGGGGGGGGGGGGGGGGGGGGGGGGGGGGGGGGGGTGTCTTCGTGAATATGTTTACAAAGGGTTTGCTAAGTGGTGTGCAATTGCCAAGTGGTGACTAAATATTTGTAAATTGGCAAAGAGTTGAAGTTGTCGGATAGTTGCAGCAGCTCATGCTTTAGCTAAATCTGTAATGAATCAGAAATATGCGAATGATTCCTAAAAAAAAAAAAACCTTCCTTAAATAATCGCTTTACAAGAAGTGCGCATGCCTCAAAAACTTTTTCATTTCATACATCTCATGAGAAATTGTCACTTGACAAAATGAATTTTCATGATAGAAATAGTATAATTATGATTTGTATTCATTAATAAGGAATCATTTTTGTGAGCTTTGAATAATTGTAGGTTAAAAAACAATTTTTAAGAAAGATTTACTCTAATTATGAGCATATAAGGTTTTTTTTTTTCTTATTGTGCATGGGAAGAACACATAACTACCCAAATTGTACTTGTGCCTTTGGCAAGGTCAATTACAACTTCCAGCTCGTCTACATGTGCGCATGTGATTGGGTTGTCGAATTTGTATATAGTATGGTGTATTTATGAAAAAGTCAGACCCATAAAAAACTAGGAATAATTTTGTCAACTAGATCTCAAAGTGTTAGCTAACTTCAAGATTTGGTCAAGTGGGTATAAAGAAAAAAATAAGTGACTGTCCTTCATTATTTGTATGGTCGAATTCCACTAATTTAAAACATTTCAAACCTTTCAGCTAGTAGAGAGTTTGTCCGGTCGTTAACTTCAGGATGCTGAAATTAGTCGAGATGAACGCAAATTAGCCCGAATATCCAAGTTATAAAAACCTCTCAAGTATCGTCCCAATTATGAATTGCTAGTGTATATAATGTCTAATAATGACCAACAAAGGACCGCAAATGTGCTTATTGTTTGAAATGTTACGACTACACATTATTCAAGTCCCGATTATTGCGAAGTTAGTATTATTATGGGTTTGACTTTTTTTAAGGAGACAAAAACCATGGTGTGCACATGAGAAATGTGTGTTTGTGGTGTAGGTGCAAAGCTTGAGTAAGTTACCAACTTTATGAAAAAACAAGCAAGTGGACATGTGAAGGTCAAAGTGTTTTCCTCTACGAGATTATATGTTAAGAATTTCACAAACGTCGGAGTTATTGAGCATTCATCTGGTTATTAACTTTAGAACTCTAGAATTAGCAGAGGTGCGCGTAATAATGCGGACATCTGTTTATAAAAACAACCACCAAGTGTTGCAGCTTGGAATGACAAATTGCAACATCTCCACCAAAAGTAAGAGTTAAGATTATCAACTAGTAACGTTATCTTAGGTTATGTCTGCAACAGTTTTGGTCCAAAAATCAGCTACGAAATTAGGTTCATATAGAGCTAGTTGGCATGGGTACACCAGGGGGCGGCGCCATTTTGATAATGCAGGGAATATTTGGTTTGACCCAACCCTAATTACTTAAAAAATTGTGGAGATTTGCCTACCCTCAGTACAATCCAATCCTGCAAATAAAAATCTAACGGAAATCCTAAGGACATCGACAAGGTGCATGGGAACCGACCCTTGCAAGGAATTTTTCTATCAATCATCTTTCCAAGGAGTTTTTCTACCTTGCAACCGCGTCCCATTCTACTCAAAGGTTGGACTCTAAACTGATTCTCGAACCTCAAACCAATAGCGGCGCTAGTATCGGAGGTGTGTTTAGAGATTCTTATGAGCGTTGGTTTCTTGGCGTCAATCAATACGTTGGTGCCACTACTAGTATGGTGGCAAAACTCAAAGCTATTCGTATGAGCCTCCAAATTGCTTGGACTCATGGGTTTCATATACTTGATTTGGAGTCCGACTCACAAATCAATACTTTGTTGCTTTATGATTTACATTGTATTTTACTGTGGCTCCTCCCTTTTATCTTTGATTGCAGAATGCTCCTGACCCGTAAATGGGGTGTTCAAATCAAGCACATTCTCATGGAAGCAAACTTTGCTACTGATAGTTTGGCAAAAAAAAAAACTACTCCTAATTATTTGGTTTGGCAAAAAAATCTCAGTAATTACTTGGTTTTTTTTTTTTTTTTTAAAAACTACTCCTAAAACTTTACATGGTTGGCCCCCTCCATTTTATTAGTTGTTTCTAGTTTGTTCAGAATATCTAGATATGGTGTTTTGTTTAGGGTAGGAGTATTATTTAGGCATTTACTCGGGCGGTTGAAAAGGTTTAAGCGAACCCACTAGGTTAAAAAAATGTATTAATTCTTTTAATTTTATGTATAAATTAGTTTTTCTTTACTATTGTCGACACTAGATCATTGGTGCATAACCAAAGTAAATGAAAACTCAGATAAAATTGTGAATTAACAGATATTATAACACAACAAAAATAAAATAATAGGTCCAATAAATTTATGAGCAAAATAATACGTTTCTATTTTGTATATAGTGTAGCATTATTGAAATCTTCTTTACGATTTTGTTACCGTTGAACTGCGCTCCTGAATTTGCTTTCCTCGCAAATGTACTCTTTTCGTTGGCCAGCCTTCAAATGTACTCCTTTCGTTGGGGGGCCGGAGTAGACACCCAGTGAAAGAACCATTAAATGTTTATTCCTTATTTATAAAAGTCGTCCTTTTCAAAAAAAATATATATATTTATAAAAGTCGTCAAACAAATCGAGACAGACTTTTTCACAGCCGCTCCGTGAATAGAGTGTTTACGGAGTGACATAATCTTAATCTCAGACGTCCATTCGCACAATCAATAATTGAGATTTGTTTTCAATTATAATCGGTCACAATTAATTTTTTCTTGAAAAAGTTTCATTAAAATCTTTTTCATGAAAATCTGAACCGTCCAAAACACTTTTGGACAATAGCAATTCACTTCCGTAAATTTTCTTTTACGGAAACTTCAGTAAAAAAGTTTCTCTTTCTCCTCTTCACAGCCCAATAAATTAAGCATGTCCACGCAGATTCATGAAAACAATAAGAACATATAGTCTACCAAAAAGAAGTTCAGAGTTCAAAACAATGCACACATTATTGATTCTTCTTACAACAATTGGCAAAACCAAAAACACAATAAAAACTTCACGTTTTTTTTTTCCTCTATATCAAACAACACTGCTCAAAATGGCGGTACCATAACTCTCATTAAAAAATGAATTCCAAAGCATCACACCCCCATACTTTTTTGACTTCTTTACCACCGGGAGTACCTGATTCGTCAGCACGTCGACCGGAATAAATCCGCCCGGAATAACTTCGGTACTGGGTGGGCGTGGCACTACCACCAATCCCAAGAAAAACTTTCGAGCTTTTACAGACTTGGTCCACAAGGCCCACGAATTCAACAAATTACTGGTATTATTTCCGCCAAGGTACATGCATGAAAAATTGAGATCAAAATAGCTATAATACAGTACCCAAACAAAGTCAAAAAGGCCTGTTTTAAGAGCCTTCCCTAAGGAAGAATCGGGGTACGCACACCCTGGGGCAGCCGACAAGTACACCTTCTTCTTCTTTCCGGGCTTACTAAAACCTTGTAGATAGCGGGCAAGATCATCCCAATACTGTTCGAAACTTTGCTTGATGTAGAAATCTATACCGTCCAAAACAGCGGCACCGAAAGGGCGATTCGGTGAGCATCCACCTAAGTAGTTGTTCCAGAGATACAGGGAAACATTTTTTGCGTCGGCTTTGGAAGCGAGAGAGTAGTCTCCAACGATGCCGCCGATGGAGAGCATCACTTTGATACCCATCCTTTGGCAGTGCCTGGTTAATTTAGGGATATAAACATGATCAGTCTTTTCCGAAACGAAAAATAAACATTTTCTAATCTAAATAGTTGACAAATTTATAAGAAGGTGCAAATAGATCGAACAAGTTATAGGGAAAGAAGAAAAAAATGCCTCTCTTAGAAAATACTAATAATACTACTGGGTTTTTAAAGAGAAGTGAAGAGCTAGCTATGACTATTCCTTTCCAATAACGTACTGAAAACTTAAAGCTGCCTTATTAACAAAATCAATTAATACCGGATTTGGTTGGTAATGATGGTGCAACCATTGGTGGTGGCGTTGCAGTGTTGGGTGGACAGGCTGAGTGTAGGGGTTTGGCCATTGCCAAAGACGTCGAGGAATCCAATGTTGACATAGGCGAATTCTCTGGTGGCGCAGAGTGCGGCGAGGTTATCTGCTCCGCGAACGTATACGGCTATGCCGCCGCGGTGGGCCTCGGAGGTTTTCAGGAGAGTTAGGAAGAGGAGGAGGGACAGCAATAACAGAAAGAGAGCTCTGGCTTGAGTTTTTTTTGCCATTATTTTCTTTTAGTAATCTTTGAATGGGTGAGATGTTTCAATGGGGACTGAAGTTCCTCTGGTTTTATAGGGGGGGTTATGGGAATGATAGTATATATTACTAATTGTTTGGTGCTGCCTCTTCTAATTTTTTTAATGCTCATGATGACATCTCACGTCTGTACTCATCTCAATGAAGGCGCCGTTGTTTGCAATCCACAATCTTCTTCATACAATCTATTTAAAATTAAAAAGTTTTGCAGAGAAATAAACCCAATTGTGGTTTTTAACAAAAATAAGCAAATAAATTAAATATTTTTGTCTTTATTTAAAAAAATTGGGTTTTGATAATAATGTTGTACTTTTTGGATTTCTATCGTCGAGACGAACCAATAATCCATAAAAATTTGACAAAAAACTAATAAATGCGAAAAAAATTGAATAAAAATAAAAATAAAAAACTATTCAAATGGATTATTTTGCCCAAAAAAAAAAAAAAAACATCCATGACCAAGGGTTTTTACTTTTAGTTTGACATATGAATGGTGAGTTTCATGCATATCCACATGGCATAATCAAAATTAAAAATTTCTAAAATTAATTAAGAGCGTACATCCCACATCAAGAACTTAAAGATAGAAACATATATATAGAACCAGTACCCTTCATATACGGACGCCCTTACTGGGCTAAAATGCGGACGTCCATTTTGTGCCGTTGGATCTCATCCAACGGCTCAGATTTTAAAAGTCTAACTCGCGGGTAAGAATAGGGATGGTTCGGGTAAAATTCTTCCCGGGTACCACACGCGGGTCAAAATCCCTCAGCTTCCCTTTTACGCCTCATTCTTCAAATCACGCTCCAGAGAGAAAAAGAGTGAAGACGAACGGCGAGAGAAATGTGAAGAACGAAGAACAAGAAGATCGATCGGTATCTCTCTCTCTCTCTCTCTCTCTCTCTCTCTCTCTCTTTCCCTCTCTCTCGCTGACTATCTCCCTCTCGCTGACTCTCTCTATCTCTTTGAACAACTAGGGTTTTGTTCTTCTTTTTGAAGAAGAAGAGGAACAAATCGAACGAAGAAGATGACGATGACGCACCAAGGTCGATTTCTCTCTCTCCCTCTCTCTCTCTCTGCTGGTTCGACGATTAAAAAATTAGGTCTTTCTGCCGATTTGAACCAGATAGGGCTTTTCATGAACGACTAAAGCTCCTGTAATATTCAATGTCGAATTTAGGGTTTGGGTTCGAAATGATTTCTGTACTCCGGAAGAAGCATTGGTCTTGGAAGTATAGAATAAGTTTGAAGTTTGAACGATGGAGATTAGGGTTTTTTTATTGACCGCGAAATTAGGGGTTTTTTATTGAACGCCAAATTAGGGTTGTGGGTGTATGGATCTGATTTTGATTCTGATTTGGGGCAATAAAGGTGGAGATTTGGGTGTTTTGAAGGCTAGGGTTGTTTATAATTTTGCGATTTTCCATATGTATGCGCCGTAGGTAGATTTATGTAGTCATATTCTTTTCGGAGTTTGTATGGGATGACATTTTCTTGAAGTCAGGAATGTGCCATGCTTGTGTTTTTTTCGAGTCACCTTCTTGTCCAAAGCTGACTGTGAGAAGTGGTTGCTATAGCTATTGGACAAATATTGAATTTCTTACTTGTGACTCTTTGACTGTAACACTGATTTTTTTTGAATAAGTTTGATTTTTGGCACTGGTTTGGATTATAGTTTCGAGTCACCTTCCATTCTATGCTTGGTGCTGATTTTTTTTGCTGATACTTGTCTATGTGCTGGTTCTTTTGCTGATCTTATTTACAGGTGCAGGAGTTGGAAAGCTTACAAGGGTAGCTTTTTTGTAGGTGTTGGAGTTGGAAAGCTCGCAGACCAAGGCCACGAAATCCCAAAGAATTTGTTTTGTTGATGCATAGCAAAATTGGTGGGGAAAAAACATTGTACTACATTAGGGAACCAGTAAAAATTCGGATTTGATTTCTATAACTAGGCTAGTTTGAGCTTTTGAACTCTTTCTTTTGTGTTGATGGGCAATGTTCCCACTTGAACTTTGTTATTTGGTTGTGTAATATGAAACGAGGCAGTGGTGACTTGAGTTTACTATAGAGTATACAGTTCTCATTAATTTTTATGGAACTCTTGTGTGTATCGCAAGTGAGTCAGACAATAACGTGTGATTGTATCCGTGTCATGTCGGCGTATCCGTATCGTGTCGTGTCCTATATCTGTATCGGTACCATTGCATGCCTACATTATTTTATGGCTGCTAAAGCAAGCCGAGTCCACACATTTTCTAATTACCTACATAAATGGAACCAATTTTTGCTTTTACCTACAATAGTCGTGTGTCTTTGTTTTGACGATCAAGACATGACAAAACAGGGGAAGAGAGAGGCAAGCCTCCACAACCGCCCGAATGCCACAACTAAACAAGGGAAGAGAGGCAACCCTTTGTTCCGTGGTGTAATATATGACAAAACAAACCTTCTTGAGATCAAAGCATATATAGACATGTAAACTGCTGTTGGCCTTACACTTTCCCAAGACAAGTGAACTAAGTCATGGTTCCCACTTCATTGAATTTTACAACTATATATTTTTCTTATGCAAGTAATTAATTTAACGAAGTTACCATTCACAAAACAGAAGCTTGAATGGGAAACGGACCAAGACTTATACAACTTAACAAAAACCACGAGCATTTGACAAATACCAGTACAATAATCATATGCAACTGTTTGTTTTACAATACACCACAAAATAAAGAGAACACAAGTTTAAAGTTCTCATTAAAATCTGTGAACAGCAGTTCCAAAGAGTGAACAACACCCACAAAAGTCTTCTAAACATGTCACCAATTCCGCCTCCAAAAGAACAGACAGCAGGTCTCTAAAACTGAAAAAAAAATCACCAAATAGTTCCACAGAGCAGTTCCAAACAGCAACACCAATTCATCCTGCAAGCCGAATAGGTAAATATTAGATGTACCACAGAATCCCATGGGAAACAACGGTGCTAGAAATATTTGAAGCATTTTATAACAAACACTTACAATCATTGGCATCGTCATAGGTAATGTCATCGTCGTCGTTGTCGTCTTCGTCATTCATCCTACTATTTTGCGAAGAGCTAACAAAAAAAAGAGAGCAATTATAATGCAAACAATGAAACAATTAAATTTATATTACAAATTTGAAACACGTATGTGCTGAGAAGTTTTGGACAATTCCTTTTGTCGTGCGATTGCCCTGTTAACTCACAACAGTTACAACGCCAAGCCTTCTTGGCAGCCTTCTCTTTCCCTCCCTTGAGTCTTTTGCCATAACCCTTTGCCCTCGCTTGAAGCGGTTCTTTCAAACCATGGTCACGAATAATCGGCACTTGGATATGACTCCCTTCACCATATTCGCTCATTTTTTTCATGCCACATAGACATTGGTTAGCGGGTGGTTGGTGGTGGCATATATAGTTGGAAAAGAAAAATTAGAAATGAACCTTCTGATTTTGGTATTAACCCTACTTCTGATAATTGTTCATGTTTAGGTAAAAAAAAAGAAAAAGAAATGAACCTTCTTTTCAAACTTAAATACTTCCAAGATCAATGCTTCTTCCGGAGTACAAAAATCATTTTGAACCCTAACCCTAAATTCGACATTGAATATTACAGGAGCTTTAGATTTTGGTATTAACCCTACTTCTGATAATTGTTCATGTCTTTTTAGGTAAGAAAAAGAAAAGAAAAAGAAATGAACCTTCTTTCCAAACTTATTCTATACTTCCAAGACCAATGCTTCTTCCGGAGTACAGAAATCATTTCGAACCCAAACCCTAAATTCGACATTGAATATTACAGGAGCTTTAGTCGTTCATGAAAAGCCCTATCTGGTTCGAATCGGCAAAAAGCCCTAATTTTTTAATCGTCGAGCCAGCAGAGAGAGAGAGAAAGAGGGAGAGAGAGAAATCGACCTTGGTGCGTCATTGTCATCTTCTTCGTTCGATTTGTTGTTCAAACCCCATATGTTCTTCTATCACCCTAACTTGAAACCCAATCTCGAACCCAATGTCACACATCTGTATCGAAAAAAAATATACAGATTCATCAAATATTCCCTAACAAAACGAGACAGAGAGGGAGAGAGAGATTAAGAACCAGAAATCTCAAACAAACCCAAATTCGAACAAAATCAACCCAGTCCACATAAATCAGTTAGGGTTTCTAGAATACCCATTTTTTCGAACAAAAAAAAAAGGGTTCATTTCCAGGTTTACAAAATCGAAAAATTGAGGGGGTTTGGGTTTCTGGAACGAGAGAGATCGACATACAGCGAGAAAGAGAGAGAGATACCAGGTCATCGTGTTGCGATCCGGAGGGTTTGCTGGTTCGCGTCTACTGTATCTCTTCTCTTCAATCTGGAACAAAATAAGGAACGGGAGAGGAGAGCGATCCGTTTTGCAGGGGTTTGTTGTTCTTCTTCGTCTTCGATTCGTCTTCTCTCTCTCTCTCTCTCTCTCTCTCTCTCTCCCTCTCCCCGTTTGATTTTGGCGTACACTGGACGACTGGGGAGAGGGGATCCGTGTGTTATAACCCGGTTTAGACCCGCGAACCAATTTATCCGACCCACCCCCTATTTTTACCCGCGAGCTCCCCCTTTAATCTGCGCCGTTGGATGAGATCCAACGGCGTAAAAGCAACGTCCGCATTTTAGCCCAGTAAGGGCGTCCGTATGTGAAGGGTACTGTATATAGAACACTTCACTACATAGAAACACATTCCACATTCCACTGCAATTTTCTTAGATTTATGCATGAGGAAAACTTATTAATTTACGAAGCGCTAGAAATAGGCGCGCAATCTCGTCCGTCTAAAAGTGTTTTGGACGATTCGGATTAAAGTTAATCTTACAGTCAAAGATTAAAAACATATCTCAACCATTGATTACCGAAACGAACGGCTTAAATATCTCAGCTCCGTAAAGAACCGCTTTGCAGCGGCTCCGTAAAATAAGTTTCTCTCTTTATCCGTTAGTTTACTTGTTCTTGATATCAACATTAATTTTACCTGTTGAAACTATTGAATATTAAGTAAATGACTCTCTTGATTGATTTTCCACTGTGCTTGTTAGTGATATCTGGCATCCACAATCATACGTAACATGGCTGGAATTTAAATTAAAAAAACACATGCAGTCTCATTGTTTGTGCCTTAACTGCACATTGTTTCGTTGTTCGTTGTGATCATTATGTAATAGATCCTTTACTTATGAGAATCTTAGAGCTTGTCTCAATTTGGTTAATTGTAAACTCAAAAACTAATATGTGAGTTTCGGCGTCCTCTCTACTCATGGCCAAATTAAATGCTAGGAATAATTTTGTCAACTCTCAAGTGTTAGCTAACTCCAAGGTTTGGCTAAGTGGACATGAAGAAAAAAAAAATGATTGTCCTTCATTAGGTCGCATGGTTGAATTCTACGGATTTAAAACATTCCAAACCGTTGGGCCAGTGGAAAGTTTGTCCGATCGTTACCTTCCGGATGTTGAAATTAGTTAAAATGAATGCAAATTGACTCTCCAACATAAGTTATTAAAAAAACTGTCAAGTGTCATCCCAATTGTGGGGATGTTATCACTACACATTATATTCAACTCCCGTTTATTGCGAATTCATCTTACTATTATGGGTTTGACTTAATCAAAAGGTTCGGACCCTTTCAATGCGCTTAATTTCCCACACTTTTTTTTAAGGAGAGAGAAGACAAAAACTATGGTTTGCACATGAGAAATTAATGTTGTGTTTGTGGTGTAATTACGAATGGGGTACTTGCGATACAATAGCTTGAGTGATAGATACATTTTTGCAATTAGTCACCAACATGGTGAAAAAACCAAGCTAGTGGACATGTGAAGGTCAAAGTGTTTTCTTTCCTCTGAGATTGCATATTCGGGTCCATTTCACACACGTCAAAAATTCTAAACCTCGGGCCATTGAGCATTTGTCTGATCATCAACTTCAGAACTCAAGAATCAGTAGAGGTGTGCGCAATGATCCGGACATCCATTTATTAAAAAAACAACCAAGTGTTGCAGGTTCGAATGACAAATTGCAACATCTGCACAAAAAATAAGAGTTAAGGAGGCGTTTGGTGACCTTTTTGTTTTCCGTTTTTTGTTTTTGTTTTTACTTTTTTGAAAACTAATTAAGAAAATTTGTTTGGTATCAAGTTTCCACTTTTTTATTTTTCATAAACTTTTTTAGAGTTTTTGTAAATTATGGAAACTACAAAAAGGTATTTTCTCCGGGTTTTTTTTTAGAAACACAAATATTATCAAACATGTTTCTTTTTTTTTCTTTCTATGAAAACATAAATATGTTTCTACTTCTAGTTTCTTAAAAACAGAAAACTGAAAAGGTTGCCAAATGCATCCTGAGATTATCAAATACTCCTTCCGTCTGGATTTAATAGTTTTTTTGGGGGTTCGTGATATTTTTCAATCGATTATATTTATAATTTATAATGTTTTATGTAATTTTGAAAACATTACCTTATAGAGTTAATTGAAATCTATCAAACAAGATCCATAATGAATATAAAATTTATTACCAATTTAATAATAAACTCATTTTTTATCTGATTAGAAATTGAGATCTATCAAACAAAATCCACATTGAATATAAAATTCATTACCAATTTAAAGATTTAACTCATTTTTTATCTGATTAGAATTGAACAAAGAACTATTAAATCCAAACGGAGAGAGAGAGTAACGTTATCTTAGGTTATGTCTGCCACAGTTTTGGTCCAAAAATCAGTTGCGATTACAGAGCTAGTCACCATGGATACACTAGGGGGCGGCGCCATTTTGATATATAATGCAGGGAATAATAGGGTTGACCCAACCCTAATTAAAAAAAATTGTGGAGTTTTGCCTACCCTCGGTACAATCCAATCCTACCTCATTCTGTACCAAAAATAAAAATAAAAATAAAAATAAAAATCTAACGGAAATCCTAAGGACACCGACAGGGTGGGAATCAACCCTATACAGACCGTTGCGCAGGGCTCATTCTGTGTCCTACACAGATAATCCGAGTTGTTAAATAATTTTGAAATAGACTTTTTTGAGTGTTCCAGCAAAATATCAGCTCAATTTAGTATGTGTAGGTAGTCGATCGAATCTTTCATTTTTTCTTTCTATTTCGCGCGGACACTCAAAAAAATATTTTAAATTTGTTGAACGCTCAGATTATCCGTACCCGTACCGAATCCGAAATGGGCTCCACGCGATGATCTGTGTAGGGTCGGTTTCCACCTTGTCGGACCCGTTTATGGCCCTTATTTGGTAGAGGTTAGTTGCTGGAGATTGGCCATTTTTATGTGGGTGGCAGTTTGGTTGTGGCCCATAGGTAGAATATCCTATGAATAAGGGGATGTGGTTATTCCCGGTCACCATTTTTTTTTCCTTCTTAATTTCAAAGGCAGGGATTGATTGATAATCTAAATTCAGTATTTAAAATTGAATAAATTAAGTAATAAGTATTCAGTAGGTTTAATAACCACATTTTATATTACTTAACAAATTAAGTGCTATTTAAAATATAAGCTAAAAAGTTAAAAAAAAAATTAAGTAACTTTGAACTACTTAATTGTGGCTGAATTTTTGTGTACATGTATTCAACAACCATACCAATAGCACAACTACTCCCACCACCACCACTCCTACAATCATTCCACCAACACCTCTTCACCACCATCACCACCACTTGACCACCACCACATCATCGCCACTATTACCATGCCGCCGTCACCACAACAACGCCACCATTGCACAACCACAACTCCACTGCCACCACTCACCACCACCTACTACACCACCACCACCACCACTCCAGTCCACCACCACACCACCACTAGCTCACCGCCACCACTCACTCCACTACCATTACACTACCTTTACTCCACTGCCACCCCACCACTACCACCCTCTAACACCACCACCACGCTCACTCCATACCCACCCTCGCCACTCCACCACCCTCGCTCCACCACCATCACAATCACCACTCTACCATTACCATAAGTACATTGTGACTATTAGTAAATTAAGAGAAAATCGGAACTAAAATTAATTCATTATTTTTTAATAAAGTGCTTAATATATTTATCAAACAGTTTTTCAACTTAAACAATTTAGCATTCAACTTTCAATGCTTAATTTTTCAGCTTTCAGTTTTATCATACATCCCCTTACATTCAAGGCTAGAGAGAGACACAACAAGGCTATTTCTGTCCGTCGCCCTTCTCACGGAGATGTATGTGGACATTACTGGTCATTCAACTAAGTCAAATGGCCCCATGATCCGCGAGAAACGGAGGTGAAATCCTAAAGCTGTTGGTTTTGTCTCTCACATGGAAAGGTAACTGTTTGCGACCGTTGTGATGAGGAGTAGGAGTTGGCTTATGGTGACCAAGGCAATCCCCATTTAATTTCAAAATCTCAGTAATCAATTAGTAAATTTTGTTTTTCAAATTCTACTCCAAAAACTTTACATGGTTGGAGTAGTTGTTTTTAGAATACCTAGATATAATGTTTTGTTTAGGGTATGAGTAATTTTTATTATCAGCAAATTTTTTTTTATTAATCACCGAATTTTAGGGTAGGAGTATTATTTAGGTATATAGATTCCTCAACCTTAAAATTTTATTGTTTGTTCATGTTGGGCCTCTCTCATATATAAAATCGGACACGCGGCAATATTTCACATGGGGCATGAAGCAATCCAAGGGCTTCATTCACGGCTTTACCAGTTAAAGCTTTGCTTATAAATAGAGGAACAAAAAGAGGAAAAGGGGTTCCAACACCAAATCAAAGTCCAGCACTTTCTTTTACCAATTTACTCAAGGGCGGTTGTACTAGTTAACTAGGAGGCGCGCGAGAAGCGAACGTCCCACTAGGTTAAAGAAATGTATTGATTCCTTTTTTTTATTATTATTTATAAATCTATTTTTCTTTACTATTGTCGGTATTGAGTCATTGGTACGTGCATAGCCAAAAAGTAAATGAAAAATCAAATAAAATTCTGAATAATTAGATATTATAGTTCAACAAAACAAAATAAATCAGGTTCAATTAATTTATGAGCTAAATAATACGTCTCTATTTTTTATATATAAAGTATGAAAATCTTCTTTACAATTTTGTTACTGTTGAACTGAAATCTTGGAGTCGCTACTAAATTTGTTTTACTTGCGAGTGTACTCCCTTCAAATGTACTCTTTTCGTTGGGGACTACACACCAGTGTTAAAGAACCATTCAATATTAATTATTGATCATTCCCTATTTAAAAATCATCGAATAAAATTGTTTTCTCCTCTTCACAGCCCAATAATTACGGGGAAAAAAATGCTTGTATTTGTCAGGAACCACTCACTTTGGATCAAAGGAAGATGTCAAAGAATATATATACTACATTTTTATTAGCCCAAGACTGGGCGAAAGAAATTAATCAAACAATAGTTCAGAGTTCAAACCAATGAACACATTCTTGTTACATGAAGGGGCTACAAATAGGCAAAACCAAAAAAAAAAAAGACTTTCACGATTTTAATTTCATCGCACGCTGCTCAGAATGGCGGTACTATACCCATCCTCCTCATCATAAAACAAATTCCAAAGCATCACACCACCGTACTTTCTCGACTTCTTTACCACCGGTAGTACCTGACTCGTCAACACGTCGACCGGAATAAACCCGCTCGGAATAACATCTGTGTCGGGCGGCCGTGGCAGTGCCACCAATCCCACGAAAAACTTCCGAGCTTTTACCGACTTGGTCCACACGGCCCACGAATTCAACAAATCAGTAGTAGTATTTCCACCAACGTACTCACATGCATTGTCATAATACTGTATCCAAACAAAGTCAAAAAGGCCTGTTTTAAGAGCATTCCCTAAGAGAAAATCGGGGTACACACACCCTGGGGCAGCCGATAAGTACACCTTCTTCTTTCCAAGCTTGCTATAACTATGTAGATAGCGGGCAAGATCATCCCAATACAGTGGGGAACCTTGCTCGATGTAAAAATCTATACCGTCCAATACAGCTGGACCGAAAGGGCGATTCGATGACGATCCGCCTAAGTAGTTGTTCCAGAGATACAGGGAAACATTTTTTGCGTCGGCTTTGGAAGCGAGAGTGTAGTCTCCAATGAGGCCGCCAATGGAGAGCATCACTTTGATGTGCTTCCTTTGGCAGTACCTGTACGTTTTAGGGATATAAACATTAATTGATCAGTCTTTTCCAAAACGAAAAATAAACATTTTCTAATCCAGATGGAAGAAATTATGAATAATACACTACTCATGGAAAATAATACTACTGGGTACTTTGAATCATTTCAAAGAGAAGTGAAGAGCTACGACTGTTCATTTTCAATAACTGAAAACTTAAAGCTGTTATTAACAAACAATACCTGATTTGCCCGCTAAAGATGGTGCAGCCATTGGTGGCGGGGTTGCAGTGTTGGTTAGCCAGGCCGAGTTGAGGGGTTTGGCCGTTTCCAAATACGTCGAGGAATGCAATGTTGACATAGGCGAATCTTCCGGTGGCGCAGAGTGCGGTGAGGTTTCCTTCGTTGCCGTTAAAGTTGCCGTCTTGGCCCCAGTATACAGCTATGCCACCGCGACGGGTGTGGTGGGTGCGGGGGGCGTGGTGGGTGCGGCGGGGGTGGTGGGTGTGGCGGGCATGGCAGCCGCGGCGGGCCTCGGTGGTTTTCAGGAGAGGTAGGAAGAGGAGGAGGGACAGCAATAATAGAAAGAGAGTTCTGGCTTGAGTTTTTTTTGCCATGAATTTTTTTGAATCTTTGAATGGGTGAGATGTTTCAATGGGGACTGAAATTCCTCTGGTTTTATAGAGGGGGTTAAGGGATTAAAGGAATGATATCGTAATTGTTTAATCCTCATGACAATATCTCACGTCTGCATGTGCTCATCTCAATGATTTTTTTTTTTTTGGTTGGATATTTGTAGAAGAATACCCATAGGCTTGAATGTCAAAGTTAATCTTCATGATCATGAATATGTGTGGAATATAGACAGTACAAGTATTTCAATCTTGATCTTCAATTAGTATCTCATCTCTCTGTTGAAAATTGTGTTATTTTGGGATTAAATTCTTTACCAAAAATTTCTCCAATTTAAAGATCGAATTACTTCAAATCTCTTTAATTTAGTGTCAAAAAGGTGAGAAAGAGTATCTATTGAAGTACTCTTTTGAAACATAAAAATGACTATTTCTTCCGCGGGGCCATGCTAATCTTTGCCACGTGGTGATTAATTGCCTTTTTTTCATCAAACATTTTAAACCTTCGGGTCGGTTACTAAAGAGTTTGCTCGATCATTAATTTCAAGACTCCTAATTTAATCTAGAGCAGAAGCTGGGCCAGCCGGACATCCGTTTATTAAAAACATAACTCTCAACTGTCTACCCAATTATGAAGTCGCCAGCATAATGACCAATAAGAGTCTGCGAATGTGGTTACTGTGTGCATGGGACGTTGCCAGTCAACTCCCGTGTGTTCTGAACTAATCTTTATTACTAGTAGTATTATGGGTTTGACTTAATCAAACGTTCCGATTCCTTTTTTTTTTTTTTTTTTTTCAGGTTAAACGTTCGGATTCTTCTCCAGATAAAAAAGAAAGAAAAAAACGTTCGGATCCTTTCAATGCGCTTCCCACACATTTTTTGAGAGAAAAACTATGGTGTTCACTGGAGAAATGTTGTGTGTTTATGACCGGATGTCCGACAATTTGTGAGCGCCTCAACCAATTTTGGGGCCCTTGAAGTTAACGATCAGATAAACTTTCCAGGCTTCTAGCGGCCCCAAAAATTGGAATGTATATATTACGCTTTGTGGGATTGTAACATGCAATATCATGAAGGACAATTAATTACTACAGTAAATTTTTTTTTTCCCATACAAACTGGTAACTTGGCAGTTAAGTTATTAATGTTCGTTTGTGGTGTAGTTACGAATGGGTGTTTGCGATATAGTGGTTTGACTTTGAGTGATACATATTTTTCTGTGTTTAATTTTCGAATGACAAATTGCAACATCTACACAGGAAGAAATTAAGAATAAGATTATCAACTAACAATAGAGACCTTTTGTTATTTATTTACTCCATCAGAGTAACGTTACTGTAGTCATCTTTTATATATGTCTGCAACAGTTTTGTTCCAAAAATTAGTTGTGAAATTAGTCTAAGTCAGTACGTAGATTCAGTTGGTTTAGTTACTTATTTTCCGTTTTACGAAACACGTCATGCCCTCTTAATACATCACTTTCTTTTATCAATTTACTTATAAATAGGGGAACCAAAGAAAGAAAAGGGGTTCCAACACAAAATTAAGTCCAACATTTTCTTTTATCAATTTAATCAGGGGCGGTTGTACCAGTAAACGATGAGGCAAGAAGGTCCAAGCGAAGCCACTGGGTTAATTCTTTATATAAATTAATTTTTCTTTACTATTGTCGGCACTAAGTCAAAGAAAACCATGTCCACACACATTCGTGAAAACAATAAGAACATAGTCTACAGTTTTATTAGTCCAAAACTGGGCGAAACAAATCATAGTACAATAGTTCAGAGTTCAACCCAATGCACACATTCTTTCTTACAAAATATTGGCAAAACCAAAAACAAAGACTTAATTGATGATTTTTCATTGAACACTATTCAGAATGGCGGTACTATACCCGTCCTGCTCATCATAAAACAAATTCCAAAGCATCACACCCCCAAACTTTCTCGACTTCTTTACAACCAGAAGTACCTGACTCGTCAACACATCGACCGGAATAAACCCGCCCGGAATGACTTCTGTAACGGGCGGCCGTGGCAGTGCCACCAATCCCAGGAAAAACTTCCCAGCCTTTACCGACTTGGTCCACAGGGCCCACGAATTCAACAAATTAGTAGTATTATTTCCACCAAGGTACGCACATGAAGGATTAAGATTAGCATTGCTATAATACAGTATCCAAACAGAGTCAAAAAGGCCTGTTTTAAGAGCCTGCCCTAACACAAAATCAGGGTACGCACACCCTGGGGCAGCCGATAAGTACACCTTCTTCTTTCCGAGCTTGCTAAAACCATGTAGATAGCGGGCAAGATCATCCCAATACAGTGGGGAACTTTGCTCGATGTAGAAATCTATGCCGTCTAATACAGCGGCACCTAAAGGGCGATTCAATGACCATCCACCTAAGTAGTTGTTCCAGAGATACAGGGAAACATTTTTTGCGTCGGCTTTGGAAGCAAGAGAGTAGTCTCCAACGATGCCACCGATGGAGAGCATCACTTTGATGCCTTTCCTTTGGCAGTACCTATTTAGGGAAATAAACATGATCAGTCTTTTCTGAAAAATAAACATTTTCGAATCTAAATAGTTGACAAATTTATAATGCGTGCATCTAATAATTCATGTGAAAATAACGAAAAGAACAATTTCAGTTAAATAAGACCAATTCAATAAGCATGCAATTAGATAAATACATATAGGATCCGGTTCTCCTGAAACAAAAGTCAACACAAATTTTGACACAAAACTAATCGGAATTCTACGCAAATGATCAGAGCCGGTCAATTTGTTTAAAATATATTTTTAAGAGTTCCCGTAAAAAATTAACCCATTCCGATATCGTTAAATGCTTGATCGATTTATTGAGTTTTATCTATTAAAATTTGATAGGAATCAACTGAATGAACCGATCAAGCACTTACCGATATCCTAATGAGTTGATTTTTTACGAGAACTCTGAAAAATTTTAAAATACATTTTAAACAAATTAAACTGCTCCGATCATATACATGGTACTAAAAAATGGGTCCCTCAAAAAACTTGTGGCAAAATTCACGTCAAATATAGTTTTTTTTTTACAGCAAAAAAGAAATTTTATTAACCTTTGATACAATGATTAGTAGGACAAATATAGTTAGTGAGAACGGTGGAAGACACAAACAGACAAACTCGTCATCTTTAAACTCAGAAGTCATAATTAACTACTACTACATAAGAATGTGCAAATATATAGATCGAACAAGTTTATTATAGGGATAGAAGAAAAAATGAATAATTAATACACTTCTCTTAGAAAATAATACTACTGGGTTTGATTAATCATTTTAAAGAGAAGTAGAGCTATGACTATTAGTCATTTTCAATAACTGAAAACTTAAAGCTACCTTATTAACAAACAATTAATTAATACGGGATTTGGTTGGTAATGATGGTGCACCCATTGGTGGTGGTGTTGCAGTGTTGGGTGGGCAGGCCGAGTGAAGGAGTTTGGTCGTTGCCAAATACGTCGAGGAACATAATGTTGACATAGGCGAATCTTCCAGTGGCGCAGACTGCGGTGAGGTTTCCTACGCGGCTGCTAAAGTAGCTGTCTTGGCCAACGTATACGCCGATGCCGCCGCAGCGGGCCTCGGTGGTTTTCAGGAGAGTTGGGAAGAAGAGGAGGGACAACAATAGAAAGAGAGTTCTGGCTTGAGTTTTTTTTGCCATGATTTTTTTTAAATCTTTGAATGGGTGTGATATGTTTCAATGGGGATTGAAGTTCCTCTGGTTTTGTCGGGGGGGGGGGGGGGGGGGTGTTAAGGGAATGATATATATTACTGATTGTTTGGCGCTGCCTCTTCTAATTTTTTTAATGCTCATGATGAAATCTCACGTCTGTGCTCAGCTCAATGACTCTTTTTTTTTCTGTTGACTTCTTGTAAAAGGCCGTAGTTTGCAATCCACAATCTTCTTCATACAACTCATTTAAAAATTTAGCACAGAGATAAGCAAATAAGCCAAATATGGTTCACAATAGTATAAACAAACTTAGCAACTTCTTAAATAATAACCAAATTTAATGGGACCACACCCCCTCTCTTTTTCCTCTCTCTCTCTCTCTCTCATAATCTATCACTACCCACTTACATTTATTCCCAACTCTTTTTATTAAATTTGAATTTTTGATTACGGACCATTGTGAACCTCTACATTATTAGGATTAACAATCTCTTAAATAGATAACCAAAAACCGTTGAGAGCCTAATCCGCCTGAAGTCTTCCAATATGCGCTTAAGAGTTGTGAAATTAGGTTACACTAAAAGTCAGTAGATCTAGTTGGCCTATGTCTCGATGGATACGTACACCAGGGGCGGCTCCATTTGGATAATGTAGGGAATAATAGGGTTGACTTACCCCTAATATAAAATTTGTGGAGTTTTGCCTACGTACCTTGTTTGATGTGATAGGCGGTGGGATTGGATTAATAATCTTATGGGCCCTCTAATATTGTGGATGGTGTTGTCAAAATGGATAGGACTAATAATTCTATGGGATTAAGATTCCTCTCATTATGCAGGATTGATCATCCCATGGGGGACAGGCAATTCCATACCATGGGACTAAGGCTAAAAAGACTATATTACCCATGAGTATAAGCGACACTCTTGATGAAGGCAATGCCAGTCTTTTTCGACAATCGAGTGTTAGAGTTAGCTTAGACATATTTTTACTAACTCGAGCAAACTGCAAGTAGCCCCAAGGCAGGAACGATTCAAGAATCTAGCCAAGTATACTCTGTGATTTTTTATTTTCCTTATCTACCATAATAAGATCATGTTAAATTAAGACATTCATTAACTAACTAAAAACTTAATGATGCATACTTTTTATAAAGAGTGCAAAAAATAAGTTAGACAAAATTTTTAGAGTATGTCTTACATTGACATTGACAAGTCTTTAGAATGATGAGAAGGATTTATTGATGAATTTATTTTAAGATATTTCTCTAAGGCAATTAATAATAAAGAGAATCAAGAGATAAATTTCCAAATAGACAAACATTTTATAAAACAACAGTTATAAACGAACAAACTTTTCCATTTCGATCGAGAGCCTGAATGTTGAGAAAATTTTGGATGTTGAGTGGGCACCAAGCAATGCATCCAAGCCATCCATTTTGGTTTTGGACGGCTCGGATTTGGAGAGAGAAAGAGGAAAGAGAGTAGTGGGGTGAGAGAAGAGAGAGTGTTTCAATTTGAGCCATCCAACACACTTTTGGACAGCCCAGATGGACTGCTCAGGCACCACGTGGGCATGGCCACGCAGTACTCACCCGGCACCCGAAAATTTCTCATAAAATCCATCCTATCTTGTACAACTTTTACCCCTCCATCCGGATTCAATTCAGAGGTTTCCATCTTAATTGCCACCAACACAATTTCGGGATGGTTTTTACTGGCCTATACACCGCGAAAATGGGGCAACATTTGGCGTTACAATATGTTTCAGTACTGTGATTCTTGTGCAGACTGATAATGAGACCAGTATTCCTTGACGAGCTGCCCAAACAGGGAACCTTCTCTCTTCATTAGATTCATCGGCTCATCATACTCTACCAATTTTCCTGCAAAATAAGAACCAAACCATTTGCTTCAGAACTTTGAAAAGGATCCAAAACATGCAAAGAGACGTGAAAATTAAAAAGATTGCAAGACACGAATAAGCCATAGACATTGAGACAATGCATGTTTTAGGCATTTTAATTTATTACATGTTAATTATTGAAGTATTTTATGCACAGATATAATCTTGATTTACATTCTATCCTTTTTCTTTACCCTTTTAAGAAAAAAAGTTTCCTATCAATCCAAATGTTATAGGAAACCTTTGCTGCAATGTGCAATAGATCGCGGCCAAGTCTAATTGTAAGCGGCCAGGAGTAATTATTCATGGTCAGGAGTAATTCTTTGCAGCCATGAGTAAATCTTCGTAGCCTAGAGTAATTCATCGCGACCTGGAGTAATTCTTCGCGGTCATGAGTAATTTTTCACGGCCAAAAGAATTCTTAAGTTAATAAACATAAAACAAAAACAAGATCATAAATACAGATCCAAGATATTCTCATTTTATCCTTATCATGGTTATTTTTTCCAAACGTGCAAGAGTTTAAGTCTACAGGTAAGTAGACACACTTGACCCCAGTGCGCAACAACAAACATGTGTAGAGGCTGTTTTCAGCACTCTTGTGGAAATGCGTGGTGAAAGCGTCTAGATTAAGGTTAGGTGGCTCATGGCTGCGAAGGCAGACAGTGTTGTTTTGGGCACATGAACATCCGTCCCTGGCTTGTGCTGCCCCTATGGAAACACTCTTTTGGAAACCTAGTCATAGTACTAGCAGGCCCAGGATGATGGCAGACTGGCAGTGAACTAATTGATGACTTACCAGTCTTCATTTGCCACTTGAGGAAGCAATCTTTGGACTTCCGGGATAAGTACATGAATAAGCTCAAAGAAGATGGAGGGGATGAAAATGATTCAGTGATTTTGGACTTGTTTCAGGAGGGAGTAAAAAAACAAGCAGAAGATGCTGACTATTATGTGCATAACAGTTCTTGTAAATTCAGGTTATGATAAGGTGAGGAGTTCGAGAAACAAAAACTAACCATCACTGATGGCTAGAACCATTGTGCAATCCATCACGGTTGGTATCCTATGGGCCACTGTGATCACAGTGCAATCAGCGAATTCGGTCCTGATTGTTCTCTGAAGAATCAAGTCAGTTGCATTGTCAATTGATGCAGTTGCTTCGTCAAGCACCAAGATCTTGCTTCTCCTCAAAAGGGCACGGCCCAAACAGAAGAGTTGCCTCTGTCCCATGCTCCAGTTTGAACCATCTTCCCCAACTGAAATAACAAGAGAGCTCATAAATTACTAGATCACTAGAGAAGGTAAAATGGACCCTATGACTCTTATGATCATAAACGTAGGGACGGAAAGGAAAAGGTAAGAAAGTGATGAAGTGAGGAAGCCAATTTTATTTCTGTCTTCCCTTCATTTTTCAATTGCCTTTTCGTTTTCCTCCATAAGGCAATGACTCAAACTCAACCTACGTAGAAGAATAGCCTTCTTACCCAATGAGTTGAGGCCCAACTCTTTATCCTGAACAACTTCTCTAAGCTGACACTTTCCAAGAACCTGTTGAAAATTGAAAAATCATATAATAACACAACACGCGCTCGCGCGCACACACATACATATTCACACGGGAAACGATTCACAAATTACCTCCCATATTTCTTGGTCGGTATGTTGAGATAAAGGGTCCAAATTGTATCTCACAGTTCCATTAAAAAGAGTGGGATCTTGAGGTATAATTCCAAAACGAGACCTCAAATCATGAAGTCCAAGCCTTGATATGTCTATTCCATCTACTACAATATTCCCACCTGAAGGCTCCACCAGACGGAATAATGCAGATATCAGAGTAGTCTTTCCACTACCAGTTCTTCCAACAATACCAATTTTGTTCCCTCCTTCAAATGTGCAACTTATTCCACGAAGAACAAGTGGTGCATCCGCCCTATATCTGATCTGTTGAAACATCAAATTTATTCAATTGCTGTGCATACTTTTCTGTTAGTTTAAACAATAATGGACATGAACTTTACCTGTAAATCTTGAAAAAGCTACTTTGAATGTCATTTTGTATGAAATTTACCTGCAAATCTTGAATCTCCACTTTGCCCTCAGTAGGCCAATTGAATGGGGGTCGGTTCTCTTCTATAACTTCAGGAGCTTCACTTGGTATGTGCATGTATTGGTTGAGCCTTTCCACGGAAATAATCTGATTTGCAATTGTGCACTGGTTTCGAATGGAGTTGACAAGGGACACATTCAATGATAGACCGTAGGACAAAGCCATTCCAATAAATCCTGCCATAACATGAGCAGTGACAAATCCCTTATTACAGAATGAAAGGTTGATGGATTTCTATCAATTTATTTCACATTCTTACTAGCTTACGAAAGCAGCACCACTGTTTTTTTTTTTTTTTTTCTGTTTTATTATTCATCTCTTACCTTCACCATTTGTCTTAAACTGCTTATTTGGTATTTGTACTACAAACCAACCATGTGGCGACAAGCAGTCGTACCCCTCCCAGAAGAATGGTGTCCCTTACGGCTCTACTTGGGCTCTGGGCACATGCATCCTTGGAATCACAGGATAGAGAGAGCCCTCAACACTCAAAACCCTGACTTGACCTCGATACATCAACCCATCAGTATTGGGCGACAAGCAGGGTCCAAGTACATTGGACCTAGGGGTGGCAAATTTAACCCAAACCAACCCACTAATATAATATAATATAAGAAGAGAAACAATACTAATTTCATCTTGAAATGTACTGTAATTTCTGTGGGACGTTCAAATTATAACAGATTTAAAGAAACAACAGTTAGAATCCCACCCACCAGAGCTGAAAGTTCCAGGAGGAAGCAAAACCATGCAGAGAGCTGATGAGGAGAGAACAACTGCACTCAGTACTCCAAGCCGCTGGATCAACCACTCATTTGCTGCAAAACTGTGAAAAAAGGGACTTGCATTTATATCAATGAGGTCAAGATTCTTTACAAAGAATCGGTCCTCCTCCTCAAATGCCCTAATTGTCATGGATCCTGCTATTGATTCAGCAAGATGATTTGCCACAAAAGACTTGGTCGTGCCATTAATCCTCATCAACTCCTTTGCCGATGCAAAGTAGTATCTCTGTTAAGAGAAAAAAATTATCAGTTTCCGCCAACATAAGTAGTTGATCCTCAGTATATAATATGTCAAGTTTTACGCAACGGTAATCATATTCAATTTGTTTTCTACTTTTCCCTTGATCCAACAGGATTATCGTAACTTGTAATCATTGTTGTGTAATCATCTAACTTCTACACTTGAAAAGATGAATTTTCTTGACCTGCTTCAAATAGCAATGCAATGATGATCTATGCCTTGTCATTTTCTTACAGACTCACAAGGACTTCCTCGACTCAATTGCTTTCCAAATTTTATTTTGGATCATATTTAATATCTACTACCAAATAGTCCTTACATCTCCAATTCTATTATCCATTATGCATGGTTTTGACTTATGAACAAATGTTTCCATATACTCGCTACAAATTACTACCTCTGTCCGGATTTAATTGTCACTCGTTCTATTCTAACCTGCTAAAAAACTTGCTATGTCTTTAAATTCGTAATGAATTTTATATCGAAGTGGATCTTGTTTGATAGATCTTGATTAGTTCTTTAATACAGTGTTTTTGAAATCACATAAAATATTGTAAATTACAAGATATAATCAATTGAAAAAAGGCACAAACTCTCAAAAAGGACCATTAAATTGGGACGGTGGGAGTACCTGCAAGCAAATTGCCAGAAACATCATTGCAATGGAGACGAAGAGGACTTGCCAGGTAACAGTAGCTAATACTGTAAGATTAGCAAAAGCATTTGTGGTAGCTCCCACACTGGAGATAAAGCTAAATGCAATATCAATATCAACAATACTCATATCAACTGACACCTATATAAAAAGTGGGAAAGGTTAGTTTCACGAAAATTCTTAACACCAAAATATGACCGTAAACTGTATTTGAGGTACTTACCCGACTCAATATCCTTCCCAAAGGGGTAGAGTCATAAAATGACATGGGAGCGAGAAAGAGGGAGTTTAGGAGCTGTGAAAATAAAGATTTTGACGATTGAATACCCAAAGAAACTGTATTCAGAGATCGACCGAGCAAAAATAATGTTGACAAAAATCCAATCACCAAGTAAACAGTTATCAATCTCAATGTGCTAATGTGGGGATTATCAACATTAGCAGCCATCCAGGAGTTCTGTAGTATCTGACCGACAGCGAATGCAAGGTGACCGAGACTAGCCATGGAGAAATACAAGTAGCCTTTGTTCTGATTCAAGTACTGTATATAAGGCTTGATACCAGTGTCTCCTACTTCTCTCTCTTCTAGTTTGATCAGCTGATGACCTGCAGATGTTTTAGAATTCTTCTCTATATGAGACTTCCTTATCTCTTTGACTGGAGTCTCACACTTCCGGGAAGGAGCTACGTCTGCAAGCCTTTCAGCGCCAGCTGTCTCTTTGTGTGCATTGACAAGGTCCTGAAATTCTTGACTGGAAGCCAGTAGCTGATGATAAGATGCAGCGTGTAGAATTTCTCCATCCGACATTAACTATCAAGAAAAATGAAAATGTTGTAACCATTTGTCTAAAAGGAACTTTTAACAATGTTCTAATTGTAACCAACCTTGGCAAAAAAATAAATCTATGTTGGTTGAAATGCAATATTAGGAGCTTTGGAGGCATTCATCAGAGTCATATAGAAGGTTTTGAGGTACTTCAAGAACAAGAAGGTTTTGAGGTACTTCAAGAACAGGAAAGTTTTGAGTGGTAGGATCTACTAAAACATTAGTAAGTAGGTGTACTCATATTTGATACGTTTTGAGCTGTAATTATGTCGAAAAACTTTCGTCATTTCACCAAGGAGGAGCAAGCAAATACACGTCATCCAAAAGGCTATGACGTATTGTCGTAGTATTATCCACTGGTGAAATCCTTAATGTATTACAAAAGGGATGCAATTCACCAACTGCAACATCCCATATTGTTATAGCATCCACCCACCTCCACTCCATCACCTTGTGTTACTGCATCAAGGATGCAATAAAAATAACTTGTGAACCGGAGAAAGTGCCAAGAGGAAAACACACTCACCAAAATGGAATGGAATGCAGGAAGAAAATCCACTTGGTGAGTCACAAGTAAGACTGTCTTCGTTGAAAGTGCTCCCATAACATATTCCTGCCACAACCAAGTGAACTTGCACCATAAGCTAGATGCCGCCAAGAATAAACTGCAATAATGCACAATAGCACTAAAAACAAGTAGCTACATTGAATAGGCTCGAAGCAGTGTGCGCATCGACAGCGCTGAATGGGTCATCCAAGAGATATATATCAGCATCCTGATACAGTGCACGAGCAAGTTGGACCCGCTGCTTCTGACCACCACTAAGATTAACTCCTCTTTCCCCAATTTCAGTGAGATCTCCATAGGGAAGCAACTCAAGATCCTTCACCAAGGAACACTTCTCTAATGCTTCTTGGTATCTCTCACTATCCAAGGCAGACCCAAATAAGATATTATCACGTATACTACCTCTCTGGATCCATGCTGATTGAGAAACATAGGCCATAGTCCCACGTACTTGAATCTGTTTAAAAATATCAAATAGAATCACTTGTCACTTTGGTCATCTATATCAAAATTCTCCTACTTTCTTGAAACTAGGATCAAGATTATCCCAAAATATACTTCACACAACCATGAATTTATAGTGCAGGATTAGAATAGCAAGCAACAAAATTGTTACAAAGTTAAGATGTACTCATTAGGTTTTAATAAAAAGGAAGTAAGCAGCAAGTTACTTACAGTTCCCTGGGTAATTGGAACCTCACCAAGGATTGCAGCCAGAAGAGTTGATTTGCCTGAGCCAACCTCTCCACATATAGCCAACTTTTCGCCAGGTCTCACTTCTAAATTAGTATTTCCAAGTGGGGGCTTCGATGGATTCACTTCCCAAGAAAAATTAGCAGATTTAATAGAAATGGCATAGCTTTTTGTTTCTATGTTGCTGTTTTGCCGAATATTTGCATTCTCTAGCTCAGGTGCCTCAAGAAACTTCACAATCCTAGAGAATGCAACTTTTGCCTGAATGGTTGCCGCTATTACATCTGGAAGGGATCTCACAGGCTCTCGAACAAGACGTAAAGTTGCTACAAAAGTGAAAACATTACTAGCATATAAAGGTACTCCGAGAAAGTAGCATGCCGCAAAAGTGGCAGTTGAGACTAGTATGGGAGATGACCAAAAGAGAAAGTTATTGTATGATTTACATAACAAAGCTGCTGATAAATATTTATATTCGATACTCCTTAAGTTTTCAATGACATTCTTGAAATGACTTTGCCACCCGTATAGTTTCAACACCTTCATGTTCACTAGAGCCTCTTGACTAGCCTTCAGCCGTTCATCTTGGGCCGCCATGAGCTTAGACTGGAATTTACGCTGTAATTTAGCAAGAGGGGTGTTGCAAAGCACAGTCAGAATTATCACCACCATGGATGCAATTGTAGCAAGCCCTACTGCACGGTATAGGATAATCAAAGAAAAACACAGCTGGAGGCTAGTTGTCCAAGTTTGATGAAACCAAAAAGGGAACTCTCCTACCCGATAAGCATCCACAGTAACGTAGTTTGTTATCTCACCCGCTGAGCGCATCATCTTAGCAGTATTGGAAAGTCTTAACTGCTTCTTGTAAATGACTGCTGTTAATAACGACCTCACTTTTAAACCCACAAGTCTGCTACGAAAGTACCACTGCCTTTGTGCTGAGGACTCTATGCTCTTTGAAAAGAAAAGTGAGATGGCTAACACATAACCCTCATATTTAAAATTTTCTTTTCCTTCAGCTACCTTAATAAACGCATTAAGAAGCAGTGGACCAGCAGATACAGTAACTATCGTCAGCAGCGCAAAGAATCCAGACACCAAAATCTCCTTCCAATGGCATAAAATTAGTGTCTTCAACACAGACGGTTGGGATGAGGGATTCAGTCGTTTTTGCTTATTGAATTGTTCTGTGAATTGCAAGTAACAAGCTTCGGCTCGATCTTCCTCCCGCAATTTGGGTATATCTTCATCCTCAAGAGTTTTTTCCTTGCCCTTTGTCATCAATGGATTCAACCACCAAAAGGACATTTTACTGAAAAAGTTAGCTTTCGAGAAAGGAGTAACAGTGACGATAGACTCAGTTTTACCGCTGCCATTGACCTCATCGTTCAAAGGGGCATATAAAATATCATCAATTTGTTCATAGGTGTAGCCCTTGTAAGTGCATAGCAACAATAAGCTTGCTCCAAGAAATGACAATATATCCAAAGCTACCTTAAAGGACACTTCGTGGATACTTACGGCCGAAAGGAGGGATAAACCACAAGCAATTCCAGCAAATAAGAAGGCAAGAATAGATAAAAGCTGCAATGAAGCTTTTGAAAAATGTTTTCCCCTAAGGCTTACGGTTAAGCCCACCAACAACAATGTTAACCCCTGAACCAAAACTAGTAACAACCAATGCAAAGGCAAAACATTGTTGGTCAACCACAACATCTCCACCAGCATCCAAACACCAAAGGACAAGTATATCACTCCCAAAACACCATTGAAAACGGCGGATATAATCTGCAAGCACATACTGCCGCGAAAATGGGCTCGAATGTATCCAGATTTTGATGATTTCTTATGAATGACATTGAATAAGAACATGACCATGACCAGTATATCAAAACCAATAATCATCGCGTGGTTCATACAAGATGAAGGTTGTGTTACAAGCTTGAAGTCAGTGCTGCAATGGCTTTCCATACCAGCTGAACAATCAGATTCACCACAAAACATAGCCCACATGCCCTCCATTTCTTTTCCAAACCCTCTCGCCCAGCAAAGTCTTCGCTGCATACAATAACTCATGCATAAGGCTAGCAATTTCATACACTGGATAAGTTAGAGTAAAATTCTATCTCCTAGCTAAATGCAAATGAGAGACGGTGAAATCAATCTCCTTCATGAGAAAAACTTATATGCGGCATTGATACCATGCCATCATGCACTTATTGCTTGCCAGCCAATAACAAGAACTGGAACCGACTTTTGAATGTAACTGAATAATCCCTGTCGGGCCACTAAAACTACCATGTCTGCACGTGGGGTTCATATGCATGCTAGTTTTTCCCTTGTTTACCATGTGAAAAAAAGAAGAAGAAGAAGAAGAAGAAGAAGAAGAAGAAGAAGAAGAAGAAGAACTAGAACTGCCAAAATGAGAAATTTGAAGTAAAGCTCCAGAGAAGCTTTAGAGGTGGACTGGTGGAGTAATGTCTATCCCCAAAAGGATTACATAGGGAGCCGACTCAAACTTATTAGGGGCCGGAAGCGAACCCCCAATATTGGCCCCCTCCATAATTTACATAAGAACTTCCATCAATGCAGGGTTCTACTTATGTTAAGTAGTTACTGAATCATAATGATGGTTAAGACAACATACCTTAAGGGACAAATAGGTAGGACCTTATTTTTTCTCTGCCCAAAACTGTTTCATTCCCTAAATTCCAGCAAAAGAGACAAATCAATAACAGTCGAATAAGCTCAAGTGCACATATATAGTTAAATACTACCCCATCGATATAGCATATTCAATTAGAAATATCTTATGAGTTTGTGGCTGGGTATCGTATTCGGTATGGGCCCATCTGTACACATACATGCGAGGAGAAAGGAATCATGCACAGCAAGTTCAAGATAAAATATTCTCAATTGATCAGGTATCCCAATTGGTGGACCATGATGTTGTTGGGTCCATTTTGTTGGCTCTTCTCGATCGGGATCACTTAAATGATCGAAATCGTTAACTTTTAGAGCTCTTTTTAACAAATTCATTTTGGTCGAGTAGTAATGAAAATATCCTCAAAACATGTTTACATAAATGAATTTCAATCCACTAATGTGTCCCAAAATGCATTAATATCTGATCAACATAATTTTTGACATAGTTAAAATATAAACGAATTTGATCATTGTCCAAAAAAGGACTGCAAAAGCGTTCAACTGGAGAATCCAAAGGTCGTAAGGAACTGAAGATGATTCTGGGAAACACCATGGAAAAGAAAGAAAAGAGGCAAATAAACCCCCCAACACACACACCCCCCACCCCTCCCCCCCACCCACACACACACACACACACACAAAGGATTGGACAACAAAACCATAGTTTGAACCCCAAGAGGTTTGGCCAAGTGGCTGTGAAAAAGTAACAAGGCCTGCAAAAGCATTCAGCTGGACAATCCAAAGGTACTGAAGTTCTGGGAAACACCATGGAAAAGAAAGAAAAGAGACAAAAAAAGGCTTGGACAAGAAACCATAATTTGAGTAACTCTACTCAACCATACATAATTCAGAGAGACCAGAAAGAACCACGAAACCGGAACTCTTCAGTTTTTGACAATCTGGAAATATTATCGTGTTTGACTGACAGTTTTTTGTATTGTCTGTGTTCAGACAGAATCAGGTGGGTTTGGCAGAAGTGGAGAATGTTCATTGCATAGAGTGAGTAATCTCCTATATATTTGAGGTTGGAGGATGGGACTGCATGTTGAAAGTCGTCATGGCTCACGTCTATCGGTTTGTCTGTGAAGAACAAGTGTGTTTGTCGTCTTGTCTATCGAAGGAATTATTTTTTGACTTAACTAATTTGTTTTAGTTTTGGTTAAAAAGTTGTTAGAGTTTGGTAAGAATCACCCAATATATTTTGATTGGGGTATAGCCATTCGCCATTGGGTTGAGTTCCCACCATCGTATTGTGGTTGCTTATTTCTCTGTCTAGGGACGAGTCTTCTACTTGATATATTTTAATTAAGATTAATAATATCTTCCGTTAGCGTTTTGGCACACACTTAAATCAACGTAAATTTTTTAAAGAAACTTCTTTAATCACATAATTGTAAATTTTGAATAGCAAAACAAGCATTCAAAAAAATTTTGAGTCTCCCTTAATTTGGTTAAAAATTTGAGTAAAATTTAATCTCATATGAGTTTAAGTCAAGAACCAGAGCGAGTTCTAAGGACTTTTACTCAAATTTTAGTTTTAGCCCGAGGCCCTATTCCGCTAAGGTTCTTATTTTTTTAGTACTTATTATTTTTCGCTTTGCGAGATAAATCATTTTTTCACAATACATCACCTTTAAATCAAAAAATAAGTATGTATCTAGTTAGTGGATGAACCAATTAAAAGGGTAAGGGTTGGAGATGGTACTATTTGTTAATAAATACGAACCTAACTTGGAAACGAAAAGAAAATTTTAAAAAAAGCTGAAAAATAAGTTTCTTGTGTTATTTATATTTTCGTCTGTAGAATTTGTTTAATCTGCTGGTAAAAAAAAAGTTTGCTTTGTCCATTTTTAGCGTCCTATTGAATTGAATTGAATTGAAGTAAAATTTAACTCGAAATTTTAAAAACCAAGAAACGAAAATATAATTACGTAAGCGTAGGGTAAGGCCAACCAACATGCCTAATTATCGGGTTTAAATTCTGAGAGTGGTCTCAAGAGGCAAGGAATGGAACCCATGTCATTGTTCCACTTCTTTAAGTTTGAAACTATAAGAGTAAATCATTTGGATTTGTTCTTTGGTTCTTTTACCAACTTCTGTACTGTTTTTGGTTCTTTTTCTTTTCAATGAGAAGAGGGGGAAGGATTTCACTGGAAACTCAAACCTTGCAACCCTTCAAAAATGGGAACGTACAGTAGGGTAAATCAGAAATACTGGAAGGGCGCAGGCCAAAAGGCTAAACAAAAATGCATTCAAAAGCAATGAGGGATTAGACATACATGATACATTAAACTGCTATTGCCTTCTGGTTCCCAATCTTTTCCATTTCCATGGGGAGCCTGAAGTTGTGTTATTCTAGAACACTAGTCACATCCATCCTATCTTGTACACAGCTTTTACCTCTCCTTTCCGATCCATTTCAGAATTACCCATCTGTGCTTCCCAATTTCGCGATAGTTATTCACTAGCCTATTTACCCCTCTCGGGGTTCTAAGGCCCGTTGCTTGCCAGCCTTCCACGAAAAATGGCAACGTTTGGCAAATTGGTATTACAATATGCTTCAATGTGATTCTGCTGATCGATAATGAGACCAGTATTCCTTAACGAGCTGCCCAAACAAAGAATCCTCTCTCTGCATTAGATTCATCGGCTCATCATACTCTACCAATTTTCCTGCAAAAAGAACCAAAGCATTTGCTTCTGAACTTTGAAAAGGGTCCAAAACAAAGAGTTGCAAGCTAGTAATAGGAGCAAGAACCTAGGACACGGCACAAACACGACACGCCATTTTGACGATACATGTTTTATATACATTTTATTTGTTACTTATTTACATATTTTCTTTGTAGATAACAGAAAACATATAATCATGATTTACATTTAACCTCTATACCCAATCAAGGAAAAAAGTATCCCATCAATGCCAATGTTATGGAGACAACTCATCTAGAAGAATGTTACTTAACTTGATGAATGTGAAAACCAAGATCAATAGATACAGACCTAGTCTCTATCAGCATTTTATCATTGTACCCTGTTACGTTTTTCAAACTTGTACTATTTCTAATCTCAGGGTTGTGATGGACACACATGTCCCCCAAGTATCAAAGAGTGGGCTCCTGACAAAACACAAAATAGTAGGACATGTCTGGGGGACTGTCCGACACGACACTTGATTTTCTTAGAAGTGTCCGTGGTTCTTAGTGGAGGATATTATAAGGAGAGGAGTTGAAGTAACAAAAACTAACCATCACTAATGGCTAGAACCATTGTGCAATCCATAACGGTTGGGATCCTATGGGCCACTGTGATCACAGTGCAATCAGCAAATTCAGTCCTGATTGTTCTTTGAAGAATCAAGTCAGTTGCATTGTCGATTGATGCAGTTGCTTCGTCAAGAACCAATATCTTGCTTCTCCTCAAAAGGGCACGGCCCAAACAGAACAGTTGCCTCTGTCCCATGCTCCAGTTTGAACCATCTTCCATAACTGAAATAGCAAGAGGGCTCACCGATTAGTAGATAAGTAGAGAAGGTAAAATGGACCCTATGACTGCGTTTGCATCATAAATTTGTGGATGGAAAGGAAAAGGCAATGGAAAATGGCAGGAAGACAAAGGAATAAAGTTGGCTTCTTCACTTCATCATGTTCTAATCTTTCTCTTATATTTTCCTTTCCCACCCTAAAACAATGATCCAAACACAACCTAGGTAGCAAAAGAATTGCCTTCTTACCCAATGAGTCGAGGCCCAGTTCTTTCTCCTGAACAACTTCACCAAGCTGACACTTTCCAAGAACCTTGTGAAGAAACAAATATATATCACGAAATTGTTAATTCCAAACTAATATGCCAATACAGAACACGCACATGCTAGCGCAGCGAAGAGGATTCACATATTACCTCCCATATTTCTTTGTCTGTATGTTGAGATAAAGGATCCAAATTGTATCTCACAGTTCCATTAAAAAGAGTGGGATCTTGAGGTATAATTCCAAAACGAGACCTCAAATCATGAAGTCCAAGCGTCGATATGTCTATTCCATCGACAACAATCTTCCCACCTGAAGGCTCCACTAGACGGAACAAAGCACCTATCAAAGTAGTCTTCCCACTTCCAGTTCTTCCAACGATACCAATTTTGTGCCCTCCTCCAAATGTGCAACTTATCCCACGCAGAACAAGTGGTGCATCTGGCCTATATCTGATCTGTTTTAACATCATATTTTGTTAGTTTCTATGTAACCTTTATGTTAGTTTAAATGTTAATGGATATCTAATTCTACCAGAAAATCTTGGAAAATTAATTTAAATATCACTATATATGAAATTTACCTGCAAGTCTTGAATCTCCACCTTGCCCTTAGAAGGCCAATTGACTGGAGGTCGGTTCTCTTCTATTACTTCAGGAGCTTCACTTGGTATGTGCATGTACTGGTTGAGCCTTTCTACTGAAATAATTTGATTTGCAAGGGTGCACTGGTTTTGAATGGAGAAGACAAGGGACATGTTCAATGAGAGACCGTAGGACAAAGCCATTCCAATAAATCCTGTAATAAAACGAGCTGTGAGAGATCCCCATATCACAGAATAAAAAGCGTGATTGTGTGCCTATCAATCTATTTGATTACTAATACTATGTTACAAAAACAGCGCCACTGTTTCTTTCTTGTTGATTGTGCATCTCTTTCTTCACCATTGGTCTTGAACTACTTACTTTATAGTTTCAGGCACATTAGTCTGTGGCAGCAATCAGTCGGACCCTACCACAGATGACACATAGATGGGACTATGAAACCATGCCTCCACCCCTTCTAGAAGAATATTGCCCCTTACAGCTCTACTTGGGCCTCTCAGCCACAGGCCTCCTTGGCAAGAGGACACCTCGAGATTGCAAGATTGAAGACTTCTCTGAAACTCTAAGGAGACCTCAAGGGGACACTCATCATCATTGGGCTACAAGCCAGGTCTAAGTACATTGTGCATGAAATTTGGAGGATGAGTGGGTTGGAAGCTAGAGTTAGCGAATTGATACGAGGCAACCCCCTCCTCTGGGAGAGTTCCCTGGCTTTGACCTTCCTTCAGATAGACAAAGACGACAAGAACCAACCATTACGGTTAGATCATGGCTGCCCCTGATCTGAGCCTTGTAGTGTGACATCCATCGCGCCTCTGTGCAATGACGCCTACTAACGGCAACACCACAATCTCCACTGAATGTCAGAGACACGTCCACAAACTACGACTTCCACCGGTCATACCCTGCACTGACGCCCACGAGAAACGCCACATGACCTCACGAGAGTGGTCTTCCTATTAATTCATACACATCTATATAAAAGGTACTACACCCCCACACAGGACAAAGAGCCATTCTGGGTTATATTCTCCATTGCTCGGTCCCTCGCTCCAGGTTTCTCCAACAGTCAACATCTCCACAACACTTTCATGTGCTACCCAGTGCCTACCCCCTCTTTCCCTCTGTGTATTTTGTACAATATTTCAGTTGAAAAACAAGGACTCACATGGCACCCCAAGGAAGACCTATTGCGCCCAGATATGCAAGGTCCAGTTTCAAGTGTCAACCGTTAAATTGCTACTTGTATTAATTTTAGATTGTCTTAATCTTGAACATTCTGGTTAGAGAGACAAATAGGTTAGTTTCTATTATTTAAGAAAGCAATGTTTCATAACTTCTGCAGTTCTGCTTTTTAAGTTGCAGATAAGGTTTACCTCACATGGTCTTGAGACTCGAAAGTCATTGACCCACAGACCTCCATACTCCATGACTTCGTTGGATTCTACTCTATATGTTTCTCTCTCCATTTCTTCTTTTCTTTTAATTCGAACCTATGTCATGACTCCACTTTACAGAAGACAGAAAACAATAATACTTTCATCTTGATATTCACAATAAATTCGTTTGGGATGTCCAAATAAAACCTGAAAGAACAATTAGAATAACACCCACCGGAGCTGAAAGTTCCAGGAGGAAGCAAAACCATGCAGAGTGCTGATGAGGAGAGAACACTTGCACTTAGTATTCCAAGCCGCTGGATCAACCACTCATTTGCAGCAAAAGTGTGGAAAAAGGGACTAGCATTTATATCAATTAGGTCAAGATTCTTTGCAAAGAATCGACCCTCCTCCTCAAATGCTCTAATCGTCATGCATCCTGCTATTGATTCAGCAAGATGATTTGCTACGAAAGACTTGGTTGTGCCATTTATCCGCATCAATTCTTTTGCAGAGGAAAAGTAGTATCTCTGTAAAAAAAAATCCAGTTTCCAACAGAATTAGTGGTTGATCACACATTAAAGTTTTATCAAAGTATATTCAATTTGTTTTCTACTCTTTCCTTGATCCAACAGGATTAACATTGCAACCACTCCTATGTAATACTCTATGACTCTGTAATCACTCAACTAAATACTTCAAATTTACATATAATATAATTGGCGAGAGAGTAATCATATATATTGGGATGGGGACGAGATTTCATTACTTAAAATAATGAGTCTTTTTCTTTCTAGTTTGTTTAGCTGAGAGTCTAGGGAGTTCAAACCAATGCTTGACCAATTCATTGATATGCTAGATATTTTTGGCATTTAGAGCGATGTATAGGTTAAGTTTTTTTTTTTTTTTTGTCTCGTCACTTTTTCATACTGTTGGCATTTTGGGCTTTCGTTCTTATCCGTCTTTTGTACATGGGTGGCATTCCCTTGATGCCTTTTCAATGAACTTATAACTCATAATAATAAAAAAGAGTAAATTTTTTTTTACTTGTGAAATTCTTTGAACTGCTTATGGAATGATGTTCTATACTTTCTCACTTTCATATATACAAACAACTGAAACAAGGACTTCCCCAACTTGATTGTTTTCTAATTTTTATTTTGAATCATAAGAAACACTTATTGCTAAACTATTCCTAAATCTCCAATTCATCAATGTGTCTGTAGAAAGTTAACACGTTGATTCGTCAAATCATGTAATATGTCGTTGCATACTATAAATATCTCATGTTGCTGAGTTAAGAAAATAAATTTCCATAGACCTTTCAAGAATTACCTGTAAGCGAATTGCCAAAAACAACATTGGAATGGAGACAAAGAGGACTTGCCAGGTAACTACAGCTAACACTGTAAGATTAGCATAAGAATTTGTGGTAGCTCCAACACAGAAGACGAAGCTAAATGGAATATCAATATCCACAATACTCAAATCGGCTGACACCTACACATTGGAAAATAAAGGTAAAGAAAGAGGAAAGATCATTCTCAAGTCCAACAGATATAAACTATGTTTGAGATACTTACCCGACTCAGTATCCTTCCCAAAGGCGTAGAGTCATAAAATGACATGGGCGCACGGAAAAGGGAGTTTAGGAGCTGTGAAAACAAAGATTTTGAGGATTGCATACCCAAATAAACTGTGGACAGAGATCGAACGAGCAAAAATATTGTTGACGAAAATCCAATCACTAAGTAAACAATTATCAATCTCAATGTGCTAACATGAGGATTATCAACATTGGCAGCCATCCAAGAGTTCTGTAGTATCTGACCAATAACGAATGTAAGGTGACAGAGCCAAGCCACCGAGAAATAAACGTAGCCTTTGTTCTGATTCAAGTACTGTATGTAAGGCTTGATACCAGTGTCTCCTACTTCTCTCTCTTCCAGTTTAATCAACTGATCACCTCCAGATGCTTTAGGATTCTTTTCTATAAGAGTCTTCCTTATCTCTTTAACTGGGGTTTCCCGCTTCTGGGAAGGAGCTACCTCTGCAAGCTTTTCAGCCCCAGCTGTCTCTTTGTGTGCGTTGACTAGGTCCTGAAATTCTTGACTTGAAGCGAGTAGCTGATGATAAGATGCAGCATGTAGAATTTCTCCATCCAACAACAACTATCAAGAAAAATGGAAAATGTAACAATATTTAGGCTAAAAGTGATGAATGTTATAAATGTCATAATGGAACTCCCTTTGGAAGAAAAAGGAAACCTTCACTTGGAATGCACGTAAAATGACTTGAGTTCCCTAAATATGTGAATTGCGCTATCCATCCCTCGTTTCATGACAACCAGAATGATAAAAATAGTTAAACAATAAAAAGAATAGCTGCTCTTTTCCAAAGACTTTGGAGCCTTGGAGGCATTCATCTGAGTCATATAAAAGCTTTTGAGGTATCCTTCAAGAAAAGGAAAGTCCTGGGATTCACTAAAAGGAGTAGTTGGTAGGTGAACGTTCGTTCAAGCAAAGGGAGGACTGAGAGAACTCCCTGGATGGTTCAACGGTCAACGAGCTTTGACTTCATTGAGCTTCAAAGCATTCCCGCTCCCTTTGCAATCCAATCTCCTTTTTACCACTGGCCTAAGACTGAGCAGACAGGACTAAGCTGAGGGTCTTTCCTATTCTACTGGTATCGTGAGTAAATGGACTCTTGCTTGGCATCATGGTCGAGCTTAAGCTTCATGCTTTCCATTGGTGGTATGTATGGTATTCCATCATCAGTCAAGCATCTGACATCAATCGCTTCCCTAATCTAGTGGATTGCCACCTTTAATAAGTCTTTCTTCTCCCGTGATGAGCTTAAGTGCTAATGTGGTCTGAGGGAAAGGATTTCTTCTTGTCTGCTTAGCTTATTCTTTGATCTACCCTACCACATTTCCAGTCAATGCTGCAAGTGGTCATAGATCAGCAGTAGGCTTTAGCTTTAACAATGAAGTGAAAGGCTTTACTTTAAAATATAAAGGCTTTTTGCCTTGTCCAGCACCATAGGTGGGCACTAGCGCACTAGACCGGTAACAGAACCAAAACTCTTCTTCTTGTCCAGCTGGATGACAGCCAGTCAAGACAGATTTGTCAATGGTTTTGTTGCTTTGGAAGTTGCAAAACATCCCCCAAGTACACTTTGGGAGACTATAGATAAGAAAATCAATCTCATGACAGTCAAATCACCAGGAATGGTTAAAATCACCAGGAATGGTTATGTTGCTGGGCATGGCAATAAATATGCAACAGTTGATATTAATACGGAATTATGCTGTACTACGAGAATCTCCATATAAAGTCTTCCACAAATTTCATGTCAATGTTGATAAAAAGAAAGCAAACTATAGGAAAGGGAAGTGACACTCGGAGCTGTAACTAAGAAATAAGACAATGTTGAAGTGTCACCATTTCCCAGAAAAGATCAGCAAGCAAACAAACAAACGTCATAAGGCAATGGTGTATTGTCATCATTGGATGATCCAAAACCAATAGCATAACCCCTAATGTGTTACAAATTACATGCAATTTAATAACCACAACTTCCCAAGTTGTTATAATACATCCTGAGTTGTTATAATTCAACACGCTCAACTCCGTCACCTTATGTGACAGCACCAAGAATTCGGTGAAAATAACTTACGAAACAGACTGTAGAAGAAAGTGGCAAGGGGAAACTGCACATACCAAAACAGAATGGAATGCAGGAAGGAAATCCACTTGGTGGGTCACAAGTAAGACTGTCTTCGTTGAAAGCGCTCCCATTACATATTCCTGCCACAACCAAGTGAGCTTGCAACAAAGCTGCCAATAACAATAAAATGCAATAATGCACAGTATGACTAAAAGAAAATAGTTACATTGAATAGGCTGGTTGCAGTGTGTGCATCCACGGCACTGAATGGATCATCCAAGAGATATATATCAGCATCCTGATACAGTGCACGAGCAAGTTGGATCCGCTGCTTCTGACCACCGCTGAGATTAACTCCTCTTTCCCCTATTTCTGTGAGATCTCCATGTGGTAGCAACTCAAGATCCTTCACCAAGGAACACTTCTCTAATGTTTCTTGGTATCTCTCACTATCCAAGGCGGACCCAAATAAAATATTATCTTGTATACTTCCAGTCTGGATCCATGCTGATTGAGAAACATAGGCAATAGTTCCATATACTCGAATCTGTTAATAAATATCAAATAGAACCACTTTGGTCATTGATATCAAAATTCTCGTAACTTCTTCAAAGAGGGGATCAAGATTATCCCCAAACATATTACACAATCATATGAATTCATAGCGCATGATTAGAAAAACAAGTAATACAGTTGTTAGGAAGTTAAGAAGTACTCATTAGCTATAAATAAAAAGGGAGTAAGCAGCAAGCTACTTACAGCTCCCTGGGTATTTGGAACCTCTCCAAGGATTGCTGCCAGAAGAGTTGATTTGCCCGACCCAACCTCTCCGCATATAGCCAACTTTTCGCCAGGTCTAACATCTAAATGAATATTTCTAAGAGTGGGCTTCGCTGGATTCACTTCCCAAGAAAAATTAGCAGATTGGATGGAAATGGCATGGCTTTTTGTTTCTCTGTTGCTCTTTTGGCGGACATTTGCATTCTCTAGCTCAGGTGCCTCAAGAAACTTCACAATCCTGGAGAATGCAACTTTTGCTTGAATGGTCACCCCAATCACATCCGGAATACATCGCACAGGGTCCTGAACAAGTCGTAAAGTTGCCACAAATGTGAAAACATTACTAGCATACAAAGGAACTCCGAGAAAGTAGCATGCTGCAAAAGTGGCAGTTGAAACCAATACGGGAGATGTCCAAAAGAGAAAGCCATTGTATGATTTACGCAACTGAACTGCTAATAACCACTTATATTCCACATTCCTCAAGTTTTTAATGACGTTCTTGAAATGATTTTCCCACGCATATAGTTTCAACACCTTCATGTTCACAAGAGCCTCTTGACTAGCCTTTAGCCGCTCATCTTGAGCCACCATGAGCTTAGACTGGAATTTATGCTGTAATTTAGCAAGAGGAGCGTTGCAAAGCACTGTGAGAATTATCACAACCATGGAGGCAACTGTAGCCAACCCTACTGCTCGGTATAGGATTATCAAGGCAAAACACAGCTGGAGGCTAGTTGTCCAAGTTTGATGAAACCAAAAAGGGAACTCTCCTATCCGATAAGCATCCACAGTAACATAGTTTGTTATCTCACCAACTGAGTGCACCATCTTAGCAGCATTTGATAGTTTTAATTGCTTCTTATAAATGGCTGCTGTTAACAAAGACCTCACTTTCAGACCCACAAGTCTACTACGGAAGTACCACTGTCTCTGTGCCAAGGACTCTAAGCTCTTTGAAAAGAAAAGGGAGATGGCTAACACATAACCCTCATATTTAAAACTTTCTTTTCCTTCAGCTACCTCAATAAAAGCGTTAAGAAGCAGGGGACCAGCAGATACAGTAACTATCGTCAGCAGCGCAAAAAATCCAGACAGCAAAATGTCATTCCAATGGCATAAAATTAGTGTCTTCAACACAGACGGTTGGGATGAGGGATTCAGTCGTTTTTGCTTATTGAATTGTTCTGTGAATAGCAAGTAACAAGCTTCGGCACGATCTTCCTCTCGCAATTTGGGTATGTCTTCATCCTCAAGAGTTTTCTCCTTGCCCCTTGTCATCAATGGATTCAACCACCAAAAGGACATCTTACTGAAAAAGTTAGCTTTTGAGAAAGGAGTAACAGTGACAACAGACTCAGATTTACTGTTGCCATTGACCTCACCATTCAATGGGGCATACAAAATATCGTCAATTTCTTCATATTTGGAGCCCTTGTAAGTGCATAGCAACAATAAGCTTGCTCCAAGAAATGACAATACATCCAAAGCTACCTTAATGGACGCTTGTTGGATACTTATAGCAGAAGAAAGAGATAAACCACAAGAAATTCCAGCAAATAGGAAGGCAACAATTGATAAAAGCTGCGATGAAGCTTTTGGAAAATGATTTCCCCTTAGGCTTACGGTTATGCCCACTGACAACCATGTTAACCCCTGAACTAAAAGTAGTAACAACCAATGCAAAGGTAAAGCTATATTGGTCAGCCTCAACATCTCCACTACCACCCAGATAGCCAAACACAAGTATATCACTCCCAAAACACCATTGAAAATGGCAGACATAATCTGCAAGCGCGTATGGCCATGAAATAGGGCTCGCATGTATCCTGATTTTGATGATTTCCTCTGAATGATATTGAATAAGAACATGACCATGATCAGCATATCAAAACCAATAATCATCGCGTGGTTCATACAGGATGAAGGTTGTGTTACAAGCTTGAAGTCAGTGCTGCAAGGTCTTTCCATACCAGCTGAACAATCAGATTCCCCACAAAACATAGCCCATAGGCCCTCCATTTCTTTTGTTAACCCTCTTGCCCAGCAAAGTCTTCACTGCATACAACAATTGATGTGTAAGGCTGGCAATTACATCCCCTGGATAAGTCGAGAGTCTAACTAGAGTAAATGAGAGACAGCGAAATCAAACTCCTTTCCGCGAAAAACTTAAAAGCAGTGCTGAATGGTCATCCCGTGCATCAATGATGAAGTTGGTATGATGGTAGCACCATAGCATTCAATTTCCCTTGTTTACACAATTAGAAAAATGAACACAAAAGGAAAGAACGCAACTTCAATTGTCAAGATGAAAAATGTGAAGCAAAGCTCCATAGAAGCTTCAATGGTTGGCTCATGGCAAAACCTAACTATTAAACTAACCCGGAATACAGGTGCTAAAGGGCATACCTCAGAAAATCAAAAGTGCCAAACTACCCTATTACAAGGCAGTCATAAAAGGAAACTCTAGGAGAGGAACAACAAAAGAGGTACCAAGCACAGCTAAGACAATCCTGTTTCTAAATTAAAAAACTGTTTCTATGAGCCTTTTGGGTGGAAAATATGTTAAAAATTCCAACGAAGGAACCCAATTAAGAACAGCCAATGCAAGTTGTTGTGCATGGACATCACATCCATTCTCATAACATGATCTTTAAAGGTGTGCCAATCAAAAAACATATCTTTAAAGGTGTATCAAAAGAAACCAAATCATGCACTGCAAGTTCAAAGCAAAGTATGCGTTTTCCGTCCGCTAAACTAAATGGACCTCGTGGTAATGGTAATGATCAAGTTATTTTCTGCGAAATGGTATTTAATATGGGCTCTAGTCCATAGCTGAAATGCTTGTTCGTTTTGGGACTCCAAAACCCTTGTTCACGGTCCCAGTAAATTTTATCTATTTCTCCGCTCGTTATCCCAAAACCACCCTCAAAACCCAAATCAAACAGGAGATCCGCAATGCTTTTGGGAAATACAATGGAAAAGAAAAAAAAGGAGACATTCTTCTAAACTCTAAAGTTAACAACCCCAGCAAACAAAAGATAAACAAAAACGAAAGCAAAGAAGAGAGAAACGGTTTGGGCAAAAAAATAACTTCGAGAAACGCATGCAACCGTACATATCATTCAGAGGGCAAAACTGACCAGAAAGAAGCACGAAACCAGAAATCTCCGCGAAACCCAAAAGGGTTTATCGAAGCGCATTCGAGTATCTGGACATTGAAGTGGGTTTGGCCGACAGATTTTCAAAATGTCGACGAGAGTTGAGTTGTGGGTAGTAGGCGGTGTTTTCAGAAGGAGACGAGAAGGTGGTCGACGGGAGTGGGAAACATAATTAATGCAAGTACTAATAATTGGCTGGCGCGTGTGTGTATATATATATAAGGCGTGAAGAAGATGGGCACGGGACTGGATGGAGGGCAGCCTCACTGGCAAGTGTGAAACATATCGTCACGGCTCACGTCCCTGGGCGATGGACATGTGTTGTCGTCTTTCTAATACTAGTAGTAGGAGTAGTAGTCTACCATGTTTCTCGCCATCACAAATTTGTAGGTAGGGTCTTTTTAGTATTTGTTTTCGTTTTGTTTCTATTCATGTGGAAAGTCAGGCTCCTCGAAATCGGGCTTAGAGTCAAACTGGTTATTTTAAGAGCAATGAAAGGTATCCCGGAAAATATATACCGAAATAATTATGAACACGCTAATAAAAATCGACTTCATAAATATCTCTAAAAATCTATTCTGAATTATTTCAGGGCTTTTTTTTATTTGGTACCCGGCACTTTCGTTATTTTATTTTAAGAGCAAAAGATGAAGTTGTGGAATGAAGTACTTAATAAAAAAATAAGAATCATACCGGAACAGAGCCTGAATTACCTAATCAGTCTACTCATTGAATTACCCAGATGATATTTTTTCGGCTCTCTCCGGATGACATTACCCGGAACAGGGCCTGAGGTTTTGAGTTTGACCCTCGCGTCAAGCCGCTCTATACATCACATCTCGTGAATGGACTCTAACCCAAATGGCATTTTCGCTCTTGTTTGGTTTGAGTTTTGTGGGAGGTTTTTGAGAGTAATAAATAAACAAATATAGATAGAGAAAATTTATTGAAAACCGTGCCTTTCTGAGACCTCAAAACGTACAAGACCGACTCTCCAAAGATCAGCTGGGAGATCTCGAGTTTGACTCTCGCATTAGGCAAGGTAGTGTTTCACTGTTCCCCTAGATATATAGATATATATTGATGGAGTATAACTTCTCCCAACATTTGAAAAAAAAACACACAAAATTTAATGATATTCATAAAAATTTAATGAAGTAATTTTACTGGTAGATTCACATGTTCTATTAAAATAGTAATCTTTTTAATTTGCTTTTACACCATTTAGAAGTTCTCACTCAGATCTTTTGGACAGCATAAAAAAAATTTTAAAATTATTACCAAACATGCACTTTTTAAAAAAAAAAAATTACACAGAATTTCAAGTGGAACAAAAAATTATAGGACGGAGGGAGTAAACGTTGAATTTAGTAGCCATGCTCACGAAATTCCCCCGTGCAAAATTCCAGAATATTTCAAGAAATGACATCTCGGTTAATGCGAGATTCCAAAACTATTGGAACTCTGCATCTAAATTAAAATTAACTCGATAAATGGGGCAGGCAGAAATGTGTGGAATAAAATTGTGAACCAAAATAAAGATCGATTTTCTACGGTCTTAAATCTTGTATTTCTTGTATGTTAGCTTACGTACGTGTATTGTATTATGTTTGTTAGTAATCAAGTCTCATAAACATCCAAAAATATAGGCTCCGTTTCCACTAGCAAAAAATACTAAAAATTTAATGTTTCCATTAACAAAAAAGTTGTCAATAAAAACTTTTTTTGCTACAGTAATTCTACTCACAAATCCATCAATAACGTATTCACTACTAGAAACAACTTGACATTTCTCAATAATTTATTCACTACCGAAAACACCTAACAACATTTTAACCACAAATAAAAATTTACAAATTTTTTACTATCAAAAACACCCCATGGCCCGTAGTTATCATTGCATTCATGCCAAACTCCTCGGTGCATGCATTTGACTTTATATCATGTTCTGAACATCTCATTTATTCAAAGTCACTATATGCGTTTTCCTTGTCCGTCATCCAATAATTAACGAAGTGAAAAGCTTCTTTACAGAGCTTTCCGTAAAGAAAGTTTACGGAGCTCAATCTCAACTGTCTAAAAGTGTATTTGATCTATTAGCGGTAATAGATTTTTGTATAGATTATTTTTAATCAATCCAGACTATTTAAAACACTTTTGAACGGTTGAGATTAGTGCTTACGTAAAAAGTATCTCTCATTAAGGAATCGGAGTGCACAAAACAAGACAATACAAGGCCGCCTGCCATTATTTGGATGTGATGTGGGTTTGAATCATAATGGAGTACAAGTTTGTTGAGGCATCCAATCCATTATATTACACTTTATTCTCCATGATTTAGGTCGGATATTTTTTAGCTTTTCGATGTAATTTTTGGAATCAACCACTTGTCTCGATGAGAGAAAAAAAAAGTATAAAATTGTGGATTGAATTTAAATAATATTTGTATAAGACGACAAATGTACGGTTGTCATCTTTGGTGAATGTTATTTTTGTCTTTGATGAATTTTATTTTTTGATCCTGGTCATAAATCTCTCTGCTAGTATAGAGTAGTGTAAGTTCTCAATAATAATAATAATAATAATAATAATAAAAAACAACAAGGACTTACGTGAGTTCGATCTCCTAGTTTAGTCAGGTGTTTAAATATTGTCATATGGGGCCAGGGGCTATTTAGTCATGCACTTAGATAATACTATATCATCAGAGTGGCATGAGCTAATTTCTCTCTCATCTGAATTATTCTACACTCATTCAATGTTCAAATTTCATTCGCCGGTTCATATATTTTGGAGGTTCAAAGCGAATTTTTTATATTGAACCCCTTACATATTTATGAATTTCTTAAAACAATGATAAAAGTTCAAAAATTAAACAAAAATCAAACTAAAAGGATACAATTATGACAATATAAATGTAAAAAAATATGATTGCAAGAGTTTTTGAAGAAAATAAGATACAATTGTGTTTTTATTTGGAAACATTCTAATATTAATATATAAGTTACATTACAGTGGAGTCTCAATTTTAGATCAAAATTCGGGGGCCGAAAGCGGTTGCTTCTCTCGCCTCCCCTATGAGCTGTCGCTGCGTAATTATCTTACTCTAATCAAATATACTATGGTTGATATCTACTCACAATCTGATTCATACTCTCATGTCCACTCTAATATCTCTATCTACAATATCATATTTGTTTTAATTCGTCCAATGAATAATATGACAACCAAATGACTCCCAGGAGTATGTGTTAAAAGAGAAAAATCTTGTTTACGGAGGTGCTGTAAACAAGTGTTTATAACACTCAATCGTGACCTTCCAAAGTGTTTTCAACTGTTGAGATGTTAATGAAACCTTTCTTTCTGGGGAAAAGTTAAACTTTTTCCAACAAAAATTTCATTAAAATTCAGACTGTCCAAAACACTTTTGAATTGCTGTGATTGGTTGGTGCTGTAAACAGCCTATTTACAGCACCTCCTTAAATAAGACAATCTCGCGTTAAAAACATGTGTTAAGTTTGAATTTTGGTAAGGTTACTAGTTTACCCGTTAAGCACCTCCTGATTGTTACTCGGATCAATCAAGCACCTCCTGATTGTTACTCGGATCAATCAATTGGATACATTATTTGTCCGGAATAGCTAATCCCATTTTTGGCAAACACATACACCCAGACTATATAATAATCCCGCAAACTAAATAGTCCCACTGCGGCCAAACTATTTATGGTCACCCCTAACTTTAATTGTTCATAATTAGTCCACTCCTCGAATTATCCTTTCCACGAGTTCAAGAAGTGATTTAATTTTATTATGTGGATCTCCTTGTTTTTTATTTTGGATCGAATATCGCCAGAAAGTGGATGGCAGCGTAAGGGCGAAAATGACCCAAGAAATAATGGCGGTCCCTCTGCCCAACCAAAGTAGTAGCTAATTAGAACTGTACCACATAAAATTAATTGGTGTTGACGTACCATACCAAAGATTTTAAAGGATAATATGTTTTCACACCCCATAAGTTACTATCTGCATCCTGAAAGTGCAGTGCAACAATCAATCCCTATGTCTATGTGCAATTGATTTTCGCACTTCACTTTGCAACATCAGAATTGCATTCGTTAATATCCCAGTGCAACCACATAGACTCTTTTCGGTTATGCTATGTTGGGGTTTTTTTTGTAAATTCTTTAAAATATGATATACCTCCCTCTGATACCATGTTAAATGTCCAACCAATAAGCTTAAGCTATTAGGCCGGGTAGTCTCAATATAATACTAAGTGATCACCTATTTTTACAGCCAATGTGAAATTGTATTTATTTTACCATTCGTTCAAAACTTTTTCTAGATGAAGTTTAGTAAAAGAATAGAGCTGTGTGCTCACATAACAAATGAGCATGTGGCGTGAATTTAATTTTTTTTATCCTCCGTTAAAGGAGATGAATATTACCCTCCTTCCTATTGATTGAAATGGTGTGGATCGCATTACAAATTGAGTCATACTTATCAAAAAGTATATTGCAAGGGTGAGACTTATAATATTTTAACCAATAAAAATAGAGGTAACGTTCACTCTCTTTTAAAGAAAGGTGAACAAAATTACACTCGACGTCGCGCACACTATTTTTTTACTAAATGGAACTCAGCTGAGCGAGGCGGATGAGAATATGCGATGCGACAAGAAGTAGATGCTCTTTCATCAACTAGCAAAAGAATATATTTGCAATTTGGACGTGAAAGCAAAGGACCGAACCTCAGGCTCAAGTGGCAAATAAAATAGAGATGAGCTAAATTCAAACGTTGAGTTCAAAATTTTGCAGACCAGACCAGACCAGACAGCAAAAGAAAAATTACTTGTAAATTTTATAGTCCTAGCATGGATGGCGTCTCTAATTGGATCGGGAAAGACAATAGTTGAGATGCGCAAGTTGGGCCCGACCGAGGCCCTCCAATAATTGAAGCTGGGATTTGATTAAATCAACAATTATTTTACTAGGTTTTTAGTTGGGTTGGCAGGAGCTTATTACGTCTCCCATGTGGGACTTGGATCTTATTCCATTATTATAGTACTACTATTATTTAATTAGGTTGACTGGACAGTATACATGTTCGAAATTGATACCGCACGCCAACAAACAACACATGCACTAGCCAAATTGAACAAGGATTCTCATTCTGGGATGGGATATGAAAGTGAAAGGAGGCTTTAGTCCACCAAGTGGACTACACTGTATAGTGCATTCAATCTGACCGTCTATTTTTGTACAAACGGTTTGGATTTAATTCGAACATTTATAAATTCTAGCCGTCTATTGTTCGGATAAAAATCTAAGTCATTTATCACCGAGATGAACGACTGAATTAATCACACTACACATGTAGTACGAGATGCACAACAGCACCCCGGGTCCCCCCTCCCGACAACAACAATGATTGATCATGACATGACCAAAATCCGAGCATGAAGACGCAATTGGATTCCAAGCTTTTTCAGAAAAAAAGTCAGCTTTGCCTAGTAGCATTGGTGAACCTTTTGTCATGGCAGTGGTAATTTTGAAATTGGTCCAAATGATTTGTGATTAAAGCCGGTCCACGTTTCTGTCGAGTCATTTACATTCTTATCTCAAAAGATAGTTGTAAGAAAGGGGTGTTTCGGTAGTGAATAAGTTGTGAGAAAAAAAAATTGTAGCAATTAAGTTAAATGTTTTCGGTAGTAAATATGTTGTTGAGAAATGTTAAAATTATTTTCGATTGTAAATAAATTATAAATGAATTTGTGAGTAAAAAAGTTATTGAGAATTAATTAGTGTGATCAACATATTAAAATGCCAAAATTTATCGATTTAAGTGAACGACATGTTAAAAATGCATCCCTTTTATTTTCTTTCAAAATATTAAGGTCAGGTCACCAAAGAATCATGATTGGCCTTATGCCCGTTACAATAAAGAATAGTACTCCACTACCTTCTTCTTTTGGACCACTAAAATTTGTGACTCTCAAAATTTTGGAATTAAAACAAAAAAGAGTTTGATCTGCATCACTGACTAATTTCTCACCGATCAACAGGACGGAGCGTCGCAACGCAACCCGTGACAAAACTAGAGCCGGCCGAGGTGACAATTGCGTTATATATTCGTCCTTTTTTTGTCTTTATTTTCGTAAACTTACAGTTTTTATATTGTTCGCACGTTTCAATTTTTTTTGTTACAAAATTCATAATGTTCTTTTTGTTTTTTGTTTTTTTAGTACAAAGGAGATGTGAAAATCTATTGTCTTACAAATACTAGGATTTTGTTGGAACATTTTCATCACTCCCTGCGTCATCTCAACTTCATCAAGCCAACCCAAACCTAATCACGCCGAGCCTTCCACTTTCCTTGCCACACTTTTCTACGGTAAATTCCAAGGTTCTCATTTCTCAATCAGAAAAGGAGAAGGATTTATTAAAGCAGAAAAAGACATGGAAATCATGTTTTTTCAGAAAATCATTACATGGACCCAGTTGTGACCACTTTTGAAGTTGTAATTCCCACGGGCTAACCCTACATATGGGGAAGTTGTAACCGAGGGTGATCATGTCTGGTTGGAAAAAGGCTTTAATAGGAGTAGTTTTTTATGGAGTGATTGACTGAAAAGGTGAAAAGATAACTTTTGGTTTTTGTATCTGATAAATAGGTGGCCCGTGACATAACGCAAGGCGGCTTGTTCGAGCTTTTTCTTAGCTTCTTAAAATAAAAAATTCAGTTTTGATTATAATTTTTTGATTCATCTCGTCGAGAGAATCTAATGATCCATACAAATTTAACGCAAAACTATCAAAACATGATTTTTTTTTTTTAAGAAAAAAGAGAAAGTAGAAGAAGCCAAATTAGACAATTAAGTGAGTTTGATGCAAGCATACCCTAAACTTTAAAAAGGATATTTATTGACTTGACTTGTCGACCTGATATGCAAACAGGTTATTAAATCGCATTATGAATTATCGTCTGATCTGTGTTTAATTTTCAACTCTCACTCAAGCAAAAATTTAAGTATTAGGTAGTGATTAGAGGCAGACCCATAATAAAACTACAACACATTAGAGTTACAGCAGTATTTCACTTTAGTCTATTAATTTTAAAAACCATCAATTTGAACCTGGCTCTTCTGTTTATGTCACATTGTAGTCCATCAAAGAGAACGCTTTAACTACAGGGACCGAGTATATCACGGTAAAACAGATAATTTTGACATAAATTAATACTAATTTTTTTGGACTTTGAGAGCTTATTTAGTGGGCTAGAGGTTCCACCCCAAGACCATTAACCCCAAAAACTTCTGCGAAGTTGATTGGGACCCTGCTAAATTTTGTGATAGATAATAAGAAGGGAAAATGACAGCTAAGGAAGTATTTTGATAATTAATATCTGTCAAAAACATTTTCAGTATTAATAAATGTTCTTAGCATGTTCTTGGCGGGTGTTAATTATCAAAACACGTTCTGGGCCATCATTTTCCCTAATAAGAATCATAGTAGAACGTTACGTGACCGTGCTCCGGAGCTAGCGTCAAATATTCTGCTTTGAGGAGTCGTAAATTGTCTGATAACACTCTTGGAAATAGCCTCAAGAATTCACGATATAAGCAGCAGCTATCATACCTCCCAAGATCCTGCTGGCCCGAGATCATCCATGGGCTAATAATCATCCGTTTCCTCTCCCATGTTTGACCCATTACGTTCATTAGTAGACTGGCCCAATATTACATATCTTCTATTCTTCTACACGGTTTGGTTACCCAAACCCAAAAAACACGGTTTGTTTATCAAATAGTGCCTCACTTGTTCAACATTGCTTCTTCTCTCCCGTTTCCTCCTCCTCCTCCTCCTTCTTGATCGGATTGTTCTTCTCAAATCAAGAAACAGATAAAGATGGACTACGACTTCAGAAACAGGGCAAACCCTCCTTACGATTCACAAGCCCCTGTTTACAGGCCAACGACAACATCTTCATCATCAACAACCCATACCATGTACGCGCCATCTTCCCTCTACCCTCGGGTCGGTCAATCGGGTCACTCCCTCAACTCTGCCGCCGTCCGTGCCTCCAATTTTCATCACCCCTCTCCTTCCTCCTCTTCTTGTAAGCATCTCTATCCATTTTTCGGTATGTACATCTTATAGGGGACTCCAATTTATTAGGAGTATTATTTTTCGCAATTGGGGGTTGAGAAAATTGGGTAACTTTAGTTCTTGCTAATATGCTGATTTGAGGGTTTAATTACTCTTCTTGGGCAATTGTGGCGTAGGGGTAATTGAGAATCATGGATGTGATGCTAAGATTGCATTGGTTCTTTCCTCTTCTATGCTGTTTAATTGCAAATAGTCACTGTAACATGATTCCAAACCTGTTTTCTTGCGAGTAGAGTGATTTAAAGGATCTAATTGCACTTCTTGAACAATTTTGGCATGTGGGTTTTTGTAAATTATGTATGTGATGCTAAGACTGCTTTGTTTTAATCTAATGTTATTCTACTGCAAATTTTGCAGCTGGATTGGGGATTAGGGTTGCTATTAAACCCGAATATCGGATCACGCCACCTGTGAGTTCTCTATTTGGATGATGAACTTGTATTGTGTTGGCCCTAATTTGCATATGGTCGCTCACATTACTTGATTATGTCGTTTGTATACCATCCATAATATTGCGTAAATTATTTAGATGGGTTTTGTTAAAGCTTCATTATCAATGGGGGATTCTGATTGAGGTTTCTTCCAGTATTTGCATTCTTCGATTCAAATGGGGAACCAAAGTAATGCAGACATTATCATTTTGAGTTCAAAGATATCTAGTGTATTGCTTACGTTATTAATTAGTTCCATTCAGTAGTGATGTATGTTTTGTGGCTTCTCATCGTGTCCTGTACGGCTGTACATGTTCTGCATCAATGTGAAGTCTTTTAGATCTCATACTGTATGGGTCGGTTATCTGACCCTTAGTTGGATGAAGTGGGAGAGGGGCGGGAGCAGAAGTGGGAGTGTGAGCAGGGAGCCCGGGAATGTAGAAGCTCCCAAGGTTGGGAGCGTGAAAGGAATACATACATATATGTCATAGATAATAATGCATGGAATGTACATTTTAGAAAGTACAATCATTTAAGGGGTAAAAATAAGTGCCAAGTCCTCTATAAGTGTAAGAAATACAATATGTGATTTTCTTTTCAAGATATCATGACTTGGGCTAAATATATAAGTTCATCAAAGACCAATTAAAGCCAAGTGATAAATCCCTGCTTTTTTATACAAGAATTGTACAAAAGTTTCCATCTTCGAAAGGTGCGTTCTCCCATCTCAATGGGAGCGGGCTTCCGTCAAGCTCCTTAGTTGGGAGCACAGGATCGCGCTCCTATTGTGGGAGTGGAAGCATTTTAGAAAGCTCCCTGCAACTATGTTCTGACCCTTCCTCTGGGTGGCATTCTCTTAAGGCTTTTTCTAATGGAATTCTTATCATAAGATTAGTCTTTTAAGGGGGGAATATGATATTTCGGCGTTTCTTTCAGCCGTTTTTTTGGCTTGTTTTTTATTCGGCTATGTTGGCTTGTTTATGCATCTGAGACTAAGAGAATTTTATGCTTTGAACTTTGATGTTTCTTGTAGTACTTTCTAAAGATGGAAATCTTTCAGCATCTCGGTTTCATCTGATGTCAGGCAATATATGCATTGCATGTGTTTATTTTTTGGTTATGCGTTAATTTAGCACTTTGTAGTTGCATATTTGATGGTATACTTGATGCAATGTTTAGTTTTTTGTCGTATAATTTAAGCTTAACTGTTATGAGATAATTGGTACGTTCTAATAATTTGTTTAACAACCTCTGTCCTATTTATTTTCTCATTTGTTGTGTAGCCTCAATTGTCCCCACAAGTTGGAGATATTCCCCGAAGCACTTTCCAGTTTGACTTTGAACTGGAAAGGAAGATACTAGCAGAAGCAGAGAGGGATAGCCTCAATTGGACCAGGCTTGGGCTGGAAAACCTTCCTTCTAAAACTGCAGGATCAACGTCTTCTTCGGTTTGTGCTTATACCTTTCCTGGGAGGTTTTATCTTTTGTATTCTAGCTTACCTGATGTGATATCAAAATTAGATCAATTGTTGTGGCCAACTATATCATCGGGTATAATGGAACAAGGTGAATTATTATGGATAACTCTTTACTGTGCCCTATATTTCTGACAAAATGACTTGCTCACTTTATTCTTGACTTTCTTGTTGTAAATTTTTCTTTCAATAGGCAAAAGAAGAAAGATAATTGTAAAATTACCCCTTATGTGTTATGTTGATTTCGCTCTTCATGAATTATTTGAAGTATATATTGCAATGTCAGTGGACTTGGACTTCCAATTGCAGATGGAAAGTGGTATCTATTTGCATGCTTATTTCCCCTAAATAAGCGATTTTTCCATGGTGACTCCTATCAATCTAGAACCCTTGATTAACACCACCAATTCTTTGTCATGGAGGAAATGTAACAGTAAATGATCTTGGTATTGTGACAATTGGAGCATATTAAATATATAGTGCTCTTTAACTCCAAAAGATAGCCACAAATACATGCAAACGAACTTTTTCTTGGTTCTGTAAAGGTGTGCTATTGTGAAAGTATTTTCATCGTAGTTGGGTTCTACACCATTGAGATCTGTGGTTCCTTTTGTCAAATGTTTCATCTTTACGAATTTTATGCCAAGATTTGTTTACATGTTATAGATTTTTTGACACGTTAAACAAATACAAAGAGGCACTTTACTTTGATATGTACGGATACTAGATTGTCTTTTAGCAAGGCAAGTTTGGAGGTCCTATTGGACTTGATTGCCTCTTTGTATTTGTTTTCCACTTGGGGTTTAGTTCCCTTTGTTGCGTAAGGTATCAATTACCTTTCATATTGTTTCTGACAAGTTGTATGTTTTCATAGTTGCACTTTGAACAAAACATGATGTCCCATGTAATTTCCATAAGTAGCTTGCCACTTTTAAAGGTTGAAATGTTCATTGCAGGGCTCTGCCATTGATCCTGTTGTTAGCAAATACATAGCGTCGGGTCTCAGTAGAGAGGCTGTGCCGCTTGCAGTTGCAAATTATGGAGATAATCCAACCAAGGTATTTCCCCTTAGCTATGTTTTAATGCCGTAAATCCCTAGTGGGAATGGGGTTCTGAATCTTCTGATTCCTAGGTACCTAGTATAGTAGTTCAATGCCTGAAGTAATCCCATTAAAATGTTGTATTAGGTCCAGAATCTCATACAAAAACATCTTTGCAGGATGCTTATTAGATTCAGCATTCCTTAATTCCTTATTGACAGATTCATACTAGAATTTAAGATTACCATGGGGGATGGTGTGGTTTAAATTCCTACTTAGTTTGGTAATGTGACTCTACTTTGGAAAGGTCATATTCCTATCTGTCTGAAACGTAGATATTGTCTAGAATCAAATTTCACACACTGCCCCACGGCCCCACCATCCCCACGCCGCCCCCCCCCACCCACCCACCCACCCACCCAATATACCTTACATCCAAACTGAACAGCCCTTCTTGTCTTGTGCCAGAGTTACAGTAGTTTGTGATAGCCTAATGGCTTCTCTATTGTTCCGTGGATGTTATCCATGGGACTAACCTTGGAGGTAGCTTTCTTTCATGTTAGACTTTGATGCTCTATGAGGTTGAAATTCATTAATTTGAGGGCATAACCACTAAGCGTCTCGGTTTGCTGGTCCCCTTGTAGTGCATAATTAGTTCTTCCTCTGCTGTGAGCTTCGCTGTCCATGTTCGAATAGGTCATCAGAATATTAGGTGTTAGTTAACATATATTGTTTGCTTTTTTAGGTGAGGGAATTCGTCAATGGTTACACCCTATTGCGGGAAATGGGATTCTCATCAACTAATGTTTCAGAAGCGCTGCTAATGTATGACAACGATACAGACAAGGCACTTGCCCACTTTCTCAACAGCTCGTCCTGAGGATGTTATGGAGATGCACGTGCTATTGAGTATAGTGGCGATCACATTTCACGTATAGCTTCTAGAGTTTCTTGTAATACAGTTTGGTTATTTTACTTGGGTGTGATTGATTGTAAAAAGCATTCCAAGCCTCAGAATCGACAATTGGCCCTCTTAACGTTTTGCCACTCTTTGCTTTCCAATTTGAATATCTGTTCTATCAATCGAGTCTTACAGGTATTTTCCATAATGGTATCCTATGGAGATCAGAATTTTTTTATTTTTTATTTTTGTCTGGGATACCCTGCTTGGATGGGTTTTAGTCGTTTAAGCTGAACCTTTTCACTCAATTCTGATGGTTAAAAAGGTAGTTTTGGCTTAGATATTGGCCTGCAGGCTTGTAGGCACCATACGGATTTTCTAAGTAGCCTGTGTATATACATATATGCTGTTTGAATTTCACCTTTTTCGGGTATTTAGGTTACTCAGGTGCATGTAAGAAAAGAGGTAGAAAAACAACACGCGTTGTTAGAAATAATCAAGTAGAGAGACATTTACACGTATTATTCCAGAAACCTCGATGCTGAGATATTACTTCTTGCTAACATATAGAGAAACATTGCTGTTTACACTTCTCGAGTCACGGGGGACTGCGGGGAAGCTTGGCCCTATAACTAAATGGAGGACTCATCGGACTTGGCTTGGAAACCCGGTCCACATTACATCTATATATGATTCAAGACTCTTTGTATGAATTTTGTTGAGGGGAAATGATCCCTATATCTCGTAAAGCATTCCAACTTGCAAAGTCTTCCCCGGTGGGATTTCAAGAGTAGTAAGGGCTGACCGGCAATTCTTTTGAAAAAACCGGTAGAGATAGTCTATTGTGAAGCGGCCGAGCCACTTGTTGTTCTTGGTTGCTTTCAGTATAGTTCGGCCCATCACGAACACGGCCCCCCTCTCCATTGCCGAATCCAATTTCTCTGATTCCTCTGTACTGATAGCAAGCTCAGGCAGTTTAGCCACCACAGAAGCAATACAATCGTCTCCTGCCAAACTAGGGAAATCCTTGTAACCGAACTGAACCAAACACCTATAAACACCGTCAAGTGCTAGTTTCCCCACTATGAATCTTTCCTCCAGCGGAATGGTTTTGATCGGTAGGGTTTTAACCGTCACAATCACCATAATTTCGCGCACAGAATTCGTGTGCTCAATGTAATGTCGAATGATTGGTGGGATTCCATTAACGAGGTCAGTGCAGAAGAGGTAGATACCGGGTGGCCGAGATAGGGAAGCGGTTGAGAGCATAGATTCCAATTCTTCTAAGCTCATTTTCCTCTCTACTTCATACATACTCTTCTTGCTTCTCCCACAAGTCCATGAAAGCATGATTGTCATGAAGAAAAATGAAATGGCAAATGGCACCCACCCTCCTTGAGGAATTTTGTTGAGTAGGGATGTCATGTAAACCCCTTCGATTAAGATGAAAGACGAGGAAAAAATGAGGATGAGGATGATATTTGTGTCCCAGATCACGAGCATCACTAATGTTATTAAGCATGTCGTGATGATCATCACTCACACCACAACCACTCCTGCGTGTCATATAAATGAAGCGAAATTAGTAGGGGCTGGTTTGGTAACATAATATTCCTCCCTATTTTTTTTTTTTTTCTAGGCTTGGTTCGTGACTCCAATTTTACTGTTTTACTGCCAAAACTGCTCAGGTTGTCGATCCAATTTTACGGTTATTTAATCACTTGAAGAAATTAGTCATGAATAGGAAGATAGAAAAGGGAATTGAAAAAAAGATGGTTACCATATGCGTTTCCAATTTGGACACCTCCTTTGAATCCCAAAACAAGGCCAATACAAATAAGCAGAAGAGTAAAGTTGATTTCAGGGGAGTAGATTTGGCCCTCGTGCTTAGAGGATGTGTGCACCATATTAACCCTGGGGAAGCAACCAAGAGCAAGAGATTGCTTCACAATTGAGAAGCTAGCAGATATCATGGACTGGCTTGCAACAATGGCTGCAGCTGTTGATATCACAAACATTGGCCAGTAAACCGGGCGAGGAATTGAACTGTAAAATGCTGTGCTCATTTTATCTGGGTGTTTTATCAAATAAGATGCCTCGCCGGCGTAGGTAATCACCAACGCAGGATATACAAATGAAGAGAAAGCAATCTGCGAAAGAGACAGTAGCTTTTTATACATCATCGTATGGAATTTTTGTGCAAATAGTAACCAGCGTCACTTAGGCTAATAATTCTAAATGAGATGATCATCTCCGGTCTCCTTTGGAACTGGACGGTCTCGTTGGAGCCCTTCGTGGGTCATTCAAGGCTCACTTTGATGACCGAAAATAATTCTTTTTATAGAAGTCATTGTGAACATCAATAACTTGAAATGTTATCTATCAATCAAAGCTTGATTGCAAAACAAAAATCTTGAGTTGTGTCGCCTTATATTACCTGAATTGCTCCCTTGTTGAAGTGTCCGAGATCAGCAAACATAGCTTCAGCGCCTGTTCCATGAGTTTACTTGTGTTCACATGTACATATGTAGGATTGAATATTTCAACAGGATGAGACTAGTTGTGTTGATGAAAGAGAGAGGGAGAGAGAGAGAGAGAGAGAGAGAGAGAGAGAGAGATACCAGTTATGCACAAGAATATCGCACCGAGGAGAGTCCAACCGGTCTTTCCATTTCTTTGAAAGAAGACAATGATATAATGCGGGGAAAGGGCCTTGAGGATTGAGGGTTCGTACTTGGCGATATTGTACAGCCCAATCGCAACGTTAGAAGCAAACCACAGGAGCATGATCGGAGAAAAGGAGAAACTAACTCTACCCGTACCAAACCGTTGGAAACCAAACAGGGCCACAAGAAGCACAACCGCCATTAGAACAACATGTTCTGCCACACACATAAAAATTCTATCAACTCGTAGTTTCTTCTCATAAAACACCCTTAACATGATATGCATCGAAACACATTCGACACTAGAGTGATCGGGTCTATACTTACTTCATTTTCTGGATACTTTTCATACGCGCTGGTCTAAACAATTTACTAGCTATTAACTCTTTTTTATTTTGAGGACCTTAACTACCATCTGTTACAATGACAAAAGCTCACCTTGTGTTATCTTTGATGAAATTGATTGAACCCCAGAAAGGGCTGAGAGAACTGCAACGAGAAAAATAAATCATGTCAATACAAAACCAAAAACATGAAAAAGTCTTCTTTATGAGCACACATTGATGGAAAATTATGACCAAAGTCACATGTACTACATCTGTAACTTAGGAGTCGATCTTCTTTTGAGCACACATGCAGTGAGACTATAAACAAGCATACATCTATACATATATTTGGACACAACAATACCACATATCACCGAAAACTTGACGAGTGGCTCAATTTCCTTTCAGTTATGATTCGATTGTATCATTTTTTTTTTTTCTGTAAGCAGGAAATCTGAGCCACTCATTAATTTTTCAGAACACTTTTTTTGTGTATAACCACTTACCACTAGCGGCAGGTGTTAAAGCTCCACCACCAATAACCATGCACGTTCCAAGCAACACAATAAGCATCAAAACAGTTTGAGCACCAGAACTTCTCTCCAGGAAATTCTTGGTCCTAGACTTCATCTACTTCCCTGTGCGCAATATCTCGTTTCTGTGTCCATTCTCATAATTGGTGTTTACTGTTGCTGTCAGCAGGAGTCTAAAAGTAAGTCTTGGGTTAGTTAGTTATGATTGTACGAAGCAAACTTTACTTTAGTCAAGGATGTAATAGTAGTGTGTCTGTGATGACTGTAAAAGTCAAAAGGTTAGCAGGCTAGTATTTCGGCAGGTAAATCAATTAGCAATATAGAGTAAGTTCAAATTATATGCTGTGATGTAATCAGTGAGGTTAGTACTCCCTCCTTACGCCTATAAAGGGAGGGCTCCTCTTATTGTAAACCTCAAGTGAAGCTCAAGCTAAATAATATCAGTGATTCCCCAATATATCCTGTGTCTCGTGTTCTGAACCATGAACTTGTTGTGAAAATCAAGGTGGCGGCAGAGGAATGAATAAAGAGCGAAAGTCCCGCCTTCTCCATGCATGATCGTCTGCACGAAGAACTACGAACAAGTATTTGACCAAACATATGGTAGTTAAGGTCCAGAAAATGAGACTGAGGATTCCAGCAAATCTTTTTCTCCAGGGTTGTCGAGTCGAATGGAAGAGAAAACATATAGTGGAGAGGTTCCAATGTCTCCGTATACAATCCCCAGCGATTGGTAAGCCAACAGCAGTGTTTGAGCTCCTTGGTAGTGTTGTTTGGACATAGAATTAAAACCAAAAAAAAACATGTTTAGCACTGGTACGTATGCGTGTTTTAATTTAAAAACAACAACTGAAGAATATGGGAGGTCGGAGGGCAGTGATGGAGTCGGGATTTTATTGTTATGGGGATGAAGGAGTGGGGGAGGGATGAGAGAACAAAATTGGAAAATGTATCATAAATTTTTTATTTTGATTTTTCGTATAAAGTACTTAATCGATTGTTAAGAGGGAATAATCAGAGTAATTTGCACATTATGAGAAGATATCCAGACCTTAGGTATCCTTATCCGGGGTTGGTATAGCTGAGAAAAAATAGCAAATCTTTCTCCCAAGCTCTTGGTTTCAACTTCTTCATTACTAGTAATGCCATTTTCGAGGTCTCCTTCTTGTTCTTCTTCTTCTTCCCCATTAGAAGATGATATTGTGTCTTCCATACTTTGTATTCTATGAGACATCACGTTGGTCTGGTCTGGTCTAGTCTGGTCTGGTGTGGTGTGCTGCTCTCTGGCTCCCAAAGTTTGCTCATATGAATACTTATAGCTGGGCAAATTGGAAAACTAACACATCACACGGTATAAATTAATTAGTTGCGGCAGGATAGCAAAGAAATGTTGATAGTCTAGCTGTGGCCGAAAGAGCATGTGGGAAAAAACACGAAACATGACTGCTAAATCCTACCCTAATTAAACATGACACATGGCAACTCTAATGGTTAAGTATGACTGGTTTTTTGAAAAGAATGTACTCATGAGGCCGTACCTTAGTCACCTAACCCTCGGCCTCAGGAATGGCCTCCGCTCCCGAACCCAATCATTGCTCTTGTGATTGGGATGGTTTTTAGAGAAGTTTTTACGTTCGCACTCGCGTTCACACACATGCACTCGAATTATAAGAGTTAAGGTCGTACTTAGAAATTGGAATGAGCTAGGGAGCAGCTGGGCTAGTTAGTATGTGGTGGGGCAACTTATTAGTATATGAGTTACTAGGTACTTTGTAAGGCACGAAATATAAACGGAGGTGGGGCGTTTATAATTTCAATCTCATTTATTGGCATCATGGCAAATGGGTCAGGTTAGGTATGGGTATGGCTTGACCCGACACATTCCAACCCGGCCTGCAATTGACCCATATTTGACCCACTTATATTCAACCCACGATCCTTTTTTGACCCAGAAAAATCCGCCCATTTGCCACCTCATCTCCATTTATATTAACTATCACCCGTCGGTCTCATCTCACGTTCAGTAATAAGCTGACAGACTTGTTGGATCAAATGTCCTTAACAATAACGTCACTTATATAACAACGGTAACTATTTTGTCAAGTGGGGGAAACTCGTCTAGTTCAGAAGTGCATGGGGTGGCATTGACAAGCATATTTTTTGCCAAATAATTCGCATTTAATGATTATTATCAGTTACTACTATTTAATTAATCATAGACTTCGACGCCAATAATTCAATATTAAAATCACTTTTAATGTTTTCAACCCAAACATAGTATGCCTTTCGCAACCAAAGCTCAATTATTGTGGTTCTGATGACGAGTGGAATATTTGTTGGACTGTATTTATTGAATATATATACATCAATATCGTTTGCTTTAAAAAAGTTGACTTAGAATATTTGTAATTAATTTCGTAATTCATCATTTGGCCTTTTAAGTTTTTTTTTTTTTTTTAAGCAGTAACCAAATATTTGTATAACTAAAATTACTACTCCCTGAGTTCCTAAATGAGATCACTATAACTGTCCACTTTCACTATTACAGAGCTCTAAAAAAAATATCTATATTTTTCAATTATAGTATTTCATATGTGTAATATGGGAAATAATGATTGCGAATAGAGCTGCAGGTGGATTTTGGCTGATCGGTTTGGATCCCAAACGAAATGAACCGGTCCCCGCAATTTTATTTTATTTCCGATGTACCCCCCATAAGAATTACTGCAATGCTAAGAAATTATGGTACTCCATTTCACAATCTTGTGCCTTTTGGAGTGATCCTTCGAAGTTTGTTTTGGGCTCCTACTTGCGAAGCCGGCCGATGAAAAGAGATTGAGAAAAGGTCGATAATATTCAGACCCGTGGGTTTACTTACCAGGCCGCACCAATAGAGCAAATCTTTCTGTTATTGAGCAAGCAATTGGTCCCTTTCGTAATAATAAAAGGAGCCCAGGCCTCAGCCCAGACACATCTATGGATATTGTTTGTGCACAATAAGCAACACATCATGAGCCAATAACGTACGCGATCACAACTCTTTCACATAGTAATGCGTGGTTTAACTAAATTCGTCTTTTGTTTTTGATAGGGAAAAAGGTTCTTCTTTTTTTTTTTTTTGGGACAGAATTCGATAATAGATACATCAAGAGAGAAGAAGAAATAAGCATCAACAAAAGGGAAATGGATCCCAACCAAGTTAATTTGGGAATGGAAAGGATTGTAGTACACCCGTCACACTACAACCGAGATTGTGAAATGGATCACTGCAAAAGGCGTCTATTGCCGAGATGGACGTTATTGAACGGTTAGATTGGCCGCACTACACGTATAATGCGAGAGTGCACTACAGCACTCCAGGTCCGTTAGTTTGGGTATCCAAATCCAATCCAATCATGTGCTATGCTACCCACCGTCTCTATTTCCAAGAAGTCTGTATTAATTTCTCCAAGTCAAATGTATCAGCACCATTAATAACTCGCACAGCTATTCATGTAGCCCTCAGGACTCACTTGCATCCCCAAGATTGCTCCGAGTCAATTTGAAGAAGCCTCTTTGTACTTTGTAGAAATCTAGTTGTACTTGTTAATTGTCAAGTTTCATTATTAACTAATAGTAAGTAAATTAATAATTAAATACCACTTCCGTTAGTGAAAAATTGGACCATAAAAGTAACCGGGTTCAAATTTTAACAAAAATCGAGTGGACTAAATGCACAACTCGGCATACACACCGCTAGTTAAAAACTATACAAGTATTCCTATGTATGGGAATTAGGAGTTGGATTCTAGTATTTACAGGTTTCTAAGTCATCCCTCGAGCCTCAACTATGTCCTCTGATCATTGCTTTATATATTTGGTGGAGTAGTAATTAGTACTACTAGTATATCAAGAAGCTCAGAAAGTAAGAACTCATTAAACAACAAAAATATGCCTGGGAATCCCAAAAACCAATTTATTATGACCTATACTATAGTTAAATATTCCCTATAAAATAAACAAGTGTCCATATTCAAACCTCATTAAATTAAACTTTATAGGTGCATGTCGCAGTTTAATTATTACTATTGTAAATGGCCAACATGGTGACCCATGTCGTGCGTGTGTCTAACATTGTTTAACTATTTACTAAACTAATTACACGTGTCGAATTCCCATCTATCCAATTAAGAGTCCGATTTGAACTTTAATTAATTGGGTTCTTCTATTATCCGCCCAGTGGGCGTACGTTAAGATTCCCTTTCTCGTGTTCCAATGCAAGTTTTCCTTCCGTAAATGCAGAAAATACGCGCCTGCACAAACTGTCACTTTCGCTTCTTTCCAAATGGTCCTTTTTCACTCTCTTTCTCAGTCAATGACCTCTCTACCCTTCTAGAGTTAACCTTTTTACAATGAGATACAAATTAAAAGTAAAAGATACTAGTGAAAAGACCAAAATAATAACCGAAAACATAGTGATAATTCTTGGGTGAGTACGTGGTGTTCCAACTACAACAAAAGAAAAGTTTTGGAAAAAAAAGGTAATTTTAAGGTCAAAAATTATGTGTTGATACAAATAATTTTCTACCAATATGGATCTTATTTAATAGACCTCATTGAAATCTTTTAAACGGTGCAAAACAAATTGAAAAATTATTTTTCATTTTCATTATCTTTGAGTTTGAAATTACTTTCTTTTTCCAAAAACTTTCTTATTTTTTAGTTGGAACACCCTTTCTCTTCATATGAGGTTAGAGTTAATGTATATCAATTTTTTCCCCTCTAAATACATTTTTTTTCAATAATTGTAATTTTTTTTTTCTTAAACATGCTATGGGTTTTAAGACTCAAACACGAGAGATATCATTGAGTGTTATTGATGAGCACCCAATATTGCAGATATTTGGTGCGACTAGTCCCGCTTTTAGTTGTTTTATCTTACGTTTATTTAGCTTTCATAGCGATATTGCACGTAAGGTGTGCTTTTAGTAGTTTCAGGTAAAACGTGCAAATAAGACACGTTTGAAGGCCAAGGAATGCTCCGGAAGCTTCTAAGTACCCGAAGACCCTGTCGGCCCCCTAAAATCTGTCTAAGTATGGAAAAATGACTTTCTGAAAAAGTTTCGATTTTCGAGATAAAAAATGGCGGTAATTGATCCTTGAATTTTTCTAAGAGTAACTACAAAGTTACAAGGTTTTATTCGAAGAGCAAGGTCATGTTTTGGGCTATTTTCTCTTGAGAAAAATGTGCAGTTTTCCATTTTGTACTAAAAGTGGGGGGATGACATTTTGATTTAAATGGAATCTTGAAATTCTGGTAATGCCATTGTTTCCAAATGGGGGGTACTTTCTTATTTTCATTAAATAAATTAAAGTAAAGGAAAGGTAAAAGAAAGGTTTAAAATGTAGCCTTTACTTAATTTTAGAGAATGAAAATAAGTGCTGAAAAGCTGTGAAGTGCTGAGAGCTGTTTGCTGAAGCTGAAGAGCCAACCTGAAATTTGCAGTTTTGAAGAATGTTATCGATAACATTCCATTTGTTATCGATAACATTGGTCCCATTTTGGTCCAGAAGTTGTCCAGACCTGAGGGTATCGATAACATTTGGTTGGAGTTATCGATAACTCTTTTCTCCGGGGAAGAATTTGAAGGATGTTATCGATACCTTTGCTTATGGTATCGATAACATTGGTCTCCAGCAGATATTTTTACTGCTTTTTGGACTTTCCATTTATGGAATACTTGCCACTTTTGGCAAGTTCAGGGATATTTTGGTAGAGGATGAGTTACCTTGTATAAATAGGCATCTCTCTCTCTTTCCCTCAGATAGATAGAATAGGTAGATATTTATGTTTTAAGTCTTTTTATTCCTAGAACTCCATTTTCATTGCTTTCAAGCTTTTGTCTTTAATTCCTTAGAAACTCAAGTAAGTTTAGTTCGTTTATTGTTTTCTCGTTCATTAATGTTGTAGCTACTAGTTGGATCTTCATATAAATTAAGTTTATTTTCATTTCTATCGGTTAATCATGTTTTCTTCCTTAAGCAAGCTTTCTAGTCATTTCGTTATGTGTGAGTAGTTAATTGGTTCGGTCATGAGGTGAGATGAACCCTATGGATTAGTCGTTTAAACGGTTTCGCCTAAACTTTAGTTCGATTTCAAGGTTTTGAATGAATTAAACTCATGATTTCCTGCATTGACCATGGGTTCGGTGGCTTCTTTGATCAATGAAGTCTATCGCCTTGTGCTACATGCTCGATAATCCTACGCGTGCGAACGATCCATTTTCGTCTCTCACTTGTGTTAAATGAGTTCAGTTTGAATTAATGCCTTGAGTTGAGTTATAAGTAGTCTTCAGTTTTTAATTCTTCAAGTGGAATCCGGACGGTTTCGGTTCACTCATGAGTTAGATGAAGGAACCGTTTTATGGCTAAGTCGTGGGTAAATCAATCCCTTTGACTCGACCCTTGTTAATCTAGTTTAATTTCAAGTTTAATTTCGTTAACCGAATCAATCCCCTAGTTGGCCGCTCGAAGGCCTCGCTGCATACTTACTATCTAATCCAAATACGCTGAAGAAGATTTCTCTGTGGGAACGATCCCGGTCTTACCGGTTTTATATGCTTTCAACGACCTAGCCCTTTGCTCGGGTGCAAACCTTATTAGAGGATAGGTTGCGGTGTTAAGCAGTTATCCTTCTACTGATGCATAATTTTTTTTTAAAAGGTCGTTGAATGCTATCCTTTCTTCTTGAATTTCCTATGGGAATTTTATTACTTTTTCAGTCTCTTACAAATTAATAGTGCATAAAATTTGACAAAAAATCAACAAACGCAAAAATTGGACCACAAGATTCGGTTTGGTTTGATTTTTTTGAAAAAATTTCACCCTTATAAATAACCATTTACCTCAACGATAAAATATCAATTCTTACACGGAAAAGAATAACTCTTCCCTAGAAGAGTTAGTTTAAATTCGAACCGTTAATTACTGAGATAAACGACTGAAATGTTCGCTATAAACCAATATTGACTTTGCCGGGTTGGAATTTCTATTGTTTTTTTCGTTAATCTTTAAACACCTCTCGCCAAGAAGAATAATTAATCTAAAAAAAATTCAACTTAAATCTAACTTGAAATGCAGGAAAAAAAATTGCTAAAATATATTCACAAGACAAATTGGGAGATGGTGTTGTGCGCAATACGGTACTGCGAACCTCCAAGCCGTTGGATTATGCATCCGACGGCTCGGATCTCATCTCGGCAATGAACAACTTTTGATCGTTGGTTACCGAGATAAGATCCGATCATTCAGATCGTGCATTTAATGACTCAAAGTATGCAACACAATATTGTGCACCTCACTACACAGCACTAACCCGAAATCCTAGAAAGACTAGAGCCAAAATTGTTTGGAACTGATTCAACAAAGTGAATTGGATGGTCAAACCCGTGGAACAGATCCATGAGGCTATTTCTGTCATTTGGGTCAGCCATGTAAATCATTGTACCAAAAATCTGACAACCGTTTGAACATTTATTGAAGACTCTCGTCTATGGGCGCGTGTGGAGCACTATCGTCAACCTTTTGGGTTGACAGTAGCATTTCCGTAATTAATTAGTACTTCTTTCTCACACGTATGAGGGTCAAATGTATATTACTACAGGACTAGAAAAAAAATCACGTATATATCCTTTTAAGTTGTAAGCATGTAACATGAACTACATGAGATAAAATATTTGGGTACGTATCCAATTTTATGGCTTTTCCATTTGAAAATTTGAAGTCTAAAAAAAAAGACATTTCCACTATCGTGGTCAATCAACTAAAAAAAAAAAACAGACACTCATTCTCATTTAATTTTCAACCCGGTTGGAACCAGACTAAACTTCCAAACATTGCATCAAGATACCAAAACCATAAATGCATTTTTAGGAAAATTTAGGTATTCCTAAATCATAAGATGTTTTTTTTTAATAAGTCCAAAATGTAACATGTCACAAAATAGATGACGTAACATGTTATAAAATAGTGTTTTAAGTAGTGTCTGATCTTTTTAATATCCTCACCTCTATTTTGTTGGTGTACTAGTGATGTGTGTGTGTGTGTATATATATATATAGATATATATATTCACACACACAATTATACACGATAAATAAAAAGACAATTTTACATAATTAACAAAAAAACAAAACAATGCAAAAACGAGTATTATCTAAAAAATGAAAAAGTATTACTCCTACATGGAGAGCAAGAAACATTGTCCGACTGGGGTCCACGCCTTCCCCGCGGTGAGAAGAACAAGTTCTATTTGGGTCGGTCACCGCCGCAAACGGCGCGGGTTTTACACAAAACATGACACTGCGGGGCCCAAACGGCTGAGCCGGTCTCCCCTCTGTCTTCCAGTCACAAGACAAATCTCCCCACGGTCCGGCTGGTGTAGTAGTAGACTAGTAGCCTAGCCTTTCCAAAACAAAATTCGGACTCCCTCATAAAAAAATACTATAGTATTTAAAAGAAAAAGATGCTCAACAATTGGAAAATAAATTTTGATTTCAACTTTTCTCTCTACACTCATTGTTGGTTTCTTTCACCTTGTTCGGTTATCATTTTAGTTTAGTTTTACAATTTTATCTTATTTTTTTCTTTAATTATTATTTTTTCATCTCTTTTCAATTATTATCCATCGCTTCAATCATTACATTATTTCTCTCTACACCCACTATCAAAATTAAACTAAACTAAACTGCCAACCAAACAAAACTTTTATTACTTTTGTTGTTTTAGGATCATTTCTTGATGAGAAAATCTACTACTAACACAATTTCAAGACAGAACTCCGGATAAAACTGTGTCAACAATCGTTCGATACCTATTTCCACGTGCATCGAACGGTTGTTGACACGAACGGTTGTTGACACATTTGTGTCTTCATAAGCATTGCTCTTTCTTTGATTGCTTAATTTGATTCTTAAGTACTTTAATCAGGTATCGATCGACAAATGTTACTATAACAAACGCTCACCAACACAATCATACAAGTAAACTGACAAAAAAAGAAATCATAATTAACCAAACGGGTGAGCTAGTGGACAAACCATCATCTCTCTCTTACTTCAAAGAAACACTTGTGATGAGATGAGAAGCCAAATGTGATTTGAGTTGTTGTACTAGTGCTAACTTTTATTGTATTCGGTAATCCACTTTTAATTTTTCTTCTCTTTTAGAGAACCGAGCTAGGCCACGTGCTTTTTCTTTATTTGGTCGTCTCTCTCTGGTCTTAACTGGGCCAGTTATCGCTCTATGTTGTGTTTCTGATTTCTCACTCAAACCGGTTGTTATTTATTTATTTATTTTGGGATTTTAGATTATGACTTGTAAAATTTTAAATTATGGTGAGAATGTATTGTGAATCTGTGAAGTATTTGAATTATACCTAAATACTTAAATTTGAAAATGAATAAGTCATTCCATGCATTGGATCTAAAACATCAAAATGAGAGCGATATCAGACATATTTTTATTGTGCTAAAAAAGTAAGGGCATGCATGGATGCTTGAACACTGGGACGGATAAAAATGTGTTCGGAGTTGTCTAATGCACGTGAATATAACACATGTGCAGTGCGCATGGAATTAATAGACACATATCAGAGGTAGTAGTATCCGAACGACTTTGTCCAAGTAATTTTTCCACTAAAAATAGGTCAAGCCATGATTCGCAATGTTACGAAGAACAAAAGATTAGCTGGGTGTCTTAGCTTAATAATTGAGCTAGCCAAAAAAAAAAAAATCCTTCTTGCGTTGGGTTTTTTTTAGATTTTTGATTTGTCTCGACGAAAGAAATCTAAAAAGTAGTAAATTATTATCAAATTCTTAAAAAATTTCACTAAAAACAAAATAATACATTACAAAACAGATAGACTTTGTGAATTATTTTTTCCTTTACTGAAAATAATTTAGTTTGGCTCATAATTCTTTATTCTCTAAATATTTCTCATCAATACGAATAAAAAAATTCACCAAAATTTGGTGCAAAATTTAATAAACCCAAAAAAAATAAATAAATAACAATCACGCCTCGCTCTTAGCCCTCCCCATGGTGACAACAGTTATTTATAACGTTCATCTCATATGGGGTGGGGTCGTTACAAATAACTGTTGCATTTAAGTTTTTTGGGTTATTTATAGCCTATGCATGAACCAATATTAATATTGTGAACGAATCCAGATTTGCTGAATTTAACAACAGAAGGGACTTAATTTTGGAGAAATCTCAACTATAACTCGAGGCTTTAATTAACTTCAGGATTTTAGTTGAAAGAATCTGATATCAGTCGTCGTCAAATGAAAAGCACGAACAAAAGAGAAAGTGTTAGAAATATGTGTGAAAGGTTGAGTCTCACATCGAATAAATAAAAAACGGATTGAATCTTAATATATATATAATTGGATGATTCACTATTTACAAGGTTTAGCCTTTTAAATGGACATGGGTAATTCAATGTATATTAGGTCCAGTTGAAGTGGTATGGACACCGTGGATACTCCCTAGCGAATCGGTCCCCTATGCGCAACAAGGAAAGAATTCAGGCGGATTAGACTTTCAACAAGTGGATTGGGCAGACTTACCAAGTACAAACATAACCTCAAGCGGCAGCGGCTTGGGCAACTTGATATGAGAAAGTATTTGTGCTCATGATGTCGCATGTTCGAATTACACGAAAACTAAACATTTCAAATCTTGGGGCCGCTGGAGAATTTGCCTGATCGTTAACTTTAGTCCCCAAAATTAATCAAAGTGCACCTAAGCTTTTGGTCGTTAACTTTAGCCCCCAAAATTAGTCAAAGTGTACGCAAGCTGGCCCGGATATCCAGTTATAAAAAATATAAAAAAAAAGGCTACCAAATAGAAATACCAAAATCATACAGTAGTAGGTTATAAGTAAATCAAGCCGATATTACAAGTTTTCCAATGCAAACAATGTTGATGTGAAGAATGCTTTTGTCGAGCTCGATGTATGTCATTCAGTAATTGATCCTTTTGGTTTTATGCTTCGCTTGGCTCCATGGGGGGCGGAGTTCAAGAGAGCTAGCAAGGGTGTTGCACCCAATGTTTTATCATTCACATTGCAAGTCTTAAAACTTTTTTTTTTTTTCTCTTGGTTAGGAGACATGAAATAAGTGTTTGTTGTTAATGAGATTTGACCCTCGGTATTGTGCATATGAGTATACGGTGTCTTCCAACTTGGCTACCACCTCACTTGCAACTCTTATATATACTCCAAATTTTGCAGTTGAACTTTCTTGAAATAAACATGGAAAGTCAATGGTAGGTCAAGAGCACCTATTTTATACAGATCATGATTTGGATTTCCAATTGTAACTCTTATATAATCCTTCTTGTAGTTAGCAGCTACTAAATTAATAGCCTATATACCGATTTCAAAACTCTTACCATGTCCATTGGGAACAGTTTTTGTACATCCCACTCGCCAATCTGCAAACATCGATCTCACGCAAACAACCACGTTAAAAGTGTCCAATTAATGCAATTAAGCGCCTAACACAGCCGATGGAGTTGCCTCAAATTTCAGTGTCCCATTCCTGTAAAGTGGAGTAACATAGACTTCACATATATGATAGTATAGTATATATGTAAGTACATGAGTACTATTAGAAGCTTGCAAAAGCTTTTACAAAATGCATGTGACTATGTGAGGGCACGCTTGAAAATCACTCGAGCTGACTTTCACATGACCATGGTGTGCAGCTTCTCTGTCATGGAAAGACCACTCATGTTTCTCTGTTTGTTTGTTTGGCTACAGTAGGAACTTATTTCCACCTTTTGACAGGCCAAACAAACCCTGTAACTTCAAAGCATACACGTCTACGCACAAACGGTCCTAAGCAAGCTACCAAAACTTTGAGGCAATTAACACGTGATGAAATTAACAACTCCCAAAATCCCTTTCGGTACCGCATGCCTACTGGCCTGTGATATGCCATTATAACTCTTTGTCATTGTCCTGACTCCTGCTCGATCTTGTGCGGGGCTTACTATCGAATGCAGCATCGACCTCGCACAATTATGTAGAGGTGAGAGAATGTTTGAAGCATGCTACACGATGAACGATACAAAACTTGAAAATGACGCAAAACCAAAAAATTAAAAAAAAAATTGAATAAACACAAAAGAATAATCCACATGGCTTATTAGTCAAAATAGGCTGAATTTAGATAAAGCTGCGATTGTTGTACTCTCCTTTTTTAAATTTATGCCCTAATTTTATGTACTCACAAAAATGATGCACATAGTTTTAGAACTTCACCCTTGAAGCAATTTGAAATGTTGAGATTCACTTGCCGGTCATATGAAAGTGCATAGTTCGGTTGGTTGGTAGGTTTGTTTCTCACATAATTGATGCGGGTTCAATTCTTCGAGTTAGGCCTCAAGAAAATAATTTCTTATGAATTATCTCCTCCTGACGTGGATGACCTGCATTTGAAAAGACCAGTGAGGAGATTAATTAAGGTGCGCGTAAGCTGGTCTGGACACCACTGACCGTAAGAAAAAAAGAAAAGTTCTCAACCTTGAGGGAGAGTTTGAAATGAGGACAATTGCAATGCGTTCTAGTGTTCCCGAATCCGACCCAAACATTTGTAGATTATTGGTGGACTTGTAAAGAGCCTTATTCGATTTGGGTCACACTTCATTGAGAGTCTGGGTTTCGGTAAACTCTAGTATAAAAATACCTGTTGTACGTCGTTGTTGATACAATTTGTACTCTTTCTTCATTCAATTCAGGGTAGAAAATACTAGAAATTGATGTAAAACATACATGTATGTACTCAATAAAAAAAAAAAAACTTCGTAAAATCTGCACCTTACATTCTTTTTGTATGCTTCTTAATTATCTTTACGCATTGTGTGTTCATTGTTTTGGCCGAATTCCCAATAATTAAGTGCGCCAAGTAGGGAAAAGTGGAAAACTGATGAACCAAGAGTGCTACTGTGTGCTGCACATGTTTTGATGCAGCGTTGGACAAGGTATGCATGCCTCGAGGTCAAGAATACAGAAACTAGAAAAACAGAGCAAGACCCAGAGAAGTACAAAGCCCAATTTGTTTTTACTACTCCAATAATGGCGTCCAATTCTAAAGTTCCCCGCCATGTCAATCCTAGCTGTAAAAAAGTAAATTCAAGTTTAATACTGTAAATAAATTTGGTACACCCTATTTCAAGCAACAAGAGCCGGTAATCAAAATTAAACTACTCCAATTTGGGTAGTGTTTAATTTGTTGATATTGATGACAACATTTTTCAAATTAGTTTCAGTAACTTTAAAAAAACGATTAACGACATACAGAATAACAAATCAATTTACTCATTTTGAAAAGGATAAAACTTGATTTCGAATCGGGTTGAAAGGTAGATAACTAGTAAAATTTTGAAATACTAATCAATTATTTTTAAGATTTTGTACCCGACTTCAATATGGATTATGCAAGGTGTGCTTTATGGGGTAGGGAACCCTTTTACTTCAGAACCTTATAACAATTTGAATGTTTCGCCATTAGTGTAAGGACTAAATTATCCTTGATTAATTCATTTGAATATGTAGGTCTATACAATTTTTTTTTATAACTCAAGGGATTCGAGTCAATTAATGCGCGATTCGACTAATCTGGAAGACCCAATCCTACCGTGCATTGCTGGTAACCTAATTAGAGGGCCAGTCGCGGTAAAATTTGGACGGAGATCAAATTGATAAACCCACTCCGAAGTTGGTCAAAGTAGTGAGCACTGTATAAAGGCTTTGAAATTTGACCAACATATTTTAAACTGGGCCGAGCATCGTGGGCCTCACGTGACAGGCCACACAGCGTTCGAGATGAATCATGTGCTGACTCCAGTATATGTTTTGATTTTAACTCAGTGGACGGACCAACATCTGCCACGGTTGCACCCCTACGGCACATGTCTTGTTCTCATTTGCCCACTGACGGAATGTAAATACCGTTTTGGTACCAAATTGCACCACATGACAGTGTCCCAAACTATTTTTTATCCCACATTTGAAAGGACTTTACACACTTTGTGGTGGTCTCGTGGTGGAGACCACACAAATGTGTGGTGTAGACAGAATTTGGACGAGGACATTAGTGAACTTTTAGTGTAAAATTTGGAAACTAAATTTGAAAATAAAGAAAGGTTAATGAATTCCATAACAACATTAGCAGTCATGATTCTGTAAATTCAAAAACCTTAGCAGTCATGATTCTGTAAATTCAAAAAAATTACAGGGACATATGAACCTATGCATTGAAATAGAGCAAAACCCAAGGGGGGTTACCCAACTGAAAATGAGAAAACAAGAAGTGATTGTCATCTATGAAGTATGTTCAAACTTCACGAAAGCCAAACATTCTAAACCTTAACATCACTAAAAGGTTTACCCAGTCGTTAATTTCAGCTCTTCGGAGTTAGTCGAGGTGTGTGTAAGGTGGCACAGATATCCGGTTATAGAAAAAAAAATGCATTGAAATAGAGTTCCATTTATGCAACCTTTTGCAAAAATGGAGACTGTGCAAGTGCATGTGCACTACTTGACATTAAAAGTGAGCCCACTGTTGAATGTTGGATGAAATAAAGTTAAATGTGATCTCGAGACCTATACGATTTTATCATCAAATTAAAGTTCCCATTGACTACGATCATGCAAGTTGATAACATTAGTCTTTTTAACTATGTTCACACGTGATTTTCATTGCAAATTATGATCAAGTGTCTGAATGAGCCGATGCAAGAGATTCGAGAAAATTTTGAATGATACTAATTCGTATACTATTTATGAGTGTGGATGTCCTTTTTCTAGTTGGTTTTTCTATCTCACTGGGTATGAGTGTGACATGGGAATCATTACCCAACATTGTAAAAATACGTATGATAACTCAAGTTACATTTCGTTGTAATCTCTTTTTTCCAAACCACTTTTGTCTCTTAACACAAAAACTTTGTGATTTCAATTTAAATAGGTTAGCTATGTCCGGATGGAGGTTATTTTTATTAGATTGTTGATCATTCGGATTAAAATTTTGGCAAAAAAGTAATCAGAATTTTGAGTTCGGCTTGATTATTACACAATCCTACAACTCAAACTCGAGTTCGATTCTCAATTAACAAAACTAGCGGAGTCTCGAATTGCTCGCAAGCACCTCGACTTATTTGTAGTCCTATTTTTTAAAACGTGGTGCATTAGATTTGGATCCCCAATTGGTTAGATTTTCTCGAATTAACAACCGGGTTATTCTTCAATGGTCTTCCCCAAAAAAACTAAACTAGGGAAAATGAGAAAATGCATTCTAAAGTTTATCATTTTAATGTTTAAAATTACGTATTATTTTCTATTATAATACGTAATATATCTATGAAAACGGGACCTATAAACGGAAAATAGACTGCGTACGTATTGCCGCATTTGGATCTTCCAAAATTTCGGCTGTTGGATCCTTTAAAAAAGGGGTTTGTGCCTTCTCCACCTCTCTCTCTCTCTCTCTCTCTCTCTCTCTCTCCCACCCACCCACACAGTCCTTCGTCGCAGAGTGTCCTATTCTTCCTCCAAGAAATTTCCCACGAAATCTCAAGTAAATTTCCCCCGAAATCTCAAGTAAAGCATCAAGGTTCGTGAATCTACACAGTACCCAGTTATAGCCTTCTTTCCTTTCCTGCTCTGATATAATCACAGTGTTATTTCCTTTCCCTCCTTGGCCCGATTTTCACACACTTTCTCAAACTAGATTATCCCTCCACCCCTTTTAATAATTCCTCCCCTGTAATCTGTCTTCCTACAGAGTCCTCTGTTCTTCCTCTCTCTCTCTCTCTCTCAAAATCACTTTTTTGTGGTTTTCAATGTGAGTGATGGACGACAGTATGAGTATGCTATGCCCGATTAAATACACCGAGCACAAAACCTTTACCAAGAAATTCACAAAGCCATCAACAATATCGAAGCCAAAAAACTCCTCCGATGAGAGACGAAACGTACGGGATTATAAAAAATCCGGTATGCCGAGAGTTGTACGGATTTCCGTTGCCGACCCCGACGCCACCGACTCGTCGAGCGGGGAAGAGGACGAGCTGTTCGGCCGAAGGCGGGTGAAGAGGTACGTGAACGAGATTAGCGTTGAGACTGAACGAAACAGGTCTTTTGCTTCGTCCAGTCAGGACGCTGAGGTTGTTCCAACAAGTAGTAGGAAAAAGAAATCAGGTGGAAACAGAGACGGTCTGAAGCCAAAACGGAATAATACGAAGGCGGCGCCGGTGAAGATTGGGCAGAAGTACAGAGGCGTGAGGCAGCGGCCGTGGGGGAAATTCGCGGCGGAGATTCGGGACCCGACGAGGCGGGTGCGGCTGTGGCTGGGGACGTACGAGACGGCGGAGGAAGCCGCGATCGTTTACGATAACGCCGCGATCAAGCTGCGTGGACCGGATGCCCTCACGAATTTTGTCAGGCCGCCTGGGAGGGATAAACCGGAGATCAACGTGACGTCGGTCTCCGGCTACGAGTCGGGAGAGGAGTCTAATAACGTCATATCTTCTCCGACCTCGGTGCTGCGGTTCAGGACTCTTTCCAACGACGCTGAACCGGTTCTCGCCACGACGAAAGACGCTACTAATAAGGATCGTCAACCGGTACAACGAGGCAATGACTGCTGTGTACCGGTCGAGAAGACCGAACCGATTGGACAAACGGTTGAAGAAGCTGTTCAGTGTCGCGGTGAAACTAATCCATCACGAAATGAAGGCGGCGTTGATTTTGTTATCCCGATGGACATACCGTTCTTGGACGACTTCTTCTATTTAGAACCGCCGGAACCGATGCATTTCGACGACGCACCGGTTCTTGCCGAAAGCCTGTTGTTGAGCGAAGAGGGGCTTGACATGTTGGTAGACCCGGTTGACGATTTCGGTTCGTTATCATCGTGGCAGGTCGACGACTATTTTCAAGACATCGGCGGCGATTATTTCACCTCAGATCCCCTAACGGTGCTTTGAGACGACTCCTCTGCTGCTTCCCATTAGCAGCTAGCTAGTAATTTTGTAACTGCGGCGGCACAATATCGGTTAGATTTTACAGTCGTTTATTTATGCGTCCACAGATTTCTAGTCCTCCTTGACGTAGAATCAGTGGAGTTTTGTAATTTAATTTTGGTTATGTGTTTTTTTTAAATTTGTAATAATAGATGAGAATAAGATTGTGAAATTCGTGCGTGTTCCCTCCTCCGACTAAAATGATACTCATATGGTTTAATTCAACGTTGGTATTTTTTTCAATTTTTGACTGAGTGAAACAATGAATAGACAAATTTTTTTTAGCATTTTATCATCTCGTTTTTACTAACAAAAAAATTGTCAACAAACACTGTTTTGCTGTAGTAACTCTACTCACAAACCATTAATAATTTATTCACTATCGGAAATAACTTGATATTTCTCAACAAACTTATTCCGTACAAAAAACACTTAAACAATTTCTTGGCCACAAATAAAAATCTACTCCCTCCGTTCCATTTTTATTGTCTATTTTTTAATCGCGTGCCATTTTTTAATTGCTCATATCTTTTAATCTATAATGTTTTTCATAATTTTAAAAATTTTATTTTATAAAAGTAATCAAAATCTATCAAACAAGATCTATATTACATATTTTTTAAGATTTATATTAAAAAATATATAAACAAAAAATATAAAAAAGACAAACAGAATAATATACAATAAAAATGGAACGAGAGGTACAAATTTTTCACTACCGTAAATATTCTTTTTATGTGTTTTTTTCCTCCGGAAGCCTAGTAAAAACTCCCTCTCAATGTGTGTTGACTTGGCTGTCGAAGATGTAGACCAGGTACTGCCAGCGTGGCATTCTTTTTGCCCCACACGAATAGGCGTGATTTGCGGTTGTGGCTCTTTTGACTAGGATCTGAGTCGGTGGTGTGGGCCGTACAAATCGGAGTCAACATGTCAAATACTACAACAGTAGGAGTAGTATTCAAGAGTATCTTCTCTTTTTCTCCCCTTTGAAAGCGTACGGATTCGGCTCTGCTCAACACGTGAGAGCATTTTAAAGCTTTTCATTCCTAAATGTGAGGCCTACAAAATTAACCAAATCATCAGAAAACATCGAAACAGAAATTTAAATAGATTCATCGTAAGATTGCCGCGTACTTCCATTAATTCTGAGAGATTATAAACCGACCGTTCACTATCTGGCACTCCACTTGAAGCCAAAGCAAATGATCCGCATATAAAACGGTCTCAAAAGAGTTTATAACACCCAAGAAATTTCAAAAACATATAATCATTCTCGATGGATTGAGAGGTTTTAGGTTAATGAACCCAAATTTGTACATTTCCCTGTGAAAATGAGTAAATGGTACCGTTAATCCTATTAGTTCGAATACTAGGGCTTTGATATGCTTTAAATGTGATCTACTTAAGAACGTATCGGCCATATGATATTTTTTCAGTTGGAGATGAAATTTTCTCATCGATGAAGGCAAGAAGAGAAGATAGGAAGCAATGAGCAACAAATAAATTACAGACCCAATTTTCATAGAGCAAAATGAAAATAAAAGATCGGATCTCATCAATTAATATTCAAAATAACAAAAAACATATTCCAGTATTAATTAAGTGAGAGATACTTTCACCCCTCAAACCAAAAAAAGTGAACAGAGATTTTTGTTTGTCCATAAAATCTTGAAATTGATACTCCATGATTGTTGCATCCACTATTTTCCCCTAATTCTAGATTACTAGTTATTAATAGGAAAAGTTGGTAGATCTTAAACCTGTATCTATTCAAATGTAATTCAAGTTCAATTAAAAGGAACGAAAAATCTAAATCTTGGAATCAATGGAGAGTTTGTCCGGTCGTTAATTACAAGATTTTGAAATTAATCAAGCTATGCGTAAGTTGGCTCGGACATCCAGTTAAAAAAAAAAAAACATTAAACGATTAACAAATTATTCAAAGGAAAACACTGTTGTCGTGGGACTGAATGACATGATGTGGGCACACTTCAACGAGGACTAAACGTAACCATCACTCAAACAAGTAGAAATGGAACAAAAAATGCCCTCATTATTATGTCTCGTAGGAATCATAAAGTTTTAGATTTGCCCATATTAACTCCACGCGCATTCCACGTGTTAATTAATGAGAAATCAACATATTCTTTTGGTTAATAGAGGTTAAAAATGTAGTCTTTTAATCACCTTTTTACTAGTAACTTATTAATATACTAACAATTTGGGTTATGGTTAAAAAATTCTTAAAATAGGAAACACCGCCGCAAGTAGTTGGCTGCCTCAGTGGTGAGGCCTTATGCCCCTGCACCTAGGTAGAGTTCGATTTTCGTAAGTCCCATTCCCCTCCCTCAAGTCTACTATAATAGCATATACTCCCTCCGTTCCAAAATAGGAAACTGTCCACTCGGTCCAATGTATCCTAAATTGTTAAATCTCAAGTAGTTGTGCCTCAGTGGTGATGGATCTTATATGATAGATCTCAATTAGTTCTATTATACAAAGTTTTTAAAATCTTTAAAAATATTGTAGATTGAAAGATATTAACAATTTAAAATTTTCCTTGGAGACCGAACGGGACAGTCATTTTGGAACGGAGAGAGTATTTAACGAATGACAAAAAAAAAAAAAAGTCTCATAACTGTCGATATCAACCGCTCGCTCCCCACTTGTTATTAGGAAAAGAGAAAGGGTGCTGTTTTTTTTTTGGGGCTACAGCTCCTCCCGCCGACACTTTACAAGCTTACGCATAAAGTGAAGTGGACCCAAGAATTGTTGTCAAATAAAATCAAACCGGAGACCTTAAGGTAATTATTTTTGCACTCCACTTTTTCATTAAAGTGCTCCAAAATTTGTTCTTTAATTAATGCTTAAAATTACACACGACACAAATACTTGGTGACAAGTTTTGAGAAAGTCTCGTCAGTTGATGATTTCTTCTTGCCACGTGAGATTAGTTTTATGTAGTACAGTATTTGTTAATTATTACTATATCTTGAAGCTTCCTGGATTCCTTTTGCGATAAAGATCAAAGATTTGAAGTGCATGCATTTACAAGTAATTCACGGGTGGGTCAAACTGTCATATGTCCAAGTTGTGTGTATCATCATGACATAAGATTGATATAACTTTTTGCAAGTGGTTGGCAAAATCTGAATGAAGTGACTATAGAGATCTTTGCTACCATTCAATGTGAATGAACGTTTTAGACACACTAATTATAGAAATTAGTAGATCATCCCGGTGTAAGTTTTGGACTGAACTCCTAATTATACGGTTCATTATTGTAATTATTGGTTCAAATTTGCTGATCAAAATAATTAATTATCCGAATGTATAGTTCAGATTTGAACTGTGTCGTCCAGTCTTAATAAAACATAATGGACATGTGATTTATGGAGGGACTGTGACAGATCGAAAGTAAAAACAGTACGGAAAAATCAGCTTGTGATCACTCAGCCTGTAATGCCTTCGGGCTTTTGATATGATATGAAATTGATTCCTCCTCAAGGGGAAAAAAAATAAAAAAAGGTCAGCCAAGAACAGAACATTGAGGCCATTTTTCAACCAGTACTGAAAGGGAAGTGGTGCATTTAATCAATTATTTGTCATTTTCTCAAACTGCTTTAAAAACAAAACAAAGAGGGAGAGTCAATAAATTCTTTTGTCAGCCACACCAACTGCCCTACCCAAGAATGGAATAAATTCCTAGAACAGAATTGGAAACGAAAAAAATACAAAAAAAAAATACAAAATCCATACACTGTACTTATGGAGTATATGACTTCATGTTGCAGAGTAGTTATTTAGGCACACACTTCCTAGATGGTGTAAAATGGCTTAAATGGCCTTATTCCCCAGTTGCATGGATATGTAATTATGAATCATAGATTAATTTGGAAAATGTTCATAAATAAGCTAGCAGAGATATTTACAGCTAGATACAAATTCAATTAATTCCCCATGTATTTATTCCAGAGCTAGCTCTTCTCTATGGATTCGGATTCTCTGACGATCGTATGAGGGTTTTAATGAGAGAGTGACACCTATTAAACCAAGAGATCCAACGGTCCAGAACATAAGAATGTGGGCTGCTCGTAATTTTGTGCTCAGCCGACGTCGTTTAGATAAACGGGACCCAAATGGAAAATCTCAGCCTTCTTCTCCGTTTTTCAGTTCCCATTTCAGCCCAAAACCCTTTTCCCAACCGGCACAACTATGTCCATGTACCAAAAATTCCACAAATCCACCCAACGAAAGTTTTAATCCATGTTTAAAATTTCATCAATTTCTACAAAAGAGTTAGAATAGGAAGACACGAACTATTTCTTTTGAATTGCGAAATCTCTTATTAAGGAGCAAAATTACAAAAATAGGAATTCGACAGTATGTTGAACCACCCATGGTCGTCAACCTCGGATGAATTTATTTGGGGGTGAACTACGTTGGGGAGGGTACCAATTGCTTAAACGATTTTGGAGGAGATGAACATAAAACGGAAACCCAAATAAAACGAAAAAAATAGGAAACGGGAACTGATGGAATCATGGAGAAGACTTTCGTTAAAGAGTTGTTGAGACATTGTTCCTTCAATGGGTCGTCGTAATTAAAATGTATGAGTTGGCAAATTTTCTTTGTTCTGAATTGTTCGATCTCTTGGTTTAATAGGGGCACCCTCTCACTAAAATCCTCATACGATCTTCACAGAGAAATATTCCTCATAAAGGATCCGATCCGATCCGTTCCCCATATTTATAATTAACCATAACAATAAAGATGATAAAATGAAGGGAAGTGCTACAATACACACCTCTTATTTGAGTGTGTATCATGTGCACCCTCATTGAAACATACCAAAATGATATGATTCTCCAAATGTTGTGAATCTATTGCAAAAAAGTTACGAATCATATTGATGAAAAGCTACGAATTTTTAGTATAAAAGTTACGGTACATATGGTACACACCTTAAAGATGTGTGTATGGAAGACTTTCCCTAAAATGAAATAAACATATGTTTCACTTTCACCGCGACCTTTTTTTGACTTTTTACTGGAAAGTAAAATCTCACTCTTAAAACCACTAGAAGAATGATTACTAAGAATTAGTGGTGCATGCTGTTGCAGGCATTTAACAGAAACTGAAAACGGCTGAAAGAGAAAGCTCAACAACAGAGATCTCGCCCTTGCTCAATGAGGGGGCCAAGTGTTGGTGTCGTCAAAACCGCAAGGGGTTTGGTCGGAGCGCACACGAGAAACTTAATAAGTGTTTGTCGTTAATTCTATGAGATAGTATTTTCGAATCTCACGAAGATTAAATATTTTAAATTTTGGAGTTACTGAAGGGTTTGTCCGGTCGTTAATTTCAGGACCTCCAAATTAAAATAGTTAAAATGTGCACAAACTGATTCGAACATCCCGTTAAAAAGAAAGAAGTTTGGTGTTGTAAAGTGTAGGGGGATCCAATGGCCGGTTTTTTTTCTTCTAATAAGTTTCTGGTGTACTTCAATTTAATGAAACGACAACAGCGGCCCCCGATTTTATTGTCTGTATTATTTTGGTCCCTAGCTACTTCTCCGTCACTGCTTAGATCGATCTTATCAAACTTTATACGTCCACTTCCCATGCATTTGGATCAATGTATAAAAACAGAAATGATCCACAAAGTGTCGTCCACAGGCCCATAAATAGTCACATCATTTAAATTAAAGCTTGCGAATCTGTATGTGAAACTTTTGCTTGTCATGTAATTAGCTAGCTAGGTTGACCTAATTAGATAAAGTATAAGATCTCTATCGATGGATGCAAATTCTTGGATTTGAACCTCTATCATGCTGTGAAACGAGACTCGAGCTCATTATATATGTGTACGGATGTACGGCGTACGTACCAATCCTTAATTGGTTACACGAAGCCTTGAAAACCCTCGTCAACAAACAATTTTGCTCAATATTTACATGGTTTTATTGACGCAGGTACGTTACTTAAATACGGAGTATCATTGTTTTGACATTTTCCTTCCAAGGCAAATGCATTAAAGAAAAGCACAGGTTATGAAGGGAGATAAAGGATCACCGTTGAAGTCCAAGCTTTCAGCTATTTGTTTGCAAAAGTATTGTAGCTTCTATAATTCAAGTTAAGTCACTTATTTTATGCGTTATTCAATAAGTCGCAGTTAACATAAAATCAAATTAATTAAATACTTGTACCTGCACGTCTATTTTTGAAAATAAGTATGATGAAATCATGTGGCTATAATTATCATATTTGTTACTATTTGAGCTTGTATTTATTGATACTACACTTCAGATCGAAGCTAGCATGCGTCTCAATTCAAAGGGGAAAGAATTTTAACTTAAAGAAATTTGTCGAAATGAAAGATCGGGAAGATATAGCGGAAAGAGAGGGTTATGAATTGTTGTCCCGGAGCTAGGAAGATATCTCTCTACATAGTTCGAACTTCTGAATTGTTTCCCGTTTGACTGTTTTTTTTTTTGGGGTGATGTTTGAGGTTTCGGTATTGGTTGTTTGGTTTTGTGGTTCCGTCTCCTTGTTTGGCTGTTGGGTTCTCGCTTCTTTTGGTTGTGTTTTTTGCGTTTTGATTCGGTTTGTTTTGGGTGTTCATTTAGGTGTAGATGTCTCTTTGGTTGGGTTTCGAGATTCGGTTGTCTTTGGTTCTAGGGTTATGGCATCTTTTTTTTATCTTTTGGTCATTATTATCTTGATTGGCATCTTGCCTTTCTTGACTCTTTGCCCCCTTAAACCATTAATCTTTTATATTCATTTTTAAAAATTACTGAGTTTCTTTTGTTGAGGAAAAAAAAACACATGTGTCGCAATTCCGCTGATTATGAAGTGCTTTTCCAATTAAGTAGTTGCTGAAGTCAAACAAATAAATATGGCGGCTAATTCTGCTCCATGAATTCGCAATCAAAATCATTTTTTAGCTCAACCATGAATTCGCAATCAAAATCATTTTTTAGCTCAACCACCTTATTCTTAGGTTGACGGATCTCAAATCCAATGCCAACCTGGACTAGGCCCACCTTCCTCAAATGCGATGCGATGCGACGCCGCTCTCCGACCAATCCATGCACAAAATCAACTTTCGGTAACTAAAAATCTATAAAGTAAATACACTTTCTGGTTTAAGTAAAATGCTACCAACACAACTAATTTAAAACATAACTCCAGACACAATTACGTTCAGAGTCGGTCGATTCGCATGGGTGCACGTGCATCAAATAGCTCCGGACATAGTTGCGTTCGAAGTATTTTAAAATTGTGTTTTTAGACTTTTTTAGTTTCTTTAAACTAGAAAGAAGTCTACATTATTACATATCCTTTATGTAGGTTTTTGCATAACAAGATGTCAAATTCTTATATTAAATAGTGAAGTGTGAAAATCTCTTCTCATAAAAAAAAAAAAAAAATACAGAAGAGATGCGATTTTTGCATAGGGACGGACGCGGAATTCCTAGGTTTGGTGGGAAAGAATGATTTCTTTTCGTTGCAAATGAAAGATGATCGATATTAATTGAATCTATATAAGTCGTAAGAATACTACCAAAACTATTACTATACAGATATTCTATCAAAGCATTTCTAAAACCAATATTATTATCCCCAAAACTCTTGGTTGAGCGGGCGTTGAATTGTCAAAATGGTGTTGGACGGGTGAATACGAATATAGTTTTTATGTTTTGGAGATGGAAACTACTATTATAATTCTAGTAGAAATTTGAATCGTTGGTAGAGTGGACTTCCGGGCTCATTCGTCCCTTGGTCCGTCCTTGTTTTTCCATGCAGGTCAACTCGTTAAGTTGTCAAAATATTTACAGCGAAAAAGTTAAGTTGACAAATTAGATTTTGAAATTTAAACATTTAAGTGGGTGGACTGGAGCGTGAAACGTGAATGGGCTTTCCCACAATATTCCCGCATCTTCTAAACCCGTGGCCCCTGGTAAGGTCATGGCCCTTTGTTTACTCTAGGAATAATGGGTCCTACGTTTTGGAGGGTTGAAGCCCAGAGTGAGGGCCCATGGCGTACCCCACCAACAAGTGACTGATGGGCCCAGTTGGTGGGAAAAAGTCTTCTTTGGAGCGATGGGGCAAATACCACGCATTTGAAACTCTTTGACATTAGAGCCGTGACGGAACCAGCAATTTCAAGAGGTCCATTTATTTTCTTTGAAAACCCACAGCACCACAGTATACAATTCCTCCAACATCAATTGAGTCGGTGCGGAAAAAGAAAAAGGGTTGCAGGTGATGAAAAATTAGAGGGGGCATGTGACCCCTGGTCCTTAATTCCCTCCACCTCTATATGAGAGGATACCATAATGTCACAAAAGTATTGTATGGGAAGGGAAGGAAACGATTTTCTCAGGTTCTTTATTTGGAATGTATTCTCCGGATCAAAATACGTCGGCGACCTTTACTGTTTATCTAAAGGTAAAGTGCCAACAATTTATCATAAAACACGACTTAACTTAAGTATTGACATCTATCTAATTGAACTAGTACATTTTTTCAAAGAAACAACTAACGATCTGAACTCGGACCACCAGTTTTTGTAAGACTAGTGTGATACGATCGAATACTTATCGACATCAAATCATCTTTGTTTGTAATAAATTACACATCAAGACCGATAAAATGAATGGGTTCAAATCATCGAAATAGGACTGGATACATTTGGTTTGGGAATGATCGTCTTAGTAAACCCATTTTTGAACCACCTCCGTAATTAATCAGCTTCCATTCGCACAAACATGAGACGATTACACGCCTAAATCTCCATTAGAGAAAGATAAAAAAGTGAGGACAGGATGAGAAGGATCCTGTTTTGTTCTTTTTGTGTTTGTCACAAGGGAATTGGTCATTTGATCCAATAGGAACTCAAGGAAAGATCACACAGCTGCGGCCTGCAGCTGTAAAGGAAACAAAAGGGAAATCCATATTGTAAAGTCAAAAAAGACATAATTAGACCAACACACTAACAAAATTAACTTTCCAACATTCCTTCAAAACATGGCTTTGGGCGCTAAAGCGTTGACATTTTCCAATTTTTCTTTTCAATTTCAGTTGGCTACCAGCAAGGAATGAACCCTGATAGTCCACTCTAACAGTAGCTATCTTTCACATTTTAGTTGGGCAAAGTCGGTGGAATGACACAAATAAGCGCCCTAGGTTGTTTGAGAAACAATAAGTAACTGTATCAGAGCTAGCTTAGTTGGCCATTTGCGCTATTTTAATTTCTCAAGTGATAGGTCATTGGGTTGATCGTTGTCAAAGCAGAATTTTCAGAAAATTATCGTTATGATATAACTCGCTACAAAGAGCACTCTACATCAAGCTCTATACCAAAACAAAGCAGCTATGCACTCTAAACCCACCCACCAGCTATCAACAAGAATAAAAAATTTGACTGGGAAACTGCCAACGTGAACAAAGGGTTAGATGCTGTCCTCTTGACACTTCTCCAGGAACTAATACAAGCTGTAATATCTGTCAAAGTCCTAGACTCCAACGCCCTGAACACATCTATGCCACAATGCTGAAAAACACGCCCATTCCTTTCCCCCCCAAACGTGATAAACTGTAGCAGCCAAAACCACTTTATAAACTAAGTTCACGAACTGGCACTATGGTGCTGGATTATCCATTCCACAACCTGGAGCAAAGCAGTGAAGTTGCAAGAGGAGCTGAACCTCCCCCGTAAAGACATCCATATATAGCTGAGAAGAGTAGGACATTGGAATAATAGGTGCTCGATCATGAGATTCGATATCAGTAGCGCAAAGCACACACTGGGCACTTGTTACCATACCAACTGCTGCAATCTATCTTTAGCGGACGGGCTACCCTGGCATGGCCAACTATTGAATAATTGACCATCTAGGAACTCCATAATTATACCAGATCACCTTGGCCCGAGTAAACATAGGCTTAGATCTCCTAAAAGCATTCCAAGCAGATTGGATAGAGAATCTCTCATTAGCAATCAAGTTCCACGCAACTGAATCTTCCTGGGAAGTGTTAGGAAATAGAGAAGCAGCGGTGTTCCTCATAACCTCTTTAGTTACAACGTTTCACTACGCAGACCACTGCCATTGGTGATCAACAATAACAGATGCAACTTTAGCAGTTCTACACACAATAGAAAACTCGCCCTGATAAAAAACCTATCACTCTGAAAATAGTGAGACCGTCAACTTTTGAGTTGAATGGTTAGGACACCCTATTTTCAGGGATATAGAAGGGCGCAAACTTTTTGTACGTCGTATGCTTCCTTTTTTTCCTTTTTTTAAACAAATTCAATGAAAAATTGAAAGATTATATCAGATACCTACACATATCTGATTGAGTTGATTTTTTGAGAAATTGTTCAAAAAATTATTTTAAAATTATTGAACGGCACGGATTATCTGTACATGACCTGCATGCCGTCTTTGCATGGTTGATACACATTAAGTCGGTCAACCTGGGAGGTTTGAAATTTAGCCCCAAATCAAATCTCCTCTTAGTTGCCGTCTTCGTAGCATTCTCCCCTTCACACCTCCATAATTTTACAGCTTAAGGTTCCATTCCACTAAAAATTTATTTTTAAATATTTATATTTTATTTTACAAAAGACAAATTATTCTTTCACAATACTTTAATTCAATTTTTCGGCTGCGGAGGGCCTAATTCCATGGAGCAAACCAAACGTAGCCCTAATTCCAAGTGGCTCTCTGCTTCTCTCGCCCCTCCGGCGAGCATATTTCAATTCTCTCTCTCTCTCTCTCTCTCTCTCTCTCTCTCTCTTCTACAAGGATCTTGGAAAGCGCTTCATGTTTTAGCTTCAGAAGCAAATACCCAAAACTAAGATCACAAGGTAGTCTTTTTCTTTCTCTGATGTAACTTTCAGAAGCCTGATATTTATGTTGTTAGGATTTACATTATAACAGTTACTATGATTTTGTTCGAAATTACTGCAACTGAGTCATTTGTCTTCCACCCATTCAAAGTTGCTCTCTTTGGTCTTCGGTCAACACTCAAGAAAAGAAAATTTGATAAATTCCTTTTAGATTTCCGCTTAATCAGCGGAAAAGTTAGTATCTTTACCTACTTTTACAGGTTAACCGACCTTTGATCTAGTTTTGGGCGTAGAGAGAGAAACAGAGAGAACGGTTGGGGAGATAGAGGATCAAGTAGATGGTAGAAGAATCAGAGCATACCCAGAATCCATGGGTGATTGTAGAGCAATGTTCAGGAGTTGAAATCATTGACACAGTGTCGTCGATTACGGTGTCGGTGAGGAGAGAGGGAATTGAAGGTTCAAATCCTGAACCTCATAGTAGTTCCAAAACCACTTCAGGTGGTCAATTGGGTTTACTAGAGAGAGGCTTCTCTGCTGCAGGTGCCGCCATCCTCTCGGCAATACTTGTCAACCCACTTGACGTTGTCAAGGTATGTGCTTTTTACACCATTCTGTATGGTCAATCTTTACTTTTTTGTTTTGCTCATTCTTAGGTTTCAAGCTATTTTGATTAATGGTTTTAGCTAGCCTGTTATTTTGCTTTGGTTTGTTAATTGTTGGGTATTCGAATTGGCTTCCTCCTTGTGGTTTTATGTTCTCTAGTGGGTTTCAATCTATCACTAATCGCTACAGAATTTGCCTTCTTTTGTTAGAAAAATTCGCAGCAGACTTGCTTGGAATTTTGAAACATACATTTTTTGTGTCTTTCTTGAAGGAAAAGATAATTTCAATTTTAATTTCAATTTCAACCTTTCTTCATTATAATTTCAATTTTACTCCTACCAATGGCTTTTTATTATCACTCTATGTTTATTTGTTTCGTTTCAATTATGTGATTACGTTTCAAAGTTACATGCACTTTGTGACGCTGTATTTCAATCGTGATATTATCTTCCTGTACACAAGTAGTACATATAAATTTTCTTTCTTATTTCTTCAACTTTGAGTGTTGGTAACAGATTGTTAGTCGTGATGAACACTTATGTATCCTGTTGTGCGGACAAGGTTGCAAGCGCAGGCTGCCGGAGTTCCTCATACTCATCCACTAAGTAATCTCACCAGTCGCATGGCCCTTTTTGGACCGAACATGGTATGTACTCAATGCATTTGTACTTTTGATAGAGAAAATAATCTATGTTAGTGTTGGATTAAGTAGTACTTTCTAAATTTACGCACAAACTTTTACTAGGTTGTGATTATTATTAAGAACAGTAAAAGCCAAAATGCATGCCTTATATATTCATATGGAATGGTGGCTTGAAGCCACATGCACTACTTATTTTCACATTGCATTAAGTTCAAAATTTCGTCACCTGTCTTTCTCGTTTGGGATTCCTGGAACCTGGATATGTTAGCTCTGTGCTGTACTGCAGCAGTGATATGGGCAATTAATTTACTTATGCCAGATATTCATTCAGATGTTTGCAGATCTAAGGTGTTCTCCTTCATGTTCCCACGCTGGAATTCATGGCACTGTATCAATTTGTCCTCCTGATTGTTTCCGCTACAAAGGAACTCTAGACGTCTTCTACAAAATCATTCGACAGGTTGGTGCATTATGAAGTCATTTTTCAGCAGTTTAATACTTGGGTCAGTTATGGCAGAAGATTTAGGCACCGATGCTTGGCCTTCATCCGTGACAAACATTGTGTCATTATGAAGCAGGTTGTCTTACACAGATGCTTGCTAGACACATTATGTTCCCTATACATCCAATGCCGTGATTTTTTTTCTGCAATTTCTTTAACTAGACATGTTTCAGACATTTTGGGCAACACCTCTCCAGTTCATTCACACATGATAGATGTGTCAGGAATGATTTGGCCCGTTTGGATTTATACCTATTTGTCTTTCATCCTTTAGGGTTTCAGATTATCGAAACTTTGAAGCCTAAACTCCCAATTTGTTTATGCACATAAGATTTGTAAAACCAATGTTAACTTAGTAACTTTCGATTCATACCCTTTTTCCATTGTCTAGAATGCTTTTTCTTACTGTTTTTGAAAATTGTCTTTACATACGTGATATGTGTGTCCTGTCTCAGTGGATATGGTTTTTAGGGCTCTAACATAATTATTAGATATACAAGGAACAAGGAGCATTTGTTGTTATGTATTTTCGCATTTAAGCTTCTTATGCTATTGTAGAGGCTAGGCTGCCTTTGCTTGGTTTATCATCCATCAATTTTATTTTGCAGGAAGGATTTGTGAGGCTATGGAGAGGTACAACTGCAGGTCTAGCATTGGCTATACCTACTGTAAGTTCCTTGGTGACCTCAGGGCCAGATTTGTTGCCAACCCTTTACTGAAAGTCTTGTTGGGTGCATCATTCCCATCTCCCTATTTGTCATTATGTGACCTTATTAATGGTCAATCTGTCCATTTAAACAGGTTGGGATCTACCTTCCTTGTTATGACATTTTCCGCAACCAATTGGAAGAATTCACAGCCCAAAATATTCCAAGCATGGTACCCTATGCCCCTTTGATGGCAGGTTCATTGTCACGATCACTAGCTTGCACAACTTGCTATCCGATTGAGTTGGCTAGAACCCGCATGCAGGTACTAGTTATATGCTTGTGATCTATTAATGTTTAAAGTAATGTGAAACTTATTCCAATTTGTGGGTAGGCAGATTCTGAGCATTTGTGTGAGATTCGATTAAATTTTATTTAGTTACTTCAGCAGGCAATGCCAAACTTATGTTCTACATTAGATACCTGTTAGATAACTTCTCTCTCTCTCTCTCTCTCTCTCTCATTATTGAATAACCTTCTGTTTTATTGTCTTGTATTTACTCTTTTTCCAGATTCAGTGGTGGCTTCTAAGTCCCATTATTTTGTGTGTTTTGATTTCCTATAGGCATTTAAGGAGGTTCATCGAGGTAAGAAGCTTCCTGGCATCTGGAAAACTTTACTCGAAGTTGTCTCTCATGTCAAGAGCTCAAGTAACCTACAGAAAAACTGTAAGATGATCCTATGTTTGCTTTCATTTTACCTGTCTCTTTGCCAATGATAGATTGAATCGCTGTTTAAGATACTGAAGTGGAATTAATTCATGGACGTTTGTTGAAGATAGCTAAAGTTATTTTTCTGTTTGATCATAGTTTTGATACCGAGCTTAGTTAATCTGAAAAGTGAAATATTCTCTTGGATATGATCTTCGTGCGTAAAGTTATGCAATGGAACTTCTGTCCCATACTCTTTGCAGTTTATTTTTGCATCCTAAATGGTAGGGCTAGCTAGACTTATTGCTGCAGCAACAAGAAAATAAAAATGAAAGACATGTTTGTGAATTTGTGTTGGATATATCAACATCTTGGAATTTCCACAATATTTGTTTAAAAATTACTCTTACAGTCTCTCAATTAAAATTAACTCAAGTCTTTCTCATTCCAGGGCAGAACTACCGTGCCCTGTGGACAGGCCTTGGCGCACAGCTTGCCCGTGATGTTCCTTTCTCTGCAATCTGTTGGTCGACCCTTGAGCCAGTGAGAATTAATTCTTAAAACCGTTTGCCATATTTTGTTTTCCCACATTTTGTGTACTATGGATTACAGTTTCACAAATAATTGGACAGATCAGAAGAAGACTCCTTAGTTTAACTGGTGAAGAAGCCAATGCAGCTACAGTCCTTGGGGCAAATTTTTCTGCTGGTTTTGTTGCGGGAAGCCTTGCGTCTGCTGCTACATGTCCATTAGATGTTGCAAAAACCCGAAGGCAGATAGAGGTTATTTCCAGAAAATTGACGTCAAAAGTATTCATTTCTATCAGATTTTAGAGTTAAAAACAGCATACACAACATGTGGTTTAAACATAGAACTTATGGTATGCTTTCCCGTTCTGCATCTCAGAAGGATCCTGCTAGGGCATTAAGGATGACAACGAGGCAGACGCTAATGGAGGTGTGGAGGTATGTATATCTTTTGTTCATGTAAACTCTTGCACACTTGGTTAACACCAAAATCGGTAATGTTCCTTGTGTTTGAATGGAAATGAAGGTTTCCTACTTGTTGACTATTTTCATTGATGACTATGATGCACCAGCTCCACTAAACTGCTCGATCAATGTAATGACTCGATTTGGGGAAAGGAAAGGAAGCAGAAGCTACATCTTTCCCCCTCCTTTTTGGTTGATTTAGGAAAATAGGAAGAAATTTGGAAAGAACAAGAAATCCTTTTTAGACCATAGGTCTTGTATATAGGTTGCACGAGAAAGATTAAGGCCAAGAAAGCACCGGTTCATCTTACACGAAGGACATTATCTCCGTTCTGAAAATTCTTTTGAAGCAAAGGAAAAAGTAGTTGTACTTTATTCAGTGGTACCTGAGTATAAGATTTTGTTTGTTGCAGGGATGGTAGCATGAAGGGACTGTTTACAGGAGTTGGTCCCCGTATTGCTCGTGCTGGCCCTTCCGTTGGGATTGTGGTTTCGTTTTATGAAGTTGTGAAGTATGTTCTACACAATCGCCATGCAACTTCATGACAAGTCCGGATCTCTCTCTGTACATGTTATCCAATTTTGGCTGTTATCTGTTCTGTGACTCTTCGGTTGATTAGAATTGACTATTCCATCAGCAGAGCAATGTTCTCGGCCCATTAATTTAATTCCTCTCGAAGTCATTGTTTTCTATGGATTGATTGGGAAGTCTAATGGAATACGTTACAAGGCATCAACTAAGAAACTGTTGATCGTCTAAATTTATATTCCTATGTTGACAAATGCTTGGTGATCAAAGATGAAACTGCAATCGTGGAAACGAATTCGAGCTTCAATGTTGCAAATACAAAACACTGATGGCTTCTCTCTTCGTTAAGTCTAAGTTATCTGTAATTTTCTTAGCATTTTTTTTTTTTTGGAAGTTCCGCAAGGTAGAAAGAAGAACATCTAGTCTAGGTTATGCCAAGTAAAGATAACATAAACAACAACTTTTGACACCAACAAAGGAATTATCAACTGCTAAAAGAATGGTAACGACAAGAACATTGTCTGAAGGAAATCTCTACAAACAATCCATCCCTTAATCACATTCCAATGAAACATAAAAGATACCCTCATTGACAATACTTGGCAATTACAAAAATTGGGATTTTTCTCTTGCATTGCTTGAAATACATCCTCAATCACACTCTCTCTGTCTCTCTTGCATTGCTCGATCATGAGGAGTCGTCAAAATGTTTAATGAACCAGGTATGTCACCGCCAAAGCCACCAACATTAGCACATATGCTATCCCCTGGTCTATTGCTGCTCCTGCAACCATATCAAATTCTAGTCAATTCATCTTCTCTCTACATAAACATAGTTATTTTCTCTTTGTAATAAGAACTATACTTGAGATTGTGAAACCGTTTCAAAATTGGTTCTTTTTCCAACAAGAACCCATTTTTTACTCTCGTTTTTCTCTGAAGATTTGATTTCGGTTTTCAAGAAACTTAAATAGAAATGCTACTGACATAGATGCTCGTGCACATATCCAGATACAGATGTTTTTGTTTGATGGGTGTGGGTCTTACGGTTATTGGGACCCACATGCATCAGACGGTTCCGGACATCTCTGTGTCCGGATCTTTGCATGGACATCTGTATCCGTATCATTGCTCGAATCTTAAAAAGGACGAAAAGATTTCTTGCACTTTATTTTTATCCGAACAGAAAAGGGTGAGCACACTAACCATCGCTGGTCGGAGAGGGAGCCGGAGCAGCAGATTGAGCCATGGCAGCAGGGAAGAAGACGGCAAAAATGAGAGTGACAACTGCTACCATCAACATTGAAGCCCTTGTAATCTCCATTTAAACTGTCCTTTCAATACTCTCTCTCTCTCTCTCTCTCTCTCTCTAGCTTCTTCTCTCTCAAGGCCGGCTCAGAGTTGCAGAGAGAGAAAAGCTAGAGAGAGAAGGAATCCTTTGCGCATGGCGATGTTGATGGATTTGTAGGGGTATATATAGTGTGTGAGAGAGAAAACGACTGTGGGTCTAGCGCAAATTGGGGAATCCAAGGCACCCAAATGACCGTTATTTCTTTCTATTTCTTTGGTTGGTTCTCTGTCGTAGATCCGTTGGATGCTTAACTGTCTTTTCCTTTAATAACAACGATTTCCCAGCTGTTGCCAACATATATTCCTCCCAATTATGAATGAAATCAACCAGTTGATTTGGTGGGTAGATTCCTCCATGCTTTTCTCTGCTGTCGCCAACTCATTGAGTATCATTCCACCACATGTTCCAATCAGATACGGGTAGGGGCCGGAGTACATGGTCCAAATTGGTAATTTTTTAGAAAATCAGAAACCTTCACCATTTTAAACGGTTCTGAAAAATTGAAAACTGATACTTAACCAATATATCAGAGGAACCTGACTATCCAATATATCAGAGGAACCTGACTATAATCAAATCGCAAGACCGATCAGATTTTAGTTTGGTTCGGGTTTTATCCAATTAGGATCCAAAGACTTTTTTGAACACACATGAACTCATAAAATATTGAGACTTTATTGCAAAAAAACAAAAAACTCATAAAATAATTATTAGGAATTTTATTAAGATTTCAAACCCAATTGAGAAAGTACTGGAGTAGGAAAAAAATGAAATTGGGTACTGGGTACTTAACAAATTAAAATACATAATTATATATATATATGCATATATATATATATATATTATTACTAAATGATTCAGTTTGATTCTAATCACTATTCTTAAATTGATAACTAGTAATCGATTCAAAATTAATAATTCTTATTTTCTTAGAAGTTGGAACCACAACCAGACTAATAAAGCGTAGAACTAGACCGAATAGGACAATTCATTCCGAATCAGATCAGTGGAGCTTTGTATGGACGAACTTTATTTGGGGCAGAAACTATACTTCATGGGCAATCTTGGCTTATCATTTTGTCTTAAAATCTGGACGATTGGGCTCCATAAATAACTATTCACGAAAAACTCCGTTAAAAAGTTTTTCTCTAATCACGACTGTTTTTTTCTTAGTGTCACTCCCCTTTGGCACAGAAGAGATCTCGAGCCACAAACACCCTTCCTCCCCTAACCCATCTTCCCAAAATGTTTCAAAAATCGTTGGTTCCGAAAATGGTTTCGAAGTCCAAAACCGTTGAGTGTCTCAACCGTGTGTGAATCTCTTTAATAAGACTATTCAAAACGTGAAGTCAATCATGTTAGATATCACCGTTGTTTTTTGAAAGATTTTTCCCTTGTTAACATTGCATGCTCATACGTATTTTGATTTTGTAAGCATTTCATAAACAACATCGGTAGTGTTTGGTTGGGAATTTAGTTTAGTTTAGTTTTGGTAGTGGGTGGAGAGAGAAATAGAGTAATGATTGAAAATAGGGGTAATGATTGGAGAGAGAGATGAGAAAGAAATAATTGAAAAAATAAGGTAATAATTGGAGAAAGAAGTAGGGTAATGATTGGTTTCCAAAACTAAAACGAAAATGAAAAGGTAACCGAACAAAGCCAAATCATCCTTTTGTTTTTTTGTTATAAACTATAAAGTGCGGAATGGAGTTATTTTCCGTTTGTAGATTGGTACCCGATTTATGGTCGGTGATTGAAAATATGTACAAACGCTCACTTAGCCTGTAGTAGGTTTGAGCTAGTCGAGAGTGATGGATTGATGCGAAATACATGGTTGAAGTAACCTATATCGGTTGAATATTATCACAGTAGATTGTAAGTCTGGCTCATGTCTGCTGAGTATTCCTAAAGACACGGTAAGTTGTATTAATCATGTGGCGGAGATTTGTCTGGACGAATTTTATTTGGGGCGGAGACTATACTTCTTGGCCAATCCCGACTAGCTCAAACCTACTTCAGGCTACGTGAGCGTTTGTACATGCTTTCCAATCACCGACCATAAACCCATACCAGTCTGCAGACGAAAAACAACTTCATTCCGCGCTGTTTAACAAAAAAACATAATGTTGTTTATAAAATCTTACAAAACCAAAATACGTAGCATGCAATGTTAACAAGGGAAAAAACTTACAAAAAACGATGGTGATATCTAACACGATCGACTTCACGTTTTGAATAGTCTTATGAAGAGATTCACACACGGTTGAGACACTAGCGGTTTTGGACTCCGGTACCATTTTGGGAACATTTTCGAAACCTTGGGGAGGTGAGTTTGGGAAGGAAGGAAGGGTATTCGTGGCTTGAGATCTCTTATGTGCCAAAGGGGAGTGACACCGAGCAAAAAACAGTCGTGATTGGAGAACAAAATTTAATGAGCTTTTTCGGGAATGGTTGTTTACAGAGCCCAATTGGCGCAATTGTCCGGATTTTAAACAAAAACCATACCTTCCCTAAATCTAGCTATCCAAAACGATCATGTTTCCAATGAAAATCCCTTCCCTGAGTGATTCAAAAAGCCTTCTCAAGTCTGAGTGATTCAATGCTTCCCAGATTCCTAATTCAAAAATCCCTTCCATATTTCCAGATACAAAAACCCTTCTCAACCCTATGTAAATCTTCTTCATCCGACTATTGACAAAGTGAAGTCGGGGGTCTTCATGATAGTCAATTTTATGCGGGAACTGTTGATAAAAATTGTGACAAGGCATTCTCGGAAAAGGGAACCCCAGAAGACAACACAAAGCACGACATTAACGTGTGGATGTCACAAGCAAACCTTATTCAGAAGGAGTGAGGGTTAAGCCAGGAACAGGAAGGGTATGCAAATGCTGGGAACTAGGCATCAATGGCGGCAGCAGAATCGACTTTTAGAGGAAGTCCCAACTGACAACGAAACCTTCACTCATCGCCACAAAAGTCTACAATAATACTCCTGATGGCACTGCACTCTGACAACGAGACCTTCACTCATCGCTCTACAGTACTCCTGATGGCACTGGAGCTCCCAAGGCCTTTGCGTCGAAGTGGGATAATGGAGTACTACTGGAAACAATTTGGAATTGAATTCAACTGAGATTAACACGCACACACAAACACTAAACACAAAATTTTGCACAAATATGGTGGATATAAAAACACGACAAATTGGACCACATCACAATGTTACAGAAACAAAATTTAGAGAAACGTTAGTTATAGGTCATAAAAAAATTACAAGTAGTACAAAGCCACAATACTGGAGAATCACAATACTCTCCATCGTAAATTTAATTTTCTTCTTCGTTTTGTATTTTGTTTGTCTTTTTTAAATTTTTGTTAGATTCGCGTGATATTTTTTGAATTAATCATCTGTTACAACGAGAGGAGTCTAAAAAGTGTAAAATTTACTACAGACGAGAAAAGTAGTATCAAACAATATCTTATTTGTTTAAAGTGACATCTTATTTGAATTTTTTCATCATATATTTAGATTTTATATTTTTCCGATATGTCTCGTCGAGACGAACGATTAATTCCAAAAATTACGACAAAAAAAATTAAACAAAAAGTAATAAAAAATAAAAGGGAATCACACCAAAAACAAACATTTACAAAATTTTGTATTTGAAAAAGTTAAAGTGTTATTGTGCAATAAAAACTACAACCAAACAAAGTGGCTGTAATTGTTTTCGTCCCATAAACAAACTTTACTTCCACCGTCGACCCATTTGCAGCGACAACCATTGAACCGGCGACCACTACGACGCCTCCCCCATCATCGAAGACATCCTTTTCTCCGAGACTCTCCCATATCTCTTTCTCTACAAAGTCGAATCTGATTGTCTCTCTCTCTCTCTCTCTCCACAAAATCGAATGAAACTTGAATAAAAAGTCGAAGGTCGAAATCTTGAAGCTATTAGGCTTTATTCGAACTGGTAAATGACTCATTCCCACCACTAATCTTCCCTATTTTCTGTTTCTCCGTTTTCTTTCATTTTAATACAAATCAGTTTGCCCTAAAATTCCCATAAAGAGAACCTTATTCTCAAATTAGAACTGCTCGAAAATTTGGGCTTGTTGTATCTTTTTGCTTGGCATTTGTATCCTAGCTACTTGCTTTCCTAAAATTACGGCTTTTTGGAACCTAGAACTGTTATACAAAGCCAGATTTGCAGATTTAGCTCATATGATTGTTGCCTATCTGATAACAATGATTCAGTTTTCCCTAACTTCCCCATTTGATTCAAGGGCTGAATACAACGAAACAGGGTACATAGGAATTTGGGTAACTATGATAAACCCTAGTTCATATAAATAACATAGGAGAAAACTTACATAAAACTGGATTGGCTTCTCTCTCTCTGCCCAAAAAAATCACCTTGTTTATGCTCTGTTTAGAACTTGAGCAAAAGTGGGAGAAGAGAAAAGACAGGAAAATGAAAGAGAAATGAGAGGCATATATACCGTGCACAATACTACAATTTTTCTATTTTCCTTCCTTTCTTTTGCTTTTCTACAACTTCCAAACTTTTCCACCAAATCAAGAGGGTTTTCTTCTGCAGAGAAGAGGCCGGGCTGCTGTTGAGCCTGTTATGACGATGAATATCGTATCAGGGTAAATTACAGTAACCTCTCAACTATTACCCATTTTCAAGTTGCCTCCTTAATGTTTCAACTCAAACACTTATGACTTAACCCCTTCGTTTTTTAGCAATTGATCATGGAAAATTAGAAATCAACGAGGTGCAGTAAAAAAGTGGACAGGATTTTCCCGAGCTAATGGAGAAGATAATGAAATTGAACAAATTTCTCAGTCGACTATCCTCCATCTGCACTCCCAGAAGCCCTCTGATTTCTGCAACTGCTACAATCCCTAGTAGCGATCTAAGACTGTACCGATACTTCAGCGCAACCTCCGGCGACGACTCAGAACTGAAGGAGTTCACGGATTACTTGAACAATTTGAAAAACTATGAGAAATCCGGCGTCCCCAGAGGCGCAGGAACAGATTCCGAGGAAGGGTTCGATCTCGGAAGGATGACAAGGTTAATGGAATTACTCGGAAACCCTCAATCCAACTTCAAGGTCCGGTTTTTATCTTCCTTTGCATTTTTATTTATTTGGGCTCCGTCAAGTTTTTGTTTTTATTTTCGGGTAGTAGGAAAGTTTTTTTTTTTGTAATGCGGGTGTCTCAGGCCAACTTGCGCGAACCTCATACTAATGCTTACAGCCTCTTGTTTGGCCAAGAGTTGTTGGCAATGGGAATTGTACTTGAGACCTTAGATGGAGCAAAAGTTAGTATGGAAAGTTGTGGATTCGCGTTTCTAACTTTTCCATTAGGATTAGCTTAACGTACAAGTTTTTGCGGGAATTTTATTTCTACACTAGTTTCTACGTAATTAAACTACTTTTCAATTTTCTTTTAAATTTGTAATATCAAATGAAGGCATGAAGGATTTACTTTTCATGTACTATAATTTTATCAGGAATATTTTTCCTGCACAAATATCTTGACAAGTGAATGGGCGCCTTGGGTTTTGTTTGGTTGTGGAGAAAATGAAGGAAAGGGGTGGAAGATTACAAATCCCATGTTTTTGTTGCTGAGACTGAGAGAGTGCAGTGAAATCAAGATGTCTCAGTTGTAGTTTATTTTTGTTAAGTTAAAGTGTGACTTCGGTATTTGTTTTTGTCAGTAATCGAAGTTGTGGAATTGAAAATTCTTGTCAATCTAATTTCATATTCATAATCTGGGTTTTCTCAATTCTGCATTTGCTCAGTTTTGTTTTCCTGGTATGTGATCAAAGTATCTGGTTTTACATGAATCCACTTGTTTTGTTAGTCATTTTTTAACTTGCCACAAATGAATTCCAGTCCGTTCACATTGCTGGCACTAAAGGAAAAGGATCAACTGCTGCATTCCTCTCCAACATTTTACGAGCTGAAGGTTATTCTGTTGGCTGCTATACAAGGTATCATTGTCTAATTTGTCTTTACTATTACAAGGTGCTCTGGTTTTCCGAAGCATTTTCCCATTTACATGATAAAAAATGATTTTTTTTCCGTCATCAGGCTTCGTTTTCTTTGTCCAGCCCACATATTCAGACCATCAGAGAACGTATATCAATTGGAAGATCTGGTGAGCCAGTATCAGTGAAGGCATTGAATTCACTGTTTCAAAGGATTAAAAATGTTCTTGACCAGGCTGTGCAATTTGAAAGTGGACGTCTCAGTCATTTTGAGGTAATTACTTGTTTACATCCATAACAGAATTAGTGTTAGTTGTAAAATGTACAATTACATAGAATGTAAGCTAAGAAAATTTGTGAATGGTCTAAGAGAAACTTAGTTACCAACAGTTTTTCATTACATATCCCTTGAGGCTTGAAGCAGTCATTTGTTTCAAGTTCCTCAAAACCACAGTTGAAATTATATATCTTGGTTAATTAGCTTGACTTCCCTTCTTTTTGGTGCACTCCCTTTGCTTCTCAAAATTTCATCTGGTTGCATTGCCATCCATCGTAGTACTAAGTATAATTTGCGTTTATGTGACTCTTATGTGTAGAAAGTATAAATTGGTTGTTATGTGCACCCGAGGTTCTTCGCACTTTCCCCACTACCCCTCACTTGATTTGACAGTTCTCCCAATAGAACCACCTACTCCTGTATTCCCTCTCCCCGTCTTCTGTGAGTCATGTTGATGTTCTCAATTTTTTGCGTATTCTTTTTCTCTTGTCTATTTAGATTGTCTCCTATAAACTAGATCTAGCATTAATGCTACTGGTGTATTTGCTTCCATTTTGTTAATTCCTTTTGTTCTTGCCATACAATTTCAGGTTTTCACTGCAATAGCATTCAGGTTATTTGCTCAAGAGAAAGTAGATATTGCAGTTATTGAGGTTTAACATCTTTCCTTATATCTCTCTAAAGAAACTTTAACTTCTTTACATGACACTACTGGGTGGAATATACCCCCTTTCATGGCATTCTTCAATGAAGTAACATAGTAAACTGTGGATCTCAATAATCTAGTGAGGTCTTGTAGTGTTTCTTCTGTTAAATTTGAATGTTTACAAAGAGTGAAATGCCAAACTTCGGCTAAAGATTATCTTTTTCCGTTTCAATAGGCTGGATTGGGTGGAGCACGGGATGCAACAAACGTTATCTCCAGTTCTGATCTTGCTGTTGCAATCATAACAACAGTTGGTGCTGAACATCTGGATGCACTTGGGGGTTCTTTGGAAAGCATTGCAATAGCAAAATCAGGAATAATCAAACATGGCCGTCCAGTTTGGTGGTTCTTCCTAAATATTCGTACTGAATATGCGTCTTGTTCATTATGCTAATTCTAACTTCCATTAAGAGAAAAAATTTCCATTCTAATTGCACTTTGCCTTCAATTCTCCATTATTGCAACTTGGACTTTGCATGTTTTTTTTTTTTGTGTGCTCAGCTTCGACTTTGCATGGTACACTTGTGTTAGAGTGTGTGTAGATTGACTTGGTTATGGGCCTTGTGGGTATGGGACTCCCACCTATCGGTTATATCGCCAAACATCCAATGCGACCAATTCATACTACATGATTTCTTCAGTGGTCAATGAAACCTGTTACTAACTAATTATCCAACGCCTTTGTAGCCCATGTAAGACATTGTAGTATTTTCTAATGGATTTGATGGCCCTTAGTTATGGAATTGGAAATAGACTTTTTTGCAACTTTGGAAATCAATAGTCTGTTGCACATAGGTTGCAGTCCAGTCGAGGCCCCTAAATGATGGTGGACTTGTCTGGCTATTATTTGAAATCGGCTTGGAGTAGGCTTTTGTAGGTCAACTTGAGTTTTAAAGTCTGACAAGGCCACATTTGCGTACCTGTAATGTCTCGTTATTGTCTTTTCTGGTTTTCTTTGTTTCCAATTAGCTGTGAACTGCAGTCCATGTGGAGAATCGCTTTTGCACACGTGGTGTTGTACCCTTTTGCAGCTGCACCATATTATTGCTACCATACTCCCAATTGCTGAATGTCTATGCTGATCTGATTGTGGTTTTAGGTGGCCAGCATGTTGACAAGAGGATGTTTAGAGTGGGAGATGTGATATGGGCTAGTTAGATATGTGAATGCCATGCATTGCTTGTTGGTGTGTGAATACTCTCTGCTGTATTTGTGGTGGTTGTAGTGACAGTGTTGCCAAGAAGACCGAGTTTCTAAAAATCATAGGCTACACATTTGCCTGGGATTGCCTCATAAGACAAGTGAATCGAACATGGTCACGTTTGGAAGTTTGAAGTTAGAACTTGGCTCAATTAGCTATTAAGGCTTGAGGATTCATAGAAAGCACGACCTTGGTAAAGAAAAGACAAGAAAAGCTTAATATTTAGGAGTCTATATTTTTTATTGTGAACTCAAGCAACCTTTGTCCAGCTCCGCTTGGATCATTTACGGCCCTGGGAAGAATGCAATAGCTTGCTAATGGTGGTCTTGGTGTGGAGTATTAGTTGTGGCTGTAGGGTGGAGGCTCCAATTTGCGGCATTTCTGAATGCAGAAGTGGAGAGGAAAATGTGAAGATAACGACCTTTCCGATAAAGGGAAAATGGCGGAAGGCCTAAAGTGAGGGAACTTTTCTCTCAAGTCATGTCTTTCTGTTTAGTGATTCCTTCTTCCAATCCCTAATCGTTTAAAATGACATAATCAGGAATTCAGGACTTTTTCTCTTCTATATTCTATAGAAACGGGTACTCCTGCGGGTAACCAAGCCGAAGGCAAGATTTTGTACTTAAGACCGATTGTAGGTCCATTGTGTCCAAGCCATTAGTCCCAAGAGGGAATCCATCAGCTGGCTATTCCCTACCTCTATTTGAATAATTGACAACAAATACAAGAGAAAAAGGTATACAATCCTTGGCTGATCATCAGGGTGACCTTCCATGAGATTATAATTATCTGTACAATACCGAGTTATTTGCAGTGTTATATTTGTTGGTTGCCAGGTAAAGATTTTGTTGTGAGTAGCATGTATCATAGTTTTATGTTTGCATGCTAATTGTAATCCAATAACCTTTGAACCGCCCAGTCTTGCTGGCCTTTAATTGTATAAGGTCCCACTGGTTTTGCATTCGCATTGTTTGGTTCTGGATGATCTAACTTGACAATGCTTCTTGGTTAATCTTTTCAGGTGGTTCTAGGTGGACCGTTCCTTCCACATATTGAGCATATTCTTCGTGACAAGGCATCCTCATTGTCTTCAATTGTACTATCTGCATGTGATCCTGGGAATAAAAGCGCTATAAGAGGGTTTAGCAAGTTATATGGTAAGCCTTGCCAATCCTGTGACATAGTGATTCAAATTGAGAAGGATTTTCAACTGGTACGCACTCGTGGCATTGGTTTTCTTTTGTTTTGCTTTTTGGTATTTGATATGTTTGGATATTATATGGACATGCACCTTCATCTTAAACTTGTGCAGTTCATCGAGCTGTTTGGTGTGAGACTCTCAATGCTTGGATCTCACCAACTTCAAAATGCTGCAACTGCCACTTGTGCATCTCTCTGCCTTCGTGATCAAGGTGCAGATCTTGTATATTTATATTCATTTTTTGTAATTCAAAGTTTCCATGTACAGTCACTTAGTTTCCATCATGAATTCACCTCTTAAGAAAGATCTTTACTGTTGTATGGCACTACGAGCCTTGCTCTCGATAGGCAAAATAATGAAGAACGTTCGTTGTCCAACCACAAGGGCTGGAAAATGCATCCTTAGGTTGAATTAATTTCTAAAACTTTTTTTCTTGGCACTTTCCTGGGAGTTTCAGGTTTGAAAGTTTCAGATGGATCCATTCGCTCCGGTTTGGAGCACACATGTTTGCTTGGGAGAAGTCAGTTTTTAACATCTGAGGAAGCTGAGGCACTAGGACTGCATGGAGCCACTATATTGCTTGATGGAGGTTTGATGTCCAATTCCTTAATTTTTGCTAGTGCTTTATTATTAGCTGAACCTGTATAATCTGTATCTTGTGCTTGTCCACTAAGTATCCTCATTTGTCGATGTTCAACATTTATGTACGATTTCTTAGTACTTAACTACTCTATTATCTTTGTCTTCCAGCACATACCAAGGAATCTGCGAGAGCTTTGGCAGATACAATTGAGATGGCGTTTCCAAAAGCAAAATTGGTTCTTGTGGTTGCAATGGCAAGTGACAAAGATCATTCAGGCTTTGCCAGAGAACTACTTTCAGGTATGGCCCCCTTTTTGGCCTTCTCCATGTTTGCCTGTTTGGTGTGATCATTTGTTTGGGTTGGGGATACGATAAAATGGAAACACAATGATTTGGTAGAGCCTACTTTATCTATGTGTTGCACCTTTGCAACCATGATGCTCTTTTAGATGATTAATACTCCCTTCGTTCAGAATTGCTGGTCCATGTTGCCATTTGGGATGTACTTAAAAGTCTTGGTCTGTATTTGGATCAAGTATTTGAGTAAGAAAAGGAAATATCCTTCAACTTTTCTATTTCCTTTAATACTTTTCCCTTGCCCGAATTCTTGCTTCAGATAAAACTCTAGTCTTATTTCGAAGTCGAAGCTTAAAGTTCTTTGATGGCTCACACTTGCAAGGGCTATTTTCTCGCATTCTTTTTTCCAAAAATAGGTCTAACTTTTGTTTTACCTCATTCCTTCAGCTAGAAAACTGGAGGCTGTATTTCTGACAGAAGTCGACATTGCTGGAGACAAGTCCCGAATGACTTCTGCATCTGTATTAAAAGATTGTTGGATCCAAGCTTCCAAAGAGGTAGGTGTTGATATTGTTGACAAAGGTGTGGAAGACTTCCGTAGCTCATTGGATGATCAATCAGTTCACTCCGTAGTCAAACCAGAATGCAAAACCATATTAGCAACCGAGAGATCGTTAATGACCTCCATGAGGGTTGGAAATCAGATTCTCCAAGCAAGAATGGGGGTTCAACCAGGTATTATTGTAGTTACTGGATCTTTGCACATTGTCTCATCAGTTTTACGTTTCATTCAACAATAAATTGAGTTCTTAAATCTGCTTTCCTCCATTTTGTTTTCCTTTTTTTTTTTTGGGCATAGGATTCTGAGTAAAAATGCATTATGGATGGAATTTTGGAAGTGCAACTAGACCTTGACTTTGTGGGGTCCTTGCTGTTTGATGATTGATCGACTAGTGTTTTTTTTTTTTTGTAAACAATCAAAATCAGCTTGTGAGTTGCAAGGGATATAATCTGTTATAAGCGGTTGTCTTTCAAAACCAGTACTTCCCACCGCGATATGTCATGTTACTAGCGCAAAAAGATACTGCCCAACAAAGCTCCCAGCCGTTCAAAAAAAAAAAAAAAGGCTCGCGCATTAGTAGCATTTTGAAAAGATAGTACATACATACATATATATATATATTTTTTTTATGGTGAGATCAATTTTCGTGATACAAATTTGCAGGAAGTTAAAGACTACTCAAAACTCATGATGTCGAAATGGACATATGGATGCAAATTTGGATGAAGACGTATTCAAAGCTATCTGATTTGAGTAGATTTTATGTGCATCAGATGTTTTGAATACATCTGTGTCTGGACATCATTTTCGTCAACACTACTAGGACTGTCCGGACATCGTTTTCGTCAACACTACTAGGACATAAATGAACAGAGCAGTTAGAACAGTTCAGTGGGCCTGTATGGGAGTTGGACAATGCGCCATTTTAAAGCCCAGATTGTTGTTCCCAGTCCATTGGGTTTCAATTCGTTGACACCATTCCATGCTTGTGTCGGAGTCGCGTGCATATCTGAATCCTTTGAGAGATTACTTTCTCTATCCAAAAAAAAGGAAGCTCTGAATTTTCATCTTCCCGTTCTTTCCATGCATACGACTGTACCCTCCTGTCAAAATTTCTCTGTATTACGTTCATAATCTTATATTCTGGATTACAAGATCTGCACACCCGACAACATAAACCCCTTTTGGTCTTGCTTGACGCGTGAATCTTGCAATTGAGCTCTGTTCAACTTGTATACTTGAGGGTAACTTCATCTAATTTTTTCGCCAAAAGTGCTACATACACAACAATACCAAACACAATTTTTCACATACATATAGGGTCCACACATGTATGGGAGAGATTGTGTTTAGATTATTGTGTTCATAATATTTTTGTTTTTTTGCAGCCAGAAATCCCTTTAAGAATGGGAAAATGACGGCCCAAGATGTGTTTTGATAATTAATATCCGTAAAAAATATGCTGAAAATATTTGTTAATATTGAAAATATATTTGACGAATATTAATTATCAAAATACATTCTTGTCCGTCATTTTCTCTTAAGAAAATACCTTTTAAGGTCATTGTGACCCACCCTAAGACCTAAAGGAACAACTACCTGCAATAATTTTCTCTTAATTGGGTAGCGGGCCCAACGACTGGCCCACTATGGAATAGGGCTTTGCTACCACAATAAATTCAATGGTCAGGGAGGAAGGACCGGCTGACATTGGTGGGCCAGTAGAATTCCGGCAAGAGGAATCCAGCAACAGCTCCCCAGAATACGGTCCGGAATTAGATTGATGAACTTTGGTACTTGTTGGTACACTGCTACGAAACTGTACGACACGTCTGGTTAGAACAAATTACAGTAGAAAAATGTCACCACCATTAATTATTAATTAATCAAAAAGAGACTATATAATACCTAACATTAGGAGATTTTCATCTAAACATATCGAAGAAATTGGTTCAAAGTGGTTTAAGTATATGGTTGACTCTCAATCTAAGACTGTGACGAGATTTTCAATTTTTGAGGCTATACTTTGCGGATAGAAAAAGAATAGAAGGACGATGAAGGTTAGGAGAAAAATGTTCGGAGAATTGAAGTCAATCGATATATAAGTTCCATTATTGTTCTCTTCCACTTTTCGAAAGTTGCTATCTAAATCACTTTTTGAAATTACATTTCAAAACACACGTGAGATGTGGTAAGATGCGATTTATGTTGGTTGTCTATATACATAATTTTTTCGCCAACGTAAAACAAATCACAGGCATACATTAATAAACCATGATCACTACTAGTACATACGTACGTATCTCTCTCTCAAAAAAAAAGTCACAATCACCATTCCAGAAAATTGAAAGATACTCCTAATAGTATATGTTAGAATCTGTTACTCATTTCTTATTCTGGTTTATTCAGTTGACCATTTCATATTCGTATTGGCAGTCACCTTTTTTATTTTTATTTTTTTCCATACAACAATACAATTCTGGGAAGCAATTTATTATAGGAAAACGAAGAAGGGGTTGACAATTACTAGCATGGTTTCATTGTAGAGTAGCTTTAATGATCAGCCAATCACTATGCTGTGCTTCTTCACAAACTATGCCATTTATAGGCTTACGCTCCGTTCCGCTGAGGGTTTTTATTTTTTAAGTACTTATTTTTCGCTTTACGAGACAGGTCGGTGTGTTTCAGTTTCTTAAAAAAGAATTTTTAGAAAAAGAAGATAATTTCAACCTCAAAAATCATGTGTTTACTCAAATAATTTTCCTGCCGCTATAGATTTTGTTTGATAGAGCTTATTGAGATCTTTTAAACGGTGCAAAAAAAATTTTAAATTATTTTTTATTTTCATTATATTTAAGCTTGAAATTACTTTCTTTTTGAAAAAAAAATTTAAAAAGAAAGCGGAACGGCACTTGTTCTCACACATTAATTCAAAAAAAAGTTAGTGGAGAACACCCTTATTGCCTTTGCCTAATTAAAAATGGCGTACATTTCTTGAACATTAATACGCCATTGGCTGCCGGCACCTCTCTCTCTCTCTCTCTCTGAATGAAAAAATGTACTCGATTACTTTGTCCATATATACACGTTTAAGAAATTGTGTAACATGACAAATTGACAAGTATATCCTCCGGCCCTAGCTCCCTCAATGTTGGCTCAAATTTTCTATTTTCTGCTGTCTAGCTAGCTTGACACATAGGATAGGATATTCGCTTTGGTGAACAAAAGAACAAAATTTCGTGACATTATGCATGTATTCGTCCTCTTGTTTCGTATAGACATGACATGACAACTCTCTTTAAAACCAAACGGGAGAAAATTCCATTTGGTTCAAAACTTCAAACTGAAGGGTGCATGCCTGCATGTGCAATTGAAGTTCAATATTTATAACGGCAAATAGCAATGGACAGACTGATCACTAAATGTGCATGCAGCTCCCAAAGGAATGGTATTCATAACAAAATTTGGCCAAATTAAAGTTTGATTTGATATTGAGAGCTCCAATGTGTGAGAACCCACTTGGGAATAAAGTCCCACATCGGTGGGTACAGTGGCGGCTCCAGGAATTTATAATAGGGTGTTCAGAAATTACCTTATTTCTACTAGCTGATCTATTAACCGATAATACATATAAAAAATAAAAAATATTAATATAAATAGTGCGGTAAAAAAACATTGCCTATATTTTGAAAAAATTAACTACGATGCAAAATGAGAACTTAAAAATAAATACTTATATTTTTTAATAGTTTTTTTTTTTTGAAAATTATCTTATTGCGTAGTAGACAATGTTTCGAGAATGGAGGGGGTAAAATTTTGCCGTTGTCCTTGATGAATTCTCATATTTTGTGCCAACGTTTAACCAACATATTAATCTACTATAACAAGTTTGAAAGAAATTGTAGCAAATATGTTGTGGTTGGCCTTTTTGAAAATATGTTCTTCTTTTAAGATGATATTATGAGATTTTATATCCTAATCTTTAATTTGAAGGAGTATTATTCAAATTAATGGGGGTTTTGCAGTGTAGTTGAATTTTTTTTTAAACTTTCTTCGTAATTCTATAAGTTAACTAGACAAAAAAAGTAGTTATTGTCATGAACGCAAAATCAACACATTTAGACCATCGACAATAAAGATGAAGAGAGAACGCAGATCATAAATACTTACACTAATGCATTTCTTTTACCAGCAAAAAATTCTTTATAAATCTTTGAAAAGAGTATAAATATTTAACTGATCAAGGGCACACCGGCGAACGCCACTCGAGAACCAAACTCAAAGGAAAGTAAGGAGCCAACCAAAACACTGATATATTCTTGTTTTTCTCTTACTTTTTCATTATGTTTGTGAGCTTTATTTTAGGTAATGTGGTAAGTGTTCAATATGAATTACCTAGATTGATGAGTTATAATTGAGTTGTGATTGAGTATTCCATTAGTTTTGGGTTTGGTGTTCAATTTGTTTTTGAGTTAGGTGTTCAAGAATATTAAAATTGGGTGTTCATTGACATTTGAGTTTGGGTGTTCAAAACATGGGCTACCCTACAATTTCTACATGTATTCTAACAAAATATTTTTTTTTTGGGTGGTCATGTGACCATGGTTGGTTGGCTGTGGAGCCGCCTCTGGGTGGGTACATGGAAGTTGAAGCAATATACTATAAGTTATGGCTGGCCAGCTACTGTGTAACTTGAAGTTAACTTTTGAGCCACATGGTTAGGCGAATGGTTAGTAAGTCAGTTGGGGCGGATCCTTACAATTGGTATAGAGCACAACCATTGTTTACATGGTGGGGGCCACCTCTAGAATCTGGTATGAGCACATTGATTGTGTTGTGCAGACCACAGTGTCATACTATGAACACCAGGGGAAGGTTGCTGGACCAATGTAATGAGGACCTTGCAGCTAAGGTGGGGAGATTGTGCGGATCAAAAAAAAAAAAGGTGGGGAGATTGTGAGAACCCATTTGGGAATTGATAAGCACCCGGAAATGTAGTGTAGGGTGCGCTAGTGTCTAGTTTTAGTTTAATTTAATTGTTAATTAGTTATTTTTAACTTAGTTGGCTCGTAGAGTGTGCTAGTTTTGTTTTGCAGAAAAGCCACCAAATAAGGAGCTTTAAAGGCTAAGGCATGTCACAAGCCTGGGCAAGGATGACCCGACGGCTAGAATTGCCAAGGGCAAAGCATCACCAAGGCAAGGCAACCCAAAGCAAGGCAACAGCCAAGGCGGACCATTGCCAAGGCAGGAGCAGGCCAAGCGCTGGAGCTATAGGGCTCAGCATCGATGGGAAGAATGGAAGTCCATCGATGCCGAAGCACTTAAGAGGATCAGTACTAAGGCCCTCGGCATCGATGTAAGGTGAAATAGTCCATCGATGCCGAGCATGTTAGTGAAGCACTCTAAAGCCGTTGCCATCGATGCCGAGGGGCTTAGAGGTGGGTTTTCAGAGCATCTTGGGAATATTCCAGACGCGGATCTTCAGAATATAAAAGCTTGTGTCATTTTTGTACAAACAAGTAGAATAGATTGATTAGTACAATTTCTAGATGTCGAATAGTTTTTGAATCTTTTTGCATTGTTCTTATTTTGTTCTTCATTTTCAGCTTTTTAATATTTTAATTTCTGCCTTTATTAGTTAGTTTTTGATATTGTCGTTTTAATTAAAGTTGTTGTTTTACTTCCGATCTATCTTAATCTCTAGTTTATTTCAAGTCTTGTTATTTCAATTATGTTAGCTAGATTTTTGCTTGCTCTTAGCTCTCTAAATATGTGTGAGTAGTTTCAAGGGTTAGATCATGGGATGATTAGTATCTCATGGCTCAGGCGAAAATTGCATTTTGCACCCAATAAAGCTTTAATCTTTGATTCGAAAATCGACGTGGGGTTCGGGTTCGTTTGACAAATAGCTGAGGTGTTAACCTCTTTGATCATGTGTAGGTGGGAGCATTGCCTACTCATCACACATGATGCTTAGAGCTCTGTCGCTCGAGGTGTTTGCAAATGAATTCTAGAGCTAGCTTGATAATCAAATCATTTTATCTTCCGGTTTAAGAACTTTACTTAAGAATCTTAAGTTGCGTAATTGGGTGAAAAGTGTGATTTAACTCGAGTTGTGAGTGTTATTAATTCCTAGACCTAGCCTATCTTTTTCCTAGTTAATTTGCTTTTAATTTAGCCCTTTATTTCCACCGTTTAAAGTAAAACAAAGTTGGCTACCTAAAGGCTGAAAACCCGAGCTTACATCTACAAATCCAACCAAGCCGTATAATTATTCCCTTGGGTACGATCCCGGTCTTCCGGATTATTTTGCTTCAACCGACATATTAAACCCTACGCTTGGGGTATTATTCCATTATATCGGAAGTAACGAAGCAGGAATAAAGTCCCACATCGGTGGGTAAGTGGAATTTGAAGCAATATATAAGTTAAGGCAGGTCAGATATTGTATAATCTAAGATTAATCTTTTAAACTACGTGATTAAGCAAATGGTTAACAGGTTAGCTAGATCAGGTCGTTACACAATGACTATCATTAAGTGTTTCATCAATTCATTTCTAAAAATTCCCGCCTTTGTCCTAAATGGATGCCTAGAAAAGAAATTTGAATTTGATGAAATATTTTATAATTAAAGAGTTGGAGATGGCCTTCATAATTGATGAGATTTTAGTTACTTTCATTTGTTCAAATGTTACCTACCCCATTTAATTAGTAGAACTTAAAAGTTCTATTTCGTTTGGCTTGATTTGGTGTATCATAATTAGTAAGGAGAAAGAATAGTCTTGTAAATTTCTCATAATATATAAGAACACACAATTGCATCTCTATAAAAAAAAAAGACTATGAAATTTATTTTCTTATCTAATAATCTACAAAATGCTTTTCAACCAACTGGAGGTAGCTCAATTGACCATGACTCTTGTATCTCACTTGAAGGTCATCAAAATTGAATAATTAAAAATTGTCACATTACCTTTTCAACATATAAAAATCTAAAAATTGTCACCATATAAAACAATTTTAAAAAAATAGTTTTCAAACTAATAAAAATAGGTTATTAGAAATAGAAAATAATTTTTTGAAAACTTTTGAAAAAACACTTTTCGAAAAAAGTTTTAAAAAATAGTTTTATTATTTTTGCAAAAAAAAAAAAACTTCTTTTAAAAATGAGAGAGAGAGAGAGAGAGAGAGAGAGAGAGAGAGAGAGAGAGAGAGAGAGAGAGAGAGAGAGAGAGAGAGAAGGTTTGGTTATTGACAGATTGTTGCTAATTTTGATTATTCGATGGCCAAAATTTGATGAGTTGCTAAGAGGTTGTTAAGTTTGATTATGCCACTGTGAGCACTTTTTTTGAGAAAACATCGCTAACTTTAACAACCCTATGGTTTTGGTTTTTCCACTATGGATGCTCTTAGAGGAGCTTTTCCATTCTTTCTTTGTTTCTTTCCCATGATGTACTTGTACTAGTTGAGTTGTTGGGTTTGGTTATATCGTAAACTATTACAATTGATATATTGCCTCAGGCTTGTAATTCGTATATGATACAAATGATCTTTTCTATCCACTAGGAAAAAGAACTACAAAATGACTTATAGTTGTGTTTCCCAAATATAAATGCATAGACAATATGTATAGGGCCGACAAAATTGAAGCCTCCCATGCAGGAGTTGGGCATGAGATTGTGATACAACTAGAGCAACATTTACTCGTTGGGTGCAGAGATAATTAATACAGTATTTATACACATAAGTAGTGGGTAGTATTTCCCAATGTATGCATTGCATTGCACACCCTGAAAATCAAATAAAAATAGGGGAAGAGGCAGAGCTAGAAAAGCAGGAATGGGAGGGGCTGTAATGCACCCGTCGCACTACACATGATGGTCGATCTTATCGCTCATCTCGATATGAACAGTTTAAATTTAATTTAAAATTTTATAAATCTTAGCCGTCCATTGATCAGATGAAAGCCGAATCGGCCGCACAACCCCACGTGTCGTGCGGGTGCACTAAAGCACCCCGGGTCCAAGCAGGGGAGCTGCCTGCATGCACCAAATGCCACCCTCCAGTCTCCAACCGTTAAATGGTACCCTCGGATGGGGACGTGATATCACGAAATGGGGCCACGGGAATCTAATTGCTTTCGGAGCACAATAAAGGTTGTAGGGCCCACATCCGACAATGTGCCAACGTGATCCCTGATGATAACTCCCGGATATCCAGCCGTGAGACGAGCTCACTTCCGGCGTGATACACGACGGAGATCAAGCGGGGGAGGGTGCTGTGCTGGAACAATATACTACTACTAGTACCTTTTTTGGTACACTTTATATTTTGTTTGGATTGAAATTTAAATTTTTTTTTGAAAAATAATAGGGATAATGAGTGGAGAGAGATAGAGAGGGAAATGTTGAAAGTAAGAGAAATTTAGGAGGTAAATTTTTTGAAATTTTTTTTTTTAAGTTCCAAAGAAAACAAGGCATTAAATGAAAGTGTTGATAGGGTATGTCGCCACCTTTTTTTTAGGGAGTACTTCTTTCATTTTTATTCTTTTGATTATAAATTTTAATTTGTACGTAATATTTTTTATATACAATATAGATCTTATTTGATAGATATCAATGAGCTTTTTTAAACAAAGTTTTCAAAATTACCCAAAACATTATAGATTGCAAGATGTAATCAATTAAAAAATGACACGAATTTCCAAAAAGAATTTAAAAAATTGGGATAGAGGGAGTATTTTTTAAAAATAACAATCCACATTTCACAATGACAATTCAACAAAAAGTTGCACGATGATGGACCAAAAAAAAAAAATTGTACGTCACAGATTTTAAAATGGGCTGCACATGAGAAGATGTTAAGGAAACACATTCCCACGTTGGGGTAACGAATGTGGGATCACTTCAAGGAATCAATGTTATAACCTCCCCACCTAATAACTTATGTTTTTGGGTTTGATACAAAATTTCCACAATAGGAGATCCCACTACACTTATGTTTGGGCCGAAGCTAAAGTCTCAGTACGTATGGGTAGTGTTTAGCCAAATAACGAGCTATGGAGACTCAAACCATGCCTTGTCAACGAGGTAATGAGTTTCAACCATTAAACCAATCCAAGTTGGTGCTGGAAAAATGTACTCCTATAGACTTGTTCTGTAATTATTTTACACTCAAACATTTCGTGCAGGATTTAAATGACGTTTCAGATTCGGAAATAAATGAAGTTTTTGGGAAGGGCCCAGCATATTGATTTTCTTCCATGTTTTAAAATTTTGTCCCACTATGGGCACCATTAATATTTTGTACAGGCTACATTTGCAGTGGCAGATTTATGGTATTGAGCAAACAGAACTTTCTTGAGAAAAATTAAATACTAGGATTTACTGGATTACTACATAGGCAGGCCAAATAACCGATTTTAGTTGTTATTTGGTGTTTCTAGTAGTAAAAAATTTACAGATTTTTATTTGTGGTTGAGAAGTTGTTTGGTGTTTTCGGTAGTGAATAAGTTGTTGATAGATTTGTGAGTAAAGTTACTGTAGCAATTTTTTTTTTTTATTGACAACTTGTTAGTGGAAATGAAATGATAAAATGCTAAAACTTTTTTGTTAGTAGAAACTAGATGGTAAAATGCATTAAGTTTTTACTGTTTTTTATTAATGATAACACTGGAATCTATTACTGACTTCGATTTTTTTTTTTTTACTGAAAAATAAGAACCTAAAAGCATTCAATTAAAAGCCCTATAGGCCTTTAACAACTAAAGAAATTCTAAGGGGGTGTTCCACTTTTGTGGAAAAAAAACTTTTTGAAAAAGAAGGCAATTTCAAGCTCAAAAATCATGTGTTTACACAAATAATTTTTCTACCAATATGGATATCGTTTGATAGATCTCATTAAGATCTTTTAAACGGTGCAAAAAAAATTGAAAAAAATATTTTTCATTTTCATTATATTTGAGTTTGAAATTACTTTCGTTTGAAAAAAAATGTATTTTTTTTGAAAAGTGGAATACCCCCTAAGTAAACAATATCATCGGTACATTCAACTCACACTTGGTAAGATTGTTTGCTTATGTTCCCCCTCCATGAAGACCAAGATTCGAGTTCCATGAGGGGCGGAGTTTGGGGTTTCAAGGCTATGGATAGCCTTTGAGCCACCTTGTTGACTAACTTCCCATTAATTTCCCTTAACTATAAAATATGGCCAAAACAAAAACTCACAAATCAGGTTATGTCGTTTGAGTACTTTCAACTTTACAAAAGATGTGCTTTAAGAATTTCAAAACATTACAGGGCACTAGAACTATTGTCTAGGGATTACATAGAACTATTTTTGAAAAATTAGGGGTAACTTTGATAATTATTAAAAGATCAGGAGGTTGTGTGCCCACCGTAGCCCCAGTGTAAATCCGACCATGCTTCAAATGCAAACCAAATCTTCCGCAACTATCAATTTGCTTCAAATTCGGCACCAGCTAGCAAATGCTTTCTAATTGCTTTCATTTCATAAATTTTTGGAGGTTTATTAGACCATGAGAGCTCCATAATTTATCATATAATACACATATGACACCATATATAGTTGGAGATGAGAAAAAAATTTCAGGCATGGAGATGTCAATGTTGAAAAAAATTAGAGAAATCAAATTCCCACATAAGTTCTACTCCATAAAATTTTTTGACATCGTCACGTTCAATACAAAGAGTGGGATGAAGTTTGTAGATGCTCTTACATGAGCAATACTAAAAACATAACTCTCAAATACATCTCCGGACTTGATAGGCACGCAAATGTTCACATACGCGCCCCTTAATTTATCATTGCTAAGTCTATTTATTTTATTACTTGGTGTTTTAATATTTAATTTTTGTATGGTAGGTATTTGGAGGATTTGATAAAAAAAAAATATGCAAAATAAAAATATTTAATTGGTGCAAAGCTAGTCCGGAATTGAAGAGTACGAGATTTAACAAGGCATAAGTCATTTAAGTCTAAGGGCATCCACATCTCACTCTTTACTCCCCTTTCAAAACTAAAATAGCGAGGAAAGACAGAGAAATGGGACTGCATCAGCCTCGTTGGGAATTTGGTAATCTAACATTTGCTACAGTTCCTTGCTTCTTGCAGCGAGGGACTGTTCGCCCAATTAGTAGTATTTTAATGTTTTTGGTTTGAATTGAATTTTGTCTTCATCTGACATCTTGTTCCACATCCCAATCCGATGACCAGAAAGTCTAGCCTTACCTCTAATTTTTTCTCCACATTTCTATTGCACGGGTTTGAGGTTAACTTTGGGTCTCAGAAAAATACAAAAAAAATATTCATAAATTTTATGGAACTTTACAAAAAATCAGCTCCAACACATACCGATAAGTATTTTTCGAAATTCGTTGGGAAAACTGTTCAACTACTCCATTTTAGCCCTACGAATCCCGAAAAAATACTTACAAATATCCTTTGGAGTTGATTTTTTACAGGGTCCAATAAAAAATTATTTTAAAATTTATGAATATTTTTTTGTATTTTATGGGACCCGGGGTAAGCCCTAGCTACACGCATGCGGTAGAAATGTACGATATAACTGCTAATCCAAACAACCAGCTTGTTGGTTGCAATACTAATAAAGAATGTACAAATAGACAAAAAAATATTATATTTATAGGATCTAGTTAGAATAGAGAGTCTAATGCAGTAGACATTTTAAAATTAAATAGCTAAACTAATAAAATGACTTTTTCCTCTTTAATTTGGTCCAAAATTTAAAAAAATTAGTGCGAATGCTCTTATTGGCTTTCACTAGAACGTGATAGAAGAAATTAAATTGGCAGCTTCTTTACTTGGTGGGCTCATGACGTACACGGCTTTGACCGGCAGCAGAGGAATAGGGTTTTTTTTTTTTTATATATTATAAAGAGAGGCAGCAGCCGCTTTAAGAGGATGGCTGGAGCCCGGAGAAACAAAGAACGAGAGACAGCGTACGTACGTCCGAAACGAAGGCTTCGGGGTTTATTAATCTTTTACTATTATTTCAATGGAGTTTTATATTTACATGATTATGAGGTTTGAACATCATTTTGGCAGCTTTATATTTACTTAGCTTTCTTCATAACTCTTTTCTTATAAGTTTTTAACGCTTTGTTTAATTATTCGCACGTTAATAACTCGTATTAATTTCCGTTGTTTATTAAAATTGTTCGTTAGTACTTAATTAGTTAATATCCTTTGTTTATTACCTACTCCGAAGTATGTTTCAATCTAGTGTTTCTTTGGTTTTTTTTATTTGATGTTGAGTGAGTAGTCGTAAAGGTAAGGTCGCGGGGTGATTAGCACACCGTGATCAGGTCGGACACGTTCTGCTTCTGTTTTGGAATAGTAATGCAAAAGCAATTTTAATTAGGTTATTAAAGAACATTCGTTAGACGAACCCGCGCGCGGATATTGTCGAAGCCTATGTGAATGGGAGAATGAGGATCCAAAACTCATTTTCTGCTGTGCATGGGTAAATGGCGACCACAAAGGTTCGCATCTTTCGGGTAGCTTTTTCTCTCTAAAATCAAATGTTTTTAAGAACACCGAACAGAGCAGATAAGTCTGGAACTGATTGCGAGTGATATGAACCCTACGACAGTACTTCCTTTAAATTATTTGAAAGAACAATCAATTTCTTAGATTTTAGTTAATCTCAATCAAATCGACAGGCCCATTCAATTATAACAACCCGAGTTTTTAGTCAGCACACATCACCGTCTTTGTGGATTCGACTCCGGATATTGTGTTACGTCGGTCTCCGCCCTACACTTGGGACAACCCATTAACTTAGGACTAGAAAATCGTCAAGCAAGACTCAATTAGACTGGAGTTGTCCGATACACATGACGATCTTCACATGTATCAACGACTCCGAACACAACTATACTGGTCTGGGTAAAGTTTTAAAATAGAGTTTTTACGATTTTTGTCGTTATAGTGGGTGGGGGAGGTTGGGTAATATAAAAGCTGCCCAGAATGATAGTGACCATGCAGGGGAAATTGCCTGATGATCACTACTTTGCCTTTGTTGGTTTCAAAAGAAAATATGAATGATGTGACAATATATAGGATCATATCAGTGTATAAAGGCTGCCCTAACCCAAAACATTCTACGCGATTCCATGCATATCATATCATTTTCGTGACGACCTTAACATGGGAGTCTAGATTCACATGATCTTGAGAGAGAGAGAGAGAGAGAGAGAGAGAGACGGTGGTTGAGAAGGGGTAAATGTGAAAGGTGATGGATGATAGCAAAAAACTTGGACTCATTAGGTTTGTGATAAATACGAAAGTCCTCTCTCTGATCTCTTTTGCTATACACAACGAAATTGCACTCCCCCATACTCAGCTGATGCAATTACTCTCTCCTTCTCTCTCTCTCTCTCTCCAGCCTAAACTCTGCAACCACCACACACATACAAGTATACAACACAGTCATGCCAATGAAGATTTTGAGAGAGAGAGAGAGAGAGAGAGAGAGAGAGAGAAAGAAATGCATCTAGTAGGAGTGCTTCAAGTTTTTTTTTTTTTTGACAAGGAGTGCTTCAAGTTAAGTATTCCAAAATTGAATAAAAAATGGGGGAGTAATGAAATTAATCATATGGGGGGCACGGAGATGCCGTGTCTGCACATTGAAAGCCCCTCAGTTTCAAAAACAGAAGTTGCAGGCTTTTTCCAGTACTCCCATCGTCATCTCCTTCGTCTCTCATTAACTTCTCCCTCTCCCTCTCCCCTCTCCCTCTCTCTCTCTCGATTCTCTCTCTCTCTCGATTCTCTCTCCTCCCTAAACATGCTCACGTACGTACGTAAGCAATATACACAATCCAAATACTTCTCTCTCATAGAATTTGTGGAGTTTCATGTGGTTTTCCTAACTCAAATGATGGGGACGTTAATTTTCCGTACTTCATAAGACTCTTAGGCCCCGTTCCGAAAATTTTCTTAAAAAATAAGTACTTATTTTGTCACTTTTCATTCAAAAATAAGAATGGTCATTCCACAAAACCCAAATAAAAAGTTCCTTTCACATTTTCAAACTCAAAAATAATGTAAATGAAAAAAAATTAATTTTTCTTGCACCGTATTAAAGATCTCAATGAGATCTATCAAACAAGATCCATAGTGGTAGGAAAATTATTTGCGTAAACACATGATTTTTGAGCTTAAAGTTGCCTTATACAAAAAATAAAACTGTTGCTATGACAATGGGCGCCGGCGGAGGGAAATCGTACCGGCGGCCGTGCCGGGCCGTCTCCGGCCACCGAACGGCCGATCCGAACAGTCCAAAAATTCTAAAAAAAAAAACCGAGGAGGTCGACGCGGGAATCAACGGTATCCGAGATGTATAGGGTGCTTGATCCGAGCACCCATTTTCCGTGTATATATGATCAAGCACCCTACACAGAAAAGAGGTGCTCGGATCAAGCACCCTACACACCTCGGATGCCGTTGATTCCCACGTTAGCCCCCTCGGGTTTTTTTATAGAATTTTTGGACCGTCCGGTGGCCGGAGAAGGCTCCGCGCGGTCGCCGGTACGATTTCCCTCTCCGGCGCCCATTGGTACCTATATAAATTCTGAAAAATAAGCACCTCCTTCTTATTTTTTGGGGAACAAGCCTTCTTATTCAACAAAAAATAAGTTCTTATTTGGGTTGTGGAACACAGACTTAGGCTACGTTTGTTTCAACATAAAATATTTTACGATGTAAAATTTTTTCTTGTAAAATGATTTTGGAACAAATAACTTTCGTGTAAAATATTTTTCAGTATTTGGTTCACAAATAAATACTCCACTATTATGACAAAACATTTAACAAGAGAAATAGGATAAGAAAGGATAAGGGAGGAAGGGAAAGATAAAAATGTCTTATGGAAAATATGAGAGGAAAACATTTTCAGCCACGTAAGGTAGAACGTTTTACTTTGGAACCTATTTTACACTATTTTTTTCAACCAAACAACTGAAAATGAGTATAATATTTTACTAAAAAACACTTTTACATCGAAACAAACGGAGCCTTAATATTTTACACAACAATGCAACCACCACACAAACAAACGTAATCTATGTTTTTCATTAGCAAGTGATTTATACTGTGTTTCGGCATAAAATGAGGGTCACAGTCGAAGTTATACAAACTCAAGAAGTACTCAATTGGACGGAATGAGCAAGGAAAAATGAGGGTCACAGTCGAACTTAGGGGTGTTAATCAAGTCAAACAAACCAAACATAGTACTGTATTGCTTAGGCTTGATTCAACTAATTCTTATTTGTGTTCGATTAAGCCACAAATTAGGAATATCTCACATATTTGGGATATTTATTAACTTACCCCTAGTTTTGCAATTTTTGTGCAATGACTCTTCTCTTTACGAGTCTATCAATCCAATCACCGATACTCTCCGACTTGACTTGAATTTATGAACAGACTATAAAAGATGATTGAGCTTGCCTTATACTTTGTTTGAATGAATCTAAACGAGTCAAAAGTCGAGCCAAGATCGAACCGAGCTCATGCTTAGGATGTCGAACTTGAAATGACTTGGAGACTAAACCTCGTAAACTTGGTCTTTTAATTATACGATTTCAGCACCAAAGCATTTATTCGATTCTCCACCATTTTTTATGCAAGTCAAAACCGATTCTCTTATATATATACTATCCCGTCCCCTTTTGTTTATCTATTTTTTGACTTTTCATTGTACTAAATTTTTTATCCCTTTTGAAAAGACCTAGAAAAAACTCCTGCAAGAAGTACAATGTAACCCTTTTTTTTATTGTTTTGAAGTGACAAGTACAAATTGAATTGAAGGGCATTTGTGAAAACTTTAACTTTTAAAACAGAATGATTATGTTACCTAAATAAGTTGAATACCAGAAATTGAACAAATAAAATAGGACGGAAGAAGTATTTGACTGAGTTCAAAGTGCAAACATTTTTTTTTTGTGAACGGCAAAAAGGATTTTATTACAAAGATTAAAGGGACCAAAGCAAAGGCATCAAACCAGAGGAAAAATCAACCACAAGAAGGCAAGACCTAACTCCGACAATCACATGCCGTGAAAACCCAGGGCCAGGCGAGGCATCCAAAAAAATTTAAATTTTAGGGACACTCCAATATTATTTGTAAATTAGTATATATATCATTTGTTCATTTTTAACACAAATGTCTATGTTAACTCAGTGATAAATTGATTTTAGTTCATGTGGAGTGTTTGCGTTCAAGTCTTCTAGGTGGCTTTTCATTTTGAAATATTTTTTCCCCAAAAATAATGCCTATTATGATCGTCAGATTTCAAAACTAAGTCAAGTAGAATTCAAGTATACCACTTTGGCCGTTGGTGACAAAGCAGTTAGCATACATTATAAAGTCTAAAGTAGTAATATAAATGCCATGTTTCTATCATTGTTATTTAATTCTAAAAATACATAGGCACCATCTCACAATTTAGCATTGGGCATCCAAATCCCCTAAGCACCCAAAGGAAAATTAGAAGAGCAACCCGAGGCTGACAAGAAACCAACCAAAAAAAACCTCAAGAGCAAAACACCCTAAAGCCCACAAAACCAAAAAACACCCAAAGAAATGCCTAATTAAGAATCAATCATCCTGCAGTAGCATGAACCTCGGTCGATCCTTTCATTATATTCACTTCCATAGTCATGAATCCACGAATAATTCCTACTCATCACCCTCGTAATCAATGCCCATAACATTACACCACCATCTTGACTGTTGAGTTAATTAATCAATGGGTGCGTAAATACCAACTGTCAAGAATCTCCTTCGATCCTAATGTATATTAATTAAGGTTCCTTTATGGCTATAATTTTGGTACTCGTTGTTTACTGGCAAAAAATGAACTGAAATCGTTGCATTTTGAGAATGATGATGAAATCAATGCATTATGAGATCAGATCAGTTGAACCTTCTGTGCCATGACTGAAACAAACGTTTCTTCTCATTCTGCGCATGCAGTACAGGAAGAAATTTTAAAAGTTTTTAATTGCAAGAATGCAATTTAAGATAGTGTTGCACTGATCATTAAAGTTTCTGCAGGCACTATAGCATTTATGTGGCCCGTTGATTCTTGATCCGAGTTCCTCCTCCTTTGGTTCAAGGGTTGCCTAGCCGTCTTGTTCTAACCTGCACAGTGAATGCACGACTAAGACATGGTCGGGATTGCCCGGCAAGGCCCTCCGACGAGAGGATGAGAATGTGCAGAGAATAAAGTAATAGACTAGAGTTTTAGGAACTGTGTAGCATGTACCTCTTTAGGGTTGTTTCTCTTGGTATTTATAGAGTCTGTTGACTTGCTCTCCAAGTACGGTCATGTGCCTTGCACAGGTCAATTGACGTTATTGCGACGTCACTGATAAGATTTGGCAACCGTTTTGGTATAAGCTGGCATCCTCATGTGCGCTCATGATCATTATCTTTTGGCATAACTACTTCAGCGCGTAGGGAGGCACGTGGCATCACGGTTGGCCGAACCCCACTCTTGGCTGAGCTTGAGGGTAGGTGGCTCGTAGGGGGAGAACTGATTGAGTTGCCTGTCTCAAAAGTGGCCAAGCCTGAAGACCCTCTCATAGAGCTGGCCGTCGAGTGAGTGCACAATCGTTCATTGCTAAGCCTCAGTTAAGGCTGAACCTGGGCTTAAGTACAGCTACCCTTTCTGACTCCAACCTCGGTCCAATTTTCCTAAATGCGGTTCTGGACGGTCTGGTTCGGCCTACTACAGCATGTTTAGCAAATCAGTTGAATCTCTTCAACAAAGCAGCCAATTGCAGGTGAGTTGTTTCCCAATTTAATTGCTTCACGTACGCCATCATTCTGATTCTTGTAGCTCTTTCGAATGTTTAAATTAAAGTGTCAACTTAGATAGTTTTAAGGTATAATTAGATGTAACTAGTATGGGCAAGCACCTATGTTGATTATTTCTTCTCATCATCTATCTCCTTCTGTCACGCCCTGATCTCTCACTCACCCACATATATTACAGTTGAGTACATCTAAAAATGATATATTAATCGGTTAAAGAAAAATAGGGGCGTGACACCTTCGCTTCATTAGTTTAGTTCATTTACTATTATAACGTATCCTCTCACTTTTTGGAACAGCTAAGAAAAATTGATTACTCTTTGAATCGATCAAAATCCTTGTTTAAAAGAATTAATTAAAATCTATCAAACAAGATTCATATTGAATATTTGAAATAAAATATTATACATCAAAAGATATAGATAATTTTTTGAGACATCCAAAAAAGGTAACAGACAAAATATTTTGGAACGGAGGGAGTAGTTATAAAACAACATCTCAACCAATGACATAAATCCCAATCGACTAGGTCGGCCCCTTAGTATATCGGACAATCACATGCCCACCAAAATCAGAAGAAAAAAAAAAAGAAGGGATCAATAGTAGGTTTTTATTTGGTCACCTGTTAGGGCATCTGCACTTGGCTCTGTACTTGCCTCTTTACATTACTTTAACGAGCCAAAATCCTAAAAGTAAATGTTTATTAGCCTCGTCAACCTTGGGTCACTTTAACATTTGCTACAGCGCCTCGTTAAAAGAAGCGTGACACTATTCTCTCGTTTCACTAGTTTTTGAATAAAATATTAGTTTTAGCAACAAACTCCCTCCAGCAACAAAGTGAAATGTGTACTGTTCAACGAACGATTAATATTTATTTGGACCCATTACGGATCCTATAAAGATGATTCAAATTGTAAGTCATTCTTAAAATATTTTTTTATAGGTTTCTTTAAAAAATTAGCCCAATTCGATATCGTAGGGCTCTTATATGAGTGAGGACTCTCTTAGGGTGCTCACTGAAAGGTCTTAAACCTAAAAATTCATTATGACCATTCAGGATAAAACAATCAGAAAAATAAAATCATCGCACTGGTTCAAACATATTGAAAATTTGAGCTCTTAATTTTTAACAATATTTTTTATTTAACCATATTTTTTAATATATAAAAAATATGGTTAATATATTTAAAAATTAGGTTAAAAAATCAAGTCCTCTACTTTTAAATTCATTTGAACTGGTGCGAAAATCTTATTTTTTTGATTATTTTATCCTGAATATGAATATTTAATTAAAAAGAGAGTGAGAATAAAGAGTCTGATGCAGTGGACATTATAAAAATGACTAGCTAAAGTAATAAAGTTGGTTTATAAGGTGTAATTTGGTCCAAAATTTAAAGAGTCTGATGCGGATGCTCTTACGTACATTGGTTCCCTAACAACCCACTATTATGCAGTCAATTTTGGGTTCATAAATTCCTTGAAACTATTGACCATACTTGTTCAACAAATATGAGGGATCAGTGCCTTTATAAAACGTATGTTGTGCATCCGCCAAATCTAACCTACTCATTTTATCCGTCTCCTTGAGCAAGTGACCCATATCAAAATCCAGGTGGATTGAAGATCGATAGTTATGTGATTGGAGCGCTTTCCTTTGAATCTTGTTTTTTCTTCAAGAAAAATGCGTTCTATTTTGCATGGTTACCAGCATTCAGTAAATTTAAATTTCTATGACTGCGACTTAATTGGCAAAACAAAGAAAATGAAGAATGAAAATATGAGATATACTTATTTATGGAGCCACTATAAAGCAGTTCTTTACCTCCTAAGTGATCTCAGCTGTATGTTTTTGCATTAGATGACCCGGATTAAAAATAATATATTAACGCTACTATTACCGTTGTTTTTAATCTAGATCATCTAAAATATTTTTAGATGGCTGAGATTGAGTTCCGTAAACACTTGTTTACTACTGCTCTATAAACAAGATTTTCTCAATGAAGAATTCAGGCCTTATCGCACAACTTGCTTGCTGATCCTCCCCAATTAGTATAAACAATCAATAAAAAAAATAAAAAGTGAATGCCCTCCACTTTTTTTTTGTTTGGTAATCAAATGCCCTCCACTTTACCCAGTCTGATAACCGTGGATGAAATTATTACCGTTACCTGAACCTTGTACCGTGCAATACAATACGATATAGATTTGGAAAGCTAGCTACCACTATCTCAAAATTTGTCATTATTACTGCAAGTTGTTTTTGTGATGTCTCCTTAAATTAATTCCAAGGAGAGAGAGCGAGGGCAATATGGGTAAAGAATCTAGCCCCTTTCTCCTGTTCTTTCCTCCCTATGCCCCCTTTTTATACACCCCCGCCTTCTCTCTCTCTCTCTCTCTCTCTCTCTCTCGATCTCGAATAACTCTGAAGAACGTCACTCGTTTTCTTTTGCTTTGATTTTTGCATTGGGTGGTCTGTTTCCACACACCATGGGTTTCTGTGCTCCCATCGTCTCCCTGAATTCCATGTGATTTCCCTCAACCATCAACTTCATACATAACGGTAAGGACACCACTAGTCAGTTATACGGACACACACACACACGCAGAGAGAGAGAGAGAGAGAGAGAGAGAGAGAGAGAGAGAGAGAGAGAGAGAGAGGCACCCATCAGAAAATTAAAGAAAGAGTAGGATTGTCATGATAGTTGGGTCACTTTCATTGTTTTACTCCTTTGAGGCATTTCTTTTACTGGTGTTTTCTTGATCTCCGCCACCTAATCCATCTTCATCACCATCTGGCTTCTTTAGTTTCATCTTTTAGTTTCTCCCCTGAGAGAGAGAGGACGAAATGGGTGTTAGCGACAGCTTATCTGATCACTTTTTTGAAGAGTCCGAACTGGAAGACATTTTCAGCATTCTTGAAAATCTAGAGAATGTGGAAGAGTTTCCGCAGTCGGATCCAGAAAATGGTTTGGGTTCGAACGAGGGCGAAACCGGAGGAGGGTTAGTTTCACAAAAATCAACCTGTTCAAGTGCTGGTAATTTGCAACCAGAGTCTGAGGCTGAGGTTGAACTGGCTGCTAATAATTATTTACCAAAGAGCAACAAGAGACAGAAGCTCAGTACCGCAGCCACGAGTACCGACGAAGAAATCCCACAGGGAGAAGGGCAACTGAATAGGATTTCACACATAACGGTGGAGCGAAACCGGAGGAAGCAGATGAACGAGCATTTGACGGTGTTACGCTCTCTCATGCCTTGCTTCTATGTCAAAAGAGTAAGTCCATCGTCGCGGTTGCTGTTTAAAAAATCCATCAACTAGTATATATTTAAGTTTTATAGAACATCTTTTTTTGAAAAACCAGACAAACCTAGTATATGTTTACTGTTAGTGACATAATTAATATTGGTCCTGGATTTTCAAGGAAATAAAATGCCATGTTTGTTATTTGTTTGTACGTACTCGTAAATATTTTTCTACATTCATTCACTAAAGTTTCTTTAGTGACCAACTTGAAACAAAAATGGGTTGTGGATTTGATTTTGTGTGATATCTACTTGCCTATCTCAAGAGGGTTTTTTCTTTTTACAAACTTAGAAAATATTCACCTTGCATGTTTAGTTAGTAGTTTTGAGATAAGTTTTTAAGATTAAAAAAAAAAAAAAAGTTTGATAGCTTTGCATATTTTTTAGTTTCTATTCAACTCTTTTAATATTATAATTATTTTTTCTTTTTTTTAAATTAAGGTGCGCTACATGTATTCAAAAAGTTTAAAAAAAAAAAAGAGATGAATATTTGATGAAAAATCAGTAAACATGAAAAACACAAATAAAAAAGCAGTCAAATTGTGTTTTATGTACTCTTGAACATTTAAGGGATACTTTGTTCTCAAAATTTTACTCCCGTCCCTACTCCCTTCTCAACAACTGGATGTGACAGATGGCTTCATTTCAAAAAAATTTGTATTGTAGTTGGTAGGGCACAAAAAAGAAGACCAAAATTATGAAAAGAAAGTATCTCAAGCCTTTCAAACAATCTCTCTCTCTCTCTCTCTCTCTCTCTCTCTCTCTCACACACACACACACACAAAATGTTTACATATGAGATCCATTATACGTATGCACACACAGCCATATACGCGCACACAAAAAATTGACACATTAGGTCCATTATAGACACAATGTAGATGCCATAACGTGAGGCCATTATGCTCAACGGTTTTCAATTGCGATATGAGAAAAATATAATTGTGATGTTTATGGTGAACTGGCGTTGGAAGTACCAAGCGATTTGGTATCAGATATATATACAGTGTCGCACGCAGTAGAAAATGCAGGTACACACATGTTAAGACTTTTCCTACAATGTAATTTGTTCTCTTGCATGTGTAGGGAGACCAAGCATCAATAATAGGAGGTGTGGTGGACTACATCAACGAGTTGCAGCAAGTTCTACAGTCACTTGAGGCCAAGAAGCAAAGGAAAGTTTACAGTGAAGTTCTTAGCCCTAGGCTGATCCCAAGTCCAAGACCCTCACCACTTAGCCCAAGAAAACCACCTCTAAGCCCAAGATTACCACCAAACCTACCCATAAGCCCAAGAACACCACAACCATGCAGCCCTTACATGCCCAGATTAATGCAGCACCTGTCTCCCTTGCCATCTCCTTGTTCTTCTTCTTCTTCAGCCGCTTCCTCTGTCGTTGTCGACAATGCTACTACTAATGAGCTTGTTGCTAACTCAAAATCAGCCATTGCTGATGTGGAGGTGAAGTTTTCTGGGCCAAATTTGCTTCTGAAAACAATATCTCCTCGGATTCCGGGACAAGCTACGAAGATAATGTCGACCATTGAAGAGCTCTCGCTTGAAATCCTTCATGTGAGCATCAGCACCATTGATGAAACCATGCTTAATTCTTTCACCATCAAGGTACCCAACACATCCTCCAATTTTTTTTTCTTCCCCAAAGCACTGCATACTCCCAACATTTATGAAAGATTATTCAGTGCTGCTGCACACCGGTGTGACCAATGCTCCGTGAGCCTTCTACACCTCACATCGGTGTGAGCCCCACTGCAAAATACATGAAAAACTTAAATAGTGGCGTACGTTTCTATGTGTGTTGGAACAATGATACCCAGGGCGTATATGGAACTGATGAGACAAAGGTTACAAGGAAAATTTCAAAAAAGTTCCTAGTTAATTTTAAAATACATTCCCAACAATGGGTTGGTCTTCTTTCTCCTCCTCTCTCTCCCTCACAAACACCATGAAATTCAGCTGAAATATTTTCCTAGTAGTAGTGGTTCTTCTAGTAGTTTCAATTCCCTGGTAGGAAAGTTTGCATGCATGGAACCGGACAAATTGAAGATCCCTTCATTATATTAATCAAACTTTGATAAAATTTTGAAATGATTTACATCCATTGAACTTCCAAGCCGGCCTGGTTAGTTAGGTGCAATGATTGGTTGTTTTTGTGCCACTTTCTATAGATTGGAATTGAGTGCCAGCTCAGCGCCGAGGAACTCGCTCACCAAATTCAGCAAACATTCTGCTAAGAGTCCCTAAAGTTTGATTAGTACTCCACAGTACCCCTCTAACAGCCTCTCTCTCTCTCTCTCTCTTACTCTTATTTTGGCATCAATCATGAGAAAGGGAGAGAGAAAGGGAGAGAGAGAGGGGGGCATTTACCACCCATTATTTACTTTTTAACAAGATGTAACTTTAGGATCAGTCTTGACTTGTAGTACTAGCTAGCTAGTGAATGTGATAGTTCTGTAACCGTGGGAATGTATTCATCTATGAATTTTACTTTCAGTTTTACTTGTATGCTCAATTTTCTGATTATCGTAATTCTTAAAATTTAAATTTCGGTGCATTTAATGCTCCTTTTCTCTTTTTAGTCTACATTTCTGTTTTACTCTAGATAGGTTTTCTTTTCTTTTCTCTTTCTGACTTAAGTTAATTATGACTGTGAACAAGGATGGGCCATGGGGCCGCCACCCCTACATTTGCACAACACTCCCATTTGCTCCTATACATAGTAACATAGGCATAGCATAGCATAGGTATCTTTGATTATTTTATTTTTTGCTTCCATATAGGAGCCACAATCCTCCAGCTTCTCTTGCAAGATTAGTCCTCCCCCATAACATCCGGGAGAGTGAGATATATGGAAACTCAAAAATCAATTTACATGAGTAAAAAAAGATTCTTCATTTTCTTAAATGATCATCTCTCATTCTATACTCAAATAATGTGGGATGTACTACTCTCTAATACCCTCTTTCAGACTCTCATGTGTAGTTCCATTTAGGTTGGTCATGTGTAGTTATTCTTTTGGGTCTACATATCTTCATGCAATCTTCTTTGGGTGATGGAATGAGCCCGCCTTTGATACTATGTGAAAACTTTTTGTTCAACAGAAAACTAATTAATAATAAATGGAGATCGAGGTCTGTGATCTCCCTATTCATACCCAAGCGATGTGGGAGACTATTCTCTAACAAGTTATTCAAGCTCAATTTGTTGTAAAAGCATATCTTATCAAACATGAGTTCAAATTAACCACCGAGGTGGTAGCTCAGTTGGTGGGGATCATCACCCCCTTAATGCAGGCGAGAGTTCGATTCCCGGCAGGTGCTCAAACCTCGTTTGTGGACCAAAGGGAGGGATCTTTTACCAGCTGTACACTAGGCGGTGCCGTGGTGACGGCCTGTTCTCACAAACGGTAGCTATGGCTCGAACCAAACATCCCATTGGCATGTAGGGAGCCCCTATGGTCACGTCAAAGGGGAGTTGCTACGCTGGATGCTCCCTCCCACCCTTTTTGGAAAAAAAAAATGAGTTCAACAAAGCACTACCTTTCAAAATAAATTTAAGCAATTACTTTTTTTAACTAAAAGGGCAACTATCAAACTAAAGTTGAAAAAATGTTCCAAGTGAGGTTTGTTTTACAAGCTTAGACGATGCTTGATGACCTTCACGTATGAAAATTGGACCCAAACCTTGTATGAAATTTTTTGCAGATAAGTAAAACAAGCACTACACAAGAAATTTTGTTTTGGGAGACGGATTAAATCGTGATAAAACGCATGTTTTTTGTTGCCAATAAATAGGTCGTCACCTATAGGTTGTCTCCTCCAAAAGTCACATAGTGACGATAATCTTGTTGTCTCGTCACCTATAATAACTTTTGGTGACGAAAATCTTGTTCTGTCACCTATAGTTTTGTCACCGCCTTTTTCGTCACCAAAACTACTTTTTCTTGTAGTGAAGAATGGGCCCACACCTTGTATGGTGATTGTTAGAGAATAGCCCCATGTTTTTTGCATGGGTAACATGAGGGCCCTCTTCAACTATTGTCAACTAATTTTGAGTTGGATATAAAGTTTTCAAACGATATCACAGCGGGCTCATTCCATCGCAAATTAAAATTGAAATAGCCCACACTCCACGACGACAAGCCCTAAAAGGCTACATAAACATAGGCGGGAAAAAATGGCTCCACATGACAGACCTAAATGTGGCTACACTCAGAGGGAGTGTTAGAGAATAGTCTCGGGTCGCTTGGATAGAAGATGAGAGATCACTTAATAACATGAAAGATCCCTTCATTCTGTCAATTGATTTTGGATTTGACATAATAATGTTTCCCTGGTGATAGCAACTTCACGGTGTAACTTGATAGAACTATTATGAAGAGAGAGAAAAAGGTGAAATCTGCATAATAACGTTTCAGCTCCCACCTTCCACTTCGAGAAACAATTATTTCTCAATCAAGTGCTTCACAATGTACAATGATCCAACTATGCATAAACTCATCAAGAAAAGAAATTGAAAGAAAATCAAGGCTGGTATGTTTTCAAAAAAAAAAACTATATAAGCACATAAACCCTCAGCTTATTCGTACTCTATTTTTCTGCAAAAATGTTTTTTTTGCACATTCCAATATATCTTCTTCTTTTTTTAATACTTCAATTTGGAATATTATAAAACTAAACGAACGAGGTTTTTTCAAACTAAATTGTTTCGATGGAATCCAGAAACTAAATTGTTTCAATTCATCTAACTGCATTGTTTAATTTCGATGGAATCTGGAAAATTTCTACAAACTAAATTCCGAATTTTTTCAAACAATCGATTTAATTGATCAAAAGTGTTCGGAAGAACCAAACTACTCTTAATTAAGTACAAGTACATGTGAGCAACAAGGACCTAGCCAAGAAAGAGAAACTAATCCCCAAGTGGTAAGAGAAAACAATAAGTGATAATCATTCATGAGGTTGCATGTTCGAACTCGACGGAGACTAAAAATTTCAAATCTAGAGGCCACTTGAGGGTTCGCTTGGTAGCTAATTTCAAAGCCTTAAAAATAATCGAAATGTGTACAAGCTAATCCGAATATCCGGTTATAAAGAAAAAGGACCTAAGAAACTACTCCCTCCTGATTTTCAAAGCGTCTTCAGGCCGCGCACCCAAGGTTAATTATGGGAGGCTTAATTATTCATCCTATAAGACTAACGGAATTATGATTTCGTCCTCCTGTTTTTAGATCATTATGATTTCGTCCTCTTACTAAATTCTATGCCTTTTCTGCCCTTTTATTGTTGTTTTACCTATTATATATATTGTATCTATTATATATATAGGGAACAGAAATTGGGGACGGAAAGATAAACCCTTTCGTCCTTGCGCGATTTTCGTTCCGTCTGGGTAGAAGTTCTGCGAAATCCGCGCGTCCTCGTCCCGTGCTTGTCGTGATTGATATCAATCCACATATCCATCCAAAACGGAAATAATCCATTTGAATTTGGGGCTGAAAGTTTTTGAAAACCCCTAATCGGTATAAACCCAACCCAGTCGGAGAACCCAATCCCGTCCGTCCTCCCATTTTTCCATTACAGGCGGCGGCCAACTGCTAATGCACTCACCCGTCCTTTCCGAATGGGGTTTTTACCGGAAAACTAAGCGACGAAAACAATCAGTCAAGAAGAACGTGGTTGAAGAAACCAGCGGAGAAGAAGGGGAGGAAACCGACATGGCCAGAATTCGTACGTATATCACTTAAACCCCTTTTTTTCGGTTGTGTTTTTTGCTTTTCCTAGATTGAACTAGGTTACGCTTATATAACTGATTTGTTTATGCCCATTGTGCTAAATCAGTGAGCTTGAACCCGATGTTCATCAATACATGATTTCGTGTTCCTATTTAAGATTGAAGCCAATAAACCAAAAAACAACCTGATATGATATCTTCTTTATGTTCGTGTTCCTGATTTCAGTAATGTATTGTTGTAATCGACATGGTAATTTAGCCATTTATGCATGTAAATGTGTGAGTATGATTTTTTTGTTTATGGTATTTTCACCAAGTTCCGTGAAAGAAGATACATCGAAGAAATGAGTTTTTGTTGTCTAATTTGAACCATGAAGAAAGCTCCAATCGAACCTAGATTAAGAACGGTAATGTATTGTTGTAATCGTCATGGTAATATAATCATGAAATGTCATGGTAATTTAACCATGTAATTGTCTGATTTTGTTTGTTGTTTATGGTTTCGATGGTAATTTAACCATGTTTCGACAAACAATAACATTGGAAAATTTGACTTTTGGTTGTCCGGTTTGCCAACTTGATGAATGAAGAAGCCAAAAAAAAATGTGGTGAACTTACCATGACATTGTAATCGTTTTGGTAATTTAATCATGGAATACCATGGTAATTTAACCTTGTAACGGTTTGATTATGTAATGTTTTTCCTTGTTTTGATCGTAATTCACCAATGATTCTTAAAACAAGATAATTGCGCTGTATGAAATTTTGTCGTTTGGTTCGCCAACTTGGTCAATGTATAATGCGAGAAAATATGGGGTCAAGTTATCATGTTATAACAGTAAACAGATATGTAAATTAGACAACTTGAAATCATTGTCAAGTGATGCTAGTAGGTGATAAATTTGCCATATTCTAGTAGCCAAGACTAGTCTACTTGAAACTAGCCAATAATTAGTTTTTAGAGTCTCATTAAACATGGTTACATTATCATGTTTTAAGTTTTTAGAGTCTCATTAAGCATGGTCAGCTTATCATATCTGGTTGGAAAAAGTAACCAAGTATAGAAAAAATTATGTTCCATGACATAATTTTGGATAATACCAGTTTTTAGTGTAAAAAATCCATGTTCCATATATTATCCAGACTTGTGTGATCATGAACACTTCGTGAACTGTCTTCAAATTTACCTCCCTTTTATTAACCTAATGAAATGCCCAACGTTATTGCAGGAGGCAAGCATACTAAGGTGAAAGGGGGAGCTAGGTTAAAACATAAAGAAGTCGATTTAGATGATGCAGTAGTTGAAGATACACCACCCTCAAAGTTAAAAGGAATGAGAACACAAGAAAATCATGATGTGCAAGGGTCCTCGAAGGTTCGCACAAGATCTAGGAGTGTAGGGCGAGAAATTGAGGCCAATCATCCTCAAATTGATGAGGAAGATTCCGCGCCGAAACGAACAAGATCTGGGAGCGTAGATCGAGGAATTAAGGCCAAACATCCTCGTTCGAGGAAAATGCGAGATGTCGGAGAAATACGTGAAACAGCTTATCGTGCAAGCCTAAATGGCATAAAGACGTTGATTGAGGAGCTGAATTTGAGTGAAGCTCACATGAAAATCATGAAGAAAACTCCATTCTGGAATATTTTCAAGGCCATTATTGAGAACAAATTGACATCCGCGCATTGTCGAAAAAGTGACAAAATGATTATCAAGATCATCAACGCATATGATCCTGACACTGGCGGGTTCAATTTGGGCGGCAAGACTATTAGGATAACGCGGGACGACATAATTAGTATATTTGGAATAACAGGGGGGTCTGAAAAGGTCAGTTTCAAGTATGGATCCAGAGAGTCCGTCGAAATGGTGAGAAGAGGTTCTATTGAAGCAGAACGTTTATCGAGTTCTTCGCTAAAGGAACTTGTGAAAGAGTATGCAATTAAGAACAACAAGGCCGGTAGGCAAGATTTTGTACGGCTGCTGTGTGCCTACCTATTACATAGTCTTTTTTTTCCCGCCGGGACAACTGTGAAATGGGTATATTTGGAACGTGTTGAGGACTTGGTTCGGTTGCGAAACTATGATTGGTGTGGGGCGATTGTGGATGAACTTATGACGTCAATAAGACAGCATCATGATGACCCAAGGAGGGTGTCAAGGTGTGTCGTGGTTCTTCTGGTAAGTAGTGTGGTGTCTTAACCTTCTTATTTGAAGTTGTGATTTAACATGTTGTATTTATCATGGTTTTGTGAATAATCATGTTGTATTTACCATGATTACAGTTTTGGCTATGTGAGCACACCAATCTGGTGAAGCCCATCAATTCCGAAGAATCCCTCGGTATACTTAAGTGGAGGACGATGGATTTGGTCTCAGCGTGTAGGGAAATAGAACTAAATGAACTTGAATCTGATCAGGTATGTTGATTGTTAGATGAATTTGGCACTTTTATAGTTTTGGCTTGTTGGAATCGACGCATGTTAAATCCTAGTTCATTAAAAATGATCATGTTCACAATCCTGTAATCATTCAATCTTGCTACTTTGATCATGATAGTAACCTGCAGTTCCATGTTTGATTTCCAAATAATCAGGTGGTTTCACGGCAACCAAATGTTCATGATACCAATATGGTGTCTGAGAACATAGACAATGGCGATGCCGGAATGTCAAGGGAAAGGATTGGAAATGAAGGGAAACATGGTTCAGCAGTATTTAGTAATGGGACTGAAACTAGTAAGCGTAAAAATGCAAAGCTGAATGGTAAAAAGGGGGATTCAGCAAGGAGGATAAGAACTAAAGACAGTGGGCACACAGTGGAGGATTTCTTGAAACAGTGCAGTGTGCACACGGCATTTGGTGCTGAAATTGCATCACGAATCAGTGATATTCGGGACAGTGGTCCTAGTATTGAATACTTCGGTAATCAAACAGAACATGATCAGAATTCAAGCTTGATTGGTGAGCTCCGTGATCAAATAGCGAAGATGAAGGACCGTATGAATCAGATTGTGGAGACACATGCGAGAGAAATTGCAATGAAAGACAAGAAGATTGAAAGCTTGGATGAAACTCTTTTGGTCCTACTGAGTGAAAACAGTAAACTGTGGGATCAACTTACAGAGACAGTGGTACATGAAGTGACGCAGAAATATAGGCCCATGACACAGGAGGAGCAAGAGCATTCTATGATTACCCGTTTGAGAGCGAGGATGAGGAAGGACACCCAAAAAGAAGAGTATGAGTATGGACGTAAACGTAAGAGACCCACATCAGAATCGTCAAAAGTTGAGGCAGAAGTTGACCCCAAAGGAGTGATCGATGTTGACAACTTTATCGCAGGGCCGGAAAAGGGACCTTTTAAGCCAAAACAAATTAGAAACCTTAGGACAAATGCAGTGCATCGTCTACTCTCGAGCGAGGAGAAAGCTAAGATTAAGAAAATGTGGGATGAAGCCTATACTAGGTAAGACTGAGCACTATTTTCTTATCATTTGGTATTTCATTCTATGTGTTATAAATTTTCTGATGTAAAAATCGACCATGCCACCCCCTCATCATTTGGTATTTCATTCTATGTGTTCTAAATTTTCTGATGTAAAAATTGACCATGCCACCCCCTCGTTTGTATGCAGCACGATTATATGGTCAGGTACGGTTATGGGATGTACCGTGTTTGTTGAAGATATCCGGCAACTCATTGTTGATTCTGCGATATCAGGGAATGTAAGTGATTATTGGAATGTCTAGGTGGTTATGAATTTCATTTTGTTTACAATCCATTTATTATGAAACATAATGCCCTATGGTTACATAGGTTATTGATGCGTATGCTGAGATCCTATCAACTGAGCAAGGTACTGTGGCAGATCAGATGCAGGGTGATTGCACACAAGTGACGAACCAAACGGTTTTTGTATTCACGTGCAGTTTCTTGGTAAGATGCAACTTGGAAAAGTATTCAATGAAACATTCTGAACTTTTAGAACACATTCATTATGTGTTTATTTTACGTTCATGTTCGATGCAGACAATGCTAGGGTGTAAGTGTCCTATAGAACGCAAGAAAATACTAGAAAGAATGATGCCACAAACGGCTTCTTACCGATACTTGATGTTTCCAATCCACTTTGGTTATCATTGGACATTACTTGTCCTCGACAATGAAGAAGGCAGCTGGAAGTTTTACAATTCTATGATGGAGAGAACTGGGGTGGATGCCCACCGTAAGGCAGCGGAGCAACTGGTAATTTTTTTCCTCCAAAATTTGTATGTCATATTATGATGTTGGTTAATACGTGAGTAACTTAATCTAAACATGCTAACCACACAGTATATGGCCAACTTATCACGATGGTTTTGTATCAGAAAAATCAAGTGGAAAGTTATTGGAAAAGCACTAGAGATGGATTGCTAACCACACAGGATTGCGAACCCATAGTGACAGTCCAAGACTGTCCCCAACAAGAAGACAGTAGGTGAGTTGTTCACTCCACAAATCTACATGACACACGATGTCTAAGAACACTCAATGTAATATGGTAAACTTATCATCTTACGTTTATTTTTTTTGTTTCAGCCTCGACTGCGGTGTGATTGTGTGTTATATCATCCGGCAATACTATCAAAATGAAGAAATCGCACCGATCCTAAAGAAATCAGCATGCCATAAAATCCGTTCTGAAATAGTTAAAGCATTCTTAAGTGGTCCAGCCCATTTGTGGAGTTAGGATGGTAGTAGATGGTATTCCCAACATCTGTCTTTGCTAAACTTTTGGAATATAGGATGTTGTTAGTTGTTTATGGAACCTTTTTTTTTGGGATGATGTGAATGACTAGTATTTTTTTGCTGGATGATGGTTTCATATTTTGCATGCACCAAGCATGATTGTGAATTAACTTTTGAGACAATGTTTTGCAATTGGTACATGTGCAGGTGATTTTGGGCGTTTCGTTCACTACTATTTTGATTACCATTCGGAATGTATTCTTTTGTTCGTCAGCATATCGATTTGTAAAGTAAAATTGAGCACATTTCGGGCAAGTAATCATAGATTATGTTTGTTGAAAATTCTAGTTTATTGAAAATGATCATGTTGGCAATCCTATAGTCATTGAATCTTGTTACTTTGATCATGGATTATGTTTGGCTCCAGTTAATTGTTGAATCATGGAAAAAATTGGCCAACGCTTCATGGTTTTTGATAATATTCTACTAGGTTAGATCATGTTGAACGGCCATTTCGTTTGCGAAATGTTTGGTCATGTTTGCGAAATATATGGTCATGTTTGCAAAATATCTATGAGCACACAAGGAAAAACATGGTTGAATTTTGTGCGAAAAAATTAAAGGTAAATTTAGATCATGTTGAACATTTGTTTGCGAAATATACTGGTCATGTTTGCAAAATATACTATGGCACACAAGGAAAAAGACCATGGCCAACTTGAAATCACTAAACCAGTTGTGTAAGATAACCAAACTTGTGTGCTCATAGTTCCAATTATATTGTATCATGGCCAGATTATAACAAGGATTATTTTGAAAACAGTAAGTGAATTGAGAATCGCAAACTTATTTCATGAGTGATGACATGATAAGTTGACCATAATTGCAAATCGAACTTGTATTGATTAGTTGTTCCCAAATATCGTACTCGTTCCCCAGTCATACTCTCGGTTATCATGTCATTAAACATGGTTTTTTAACCATGAAATTAGTATCAGTTCAGAATAATAGACAATCATATAAAGCCAAAGAAATCTGCACCGAAGACATTAACTAGAAAAGTCCTAAAACAAAGTATTATTGCATAATGCGGAACATGAAACCACAACATAAACAAAATTGCTCCCTACATATGCAGGATAACCCCACATATTATTTAATAACTAAGAAAAAACTAGTATGAGTTTCGTGCTAAAGGCACTTATTTAGAGTTCCCGCATTACTTCGCAACACTTTGGGCCAAAGCTACATAGCATCTTTGCAAGTTTGGCGATTGTGTTTCCCCATCTTACCACACCTCCCACATCTAATAAAAGTTACGTTCTCCCCCCTAGAGGGAATTCGCTTATTCTTGGGTCGCCCGGGTGGCTTCTTGCAAAGTGGAGGAAGGAGAAAATCCTCATCAACCGGACGCTCAGGCATCCACACAGTTGGTATCGGGTGGATCGAGTTGGAGTAAGAGGCACGGAATGTTTGTGAAAAATAGTAGGGGTCAACATACTCGGACATATCCTTCCCACTAGAAGAAAGCACAATAACAGCGTGGGAACATGGAAACCCAGTGAGTTGCCATTTCTGGCATGAGCAAATGCGCCTAATAATGTCAACTGTTACGTTAGGAAACGAGTGCACCTCATAGACACCATCACCGGCTGCGCTGACTACCCATGTCCTTGATTCATTGAACGATGCCCTCATCCTCTTATCCATTTCAGGGCAAATTTGGCACCCCCATTTGCTTGCTTCTTCTCTCCTCTCTGACATTAGGTTCATGATCTTCTTCCTTAGCTCATCAACAAGAATTGTTATCGGAAGGTGCCTCTCAGCCTCGATCCACGCATTGAATGATTCGGCAACATTGGATGTCATTTCACCATACCGTTGACCCCGAAAAAATGCATTACTCCAATTTTCATAGCGTAAATTTGTTAGGAATTCTACCACCTTACCATCATCACGACTCAACAGCTTAGTCATGTTTTGGTGGAAAATCTCCCGTGTAGGAGCAAACGCACACCGAACAAATTCACTCACCACCCTCTCTCTATAAGCTCTGGTTGTTCCTTTCAAATGATCTCTCAAATTCCTCTTCAAGTGGAGAAGACAATATCCATGACCGGACTCTGGAAAAATGTCCCGCCTAGCCATAAGCAACCCCGTATGACGGTCCGATATGAAGGTGATGCCCCTCCCAGGCATAAGTATTGAACGTAAATGCTCCAAAAACCAACGCCAATTTTCGTAAGTTTCACCATCAACAATTGCAAAACAGATTGGAAAAATACCTGCAATATATCACAACAATATTATAACTACATTAACCACAACATTCCAGAACTAAAATCCACCATGTTACAAATGAATACGACATGTTACATTAAATTAAACGCATATTTTATCTTCATATACCTTGGTTGCCATTCTTCCCGGTGGCTGCCATTATTGTCCCCCTGTACCGCCCTTTGAGATGGGCTGCGTCAAGGAAAATTAGGGGGCGACAATGATTGAATCCTTGCACACATGCACCGAAAGCAACAAACAACCTCTTGAACCGCTTAGTTTCCTCATCACTTTCCAAATCGATGTGGCTGCCTGGGTTCGTGCTTTTGGCTGCTCCAACATACCATTTCAAACACGAGAAAGATTTTACATAGTCACCGAATACAAGACCCCTGGCCTTCTCAATGCCCCACCATGCCTGGTGGTACGAGATATTTATTCCATAATCTCTTTTAATTCCTTTGACAACATCAACAGGCCTTGTTTGATGTTTGCCCCGAACATCATCACCAACTAAGTCAGCAACCAACTCCGCGGTGGCATGCGGGTTAGTAAGCGTCCGTACAGCAAAACCACATGTGTGAGCTAGGTCCATGGCTAAGATATGGAAATACTCATTCCCTGGCATTATTCTGGCATGGATATGCCACATGCATTTTTTCACAGTTCTATATTTGCAATGGGCGGTAACACGAACCTTGTCATTTTTTGCCAACGTATATTCAAACCCCCGCTCAATAGCAAACTTCCGCAACACGTTCTTGAAATCCGAAGCGCCGCCCTCAAACCTTTGACCAACCGTTGTAATACCATCCGACCAATCAGAAGACAGCAACTTAACTTTTTTGTGGGAACAAAACGAAGGAATGACGTCGTCATCGTCAACAATCATGGTCTGCTTGCCTTTACCGGTATCCGATTTTGCAGTTGGGGTAACTTGAACGTCCTCAGCCATGAAAAACTTTGCACCATCTCTGACCATGATCATAATATCATCAATACCAGCATGCTCAGCATTTTGGAACATGGTTGTCAAATCGTCATCGTTGTCCAATATTATATGTTCTGTATCGTTGAGAGAATAGTTCAATATGACAGAATCCGGGTCAAGATCAGACCACCGGGCACATATTTTATGGATGACAGTGCTGAAATCATGCCCTCGATTCATCCGAATGGCTGCAAACTTGCCATCATGTTGACACATCATGATTAATTCACCTGCCATGACAGTCCTGCATGGAATATAGTTTGTCAGTTACCCCACATTTGTATATAATGTTGGAATGGAAAAAATAGACAAACTCATAAACACGATACGGTTTGAGCAACTACTTTTTTCATGTGGTGCTTTAGGCATTTCATTCCTGGTTGGCCATACCATGGTAAACTAATCATGTTGTATTCCTAAAATCGTTATGATAATTTAACCATGTCATAACATGGTAATTTAACCAGGTAACAGATTGATAGTTTGATTATGGTAATTTAGCCATGTTGTTTGAAACAAGATTCGGAAATATGAATTTTTGTCAACCAAAGGAGTCTGATACGCTATAGTTACCAACGATACATTGTGACTTTTAAGCAATAGATTAGATGGATTGAGCAACCAAAACCCCTTTCATGGTAACTGATGCAAACAATTAACCATGAAAATCAAAACAACAAGGGGTCTGCTAAAACTACAAAACCAGTTAAATGATACAAACAAATCACCATGAACAATGATCAGGATCGTACCTTGTTGCGAGAATGCAGAAGAACAACGAGGATGAGGATGAATAAGGATGAGGATGAAGAGAACAAACAGGGTAGACGTGCGAGTTAAATAGGGAGTAAACACGTCCTCTATCATCCGGAAAAAAAGGAACTGAGCCATTAGAGGGATTTGAGGGAAGTTTGAAAGTTTGAAATTAGGGATCTCTTCCTTCCCCCTGTTCAATCTCTAGATCATTTGAGTCGTAACTGAAGGGCGAAACTGTAGGGATTGGAATCCATCCTCCCTCGCTCCTTTTCTCTGTCTTCATCCGTCCCCCCCGCCCCCCACTCTCTCTCTCTCTCTCTCTCTCTCTCTCATCTGTTTAATATCTCTACCAATAAATAAAATAAAATCAATACAATAAAGGATAAAATAGAATCAAGGGTAATAAAGGAAATTACAATGTTGCAAGGATGAAATCATAAGCATGAAAAAAGGGAAGGATGGATTCTTACATAATATGAGAAAAGAGGATGGATATTTAAATATTCCGTTAATTATACGTAATTCATTCCAAATTTCCAAGTCCCATCCAAAGGGTTTTGAAATTCCTTTTGTCTTGGAATCCTAGGCCTTTGAGTGGGGGTGATACTAGCTACTCGCCGCCCTCATTCTCTGATTTTGCTACTCATTTATGTTTTACGTGTAGATGGTGGCCGGTGGTGATCGTACTGGACCATGTAACATGACCCACAATATATATTGATATTGATAGGTTTGGAAACACTACGTTGCTGTCCTCAAAAGTAACCCTGATGCGGTTGTGGTTTGTTATGAACTTATGACAAATTAATATGATAGAATTAAGCAAACAAACAATCAAAGCAATAACCACACAACGCGGCGAAAATTTACGTGGTTCCAATTAAGACTAAGCTTTTACGTGCTCCACCAGCGAGGGATGGTCTGGTGAGGATTTTCTGTAAACGAAAGAGATTAAAAAGAGTTGGCTGTATCCATAATTCCTGAGAGAGGCCAATATCAAAGACATCCCAAAGAAAGAAAAGAAAATCTCTAGAATCTCCTTAGGTTCCCTTTTACAGACGCGACTCTCGTCCGGATGGAAATAATATATGGATGTAATGGCGGATGGAGCCAAATATTGTCCATTTTGCTTGCTTAATCAGAAGGATAGAAGAACAGCGATCGCGTTATTGAGATAGTTGGACCTTGTTCGTTTAAGGATTTTGAATTTTGAATTCTAATCATTAACCTATTTTTCTCTGGTCATTATTCCCATTTTTTTCTCTATCTCCCATTATCCTATGTTGTAAACCCTAGTTCGTTTAGGGTTATAATAGAGTTAATATAAATAGTCTATATTGTAAACCCTATTTCGTACTGTGATAATAAAGAACAGCAGCCGCTTTCGCTTCTATGGACGTACCTGGTTTGGGGAACCACGTATATCTCTTTGTTGATTCTGTATTGTTTATACTCGTTAAGTGTGTGAGTGTGTGTGTGACGATCCTAACAGTTATGATATGCAAACTTATCCACTTTTATTAGCCACAAGATATAACCTAAATTAAAACTACTGCTGAATTTTTTATTCATAGCTATCGTAAAAACTCATTGACAATATATGATTGCAACAATTAGGATAAGTTTTTCATAAAAAGTTTGTCTTAAGCTTATGAATTTTAGAAAAGTTATTTCTGATAAATGAACTTTTAATTAATATATGTGAATAGCATAACATGTTTCGATATTTTTGACTTTTATGAGCTTTAACCCGTTTAGTCCTTTTAGTTTGTTTAGACAACTAGTCTAATGCTCGTGCTTCGCACGTTTTCGCGTGCTCATTGGATAAATTGGTATCAGAAAGTGTTTTTAGTTTTTGTAGTGATGATAGTAGAGAAATAGTAAGATGTTATTGAACCAGAAATGAGTTTTAGTTTTTGAAATAGAAGGCATTCATTTTTTGGGCACATTTTATGTGTTGTACAACTATTGTTTTTACCAAATTGTGTGGTCAGTGGATTGCAGTTCCTGGACAGGATAACTGGTCAAATTGTTGTGTTTGGAGCTTACGATTTATACTTCGGGAAATACTTATGAATTGTTGCTGTCATCATTGATACAACTAATATATGGAAAGTTCAGCCGTAGCATTTCCGTATGTTGGCAACTTGGTGTACAATTTTCAAATGTCCAGCAAATTGAAAGAATAACATAAATTTATAATAAAATCTGGAGCTATCAAGTAGCAGGAATGATGTTTGGGCAAAGAAGCACTGTTCAGTTTTAACCTCGGCAGGTAAAAAACAAAGGAACAAGTGGAAGTAGAGAAGGAGATAACTAATGATTACAGTTGGAAAATGTCCGTAGCGGTAGCAATTGATTCAAGCGCACAAAATTTATACTACATACAGCTTGCCCACCATTGACTTTGTATATGGTTTATCGGGATAATGAAAACTTGTTGCAACTCATGCGTACACACATCTCCTCTAGCAATCATCAATCCACCAAAGTGGCTGCCACCCCCTACTGTGGAATCCAACACCACTGCCATCTCCCTCTCTTTCTCATGTCTTTGACCTGCTTCCTCTCTCTGTATATCTTTATATCTGTGTAAGTTCATCTATGTGCCTATCTAATTATACTAAAAAAGCACCAACACTCCAGCATATTTATTTACCACAGCAACTCTATTCAGCTTCTCCCTCACATTCTACAGTAGTTGAGAAATATCACCGCTCTATTTGTGAAATTCTAACCCCTTGTTTAGTATTGTTTTTGATACCTGAAACACACATGGGGAAACTAAAGGAATTTCACATAACTTACTCCTCAAAAACTTATAAAAGTTGAACTGGAAATCCAAATGCTGGGGAAGGAAGAATAGATAGTCAAACGAATAGATGTCACCACAAAAAAAAAAAAAAAAGAGAATACAAACTTCCTTCAGATTTAATTATGCAACAAGAACAAGCACGTGGGCCAAAACAAATGAGTTGAGTAAACTGCTCTCTAGTTCCAATTTAAAAGTTATACCCCAAAAATTCATAAACACCAATGTCGCAGAGGAATTTTGAAAAGGGTGCAATTTTAAGGAAGAAAAGAGCACATAAGTTGTTTTATATACTCAGAGGCTTCATTCATTTGTTTTTATTTTTGTTTTTTCCGGATTAATAAAGGAAATCATTTCAGCCATACTACAATGCATGCATCACCAATTCAACAACGCTACTTAACACAAAGCACAAGAAGAAAATAAATGAAGCAATGGGCGTAATCTTGCATAAAATTAAAGGCTAATATGCCAGACTTACGATGAGAAGCATCCAACTTCAGAGATACAATTGTCAATTTTAAAGGATAACAGTAACATAGATACAAAGGAGAGAGAGAGAGAGAGAGAGAGAGAGAGAGAGGAGCCTTACCAATCTTTGCAAATTGGTGTATTTTAGCGATAGAGTGCATCTTAGTGTATCTCTACAAGCCTTAAATCTGCTTGGAGGATAAGCAGTCAATGCCCACACCTGAAAAAGTCCCTAAAGAATATGAAACACAATAAGAATGCTTTGGTTTGATCCATATGAAACACAATAAGAATGCTTTGGTGAGAAATCTTACATCGAATCCAATAGCGCTCTTCTCTCCTTCAAAATCGAGATACGCCTAAGCTTTACCCACAGTCTCTGCTACATAACTCAAAACATAGCAATCCAATCGGTTCCATCAATGAATTAGGAGAAATGGATCTAAATATAGAGGAGTAAACACAGACTTTGTCAATGAAATTAATCTAGATTCACCACAAAGACGACAATCCAAAACAAACATTACAATATGAATTTTTATCTGCTGAAGTTAATTGGTAGTCAGAAAGTTAATATAAGTATTTTGTTTGTTCTCGTAGTAATTTACCTATTTTCTATTTACAAAACTTATAAATTCTCATCCTCTTGCATAATGGTGCAAGGACTGATTCATATTGTCACATTGGATACAGTAAGATCAACTCTGTAAACAGTAATTTGATAGCAAAGTTATCTACTTGGATTGATAGCAGACGAGATTACACCTCATTATGTTTGTGACTTGTAAGCACTGAGTCAAGGTTACAGTACCACATATATCAATTAGATAGCATAAAAAACTTGATAACTGAAGAAAAAGACAATCGATTTACAACGTTGAAAACAGGTAAAAACAATTGGACATGCTTGATACACCAATAGAATGAGAGTCTTCCAAGTCCAAATCCTGTCTAGAAAGAAATAAGAAACATGCATTCAAGGAATGCCAAGAGAAAAGGAAATTAAAATGAAATGAGGAACATCCATTGAAGCAAAGGACAAGCAGCGCCCATTTTTATCCATGTATGGGGACATCAATTACTCCAAAAGGAATAACTCTCTCATTTTCATCGTATCCAGATAGAAAAAGGAAATCCTCTACCCTTTAAACAGCAATTTCCTTGAATCCCTTCATTTCCTGTCTTTGTTCATATCTAATCTTAAAATTGGATTGGAACTCGTTTCATATCTAATTTAAGTTAAACAACACTTACCAAAACGTTCCAATTGCGAAATAATGGAAATAAAGTATGTTGACAGAATTGAAGTTGAAAGCTTCCAAATTTTGAGGGATTAAAAACCAAAAACTCACAGGAAAACAAACGCCGGTGGCGTCGCTAGTCAGAGTATTTGACTTTTCACATATCTTGTCCAAGAAACACAAAACCAGGCAATATTCAGAGGCATTAACCAAGTGGAATCCAAAGGCACTGCTAGGAGATGCATATGCTTTATCTTAGTCACAACTCCTTCAGATTGAATGATTTGGTCAGACAAAAAATTTGGATGAGAGCTTCTCACCCAATCCAAATAAATGATTCAGTGAGAAATGTAAAGAATGACACCTTATTATTAATATTACTGTTCTTTTAAACACACTGCTGGGTTGAAGAGCTTATTCGTTTAACAAAGCTAACCTCAGGAGCAACGAAAATCCAGTATCTCTGACAAAGTTTTGCTGATTACGAGCTTTCCATATCTGAGCGGCACTCTACTTAGATCCACCATCTCGATTCTTTTCTAGGGTTCTAATGTTATACTATGCAACTCATTATGGTTTACGAAAAATTGGAAGAAAGCACTCAAATGTTTGTAAAGTCACCTCACAGAAGACCAGGAAAGGGAAGAAGCCGATCTCCTCTTCTCTTCTGCAACATGCCGACAATGACATGAAGCACAGAAATAGAGGACGAGAAATTGAGTTGGAACGAATCGTAGAGAGAATGGGAGGCGGCGGCGGCGATGAGGTGGACGTTGGGCTGAGTGGGTTGGACGAAGTAGACTGCGGGGACGTCGTGGACGGGCTTGCGGTCCTTGTCGATGAGGAAGTAGAGGGTAACGCCGTGCTTCCGGAGATCCTTGACGTGGATTAGAGGAGAGTGAATGTCTTGGCAGAATCCACGAATTGTGCTTGCTATCTCACTTGTGTTGTTGTTCATGCCTCATGGTATCTGGAGAGAGAGTGAGAGAGAGAGAGAGAAATGAACTCGAGAAAGGAAGAAAACTATATGGCCAGGTCAATTTCTATTGGAGTATGATTTTTCAAAACGTGTGGACAAAGCAATAGAAAACAAGAAGAAAGCCGTGAAATCCGTGAATAGACCATACCTTCCGCCGAAAGTGCTCCGTTGGTTGTACTGCACTGAACAAAATTTCATCGAAATCTAGAAACTGAGTACAAATTTTGAGAGTGAAAGCCGGAGGACCGTCGCTCTGGAGCAAACGCAGGGACAACGCAAAATACCAAACCTAACCAAAGACCAACACATGTAAGGATCAAACAGAAGGAAAAACTTCAGAGGGCAATAATGTAATTTCAATGCACGCCTTGGCTTACCACCCTTGGTTCTTTTATTACAAGTGTATTGATAAGTGGAACTACGCCTTGTAGATGAGATATGAGAATTGGAAACAAGAAAAGGTACGATAGGAATCTCCCAGCCTCTACTCGGTTGGAGACTAGAGAGTAGAGAGCACTCTGATAGATCGATATTAGTAATTCCTTCAACAAGCATCCTACATGGTCAGTGTAATTCCGCCAAATTAGCAAAAATATCCAAATATTCCTTTACTAAGGGTGTATTCTACTGACTAAAATAATAAGTACTTATTTTTAAATTAAAGGTGATATATTGTAAAAAAATAATTTGTCTAGTAAAACAAAAAATATGTATTTAAAAAATAAGAACCTCAGCGAAGCAAGGCCTAATTAAATTATACACATTGATTTTGCCAATTAGATGTATGAATATATATGTGCAATCAACTTGAACAAGTAGGAGTATTCGGTTGAGGACTTTAGGATTTTTCTGGATAGAGTCAGATTGATGAAACTGTAACTTGTTTGAGTGGTGAGCTGTTTGCCATCCAACTTTCTGTTGGAGGGTATTGTTTTAGTTGTCTCGTTTTTCTTGTTTGAACTAGTAGCTGTGTAATCCTTCTTTGATCGAGCCTGCTAGTTATATCCTTTCGAGTGTTATAAAAATTTCATTTTTGCCCCCCCAAAAAAAAAAAAAAAAACTTGAACAAGTAGGAGTATCAAATTGGAAAAATGGTGTAACAGCGACAAGTGAACATTGAAAAGTACCCCAAAATCGAATTGGGACCAATCCAGCATGCAAACCAATTAAATGAATACACAGGACGAATTAAATTCATTTCTTTTTACATACGGAGTATTTGTTTCCATTTTCGGTCGTATTCGGCCACTTGTATTCATTGAAAAGTGTGGTTCCAGGGGTGGACATATATATGTGGGGTTTTACAGGGCGCATGGCCCCCATTCGATTTTGTATAATTACATTAATATTTTTTGATGTTTCAATTATACCAAATAAATTTATAATATTTTTTCAATAAAATTATTTAAAACTTTTTATCTATGGAAAGTTGTCAAATCTATTTCGTTGAGAGTTCTCAGAGAGTTAAATTAATTTTCATACTATCTTTTTGTACAAAGACACCGTTTTCTCTTAAATATAACATAAAGCTGAATAGTTACCAAATATGTTATTTTACCGGCAAAAAAATGTATTATTGTAAGGAATTAAATAGCGGGTTAAATTCTCTAATTTGTGCCTCCGCTAATACAAATTCTGAGTCCGCCACTTTATGATTTCTCCCATGTACGACTTCATTCTTAAAGGTTGAAAATAATCAAGTTGAGACAAATGGTCCCTATAACGTCATAGCAATTTAGTATTAAAATCTAGCCCGAATGCATGCGTGATTCATTAATACCTCACGCAACAAACTTGCGATCTGTCCCTAGCTACTGTGGTAATTTATTTGTACTACGTTAATCACAAGTTATTAGCTAGTCTACTCAATAAACTATGTGTAATTTTTTAATCGGGGAAAATCAGTATTATTTGAATAATTAGATTAACACATTGAAAGAAGAGTTCAACGTCTCACCTCATTTTTCCTAACACCTAATGTACTCATGATGCCATGGGGCCAAAGGCTTCTTAGCAGTATACTATGTGTATTACGGTCTCGTTGTTTTACTAGATACCGAGAAATACACGATCTAGCATCATCGATCCATAATGGTGTTTTCAACTCTAGTTCACTTTCGCTTCATAATAATGCATAAAAATAAGGCAAAATAAAATGCGATTGGTATTAACCTCAAGATTATAACCAAATTTTGTATAGTAGAGATAGGTGCAACATTAGCGATACCATGACATCTCTCTCGGACAGTTTGTGGTAAGTATTAATATTGTGACCCAATATCATGTCGGTTTTTCTTTGACCAAGACAAATTAGAAAAGTATCGTTGTTCGGGAAGTAGTTGAGCATGGGGTCCTCATGGCCAACTACTTATTATTGGGCCTAAAGCTTTCTATTGTAATGGGCCTGGTGTTTTATTGTTGCCGAAATGAGGCTAAAGTTATTGTAATGGGCCCAGTCTTGCTTTACCAAAATGTAGACTATCATAAGTGGGCTTATTACAAAACCCAGCACTTTTCGATGGGACGAAAAATGACGGCCCATGACGTATTTTGATAATTAATATCTGTCATTTGTTAATGCTAATAATATTTTTGACGAATATTAATTATCAAAACACGTTATTAACCGTCATTTTTCTTTTTTCCGATCAAGAAGATTTGTTTGGACCGACAAGTCTTTGGCTACACGACATAAAATTCATGGCGGGGAAATCAAAAGACGCTTCCATGTAACTCATGCACGAACCCACGTACGCACTACGCCGTCCCATTCGAAACTCTCTCTCTCTCTCTCTCTCTCATATCACCTTGTTCTCTCTTGCACCTCTGATCTGCCTTCTAAATTCTCTCTCTCTCTTTGAAAAAAAACTCACAAATTTTTCATCTCACAGGACGCGCAATCAGAATGGTGAAGCTAGCATCGGCACGAGAGTGCAGAATGTACGGGCCAAGACGGGGCCGAAACAGGGCCGAATACATAAACGCGGCGCTGTACGTATTCGCCACGATCGTGCAGTTATGCGGGTTCGTTTTCCTGCTCCTCAACGAACCCGAACCAGGTCTAGTCCTCCTCCTCATAGCCCTGGGCCTCGTAGTCGTGGTTAACGTCCACGACCTGCTTGCCCATCTAGCAGGGATAGACTACTGGTTCCCGTTGATGGGGTTCGACCCCCAGCTCGGCCTCGTCGAGTTTGCCGTGCCTTTTGCTCAGGCCCTCGGGGCTCTTCTCACTTTCTTGGGAATTCTCTTTCTTTTCATTCAGGTAACGATATCAATTTTTCTCAACTGGTATTTAATTTTGTTTTTCTTTTTTTAAATTTACTCTGTTGGGTTGGTGTGGTCTGTCTCTTGCATAGTCAATTTTTGGCTTCAAATTTGGCAGCAAGGTGTGAGATATCATATCCACGTACACTAAATTTGCCTCATGAATTTGGGAAAAATACTAAATGCTCGAGGCCATTCTCCATCACACATTGATGTGGGCTCTGTCACAAAATTGTTGGCGGGAAAAGAACATGGAGCATCACACAAAAATATAACGGAGGAGCGAAATTCTTAGAGGGGGTGAGCGAGATAAAGAGGTATACTCCGAGGGGGGTGTATTTTTTTTTTTGATCCGAGGGGGGTGTCTAGATAATTAATCCTAATAATAAACAAAATAGCAATCACACAAAAATAAAGGATTTATGTGATTTTACCTAACCGTAAGACAACAAGCAAAGAACTTTCCTAAGGAACCAACCAAAAGGACAAAAACCCCCCAAAAAATCGAGGTCTAGTCGCAACAAGCGCTTGATCAGCACTCACGCACTAGTCAAGCTCGTCAAGCCTTGAGCTTTGGAATCAAGGCACTCTCGACACTAATTTATGGTCCCTCTTCGTCCCTATTTAATTGTCCACTTTTAGATGTGCCAAAATGTTTGATTTTTTAATGGATCAAATTTCTTTTTTGTTCTTAACTTTTTTGCAGTATAGTAGCTTTTTAAAAAAGTTGAAGGGTAAATGTTGTAAAGTTGAATATTTCTAGGTACAATCGATGTGTTGTGCATTGAATAATCGGTTCTTACCATGAGATCAGCCACAACACATACTGATTATGTAAATCAAGCTTGGATAACCAAGGAATGCAATTTCTTGTGATTGAAATTGCCTCAGTTCAGGTGTACTTATATGTTGCACTACTTACCTTGAAATATATTGCAGTCGATAAAGGGTTATGTTGAGTATAAGTTGGAGAAGCATGCTCTGAACTTGCTGCTCGCTGGTTCTATTTTCTGGTTGTTTGGGGCTATTAATAACGCGTGTCAAATCTATGAGAGAGCAAATGGGCATGTCCAAATATTGCAAGAGAGCGTCCACATCCCCTTCTTGATGGGGAGCTGCTTGTTCCTCGTAGGTGCCATTCTCAACAGTCATGAGCAAGCCCGATCGATCCACCATGGCCTGGAGTTGTTGGTAAGTGCATGTCCTTAGCTTCGGCCGATAAATCTGTTGGACAGCGGAAGCGAGATGTATCACTGATGGGTGGAAGAGATTTTCACACACAATAGTAATCACACTTTTATTTTTTATTGATAATGTTTCACTAAATATATAAGCTCTCACACTTTGCTCTATCTTTTACTCTCACTCAATTTCTATACTTTTACAATACGAATTACAACCTATATATAGGCAAAACCTGAGAAGAAATCAAAGATGTGATAAACTCACATTTTTTGTTCAAATCATAAAATATATTACGAACACTCAAAAAGTCTTCAGCCTGATAAGGAATAGTTCTCCATGTTTTATTTATTCTTCTTCCAAATCTTATCTTTGACTAAAAATCCCACTTACCTTTCAAGCCTTATCATCAAAGCCTCCATTAGAACAGTTGAACCACGTTTTTGTAATTTAAGGCTTTCAAGCTTACTTTTCAACAAAATTAGCATAGCTGCTGGGGTTTCTACTTTTCTTATGCGGCCAACCTATATATATCTCTTGTTTCAACCCCTTTCCTAGACACTAAAATGTCACAGGGAACGTGTTTTTAATCTAAATAACGACACATCCTGCACCTGCTAGAGAAGGTGCTAAAACAAGGAGACCATTGTCACCAGAGGTTTTAGCTCGTGATCCTGATTCTCGTCCCTGCTTATATCCTTTACTTATGTATCATAAAGTGAAGAAGTTTCACCGATTTGTTTACAAAAATTATCCGATATGTATCACCGTCTACTGTGATATTCTGAGTTTGTATATCGCGTGCTCCCTGACTTCTTGGTGGGACTCGTGCAACTTTGTTTGGTGTTCATCTAGCACATATCAGTTATTCTTTGACTACACAGTTTTATATATACCCTGTCTGGTATAGAGGTCTTTCTGTATTATGAAGGAAATTGCTTAAGCTCTATAACATAGTTCTGATTGAAGGTTGAAGGTTTCTTTTTTGCCCTGGTGGTGCAGGGATGGACTTGGGTTTGGTTTGGTATTTTTGGGAGCATGATGTTTTTCATTGGGGGACTAGCCAATGTGGTTAAAATATTCAAGATGCAACAAATGGATGGAACTCGGCTTGAGAAGCTGCGCGGGGGAGCACAAGAACGATTGGTTCAAGGGAGGGAAGGACGGTCTCCACTCATCCTGGAAGAGGAACGGAGGAGGAGAGGTGCCGAGGAAGGGAGATCGGGAGTAGGTCCATCCCCGTACAAGGACGTGCTTGTTCGAGACGCTTGAACTTTTGATTGTCCAGAAAACAGCTGATGGGCTTATGTTTGGCTCTTGTACTATCTTTGAATTGCATTTTACACTTCGACGACTCCTCAATTTGATATCTAATTTCTCTGCTAGCTCGCTGATGAAATAGTTGATACCAAGTCTTGCATTAAATGTTGATTGTGAACAGTAAACCTGTGTGTGAAATATTGAGCTTGTCATTTTGGAATATCTTTCGACTGTAAACCATTGTGTTTGTGTTTGAGATATAGAGGGAGGGAAACTGGAGAATTGGTTGTCTAGGAATAGGCCTTATAATGGAGATCCAGTCGACAAAAATTTAATCCGATTCGGATGCAAAAGCCGTCAATTCAATCCTATTCGAATGCAAAAGCCGTTTTGGCCATAATTAAATTCAATCCAATTCAACTGCAAAAGCCATTTTAACCCAAATCCAAAAATTTGAATATCCGGATAAAGAACACTGAGTTGAACAAGATTATGTGGACGTCAAGATGTGTTATACAAAATCATAAAGTTGTATCATTGTATAGTGAAGAACTCCGAGTCTAGTACTCCGTACTATTCTGGAAAATAAGAAAGATTAGCAAGTCGAAAAGAGGAGGAGATCAAGGTATAAGCCAAATGTTAGTTTTTTTTTTTTTTTTGTGCATAAAACAAAAATCAGCCAAAAAAACCTGATTTTTTGGCTTTATACAAAAAAAAAAAAAAAAGAAAGTTGAGTTTGAATCACAATTTTTTACTTTTCTAATTACTCTCGTTGAAACGAATCAATAATTTACAAAAAAATTTATACTCCCTCCGTCCCTTATTTATAGTCCGGTATTCTATTTTGAGCTGTCCCTTAATAAATGTCCATTTTGTAAAGTTAGTGGGCAAAAGTTGATGAATTGTCTATTTTGTCCCTAAAACTATATTCCATTTTGAAAAGTAAGTGAGTAAAAGTGTAATAATGATGGGTAAGTAAAGGAAGTAGAGGAAAAAGTTGATGTGAAAGGTATAATGATGATGTCTTTTTAATAAGTTAGAATTACGAAACAGAATATTTAAAAAGGGACGAAGAGAGTACAAAATTAACAAATGCAAAAAAAACCCTTAAAAAAAACTGCATGACTTGTCCAAAACACCCCGGAATAGGATAGGATTTGCATCGTTAGTAAAACAGTAAATTCATTGAATCTCTTGGCCTTTAATCACGTTTTCCAAATTCAAACACGCTTCGACGTAAACTCATGCACAAAGACACGTGCCCATCCCAATACGCCTCTCTCTCTCTCTCTCTCTCTCTCTCTCTCTCTCTCTGCTTTTGCACTGCACTTTGTCTCACTGCTCTCTTCCCACTCTTCTCTTTCTCCTCAGATCACCTTCTTGCATCTCTGTTCACTCAACTTCCTTCATTGACAGTGTCTCCTAATTCTCTCTGAAAACTTCCAATTTTTCCTCTCTATAAGGCACCCAGGATGGTGAAGCTAGCGTCGGTACGCGAGATCCGACAGTACGGCCGCGGGCTGGCCCGAAACAGATCCGAATTCATTAACTCTGCACTCTACGTATTCGCTACGGTTCTGCTCCTATGTGGGTTCGTTGCTATGCTCGTAAACAAGCCCAAACCGGGCCCCGTGCTTCTACTCGTGGCCCTGGCACTCATAATCATGGTCAACGTTCACGACCTCTTCGCCCATCTCGCCGGCATTGATTACAGGCTTTGGTTATTGGGATTCGACCCCCAGCTCGCCCTCGTCGAGGTTTTTGTGCCTGTGGTTCAGGCCGTGGGCGCACTTCTCGCTTTCCTTGGAATTATGTTTCTTTTTATTGAGGTACTATGATTTTTTTTTTTCTCTCTGGGCCAAAGTCCACAGTGTTAATTGTAGTAAGTGAGATTGAGAGCTAACGCATGATTTGTACTATTTTGTACTAAATGGATCTCAAATCACATGTAATTTTTCATTACTAACAAAACATATAATCTACAAAATAAATTTTGCTACTTACTAGTTCTGATCAAATGAAGACGAGATTGTGTAAATATAAATAATTGCAATTAATTTTATAACCACGACCAAAAAGTGGTCGATAACTTTAACATTTAGGGGTGTTTTTTACACATACGGCAACTTAAACAACTTTCTCTTTCATTTAAGAGAGTTGTAAAAACTGATTCTATAAAACTTTTTCAAATTAGCCTAAAAATAGAGCATAATTAGTGGGATAATGAAGAGTTGTGCAAGGGCTCAGGCACCCGCTTGCACCTCCCTCCATCCGCCCCTGGAAAGCCGTCAAATGTATAAGTTGTTTATGGTGCTTTTCGAATGAGATTTTACACTTTTAAGTATTTTGGATTCTATCTTTTTTTAGCTTTTTGTGATAAATAGTACTCCTTCTGTTCAAAAAGAATGCCCAAAATCCCTATTCATACTTCTCAAAAGATTTATCTATATTTTTTAATGTATAATATTTCTCACATAAGTTATGAATCTCACTAATCTTATTTAAAAAAAAGTTTTTTAAGTTAAAAAAGTATTACAAATGACAAATTATAGATGAGATATAGATAATTTTTTGAGAGGTGTGAATAGTAATTTTGAACATTCTTTTTGAGACAGATGAAATACCTTTTTTTTTACTTAGCTTAATAATAATCTTACCGCTACAGCAAGTAAGTTTATCTGCTTCTATTAAAACACAAAATCTACAATCTACCACATAATTTAAAGCTATAATTTCTTATCTTTATCTACGAACACAAAGTCCTGCTGCGATTTGTGGTGTAATCTTGGGTTCTTCGTATATTAGTAGTTTTAATCCCTTGAAGTACAATGCTTATATCTCGTGATTATCTACAAAATGTAGGCGAAAAAGGATCATGTTGATACTAAATTAGAGAAGCACGCTTTGAACTTGGTTGTTGCTGGGTCCGCATTGTGGTTTCTCGGATCAGTTCATAACTCGTTCCAGATCTATGAGATAGTAGGTGGCTATATCCAAGTCTTGCAAGCTAGTGTCTACACCCCGTTCTTGATAGGGAGCTTGCTCTTCTTTTTGGGTGCCGTTATCAACATTCATGAGCAACAGCAAGCTACGTTAATGCATCATGGCGTGGAATTATTGGTAAGTGATCGAATAAAAATTCGATCGGACCATAGGTAACACAGCATACTCCATTTGGGTAATATGAAGCTTTCAGCCGCTTTCCGCATTACTTCGCAATCACTCCACATTCTAAAAATAAACAATTGCTCCGCGTCACTTCTCTATTTCAAAAGTTTTCCTACTTGTATCCGACAGTGGCCATTTTGCGCACGCTTTTGTGAAATCTTGTCCTTATCAACAATTGTAGTTTTTGTTTGCCAATGAGCTAGCCAACTGATCATCAAGTTTCCTCCGCGTCACTTCTCTATTTCAAAATCATTTGTTTATCTATCTTTATATGCAGGGTAAAAGTTGGGCGTGGTATGGTTTTTTCGGGAGCTTAATGCTTTTGATAGGGGGACTAGCCAATTTGGTAAAAGTACTGAAGATGCAAGATGGAATTCAGCTTGAGAAGCTGCGCGGCGGAGCACAAGATCGGTTGGTTCAAGAGAGGGAAGGCTGGCGGGTTTCAGATCGGTTGGTTCAAGAGAGGGAAGGCCGGGTTCCCCTCGTTCTGTAGAAGAGAGAAGAGGTGGATCGAGGAGGATGAGAACTGAGAAAGGGAGAACGGTAGTCGGGCAAACCGCTTCAAGGAATGTGGGTTATAGTTCTGTGTCTTCCTTTTTGGTTCTTCTTCAAGATTTTCTTCGGTTTGATTTCTGTGTTCTATATATGTGTTCTAGCTGTAGATACCAAATCTTGCAACGTTACAAGTGTTGATTGTATTGTGTACATTAACGTACCTTTGTAGACCTATATATGTGTCTAATGATGTGAGCTAGCTAGTCGATTTGGAGGGTTGGATTGGATACACTATGAAAGTATGAATGAGGATATTTGTGTAATATTGTGAGCTAACTGATTTAGAGGGTTTGATATGATGGAAGTATGAATGAAATTTTTGGGGATAAGGTTTTTTTGTGTTAATTTTTTTGGGGATAAGTTGTCATCATAGTAACTACACCGATAAAAAAAAATTAAAGAATGTGTTACATCATTGAGCAACAAAGGTAATCGGAGAAACATCATTAAATAAAGATAATCACAGAGAAACATCATTAAATAAAGATAATCATAGCACCGGTTGATCTCTATTTACAAGAGGATATTTTCATCCGAAGTTTATATCTTGAAATTGTGAAGAAATCATCGGGCAACAATATTTTATTTACAGATTGATCAATTAAATCTATAAAAATAAAATAAAGCTTGATTTAGCTTAATAGGTCATTTGGCTTTTTTTTTTTTTTTTGTGTGTGTGGGTTCATTTAATTCTTTTTTGCCTTCGTTAATTTTGCCATAAATTTTTGCAGATCATTAATTCGTCTCGACGAGAAAAATTAAAAAAATATCAATATCAAAAAAGTAAAAATTTGTGATCCAAACTCAATATCTTGAACTAAGTAAAAAACAATTATAAAAAACGTAGTATTTTAGTAGAGCCAAACCAGGCCTACACCAAATTAGAAAAATTATTATACATAATCAACTTAAGAAACATCAATATTTGGGCGGGGATGGTGTGCACATCTAGACTGTCCGTTTCGACAATCAATGGTTCAGATTATCTAGACGATTGGACAATATCCAGACTGTCCGTCTGGACAATCAATAGTTTGAATTGCCAAGACGATTGGATGATTGAAATTAGGCACACAACACCGAATAATTCAGACCGTTGATCGCCGAAATAGACGATCCGGATATACACATCAACATCCCCCAATCCCAAAATTTGACCTTGACTCCAAAAAAAATAAAAAGTCAAATTGTGATTTTTAAGAATTTTCCATGCTAAAATACGCTTGACACGTCAGATAACACATTTTTTTTGCCAACGCATGAGTTCGTGGGCTTCTTCTGTAGGCCTGCCTATCCGGCGCATCCTTGTTCTCACCCCGCACCCCGCACCCCGCAGCCATTCTATCCTCGCCGAAGTGCAAACCCTAGAAAAAACTTCGACAGAAGTCGCACAACATCGTTTGCAGGTTTCGCATCTCGGGTATCGTTTTCAAATATTCTTTCTTTCTTTATGCCCTAGTTCTTCTGTATTCTCTATTCTAATCATATCTGAGTCGGACGTTCGCCTGTTTGTTGATGGGATTGATTCGGTTTTTCTTTTGACAACTGAATTACGTAGAGATTTGCTGATGTATACATACAGCAAACACATATTGCCTGCGCTTTTGCTATCATTTATATTTTGATGTTCGAAATCTTTTCCAAACAGTGTTCCGTGGTCTATTGCGTAAATAGAAGGTTTTCTGCATTATTTTGTTCCTGAAAAGATTTAGTTGTGGTAATCGAATTTGATTTCACCAGCTATACGGTGTTAGCCAGTTAGTGAGAACTTATATGTGAGATGCTAGGGGTTTTTTCTGTATCTGTGAGAGAAGTGGAGAGATGAAAAAGCATCGACCTTATAATGCCACCGTAGCACTGAAATTTAGATTATGGTAAAGATTTAAAATGGAAAGAGAGTAGTTCAAGGATGTGAGATATGGAAATTGGGAGGTAACATTCTGGACTTATGGAGAGAAGTAGACCAAGAAGAAGAGGAACATAAATTAAGCACTACGCGCAATTTTGTACCCATTAGCGGGGGAATGGGTTGATTGGGTACATACACTAACTGTAGGCAATGTATCGAGAAAGTGGCTTTAAAATTAGATTGGTAATGATCGAAGTCTCTGATTGCATTACAAACTCTGAGATGTAGAAATAGTAAATTTCCAGATTATGGAATGTGAACATGATGAAAAGACATGGCCGAGATGTTCATGTTTTCCAGTTAGTTCATTCTATATTTATGACTGTTTTTGGGAATATGTGCCAGCAACACTTCACAGTGCATATTAGAAACAGAGCTTCTACATACTACTAAATAACTAGCTTAGTGACCTGTTCCCTTTTTCATTTGTTAGTTTGCCTCACTTCACTTTTCTCTATTTTCTCATTGAAGTGGATATTCTTGTGCTACCCCTTTCCAATTTAACTCGTTTCTCTCAATCGACCAACATAAGAGGCGGTTGTTTCATCTGTTCATAGATTCTTACCATTGTCTAAACCTAGAATTTACCTATTTAAGTTACCAAGCATAAAAAGTCTTGAATTTCTGGGGTATTTCCCAGTGGAAGCGAGGAAGCTAATGCACATAAGGGGTTTTAGATTGGTAGAGAGGTTCATATGGTCATGATATCTAATTTGTTGTCAAAGTTGCATTACACATTTGCTGATTCTGGATGGTTTGTCTAATCTTTAACTCGTTTTGGCTTTTTTGGCTGATTGGTTTCAAATAATTATTGTGTGTGCAGACAGTTTGGGCTTGTAGTGTAGGATGGCATCTGTGTCCAGTCAACCACAGTTTCGATACACACAAACCCCATCAAAGGTGCTACATTTGAGAAACTTGCCATGGGAATGCACAGAGGAAGAGCTGATTGAACTGGGGAAGCCATTTGGTAAAGTTGTTAACACAAAATGCAATGTTGGAGCAAACCGAAATCAAGCCTTTATAGAGTTTGTAAGTACAAATTGACTTTTCCGACTATATGGGTCCGTTTAGAAAATGTTTGATGATTCCAGAAAGAACTGTCTCTCTTAACCTTTTTCCAGGCAGAGTTGAATCAAGCGATTGCAATGATATCGTATTATGCTTCTTCCTCAGAGCCGGCTCAGGTAAGGGGGAAAACTGTCTACCTACAATATTCAAACAGGCAAGAAATAGTGAACAACAAAACCACTGCTGATGTCGCTGGAAATGTGCTGTTGGTAACAATTGAGGGCAACGATGCACGCCTTGTCAGCATTGATGTTTTACACTTGGTAAGTAGTTACGTTTATGTTCACTGCTAAAATAAGTAAATTGGTTGCCAAGAAATTATTCTGTCATTTTTTGTAATTAGGTTGTAGTGGTAGGTCATGGTTTGTAAAACTTCTATTTAACTTAAACATGCATGGATCAGCAGGCCGATAGCAAGGATATGTCTTCGATGGCAGCTTAACGCATTAGGAGAAAGAGCGCATGTGTGTTTGTCTCCTTTCTCCTTGCTTAACACTAACTCCTTCTTCCCTTCTTCCTCCTCATTTACCCTTCCCTACCATATTAGAGTTCAGATGCTTTTATTTCTTCTTGTTTTAGCTCGAATGTTGTATTGTAGGATAATTGCTGGTAGAGGAGATTTGTTATTGCTTCATTGTCTTGCCTAAGCAATGATTCAATCCCTGCGATAGTCGTTTTCTGGTTCGTGTTGTTTATTAGGTCCAATATCGCAATTGGAAAGTGTGCTCACAGCCAAACACGTGACAAACAGTTAGTGGGGGATGGGGATTGAGGGAACCACCAAACTTTGACTTTATAAGATCCAGTCGGCATTCTTCATGTTTGGTTTTCTAGATAGTTCTATAGTCCTGAATTCAGCTCATTGATTTGGGAATAAGCCTTTACAAATCAGAAAACTTTTCCAATAGCCGTAACCTCGTCTCAGTGAAGATATACAAAAAGGCTTGATACACTTTCTACGATGAAGGCTCGATACACTTTCAACTGAATAAAAACAAAAAAGAGAGTGCCAACTGATAAGAAGAGAGTGCGCAAATCATGCCTCACAAAGTAAATCATACTTTTTGCCTGAGCGACTTCATTATATACACAATTGCGGTTCAGTAAACAAAACAAGTAGCTAGTTAATTTAGTCATAACTCAGTTCTTAAATGTATTACCTTTCCCATGATCAGTTTCACCCTTTTTACCGGGATCGCTCAAGTACTTCTCCATCTCCAGGTTAATGTAGGCCAACAAAAGGAAGAAGCTAGAGAAAAATGTAGACAAGTAGTGAGATGAACAAGCCCCACAAGTTGTATATGTAATGAAGTAGCTTAGGCAAAAAGGATGTTTTACTTTATGGGGAATGATTTGCACACTCTCTTTTTATCCATTGGCACTCTCTTGTTTATCTTTATGCCCTTGATAGTGTATCGAGCCTTCTTGTGTAAAAACACAGAAAGCTATGCTTAGAGAAAAGCTCTCACACCTTTCATTTTCTTCTCTCCCGTTACTTTTTGAGGAGAGGGCTATCTCAAATTATGCACTGCGTATTGCGTCTAGGATTTCAGACTTAAATTACTCTTGTCCCAGTTGGTTTTGGATTTTCCATTGAAAGCTTAGAAGTTATTTCATGTTTGCTGGCTTTCTACTTTCATGCATGTTACCTTAACCATTTTTCGTTCTTCCTGATAAGATCTCTTCATATAGAACTAATGGTTTCTGGTGCGTTTGACGAAGGACATCTTGTGCAGTAACACTTCATGAATTTAGAATATTAAACTGGTTAAAGCTCGCAACTTTTGTGTTGTCTTGTGTGAAGAATTTTGTGGCGTATGCTATTTTTCAGTGTTGGTGTTGGCAATTTTGCATGTCTTGGCTGTTGGGAAAAAGTTTCTGGGTGGTGTATTGTTTATCTCGTAGAACAGCTTCAGAATATCCCTTGCTACAGACAACCCCTTAATATCTTGGTCCTTGTATAAAGATATTGGATTTACCTTGCTCTTGTCATCATTCTCGTGTCCCCACTTTTAGTTGCAGTTTTAAGTCTTCTATCGATAAGTCGATCTGAACCTATTAGCATTTGCATACTTTGTCCACAGAGTTCTGCTTGGCCCGTTGATTAAGAGAGGATTTTAAATTTGCAGGTATTCTCAGCTTTTGGATTTGTGCATAAGATTACTACCTTTGAGAAGACAGCTGGGTTCCAGGTATGTGACTCTGCGAGTCTGTGTACATGTGCATGGGCAAAATATTTCTTCATCTTCTTCTTATTCCTTATCAATTTCCTTTTGGCTTCTACCATTCCTGGCAACAGTATCTCATTGCATGTATGATCTTCTTATCAGGCTTTGGTGCAGTTTTCAGACTCCGAAACTGCCTCTTCCGCAAAAGATGCCCTTGATGGAAGAAGCATTCCGAGGTGATATAGGATTTATTTTTTGGCCTAGGATGTAGTCAACTGTTATGGATGATATATTGGTAGATGGGGTGCACGTACATTGGGGATGGACATCTATCAGGCCCTTTTTTAAGAAACTACTAGAGGGGTACACACATACTCCTTATGCTTGTGTAGTTGTATCTCTGCTTCCTCGCACAGTTTTTCCATATTAGCTTTTTGAGCTTTCTCCGTTTACCGACGTCCCTTTTTCTGTAGAGACCCTTGTACATGGCTACAGATACAGCTAGTGTAGCATCCATCAATTAGGAAGAAAAAAAAGGCTAGACCAAAACAGTTCATCAAGTAGGCTGTATAAATGTACCCGAAACTAATGTCATCAGGTTCCTTGAAAATGTTTAGCTTAATTCAATGGTGACACACTTGATTGATAAGTCATTCATTATAGTGGAAAAGGGGCTCAATTGATCATGAAATTGTAGTTCCTGGACACTATTCGTGCTTCACTAACGAACTGTGTAGTTTGTATTCCACTTTCACTTGTGGGATAGACACGTTTTTTGTCCTTTAATATGCTTGTTTGATGATCAATTTGATTTGTAGTCCTGCATATGTTTCAGCTATTTAATTCCGGAGTTGGGACCATGTTCCCTCAAGATCACATACTCAGCGCACACAGATTTAAGTGTGAAATTCCAAAGTCACCGCAGCAGGTATGCTTGACTTCCAACCCCTTCAGTAGTTTACTGTTCATAGAGTATATGAAGATTTTGGTAAATGCCATACATCTCTCGTATCTCTCTTGTTAGTTCCCTGATGTTTCAGATTTCTTTATGCAATCCTACTTCATTGTGGGTGGACATGTTTTTCCATATGTTCAAATAAGGTTTGATTAGGGGCTTTTTCTCATTATGTTAAAATGCTTTCTATTGACTCAGGGACTACACTAATCCTCTCCTCCCTGTTGCTCCGTCAGCTATAGATGCAACTGGTCAGGTAAACCTTGGGAATTGCCAGTTTATTGGTTTATGGCATGTGAAGTCTAGAGATTTAGTGATGAGGTGGAGTTTTGCTAGAGGCTTTAGCATGTTACACGCATGCAGCTTGTCAAGAATGTGATAGATATGGAGGTTTTTCTGTTTCCCATTAGTGGCATTTCTTTGTAGTACTACCTTCAATTAGGACTAGGGGTGTGTTCTAATAGTTATTGATTTTTTTGACTGACTTATGCTTGATTTCTTGAAAGTACATTTTTTGGCCCGAAACCATGGTTTGCTGTTGAGTTTTGCTTTGAAACCATGTTGCATGTGTCACAGTGTCTGACAGGGTGACAAGCACCATCGCTTCACTATCCACACTTTGCCAGCGGATTTCTGGATAATTTTTTTTGGCTCTCACATTATCTATATATATACTAGAGTTTGCCCGTGCCTTCAGGCACGGCGCAACGTGTTTTGAATACAACTAAAATGAATTGCGAAACTATTAACCACCCCCGTCAACGAAACTGATTTATACGGGAAGATTTTTTCTTAAATTAGGATCAAACAGATTTTTTTCTTACCCTTTAATTTGTTTAGGTCACAAAAAAACACACACCAAAAAAATTGAAATTGATCAACCGATAAACAAAAATATTTCTTACCCTCTTGAAATTTTATTACTTTCTATAAAAGAGAGTTGGGATAGGAAAAGGTTAGAGAATATTGAAATTTTATTAATTCCCTTTCTTATTTCAAAATGCGGCTCTTTTTTTTGGCAATGAAATTTTATTGCTTTCTATCTTTCCATAACAAAAGAGAGTTGAAATAGGAAAGATTAGAGAATATTGAAAATAGGATTTTCCAGTCCAAGGACTCCTCAGCCATATGATTTATGAGGGATAAGTTTGGGCCGTTAAATTTATTTATATAGGATTCAAATACTGAGCTGTTTTATTATATAGATATCCTGTTTTATCTAAATGTGGCCATCACTCACAATTGCAGTTTAGTTTGGGTTTGGATGGGAAGAAGCTAGAGCCTGAGAGCAATGTTCTTCTGGCATCTATCGAGAACATGCAATACGCAGTGACCTTGGATGTATTACACATGGTATCTGGCATTTCTTCTTCTTTTCTCCGTTCTTCTCTTCCTTGCTATGATTATTTACCTTGACTTTTTTTTCCTTCCCCTGACTTGTGCTCAGGTCTTCTCTGCTTTTGGGCCTATCATGAAGATTGCCATGTTTGATAAGAATGGAGGAGTTCAGGCATTGATTCAGTACCCTGGTAAATTGAAACCTAATAATTTACACATGATTGTTACTACCATTTATTCATTCAGTACCCTGGTAAATTGAAACCTAATAATTTACACATGATTGTTACTCCCATTTATTCATTCAGTATCCTGGTAAATTGAAACCTAATAATTTACACATGATTGTTACTACCAGTTTTCAAAAATCACGCCTAAGTTGTTAAAATGCTTGGGCAATCCAGTGCAGTTGCCCTGTTAGCAGTGGCGATGGCAAGTGTATTAGAATAATGGGAAACGTGGAGCTCTCTCTCTCTCACATCATTAGTTGGGATACGCGTGAGGTTGCCCAAACACTTTTAAGGTTATTAAAAAATGTGTATATTTATTTATTTATAAGCTTTTGAACGACCCCAAGCTCACATCTTCCTGGAGTCGCCACTGGTTGTTAGCCTAGATTTTGCTGGTTGTATGCCTATGTGGTTGCCCTAGATTGGCTCTATTCTGCTTTGCTTTTTTGTACTTCTGTGGGGGAGTGATTTTCAAAAACGATAATATGGGGAACTAATTTTTTTATGGAACTTCTTTAAAGTATTCTTCTCATGGAAACATTCTTGTAGACATGATAGTTGACTACAAGTTAACGTTTTGCACCTGATTTGTATTTTGTATCTTGAAATAAAACTACCAAAGGAGTGGTCATGGTTTATGCAATGCCTTGTGTTTTGGGGTTGCTAAATGCTAAATATGGTTTTGATGTTGGAATGGGCTTTCAGATGTTCAGACAGCTGTTGTTGCCAAGGAATCCTTGGAAGGGCATTGCATATATGATGGAGGGTTTTGCAAGCTCCACATTTCATATTCACGGCATACTGATCTCAGCATCAAGGTATTGTAACTAAAGCTGTTGATACAGTTCAAATACAAAAGCTTGATAGTCATCTCTTGGAGGTTTTGCATCTAAATGTTTAAGATTCTGCAAAGGATGTGACGTGCAACATTCGAGTTATATGTTATTTTAAGTGTCGGATCGATGACCAGTTTTGCTCCATAGTTTGATCACATATTCACATGAGATTGCATCCCAAAAATTCTCTCTTTCTGCAACTAATTTTCTGGTTTCTAATGATATTTGTGTTGTGGCCTGGAGGGAGATGTTTCTCATTTTCGGAATTTTATTTTTCTATGTCTGTTGAGACGATAGCTCGTTAATGATTCTCAGGTAAACAATGATCGAAGCAGAGATTATACAATGCCAAATGCTCCTATGTTGAATGCTCAACCCTCACTCCTTGGGCAACAACCTCCAACACATCAAATGGCGGGTCCAGGTCCTCAACAGTACAGTAGCTCCCAGTTCCCTCCACCTCAAGGGCTTGGAATGCCTCAGCATTCCGCAGGGTGGGGCCCATCATCAGCACCCCAGTCGACCCCCCTACAAATGCACAATCACCCTTATATGCAACCTGCAAATATGGCTCCTGGGATGATGCAGTTTCATAGCCAAAATGGGCTACCACGTGCAATGCCCCCTTACCAGCCCCAATAGGAGTTTTATCATGAATTGTTCTCTTCGGTATTTAGTTCTAAGTGGAGATGGCAGGTTTGAACTAAGGTGCAGAATATGCTTTGGCCGAACACATGACCAAAGACCAATCAAATTCGCCGATATGGGTATTTTGCATTTTGAAACGATAAATTTCTTTCTTTCGTTTTTCACTGTAACTGGCATTTGTATTCAAAACAAAGATTGATCTGGTGAAGGGGTTCTTATTATTGTAGGTTGTGATAATGCTAAAACTGTCTCCTTTATTGTACTTCTTATCTATACCTGACACTTCTTCTTTCGGATTAAATAGCTGGTCTGCTTGGTTGTTGATTTATTATCCCTTCCAGTTTGGCGTTCCAGTTTTACATAGACTGGAAGTCTCAGTTGCGGCTTATGGTTGTCTAGTGACTACAGTTGGTAATATCTTGCACGTGCAGGTCATAGATTCTCAGAATCTTCTTCAAGACTTAAGGGAGGAATGAGGATACGGCCTTTGTGGCTCTTATATAACACATGGAGGGGGAAAAAGGAATTTCAATCTTTAATTACTTAAAATTCAACATATGTTTCTTTGTCTAAAGTTTGTCCTTTTCTGTTGTATGGGATTTCAGAGCATTGGGGAGTTTCTTTTGATTTGGCCAGAACAAATCATCTGGTTAGTAATGGAAAGATCCAGGCTTTCCACCATGGCGGCTTATGTCTGAGCCTTAGTCATATAAACATTTAGGTCATATCCTTCAAATTGCCCTGCACTTCCTCTCTCAATCTTCGCATTGTGCTAGCACTTTCAATCTTCGCTCTCCTAAATTTTAGTAGTTTAGGATGTATTTTGAAGATGCTTTCACGCTCGAGCTTGCACTCCCTCTCTCGTGCACGCACGTGAATTATGTGACTTGAAGCTGGAGCTACTGCTACTATGCAGCCAACACATCTCTCTTTTCCTTCTCTACAAAAAGGACATCGATCCACACCTCCCTTTTCCTTGGGAAAAGGACATCGATCCAACCGGCTAGGAAGAGGTAAAAAAACTCAGGAAAAAAAAAAAAAATAGAACAGAGGAGTTGTCCAAATGAAGGGCATGCACAATTAAAAAAAACTGACTGGGAACAACCAAGACATCCAACAGCCAGCCTGTCAGTACTTCCTTTACTATTTCCCGAAAGAATCCACTCCTATTCTTACGCATACCATTCTATGAAGCTGACACAGTAAGAATTAGTACGAAGCCTGACGTCATCGGATCGAAAAATTATCCAATGCCCATAGAAGACCTCCCCTCCCGTCACATTTGGTGTGGGTCCAAGACAATTGTTTAACTCCAAAAAAAAAAAAATGTGGTGAAAATTGGGCTAAGGCATCACGTGGCAGGGCACTGAATAATCTCTCCATCAAATCACAATGCTAGCCGAAGAGGTCACTTTTGACAAGCCTAAACAGGAATTCCCGACCTCCCACTGGCCTAAAATTACCATTTTAAAACGATGGCTGGTAGATAATAGAAAATGATACTTATGGTGCAGCGAAATAAACAATACAAGTCGTCCTTGTTCTTTAATAAGGAGATTCACAGCTAGCTACAGGTTTACCTTTTCCCACATGCACCAGCAGCAACAGAAGCTACAACTAAGCTTTCACATGGAAAATAGATCAACAAACCCCAAGTCTTTCTGCCAACATCATTTACACCTAAAGCAATGAGGCACGCACCCAGAAGATCTGATAGAATGAGAACCTGCTCTTCCATTTTCACCTTCCACTCAAATGATGGGGTTTCGGAACCTTTCATAAAGCTTTGGTTCTTAAGCTACTAACAGGAAATCCAGCATAATTTAAAGACCAAGACACGAATCATAACAAACAAAAGGAAGAAGAGTGCAAGTGTAAATAAAATGTGGAGTAACATCTACTACCCGTCCGCCTCCAGACTCTAGGAATGCAAAGCCAAGGAGAAGCTTCATCCATGGTGTATAATCATAGCCTCCACCACAAATCTGGAGCATCACATCTACATACGGTCAATGGGCTCGGTCCTGTCCTGCACTGCCAATCGCTCAGACACATCAGCAAGTGATTTGAGATTGCATTTGATTAAGGCTTCTACAAAGTAGCACGTTTCGTCCTTGGTGTTTCCATCGGGCACGTCTACCACAAAGGATTCTATCACTAGAGTCCCTGGTCTTCCATCAATGACTTCTGGGTGGACAGAAAGGATCGAAGAGTAGTTCTGGAAAATAGGGAAGGAAAAATTATAACAGCATGAAGATGACAAAACAAAGCAACCCAATGCCAGTGGGGAAACTATAGGCTCTTGAATTAGCATAACAATGCTGGCAGTGAATGTAATAAAAAAAAAAGGCTAGCTTCATTGTGAATATCTACTTCAATTTCCACTTATTTCTTTCTAGCTATTCAACAAATTACACCATAGGAGGGGAGTACACCTAGTTTTTCCTTCAAATCCTACGTAATCCAATTACTTACATCTCAAGCTCATTTACTACTTTGCATGTTCTTAGCCAAAAGGGAAGGAGTCACTTTTTTCCCAATAAAAAATATCTATTCTACAAGAAAAATTCAAATACGCGAACAGTGTCCTGAAAACAAAAGGTGAGCAAAGGTTTCTAAAATGAAAAAGAAATGGTTTTCAAGTTTTTATACCCTGAGTCTGTGATCACCACCCACAATCCTGATGCTAAGGATATGCTCCTCGTCGTCAAGAAGTTCCAACCTTTCAGTGCTAGTTGTGGCCGGAAGCCCCGATTTAACATCAACTTCTCTTAGACTCCCAATTTCAAGATTTCCCTTCACAACGCACCTGCTGATGAACGGCTTGTACTTTTGCGGCTGATCAAATCTCCTCACCAAGGACCAAACCTGAGTCAAAACAGAAACATTTTCAGGGAGCACCCATACAAATTGTTGAACTTCAGAAGACCAATAACTCATAAATCTCCTCAACAACCAGATAATCCGATACCTTGTAGAGACAACTATCCAGAATCATAAGGGCCAAAAAAATTTTGAAGAACAGAACAACCATCCAATATTAGCCTAACGAAATACATTGGGTATCAGACTTTTTTAAGGGTAATTTGAGAAGGCACAAACTGTAATCTCAATATTGCAGAAATAGCATCAGGCTAATGCAAGGGCATCATATTTTATCCAGAGGGCAGTTAATAGCACGGTGCATAATTAACTTTCAATTATATGCATATCAATTTTTATTTTTTTTTGAACAGCAATTATATATGCATCTTATCCAGTTATCCTTACATATTTCTTTTCCAAAATTTGCCAAATATAGGAAAATATATCATCAACCGTTTTTCTCCAAATAAGGGAACTTTCGCAACCAACCAACAACAGAGTCTTCCAATATCTAGAGGGAGAGAGATCATCCAACACAAATGTAAGCTAAATTCCATATTGAGAAAGCTAGGGGAAAAAATGAAATAAAAATATAAATCCGAAAACAGACAATCATTTGAGCCATGAGAAAACAATTTGCGCAATTCAGCTGGGCCTGAAACAACACTTCTTCTATCGTCAAAGCAATGCAAATAAAAACTATGAAAATCATACATAAGATTCAAACTTCTCAGCGAGAGAAATTGAGGCCGAAAAAACTGCAGATCGAATTGCAAAGTATCGGTCAAACATAAAAAGTCAACCACGGCACCACTAGAATTATCCAAAACCAGAAATCTAAACAATTGTCCGCCACGAATTGCATAGAACACCATCGAATCTCAACAATATCCGTAATCGAATTGACCTAGATTAGAGAAAAACCTAAGTTCGTCAACAATCCCGATGCCTTTTTTGCGGTGGTTAATAACCGCTGCAGCTTAATCATAATTCCACAACACCACAGTCAACGCGTTTTTCTGCTTCGACTTAAAATTCAAAATCTACAATTTGCTGCAGCAAAATCTAAAACAATAATCAAAAATCTGTTTCCACGTGTCTATCGCAAGCACAACCTATAAATGTAACAAGTGACTACGAATCGGAAATCATAGAGAGTTTCTGATCATTACGAGATGGACGGGGGCCTTGATGTGCTTGACTAGAGTGGAACTGCATTGATTCTCAGCGGGGTAGTGCCTGTGGTGCTTCCGAATGTACTCTCTCTCCACGCTGCTAAATCCACTAGCGTTCATCTCTTTCTCTTTCTCTCTCACTATACGTATAGCAAGCTCCTTCCGAAGTCAGCTCTCTCTCTCTCTCTCTCTCTCTCTCTCTAGAACCGTAGCATCAACAACGCAACACAACTCTGTCTATCTCTATCCGTGGGGAATAATTGAGCGGTCAAGCCTCCGATGACGGAAAAGGAAAACTTTCCGACGAACTCGAGTCGAGAGTTGAGTCAGCAGGCAGCGAGGAAAGCCAGCGCCGTAGGTAACGGTTGTTGCATTTATTTTAGCGGAAGCAACCTCCACCCACTACAATCTCATCGCCTCAACTATAATAATATTATTCACGATATACACATACATTGTATATATATATATATATATATATATATTGAGAGAGAGAGAGAGAGAGATTCAGTGTTTCGTGTATTGTCTATTGTTTTTCTCTGATTTTCTTATGGCTTTTGCTTTTGCTTTGGTTTCAGTATTATCCTGAAAGCCAATAGATATGCCCTGGGGAGCTTGTGAATTTACTCATGTGCCACTTTTTTTGTCCGTTTCTTCCTTCTTTTTGTACAGTGACATGCTAATGTCTAAGATGCCCTTTCCATGAGGGCAAAAGAAGTGATAACTGTTGAACAAGCCGTTTGCTTTGTCTTGTCTTTTCTTGTTGCTGAAATTTTCATCGAAAGAATTGGAGAATTTTTTTTTTTAAAGAGAGATGAACAACCAACTTCATTAAAAATGAAAATTTTATGTTCTTTTCAAAATCAATTGGTAATGAGTGAAGAGATCACAGATGTTATTAAGTGATCATTCATTCCACTCCCAAACAATGTGGGATTCTATTTCCTTAACATCCCCTCGTGTGCAGCCGCATTTGAGATCTGTAACGTGTGGCCACTTTTGGGTCTTATCATCGTGCAGCCTTTTTGCTGATCTGTCATCGTGGGGTGTGAATTGTGAAATTTTTTTAAAAATATGAGATGGAACGAATCCCACTCTAATGCTATGTGAAAACTTTATGCCTCTCTCTCCCTAGCACTTGAATTTTAAGGAGACTTTATGGGTTTGAGCTAATATAAATAAACGAGATTGTGGCCTACCTTTTTCCGGAGCCCATTCCGGGAGGGTGGTGCTTGGAAAGTTGGGTGCACGTGATTGAGGAGGAGTAGAGGAATAGAAACGTTCGTATGTGAGCATGATCTGTCAAAAACTAAACCAAACCTTACGTACCCGCAAATTGAATAATCAATTGGGCTCAGTCAGTCAGGGTCATTATCAGCTGCATTGATCGGGTCAAGGAATTTTGTACAACGAAGAAGAAAAGATATTGAACCAACCCACCCCTTAATTACAGGGAATGGAGATAGATATATGGACAAGAAACGAGTCAATGATTTGAAGGGATATATTAGACATATATGGAGGATTTCTTTGACATTGAAGCGACTAGACTAGATAAGATAAGATTTCAAGACATTTTAAGTTTTTATGACATTTCCTATTGTATATATCTCGAATTTATAGAAATGACTTCTTACCTTCTCTTTGTCTCCTCCCGGGCCCCCCTCCATATTAGGTAATTCGTGAAACCGTAAAGGTATTTAAAAGTAAATAAAAAATAGAAAAGAAGAAAAGACAAAAGTTTAATTCTTCATATCCGGTGCTAGAAAAAAGTTTTAAATAATGAAGAAGAGTTGTACTGAGGAATCTTTTTCAGAATCATACCAAGTTCATTTCTGGAATTTACTGGACTATCAGTTGCTGGTAGTTTTTTTTTTTTTTTTTTTAAGAAAACTACCACGTCACTCGTTTTTTATCTTCTATCTTTTCCAAATGGCAGATCAATGGAGATGTCACCATGATCTGGTGAAGTCATATCGTCGCATCACTACGAGAAATGGAGCTTTCCGCGACGGGAGTAATTCCCGACGCAAATGATCACTGTTTGCAACGGTAAATTAACCCGTTGCCTAAAAATAAAAAAAACAACCCGGGTAATGGATAAAGGCAAAAGGCCTTTCCTAATTCCTGTGGCAACAGCTATTCATATTTTCCCTCGAATCCTCACAAATTTAAATTTACCGTCACAAATACCTGTTGATTATTAGCGGCTGCGACGGTATTTTCCGACGCAATAAAGTTCTATTTCTTGTAGTGCATGGACACACATAAAAATAAGCCCCTTTGATTAGTAGAAAGATATATATACATAGGCAAGTGTGTGTGATGGAAATCTAGAATTCCTAATGAGTTCTCAGCCGCAAAATTTAAGTTAGGAGTAAAAGGAAGCAGTTGAGAGAGGTGGCAGGTAGAGCATCAAAACTTCGAAAACGATTGGTTTCCACCTTTGTCTTCTTATTTAGCGAGACAAAAAAAAAAAAAATCACTCTAAAGTTTAATAATACAGTAAATGAAACGGAATGTGATTTGTCTTCCATAAAATGCAAAGAAATTAAGCAGCAAATATTTTCACCGTTCAGTCTTTGCTATTCCCTCCGTTCCTACCTAAATGACAAGTCCACTGTGAAAAGGCATGTAATTTTCGGACTAAAAAATAAAGCACTTCCGTTCCGTGCATCGTTTTTCAAATTTCTTGACACTGAATTAAAGATCGCAATTAATTATTTAATTTGGTGTCAAAAAAAATTACAAAACAATCCACAGAAGAGCCTTATTTTTTGTCTGAAAATTACACGTCTTTTCGTAATGAATTGTCGTTTAGAAACAAAAGGAGTACTTTCCTTTAGTTTCCAAAACTAAGGAGTAGGAAAATAATTAGTTTCAATCTTTTCTTTTCTTTTCTTTTCTTTTTTTTGATCGGACATTCTTTTCAATTTCTTTCCTTACCTTCCAAACAGAGTGTGGGTTTTTGGACCAAGATGCTTCGGATTTTCCAAACTTCGGCTCCATGTTATCAAAGTTTGCAGCCATAATGTGAAGTTTGCGGCCATGGTTTCGATATTTGTGGCCATGGTATCAAAATTTGCGGCCATAACATAAAAGTTTGATGTCATGGTTTCGATATTTGCAGTCATGGCGTCAAAGTTTGCGGTTATAGCACCAAAGTTTGCGTCCATGGTGTCAAAGTTTGCAGCCACAATGTCAAAAATTGAGGCCACTGTGTCTATGTTGCGGCCAGAAAAGATTTTCTCCAACCCGGGAGGAAATCTTGTAGCCGGGTTGGAGGAAATCCTGTAGCCTTGCGATGTGTGAAGCGCTGAGGTAACCCGCGTCATTTAGAGTTTGTTCGTTTGGGGTACTCAAAATTCCTGCGTATTGTTTTCAATAAATTTTCTCTATCTCTGTCTCTTCATTCATTATTGTTTATCAATTTTTCCCTCGATCGAAATCAACGGAGATTTTGGGAAACAAAGCCAACAACAAAAATTAATAAAGGCTAATGCGGCTTGTCTCCACAAACTGATTTGAGGTTCCTTACCGTATTTCAGGACTTCACCGGAAGAGAAATGGCTAATGAATCAAATGCTATTTTTTGGTGGTGATGAATTGACTCGTAAAAGAAGACCGTCACCCACCAATCTTCAAGAACGGAATCGACTCATCAATTGGGCAGAGTGGATTGATGGTTTAGTGAAGTGGGGTGGGGTGGAATGGAAGAAAAATAACAAATGGACTTTTTTATTTTTCCCAGGTAGATTTACAATAAAAAAGAACGGATTCTTATTGAAAGTAAGAAAGTTAAGTTAATCCTACTCCTAGGAAGACAAAAATTAAGAACAAAGTTAAGATTTTGATTTGTTGAAGGGATTACAATGAGGCCTAAAAAGGCTATTTATAGGAATACAAAATGTGTAGGAAATAACTTCATAACTTCCCACTACTCTTCATTCTTTTAATTTGCTTCCAAGTGTCCAAATAACTTCCCTTCAATCCTCCAAAGTGTGTAGGACAATGACAAATGTCTTTTTAACTTCCAAATGTGTAGGAGCATGCCAAATGTCCTGCACTTTATTAAAATACAAACAAATAAAACTAGTTATATTATTAATACGAAATAATAAAATAGGAAGCATTCCCATAATTGCCATCTTTCGGTCGATTATCGACAGGCGGTGAAATATGGTACAAACAATTATACTTTAAAATCTCCCTCAAAACTCAAACCGAACAGAGTCTTGGTCTTTTGTGTTTCCACGTGACATAACCTTTTCACGAATACCGTTAACTTCCTCATGACTAACCTTGTTTTCAAGAAGCATTCCCATTGTTTGGCTAAAAAAGTCAAGTGACTTATTTTTTTGTCCTTATTTAATCTTTTTTTCACATTTATCAGTTAGTTGTCAATTTTTTGGGGGTTATTGCTTCGTCGTGACGAGAGGGATTTAAAAAGTAAAAAATATGATCGAAACCTATTTTTTTAATAAAGACAAAAATAAGCCAATTTTTTCGTCTTTATTAAAAAAATTTAGATTTCGATCGTAATTTTTTACTTTTTAAATTTCTCTCGTCGTGACTACACAATAATCCCAAAAAATTGACGAAAACCTAACAAATGTGAAAAAAATTTGAATAAAGACAAAACTAAGACACTTAGCTTATTTAGCCGAACAACCTTATAGAAGTATTTTTTTGACAATGAAACATTCTAAGAGTTACTATCACGGGACACTACACTTATATAAAGTCCAAAGCAACTACATCAAGCCCATAATACTCCCTACGTCTCTATTTTGTAGTCCCTCATTTCATTCTTTCTTTCTTTTTTGAACTGTCTCGTTTCATTCTAACCAAATAGTAAATTGATTATATTTTCAATTGGTAACACTTTTTATATGCATTATAGATCATGTTTAATAGCTCTCAATCAATACTATTAAACAAAGTTTTCGAAATCACCTAAAATCTCTTAGGTTTTAAGATATAATCAATTGAAAAGTGACACGGACTTTTAAAATGAACTAAAAAATTGGGACGGAGGGTGTAATTCTAAAAATACCTCTTACGGGAAAAAAATAAACCAACAACTGAACACTCATACAGAAAGGAGTAATAATCAATTATTGCCTTCGACTTAAAAAACTTTAATTTATTTCATCCTAGAAGAGAGGGGAATAGGGGATCAAAATTCAGTTTGGGAACGTGTGTTGAGGAGAGAAACGTAATTTGATAATGGAAGTATCACACAATAGTGAGAGATTCACATGTGCCCAACTAAGTGTTAAACAAAATAAATAAATCTGCAATTGGAACGAGACAAAATTATGTGTTTATTGGGAGATTTTTTAAGCTAGCGAATGGCATCATCAATTGGTGGACTGATTTGATTAGGTGGGATGGTTATGCTGTTGATTATTAATGTATAATTGATTAAGAAAGAATCATTTTTTAAATTTGGACAGCCGTGAACCCACCAACAAGAGAGAATCACTAAAGGTTAATTAGTTAAAAGGTGATTCAAACGGCATTAGTGTGATCTGTTATCAAAGCATTAATTTGGAACCCATCAATTTAAAATTTGAGAAAAGGTAGTTGATGTTTCGTCAGTCCAGTAGGGATTAGCATCATGAAATTTTAATTTACCTAAATGGAGCTGCTTTGTGAGGTTATTTCTCCTAGTCTTCCACCTAATTAAATCGTGCTCGTGCTCGTGCTCCCACTCAAATCGAAGGAACTTGGACTAATTGGATAGTATACTGTTGTTGCGTTTTATTAAGAGGTCAAGGGTTCAATCCTCTCACCCAATTATGGCTTCTTGATGTACCGAACCAAGACACCGACTTTGCTGATTGTCCATAACCTCCCAATATGCAAAATATAACAAAGAGTAAAAGGTCTTTCCATGTCCCCAATTGGGCTTATGCTTCACAAGGCTTGCATATAGGAATATCGGCAGTACATAATTTAGGCTTGTATATCCTTAACTGGCGCTTCAAAAGGCGAAACTCTCGTCGTAGTTTGGCGACTGGGAGGTCAGAAACAGAGTAGTCCGTCTTTTTTAACCTACTATCTTGTTTGGAAGCTTTAACATGCTTGCAACTATGGTGAACCAAAAAATTTGACCACTGATAGAGAAGGAATGACCACCATGAAAGAGACCTCATAAAGTCCCTTTCGAAGAATCTTTCCTTAGACTACAGAGCAAAGAATAAAGTTCACAAGAGAGTATTTTGGAATGTGAATTCTAGATTCTTCCAAATAATTGCAGCAATAGCTCCTAACTTTGTAGCTGCTTAGGTCCCTCGTGGACATCTGATAAAAGTGGAACGATAGTAGATTTTAGCAAAACCCCGTTTAACATGTGGAAAAGAAAACATGTAGAACTTGGGAATTAAGGTTGTACTTTGCTTGTTTTGGTACGAGGGTCATTCTAATAGGTGGTAAATGGGCGGGTTAAAATGGGTTATGGGTCAAATATGAGCAGGTCGGATATAGGTCAAACATTAAACGGGTCGAAACGGATCGGATCGAATATGGTTCATGCCAAACCCAAACCCGTCCGCCCCGACCCGTTTTTCCTCTCTCTCTCTCTCTCTCTCTCTCTCTCTCTCTCTCTCTCTCTCTCTCTCTCTCTCTCTTCTCTTCAAAAAAAATATTGCTTATATCTTTTTATCTATAATATTTTTTATATCCAATATGGATCTTGTTTGATAAATCTTAATTAGATCTACTATGCAAAATTTTAAAAATCTTAAAAATAATTATAAGTTGAAAGATATAAGAAATTTTCTAAGTGGCGCGAATGCCGAAAAAGGACACTTATTTTGGGACGGATAGAGTATAAGTGAAGTGTGTTCATAAAAAAGGGAAGTTCAAAAATTATTTTCAATAAAAAAAACTTAATCTTCGACCTCTTTAAAGTTTTATTAAATGAATTATTACATGGTAATGAGGAAATTATGAAATTGGGCGAATTATTTTGGCCTTCACAAATCACAATTATGAGTTGGAGAAACTTCTGACTTGTAGATCGAGCGTAAAAAACAAATGAAAGGGGTCGACCACGGTGGGAGTTGGTCCGAAGTCAGAGCAAAGAATAAAGTTCACAAGAGAGTATTTCAAATGTGAATTCTAGATTCTTCCAAATAATTGCAGCAATAGCTCCTAACTTTGTAGCTGCTTAGGTCCCTCGTGGACATCTGATAAAAGTGGAACGATAGTAGATTTTAACAAAACCCCGTTTAACACGTGGAAAAGAAAACATGTAAAACTTGGGAATTAAGGTTGTACTTTGCTTGTTTTGGTACGAGGGTCATTCTAAATGTACAAAACTAGACCCCGGAAAATTGTCTAAAAATTATAAGACGAGATTCATTTTGGGTGTGACCCCCTTATACTCTAAAGTCGAATCTAACACTCTCCATGCGCATATTTTCCTTTTCCTTTTTGTGTGTGCCCGTGATGGATTTTTTTCGATGAATATTGTTTTCTCCTTTTTTTTTTTTTTTTTAAACATTTTCCTCTCAAAGTAAAAGAAATGGTATTTATACAGTAATCCTTGGCAAAAAATGCCAAGACGGGGAAAAAGGATCAAAAGAGAAGTGGAATTTTAAGCCCGTTCGGCATATACCGTTGGTCACCATCATTTTGTTTTGCCTTATCTTTGAAGCCCTTTTACGCACACATGCATGCATCTTATCTTCTCTGAATTAGAAGGGGGGTTCCCTTTGGAAAAGAATTAGAAGGGGTTGGATTTTCTCCTCAGAACATAATTAAAGGCCAAGAGGGTTTAAAGACTTTCTCTGACTTTACCCTTTTCTGGTTCTTATCTCTACAACCACAAACAACAATAAAACCAAAATGACTTTGAACATTCCCTACAGTATTGGGCTTTGCAGCCTTCACTTTGGAAAAGAAAAGCACATTGGATAGCAGAAAGTCTGAGTATCCCGACGCCGCTCTGGCGCTGATCCGGCCACCAGACGGCTGATCGGAGCCGACCAAAAATTCTAAAAATGTGTATACAAAAAAATGGAGTGTTTGGATCGGCCACCTACACACATCGGATGCCGTTGATCCTCGCGTGGACCCACTTGGTTTTTTTTTTTAGAATTTTTGGTCGTCCATCACCTTCGGCCGACGGCAGCGCTGATTTCGGTGAGTCCTGTTGGACAGCTGCCATTGGATAGAGCCAAAAAAACAGACACTGTGCCGAGACAAATAACGAAGTAGTCCAAGAAATATGGATTGGGTTTGGCCAGATTCCCATTAGAAAAAGGACAGTTACGCTTGTTTCTGTAAGATAAAACAGTCTGCTGACAAGAACGTCCAGGACTTTTGCTTCGAGTATCGGAGTACGTCAAGTTTCTGTCCCGAATCAAAATTATCACCTTCATTTACCCCGTATACCTATTTATTATGGGCGGGTGGATGCACGCCACCCATAAGCAGTTCCTCCCGACAAACAGTTCCTGATTTCTACAAAGGAGCCAAGAAACTAGAAGCAGAACACTGAATTAACAAGACAGGGAATTGCATACCGTTTAGCAACGGCAAGGACAAGGAACTACCTGAGATAGGCGTAGAATACATGAAGATAATAACTTATGAGAACAGGTAACACATTGATCAAGGTCAATGTAAAATAGGTGGGCAACTCTTTCAAATACTGAGATGAAAGAAAGCAACTCACAAATGACTCCTTGTGTTGGAAGATTACTACGAGCAGAAAGATAAAGCTGAATCCCTAGTCTGATGCAGAACCATAAGGTAGGAGAGCATTCAAATTGACAAATAACTAAGAAACAAGAACCATGTATTTTGATGCTGTGGACTGTATTGAATTTTCAGAAAAGAGAGACAACTCGGGAATGGTAATGTATGAGTTCCATTGTAGTCCCAAAAATACATTGACAAACTAAGAACGCCAATATTCATCTTTAATCCACTTCTCCACCAAAATGTCCTCCACTTTCGCACCTAGCCCATAAATTTAAAAACCATCGATGTAGTCAACTCTACATAGTTGGAACAAAACATGTCTAGAGTTGAGTTGTAACCAAAAAATGCACCCAGTGAATCTCCACCAAGCTTCACATTCTGCTTGATCAGCTGTTGTCGACATTATCGGCTTCCTTGGCGACTTTGGGGATGCCTATCATCTCTTCTTGAATTCTTCCCCATTCTCCAACATCTATTCTTCATTAGCTTCCACAGAATTAGTCACGTTCTCATCTACTCAAAATCCTGAGTCTCTCTGGAAACTCTCTTTCTCAGCTTTTCCATCATTCTCCTCTATTGCAGCCTCACCAGCTTCAGTAACTACCTGAAGAAGTTCCAAAGGTGTAGCTGCGGGGTCCAGCTCAAGGCAGCCCTTTGGAGAATTCTGAGCTTCTTGGCCTGTAAGCAAATAGTTGGGGACTAAATGAGAAAACCGAAACATCTCCTCTTTCGGTATTCTCCTTACTTTCATGAAATCCGCATCCCTGCGAAATACCGTCTTGAATCCAGCAACCTTGACAAGAGGAGCGACAAGCACACCTTGATTCTCATTGAAGTCTTCAAGAACTTCCACCATGTCATACTTGTGAATCACTTCATCTGGGGTGTGTTCATTCCAATCAGAGGCCCAGTTTCTGTAAAGGGCCCACGCATCCCCCTTCTTTGGCAATATGCAAACAGTCCCACGTGGACCTTTTGTCCAATTAACTTTGTGCGAAAACGAATTTAGTGAGTTGGTGACTTCGTGTTTCCCAATCCTAAAATCCCCACAGGTTTTAAAGAAACCAGAACCAACCCAGTCCAGAGTACTACTAAACTCGCTGTTTGTTTTTGAGTTAAGCCAACTGATCCGCATCTTGAATGGGTTTAAGGATATTACCTTATGAATCATAGCATAGAAACGTGGCATGCCATCGTCACTATCATATGCAGACCAAACTTGGTTGTCATCAAAAGCACTTTCTGTCCGGTCTGAATCAAAATCATGAAAATCAGGATCTGGTACGTTAATTGCCGCTGGTCCAAGGTCCTCTTTATCTGCACCCTCGGCAGAAGTACCACGAGATACTCCAATCCCATTCAGTTCATGAGTTTCACCTTTAACAGAGCTTTTATCTTTCTCTTTTTTGCTACTCTTCAATTTCTCTTTCTTTGAATTTGCTGACTTAGCCTCTGAGTTCAAATCACTTAACTTCTTGCAAATCTCAATCCGAGCCCTTGCCACAAGCATGTTCCGAACTTCAAGCGGTGTCAACTCTCTGGTGCTGTTTGGCTTACCATAATTTCCAGAAAATCCATAGACATGGACCCTATCTGCATCAGGTCCAGCATTTCTGAATCCAAAATCATTTCCCATTGCCGTCTGTCCTCCATAACCATGTCTTTGTCTCAAGAGCCTCTCCCACTCACTGGTCGCTTGTGTTTCCTCCCTCGCTCTCTTCAGTCTCTCATTTACCTGCTGAATAACACTTGCAGCTTTTTGAGCTGTAGAAGGTTCAGAGACTGTGGTACCCACTCCAGCTGTTCTAGTGAATTGACCCTGTTGGAGTTTTACATGATTAAACGAATTAAAACCTGCTGACCTTCCTGGTCCTGCATATCTTCCCGGATCAGATGGATTACCGTTAGTGGCATGATGTCCTCGATCCTGGTAGCTTTGGCTAGATGATGAGTTAAATGGCTTAGAAAAATTTGCAGGTGGAGCCGTCTCTGAAGCCAGAAAAGCCTGCTGACAGTTGGGGCAAAGGAGAGTGTGATTGAGATATGTCCTAAGATACTCATAATGCATCTTGCATCGATAGCAGATCGTCCAGAAAGTATCGGCTCTTGGATATGGTGGAGGACGAGCTGAAGGAGGGTGTGCTCGGGCAGTATTGTTCTGCGTCTTTAAATTTGAAGTTGTACTGTTTGGGAAGTTTGGAAAACCATTTGCAGAATGAACCCCAGCCTTGGTTGGAACTTTCTGTTGCAACCCCCTTGAGCCCCTCCTTTGGTTATAAGCTAACCTCTTAGCTTTGTCAGATATCAAACTCCAGGCCTCTGAAAGGAGTTTAAATGCACCCTCTGCACCAACAGTTTTGTTTTTATCAGGGTGAAGCATCAGAGCTAACTTTCTGTATTGTTTCCTTACTGTTTCATCGTCAGCATAGGGGTTTACACCAAGTATCCCATACCAATCCACTTCCCCACTAATCTTATTCTCCGCAGCGGTGTAAACATCAAGCGTGGTTAGCATTTGGGGAAGACCATCAAGTCCAGGATATAAAGTTTGGGCCTTCAACACGAATTTCTTTGCACCAGCAAAATCCTTCTCCGTTAACTTTCTCTCAGCAATTACTTTTGCCCTGACGGCCTCATCTTTATTACATTCCATAACTTTAATGGTCAACCTCAATGTTTACTTCAACTTTTCTTTCTAGGTTTAAAGTTAGCCAGAACCCAAGAACAAGTGTCAGATGCTACAAAAAGAGGTACAGATTGTACAGTGCCTGATTACCTGATTCAGAACAAAGAGGACTTACTATAATCATACACATAAAACGCATTAAATAACAAAAAAGCAAACAAATTTTCCAATGAGAAGTGAACCACGGGTTTTGTGCATTCTGCCGAACTTTAGAAACAATAACAGTACATTCCTGTCAAACCCAACTGAGTCCAAATGAATATAGAGCTATAATAATCGTTTGAAAGCATTTTAACTTTCTTATACAAATCGCATACCCATTCGATTCTTCACTACCACCAGTCCTTGAACTGTTTTGGAAACAAATCTTGCTGTTTGAATACAAATGAGGCTCTTTCTTAAAAACATAATGTGGAAAAATACCATACTTATTAGCCAAGTCCATACATGCCTAGAAGAGTGAGCACACAAAGATGTCATTGTTTAGGGACGCCAAGCTTCACATATTTACTATAATTGTCAGCCAAATCTATTTACTATAATTGTTGGCCAAATCTAAGCATCGGGATCTGTTTCTGCATTGATCACTTATTAGGGATTCCAAAACTCGTGCATGAAAAGCAACTTGATTAGCTTCATTACAGAAAGTTCCAAAACACTATATTCATCTAAATCTTCAATCCCTTCATTCCAACAAACCAATTTGGGAAACAAATCTCACTCGTTTGGATGTATATGAGGCTCTTTCTTTAAAAGTACCATCATTAGTGGCACAGATCTATACATTGCTAGGGCCAAGGGGAATTGTTTAGGGACCCCAAAATGTACAATATTCATCGGCAACAGCTATGCACCTGCTCGAGTATCAGGGCCTTGATTTACATTGTGCAGGGACTTGATATTTTACATACACGAAGCACACTAGTTTCATTAGATAGACAAACACCTAATATTTCAAGCAAAGATATTTATTCTCCCAGCAAATCCAAATGCCATTACTATTTAAATAAGCGAGTTATCAGTCATAACTTTGTCATATCCATTGGGCTCTTCAATTCCCACGATCAAGTGAACAGATCTGGAAACAAATCTCATTGGTTTGGATACATAAAAGGCTTTCTAAACGAGCACAATGTAGCAGAAAAAGCGCGAGTGAGTACGCACACAGAATATCCATTGTTTACAATTAAGGTGTCTAAATCTCAAAACATTACTCTAAATCTCTAATCATTGGACAAATCAGCATTTATAACCTTTTATCAAGACTCCGAAATTCATCCGCATGAAAAGCAGCTCGATTAGTTACATTAGCCCAAAAAAGAACTTTATGTTTCAAAGCAAAAGTTTCTGCTCGGCTTTCCCAGTCTGTAATCTAGATGCTACTATCGTTGAAACAAGTCAATTGTCAATCGAATCTTCATTAAATATCAACACAGCATCGAAATGAAACTGCAAATTAAAACGACTAATTACACAAACAACAAACCACTTGAGCAAGAACTTCAAGGGCAGTTCAGGAAGAGAAAGAAACCTTCGACGCACAAAATATGATGCGTAACGGTTAAAATTCGCTGCATGAAAAAAGAAATCTAGAAATCAAATTGGAACAAAAAGAATTTGACATGGATCTATCAAATTGAACTGCAAAAACAACTATTCAACTGTCAAATTTCTCCATTTTCTAATCCCCGAATTGGTACCCCAAACTGAAACCCTAGAAAAGTGGAAGCGTGTTATACAAAAATGTCTAATTTGAGAGAGAATCGAAAGATACGAGTGATTACCTCTGGAGTGATGAGCAAATTTGAATCAGGTATTTGGGTTGAGTTGAGCTTATGATTTTTCCCACCAAAAAGGGAGAAATGTAAAAGACCCAAGGAGCGAGGAAAACCCAAAAGCCTACGAACAAACCCAATTGGAACTCCCAAATGCGAAGCCTCTCTGAGAAATGGGCAACAAAAGGTAGGCGTGGGCTTTGTTTTTATATTTATTTGGTTCCAACTTTTTCTTTTTACCCTAACTTGGTACCTTAACTAGGGTTACCTTAACTAGGGTTAGTTTATAACTCAAGTTAAGAAGATTTTTTCATGGAAAAGAAGTGTTACGGGAGAGTTCGGCCTAACTTTTTTACTTTGACTTATTTTTGTCTTTCGTGAACTTATGCTAATTTAGCGTTCGATTTTAGATTATTTATTTACTACGGTGAGAAGGATGAAAGAGTAAATAAATTTTATAATTCAAACTTGAAAAAGTTCCGAAACGACAAAAATAATCAAAAATATGTCCTTTTCAAAATATTTTTTCGTTAGTGAAATTTTTAATAGTTTTTTTAGGCATAATTTTATAAAACCTAGTAAAATTTTAAAAAAAGACAAAAATGACCCAATATAATAAATTAGGCCAAACCATTATTTCAACGACTAATTGGCTGGTACTATCAATTCGGCTTATATCAACAATAAATTGAATAGCTTTAAATAATGTCGTGGGCCAATGCATCGGATGAATTCCGTATATGGTAAAGTTTTGCGATGATTTAACCACTGCCATTTATGCAAGATGGACTAATTTTTTTGTCTTGATTAATTGAAATGAAAGTTTTTTTTTTTTTCTTGGGTAAATAATCAAAATGAAAGTTGCGAAAAGTCTCGAAAGAAATTAATGTCGTAGGTCACCCCAAAAGTATTACTGTACCCATTTTCAAATATGGATCGCACTGAAAAAAATAGAATGATCCAGATTGGCATTATATATAGCTAGGTCAATTAATTGATTCAATCCAATGATGATGGACAATTCGTAGTTTACATTGTTAGACAAGAGACAAATTTCCTCTTTATTTCCTCCACAAAGGTTGAAGTGAGGAATATTCTCAAGTGGAAATCCCCTCTCCTGCTCTTTTAACATATCAAAAATAAGCACTCCCTAATGTTCAGTTCCTAATTCTATATGAGGCTCTCTTCTTCTTTTTTTGAAAATATATATTGTTAAATATGAGAGAAGAAATGATTTTATTGAATTTGATAATGAAACTGTACAATGAGGCCTTTATTTATATAAGGGGAAAGAGCCTAACCATGAAAGAGAATCATCCCAATTATAATGAAATCGTAATCAATTACAATCAATTTATAATCTCAATATTACAATAATATTTAGTATATGCAAGGATTCTAACATGTACATGCATTAAAATGAAATTGAGTCGTTTACAAGCCTTGGGTACTCAACTCCTACCAAGTCTGTGTCTAAGAAAGATGAAATACGTACATTCAGCAATAGAAACCTAAAAATGATCTATGATGGCTGGTTCTTTCTCAAATGTTTTGAGTACTTGTTTGCCTCTTGGTAGGCGTGTCGCATCTTAATCCTCTCAGAGCATTTGAGAAAGAATCAGCAATCATCTCAAAAAAGTACTCGAAACGGTGATTTGCATTTGAAAGTTGAACCATCCTGGATAAGGTTAATTGCTATGAATGCATCTGTTTCAATTACCAAACTGCAAATCTTATGCTGCTTCGCCAATTGCAGGCCATCCCTCCCGAATGGCCCATAACTCGGCCGCTAAGTTGCAGCTCGATTGCATGAGCGTTCCTGTGAAAGCCAGCCACCCATAGCCCATTGTAGGTCCTGACTAGGCCTCCCATACTCGCTTTTTACCAGTATTTTTTTTCTCTCAAAAGCGCCATCTGTGTTGAGTTCAAGGAATCCATTTAATCGATCCCGTGCGGTGAGAATCCCATCCAACGGAAATCTGTTAATTCTTAGGCCTTGTTCGTTTGAGTATTTGAGTTTGTTTTAACTTTGTTTTCCAATCATCTATCTAATAAAACACATGGGTCTTTGGAAATATTCCTAAAGAATATTCTCTCTCAACGGTTCAGATTTCTCCTTAACACAAATTTTATCTACCCATACAAACAAATTCAACGGTCCAGATTTCTCTACTCTTTCCACACAAACTAATGGCATGTTTTGTAAATAGCATGCAATCCTAGGGCTTAAAATCCTGGGGCTTATATTGGAAACGTCTCCTAGTAGAAAGGATAATTTCAACAGATTTGTAATATCAAGACAATATACACGGCAATTGATAGGGGTTGTTTCAGTTTGAGTTTCTTTTTTAAAAGTTTTTTTTTTCAATTTTTAAACTCAAATATAATGAAAATGAAAAATAATTTTATGATTTTTTTGGAATCGTATAAAAGATCTCAATGAGATCTATCAAACAATATCCATATTGGTAGGAAAATTATTTACGTAAACACATGATTTTTGAGTTTGAAATTACTTTCCTTTTCTAAAAATTCTTTTTTTAAGAAACCGGAGTGCCCGGTAAAGATTTGATGTATTGATTTTTGGAAAGTTTTGTGTTTAAATACATACAATAAACCAACTAATTTTATTGGGAGATAATGACAGATTTTTACGGAAAGCTTGATTTTTAGCAATAATTTTGGATTGCCAATTTTTTTAGCAATATAGTTTTTGGCGTTTACTATGGACTATACTGGCTGATTTTTCGGAAAGTGAAAAAATTGTTAGTTTTTTATTTAACAAGTTTCTACCAGTTGTAACACCATTCATTTGACTCTCATTTTTTTGATGTGTGTTTAAAATTACAGGATGAATAGTAAGAATGAAATTAATATATATAAAATTAATATGGTGCGTGGAACACGTCTCTCTCTCGATTTCAAGGGGTTCAAAATTTGAATCACTCAAATTTCTTGCCTTGCGTCGCCACCGCCACCTTTCTCCCCGCACCTGCCGAATCACCAATCTCCGCCTACTACTTCCTCCAACCCTAATCACAAAGTTTATTATGATTCCTGCTAGAAAGTGACCATACTTAGGGTATTTCCCTCCACAGCTCACGAAATTGTAAAGGACAATACTTAGGTTGGGAAAAAAATGATGTGAGCTTTTTATTGACCATTAGGTATTTGTATAAATGTCGTTCCCAATTTCTCTAACTAAAAGATACCATTCTTCATCATCATTTTCCTTCAGGTTGTATGCATTGTGAAAAGAAAGTTCCAAAGAAGTTGGGTTGCCCGACATAGCTTCTGGATTGAACATTTTTGATTAGCCTTAAGCTAAGGTTTGCTCATGGGCTCTTTCTCTATGTATTTTTGTAGGTTCCTCTCCAATTTCAATAAATAGAATTAGAATCTATTTGTGTCTACATTTCTTCTAAAATTGCATGCTTAAGTTGTTAAATGCAAAGTATTGGTTGGTATGCTTAGATTTTTTCTGATTTCGTTGATGCAGAGACTAACTGATGTGCTCCTTGGTTTTAACTTTTTATCTGGTATTTACTGGAATTCCATAAGCAAATTGGGGGAGTACCATAAGTACGGGTAATTCTCTTTCGTGTCACTAAGAAGAGGATCACATACTGCATACTGATGAATCGATTTAGTGTTTTGAGCCACTAGCTAGCAGCCGTTGGCACGGACAATTCCAAGAGGGATGCGTAGTGCCGTAGGCACGAGCAAGCACTAGTTGCCCTATATCTTTCTTCAATCATTATCCTATTTCTTCAATTACTAATTTCATTTCTCTCTTTATCTCTCTCCAATCATTACCTATCACTTCAATCATTACCCTATTTCTCTCTCCACTCACTACCAAAACTAAAATACCCAAAGTTTCAAAACGAACAAGGCTGATACGTATGCTTCAATGCTTGTGTGTTGGACGACGTCAAAAAGGCCCATTCCATGCACTGACTTACTGAGGATCTCATTTGCAACAAGGACCAACTGGTTTCCATGGCTAACTAATGCCGGTTCAGAGATGGATTTGTTTCTGTTTAAGTAGTTCCAAATAATTAAGATGACAAGCAATGGGAAAAATGATTTTCCGAGGAACTCCAGAAGAATGAACAAGAGAGGTACAGCGTTACACCATTGGCAAGAATCTCGTCGATTCTTAAGCAGAAACGACTACAAGATGAGTGTGAGAAGAACTACGCGCGAATTAATTTCAGTGTAGCCTAGCTCCTCTAGATGTTTATAGTCCAAGGCTACTTTTAGGCACATGACTTCATGTGAGATCTAAGTAATTAGGACTCAGAACTCACACACACACACACACATAAATCTTAAAATCACGTTATGTACATATTGAGCGGCTCGAATCATCAAAATTCAATCGGAAAATGAGAGAAATGCGAAAGGCCTTATTTTAACTAAAATAAGGACCTCTCCATTTGAAAATGACTATATATATATATATATATCAATATATATTATATATAGATAGATAGATAGATAAACGGGGCGGTTTGGATCGTAAAAATTTGATTAGGAACTATGAGATTGAGATTTGGGATTTTTTTTAGGTGTTTAATTGGTTGTCCGCGGAACTGCCCCAATAAACATATATATATATATATATGTTGGGCCCGAAATATCCCCATGGATTTAGTTATACAATGTCACTCCCTGCGACTGCTCTAAAAATAGACTTGCAGGTGCAATGTCAAATGCTATAAAAGACTTAACTGAAACCTTCGCTAACACCAATTGATTTTAGGAGAGATGGTGGAATAGCGGTCCGACATACTAAGCCTATAGAATTTAATTAATACTTAATAAATTAAATGAACATGCATGTTGCTCTTTTCGTTGCTTATCATTTGCTGTTGTGCTAAAATGCCTGAGTTTCGTGGTATCGTCCTTTTAAAAAAATGTACCATTTCTTGAGTTTTAATATGCATCATTTTTTGTTGATAAAAAAAAAACACAAAACCAATTAGCAGTCTAAAAAACTATTAATTGGGCTAGGAGTGTTGCGGTCAGATTTTAAATCGCGGTATTTGCAAACGCAACAGTACGATGAAATGATTTTAATCAGTCAATATCGGATAGTATAGCGGATATATAAGAAATGGTGATTTCAGAGGTCTAAAATCATGTTGCTTAATACTACTGATGTGATATGTATATTTCGAGTCCCGGTTGTGAGGTTTCAATGGTTAGTTTTGAAGGTTATGTTCATAAGTGGCGGAGTCAGAATGGTGATCCAAGCAGCTTGACTTAAGAAGTATTTTCATTCAAAATTGTACTCGATTCCGCCACTGATTTTGCTCCAAGTGGTCTGACTTAAGATAAGTATTTTCTTTCAAAATTATACTCGATATATATCGTGTAGCTTTTTCAGAACAATTTATATAGTATATTTGGTATTATTTTGTTCGGTTGCGATAACACTCATGTGTACTTATATTCTCAATGAAAAACATTGAGAAAATTTACATAGCTTAAAATAACTTTATACTAAAAATAATAATCAAATTACATAAAATAACTGCAGTGAAATGTGGGTTCTATACAATTCCACCTACAATGTTCATTCGATGACGCTTTTGCAATTCCTTTACAACCCCTTTGGCCGGTGAGAAAGTACGAGATAAGAAATGAGAACCCTTTCTCACTTTTGATGAGATCGAGGGAGAAATGAGAAGAGCCAATAAAAAAAAATCTATTTTATACCTTTCTCTCCATTTTTTACAAAAAATGCTCAATCTAAATGAATGATTTCACAAGAAACCATAACACAATTTCATTATATTTTTCATAAAACTCCTCCCTCCAAAGGGCTGTTAAGGTTCCATAAGCCATTACTTGCAAGCACTCTTGGAAACGGAGTGAAAATTTAATATTACAAGGACTAAATACACAACTTCATATACCGGTGTCAAGATTCAAGACTTACGGATTGTATAAACCCACACCACCACATTATGTCCCGGTGGCACATCTTCCAGTTGAAAAAGTTACAAAAACGCAGTTGTAGATTGTGGGGTGGGTATTTGATCTAAACCTCTTGAACTGGACCTTTGGCTCGGGTATGAGGCCGAGCTCCATTTCCAGACCTAGTCAAGGCAAAGAACCATCAATTAGTGTTTGAACGGCCGGTAATGGCTAGGGAGGCATGTATCGGCCCACCATGCGTGGTTTGACCCAATCGCATGGTGATTTTCTGTGATCGGATGTGATGCGCTGGACATAATTTGTCAATATGCAACTCCATGGTAATGCTTCCAAATCAAACACCTTTCCACAAGAAGAGGCGTTCCTTTCCCTAATGCTAGTCGCGATTCATGTCGTGGTCGGCTGAAAACTACTCTAGTAATAAATAAATTTTCTCGTTTTAGACTTTTAGTCAGTCCACCCCCATAAACACTTCACCGAACAGTAGAAGAACGTCTTTACAGGACTAAAGATGTGCTTTGACCTTCCTTTTCTATTTCACACAAATATATGGGAATATTATTATTACATCTAAATGACATAATGATTCTCTAAATAAGCCACTTTGCTTAATTTTTTTGTCTTTACTTTAAAAAAAAAAAGCCCATTTATTAGTTTTGCGTCAAATTTTTTTTTTTATGAATTATTGATTCGTTTTGACGAGAAAAATTCAAAAAGTAAAAAATTGCGAGCCAAAGTCACAAATTTTCAAATAAAGCTGAAAAATCAAAGTTCCGATACTAATTAAGTAGGAACAATATTTAAAAGGAGGCTGCCATCACCTCTCATATTTTACTCCCTCGACGTGATTCGAATAAAATAATTTAATTTGAACAAAGAATTTTACTTGAATAAAGTACTCTATTTATTTACTCCTTTAGGTTAGCGATAATTTGGTGACCCAGACACACGTTTCCGCTAATATAACTTAATTATTGTCTTAAGTTTGAAAAAAATAGTTGACCCTAATTTCCCTAAACAACGTTGGAACTCATCGGAGAGAGACACCTTAGTCATACTAGTAAATCTTTCAACGTACATTGCACTTTCAATCTTAATTCACGCATTACGCTTGCGTTTTCAATTCATGTACTCCTGAATTTTAATAAGTTTATATACATTTTGAAGGCGTTTTTACTTTCACACATGATCACCCGGCTCGCTAGGAGAATCAGGGGGTGTTCCAATTTCTAAAAAAGAAATTTTTAAAAAAGGAAGGTAATTTCAAACTTAAAAATTATGTATTTACGCAAATAATTTTTTACCAATATAAATTTTATTTGATAGTTCTTATTGAAAATTTTAAATGGTGCCAAAAAAATTTAAAAATTATTTTTATTTTTATTATATTTAAACTTGAAATTATATTATTTTTGAAAAAGAAAATTTAAAAAGAAAGTGGAAGGGGTCTTGGGAATTCAGGCCACACCCATTTGAAGTGTTACCGTGATCCCGGACCCGACGCGGGGGCTCTGCTGTGCGTTGCGCACAGTACCCCCTACTACCGCCACTGCCAAACGGTACCGTTTGGGATAAAAAAAAAACTTTAAGTTATCTATTTGCAATCCTATGGAGCAAAAACGTGATTATGAGAGCCATATAGACAAAATTTAATTATGTTTTTTTAGAATAATATGATCAGAATAATAAGATCTTCATACCGGTTCAAACTGATTAAAAATTGGAGCAGTTGATTTTTTAACCATATTTTTTTAATATATAAACCGTCTAAAAAATTTTAAAAATTAAGTGTTTCAATTTTTAAGTATTTCAATTTTTAATCAGTTTGAACAAGTGCGAAAATCTTATTATTCTGAACATATAATTCTAAAGGATCGTAATTAACTTTTGTCTCTAGAAGTCTCATAATTAAGTATCTGCTCTTTATTTAGAATCTTACGGAGCAGAAACGTCATTATTAGAGCCTTGAAGACAATAGTTAATTATGTCTTTTTAGAATAATATGATTAGAATAATAAGATTTTTACACTTGTTAAATGGATTAAAAATTAGAGCACTTAATTTTTTAGACCGTTTATATATTAAAAAATATGGTTAAAAAATTAACTGCTCTAATTTTTAATCAGTTTGAATCAGTATGAAGATCTTATTATTCTGATCATATTATTCTAAAGAGACATAATTAAATTTTATCTCTATGATTCTTATAATCACGTTTCTGCTTCGTAGGATTTCAAATAGATAACGTAAAGATTTTTTTTTTTTTGTCCCAAACGGTACCAGAGTGGGGGCAGAGTGGGGGCAGGGACTACTGTGCCTTGCGCACAGCAGAGCCCCCGCTTCCGCCCAGAACCCAAAGAATATCTTGTCTCATACCTTGACTCCACTCAGACCCGTGTGTTTCTCTCTCTAACTAACTTCTCCCCCCCTCTCTCTCTCTCTCTCTCTCTGTGTGAGAACCACTTTATCCCCAAAATCAGAGTAGAATGACTCAAGAAGTCAGTCGCTGCCCTAGAAGTCTCCACGAACCTTCCCTCCATAGCTTCCCTCCCCCTACCACCCCCTCGCTTTGAATGCTCCTTCACTTCTCTCTCTCACAGTCAAAGAAATCACAGACTTGAAACCTCAACAAAGTTTTGGTATGTTCTATCTTCACGATTACCCCCGTCATCAGTCTCTTGCTTTATGCTTGAGAGGAGTTATTTTAGTCGTAATAATGCGTAGATTCAGTAGTAGCGTAATTGCGTTTTAATTTTGCTTTTCGCTGTGCAAAGTATGGACGTTCTGGTTACACTTACATTGGATGTAAAGTGAATTTTCATTTACATTCCTTCTTGTTTGATTAGAGATGCACGTCGATGATTGGTAGGTTTTTTGTAAGTTTTGTACTATACTGTTTAAAAGTGAAAATGTTTCGGTTCTGACGTGTGTTTGTTTCCTTTTTCAAGAACTTTGTTTTAGAAACTTGGGAAATTTGTTGAAATTCAGTTACGTGGTTATTTTCTGTAATTTGTGCTGTTTGGTTGGTCTGGTATATGTTTGTGTTTGTGTGTGTGAATCAAACCAATACGAAAAGTGTATTATTAGAATACGTTTTATTGGGTTTGTTGGACGGTTGAAAGGGAGTTTGGAGAATATAGCAATAACGTCTTTACGATCGTATTTTATATTTCTGTTAGTTAACCAGTGGGCAATGAAGTTAAAAGGATTTGGTAATACATGAATATATATATATATATATATATTTTTTTTTTTACGTAAACTGGAATATTTGGGCAATACATGTACATGTAATATTTTTCAATCCAATCTGCTTTCTAGGAGTCTCCTTGATGTAACTTTATCTGCTTGTCATGTTCTACCAGTGTAGTTGCATATGTCGGGTCGGGGGATTTGCTCCTACTAAATCTCTTCATATTTTCATGACCGCATGGCTATGAAGCACCGACACTCCTATAAATCTCCGTATCCATGTCTGACATGCCGTGACACGGCAAAAATTACCTTTTTCAGGAGGACATGGCGGGTACATGGGAGGGACACGACTGGGATTAAATATGCAATTTTTCAGGGGGACATGGGAGGGACACATATGGGGACACAACTGGGGTTAAATATGCATTTTTTAAAAATTTTGGGGGTAAATGTGTATTACTTCAAAAAATTGGGTTAAAAGTGTAGTATGATGCTTGTTTATCCATATTGATGCTTCATGGTTCTACATATACCTATGTTTCCACTGGTTTAAAATAAAGTTTTTAAGTTTACCTATTTAGTTTTGTTGTGTCCCCAGCCGTGTCCGTGTCCGTGTCCGCATTTTTTAGAAGACCCCTGCCCCGTGTCCGTGTCTGTATCCGTGCTACGTAGCCGCATGGTGTTCTCTTTAATCAACCTGCTGTGTTGAAGTTTGTTTTTTGAAGTAGCACAGAACTGTTGTGCAGAGACGTTTAACAATATCCTTAGGAGCGAAGATAATGTTATTGTCCAGTTATCTTTCAAGTGGTTATGAACTTTTTCCTTATATATAAGGTGCTTATACTGCATGGGATGGGCAGGTTGAACTGCATTTGTGAAGAATGGGGATGATCTGATAACTACCTTTTGTCACAATATCTCCAGGGTGCAATGTTCGGCAGTCTGTGGATGATCTATGAAAGCAGAATGCTCTGCCTTGATCCTTAGTTGAATTATGACTTTCAGTAATCTGGTTAGTATCTCAAGTGGCAGTTTAGTGTATGAACTTCCCAGTTTTGAGGAGTAACTCAGAGGTTGATCTTCTATTTTGGACATCATTTTAAATAAGCTGAAGTTATGAATCACCGGCAAGAGAAGTTTGTGAGGTTAGTTCTTTTTCATTGCTGGCTTGTCTCTAGTAGATAAATGCAACTACAAATTAGGTTGTACTATTTCCAGGGTAGAAAGGTGTTCTTTTTTTCTTTTTCTACCAGTTAAGGCGTAATATCAAAATTCACTTCAGCCATTTATTTTTCTTGAAAATAACTAGTTTTTCTAGACTGTTTCCTTTTTTGTAGGCCATCCAGGTATGCAAGTAAATGTGCGGGTATTGGAATTGATGCCCGTAATGCTTTGTAGCTCCATTTGTATACTTATAAATCTAACATAGCTCTGCGTTGATATTTGAGTTTATTGTTCTATCTTCAGGTTTGAAGACTCAAAATCAGAGAAAAGTACTGAGGACCAATTCTCTTCACAATATGGTGTTCGTTTGGGGAATGTTGGAGCAACATTTAACTCAGTTACTGATAAGTTTCGAAGAGGCTTTGAATGTGGTTCTGAAAGGGTTAGAAGCTTCAAACGATCTTTGGAATCGTTTTCTTTAAGCAGCATCACAGAAAAAGGCTTGGGTTTGAGGAAGAAAATCCTTGACCCACAAGGGCCATTTGTTCAGAAGTGGAATAAAATATTCGTATTGTCGTGTGTGCTTGCTGTTTCGCTTGATCCTTTGTTCTTTTACATTCCTGTGATCAATGATGACAAGAAATGTCTTGAGTTGGACAAAAGGCTGCAGACCACGGCAATTGTTTTGCGTTCCTTTACTGATATCTTCTATATAATTCACATTATCTTCCAATTCCGAACTGGTTTTATTGCTCCCTCTTCTCGAGTATTTGGAAGAGGTGTCTTGGTGAATGATGCTTTGGAAATAGCATGGCGATATTTGTCCTCGTGCTTCTTTATTGACATTCTTGCAGTTCTTCCTTTGCCGCAGGTAAGTGAAATTTCATGCACCAAAAATGTGTCATAAATCTATGAAGATCAATTCAATACAAGTAAAGGTACCGGATATTGCCAGAGCACTTTTGGTTGGGTCCAGAGCAAGGTACAACCATCTGATCCAGTAATAGGTTGCACCTTGCGCCGAACCCTTTCCAGATAGCTTTCGCATTAGCATCAACAAAATAAAGTATCATCTCTGGGGTTGTTGTCTACGTGCATGATGCATCACTTACCTTCCTTCCTGGTTAAAGACATCACATGAATCACTATTCAATTGAAAATTTGACTTCATACAAGGATACTTAAGTTCTGCTGCTTCTTGCTGTTGTTCACATATCCTATGGGACCTCTTGGGCAGCACTCAGCAGCGACATTGAGTGCTTTGTGTATTTTATCCTCACTGTTTTGTACCTTGGGAAGTTGGATCATTGGATGCGCCAATGCATTTGTATGATTGCAAATTGGGTTCCTTAAGATGTTTTTCAATTATAATGTTCCTTCCAAAATTTCGAAGTTGCAAGAAAAGCTAATGCAAGCAAGCTACTTCCTTCCAAAATTTCGAAGTTGCAAGAAAAAGCTAATGCAAGCAAGCTACTTCACATTCTCAGCATCGTTTTGTATCTAACGCTTCCACAATTTTCCAGGTTGTCGTCTTATTTATCATTCCCCACATGAAAGGATCAAGATCTTTTAATACAAAGAACCTGTTGAAGTTTGTCGTCTTATTCCAATATATACCAAGGGTACTTCGAATTCGTCCGTTGTACAAAGAAGTGACAAGAACATCTGGCATACTAACTGAAACTGCTTGGGCTGGAGCTGCATTTAATCTCTTTCTTTACATGCTTGCCAGTCATGTAAGATTGGTCACAAATGTCATCTCATATTCCTCTGTAAATATTGTGTCGATTTTAATCTTGATCAAGATATACATATCTCTTTGTACTGCTTATGTTTGATGTGTATTCTATATGTACTCTTCATATCACCTGATATGATGTAGACATTAGCAAGCTAAATGTTTACTTGTACTTCTTTTCTTTTATTCTCACCAGTCTTTCGGATCATTAAATGATTGGATGTGTTTTAGGTACTTGGAGCATATTGGTACTTGTTTTCTATAGAACGAGAAACTACATGCTGGAAGAGCGCCCATAGAAATCAGACTGGATTTGTCTACCATTCAGTTTATTGTGATAACGGTACAGAGTTTAATAAATCATTTCTGAATGAGTCCTGCCCCATAGAGCCTCCAAATGCTACGGTTTTCGATTTTGGAATTTTCCTCAGTGCACTTCGGTCTGGTGTTGTTGGATCAAGAAATTTTCCGGAGAAGTTCTTTTATTGCTTTTGGTGGGGCCTGCAGAATCTGAGGTATGCACAAATAAGTTCCTCTGTTGGTGCATAGTCATTTTTACGGGAGTTCTTATTGACATTTTCATCAGCAAACATAAAACATGTTTGTGTCTGTAATAACCTTTTATACATGCAGTTTGTTGTCTAGAATTCTTTGTTTGAGGGTTCAGCTAGCGGACCGTCACCTAGGGCACCAATTTTGGCCAAAATAGGGCCCCCACTTTGCCAACGCAATAAATATTAAATCCTTCAAATTTATAAGGAACTTATTGGCAATTTGGCATAGCTCAGCGGCCGCGCTCTTGCTGTCTGGCTGTTAGCTGCTTTGTTTAGTAACTTTGAAAACATTTTCCTTAACCCACTCTGGTGTTGCTGCTGTGTTTTGAACTTGAAACCTCAAAACATTGGCACGCATTATAGCAAACCAATGCAGACATGTTGCCATTAGTCCGCAACAAAATAAATTTATACAAACTTGTATTTCCTTCAGTTTTCTTCCCTGATATTGCAGCTTTATATTTTTCATTTTATTTCTACGCTGAACTGAATATTTCATGTTAAACAAGAATACTAGACTTGATTTTGTAGATATTTCGAATATTGTTGTAAAAAGTTAGTGCAATAGTATCCCTTCACATTTGTCTAAATACTTATAGGGGCCCGAAGTTTCGATCTGCCTAGGGCCCCAAACTGCTTAGGGTTGGCCCTGGCTGGTGCTTCGGTTTTCTTGTTTTCAGCATCAAATATACAGTTGGTCTAATCTCATTTGACACTATTCTTTTCCAGTCAACAATATGTGATCTATAAGCTAAACTTTCTTCGTTCTAGAGTTGCATTAGCCATTTATAAAACAAGTTTTTGATATTATGTTGATCCTCGAATTTTTCAGTTCTCTTGGTCAAAACCTCAAAACAAGTACCTTTGTCTGGGAAATTTCCTTTGCGGTTTTCATTTCCATCTCTGGCCTGGTGTTGTTTTCGTTTCTCATCGGCAATATGCAGGTTGGTTTCAGACATTTAATTTTATTGCTCTGTCTGTTTATGTGAGCATGAGAATCTGTTTTCAAAATATAGGGAACAGCACAACTGGTTGATATGGGAAACTTAATAGTGGTTAGGCAATCTGACTCAAAACGGTTAACTTGACCAGAAAGTTCACTCACTATTAACAACCTGATCACCAATTCTGTGAATGCTGAAGATAAGTGCTATTTGTTGGGCCTGCATTTTGCAATGGGACTGATGACCATTAAATTGGTTCCAAACAAACTATATTTGAGATTATCGTTGCAAAACCGGAATAATGTGTCCAAATTGAGGGATCCCATAATTTGAAAAATGAGGTAGTTGGTCATATATGAATGTCTGACAAGAACTCGGGGAGCCTGTTGTTCCTAAGGGACATGTGTTGTCTGGGCAAACAACGTTGTTTTGCTTCATTCACACGAATCACACCCATTCAACAAATCCCCGTTTGGCCTCCCTTTCCATGGGCAAGAAATTAATGAGTTTTTTTTTATTTTTGTGGGGCCCATTAAAGATGATTCACACCACAAGCTATTCTTAAAATGTTTTTTTATGGGTTCTTGAAAAAAATTAGCTCAATCCGATATCGGTATGGGTTGTTTCAGAATTCATAGGGCGCCCTGCAAATTCTGAAACAACCCTTACCGATATCGGATTGGGCTAATTTTCTTCAGGAACCCGTAAAAAATATTTTAATAATTACTTGCAGTTTGAATCATCTTTGTAGGACCTGTAATGGGCCCCCACAAAAATCATTAATTTCTTGCCCATAGAAAAGGACGTACGGGGATTTGTTGAATATGTGTAAATGAAGCAAATCGACGTCGTTTTGCCCGGACAACACACATGTTGTCCCTAAATCTGGGTGACCATTTGCTTGTGCCATCAGCAGACCTAGAAACAACTGTAACATGTTGCCGTGCATATTGGGATTCTTGAGTTGGAAAAAAAATTGAATACCAGGATAAAGAGGTTGTGAAAGAATTATTTTTATTATCTAGATGTTTAAAGCCCATCATAGGTTTGGCCTGTATATAGAAAATTCGCCCAACTAACTCACTTTCGGTGTAACAGACGTATCTACAGTCCACTACCAAAAGATTGGAGGAGATGAGAGTCAAACGGCGAGATGCAGAACAGTGGATGTCCCACCGTTTGCTGCCTGAGAGCCTGAGGGAGCGAATTAGGCGATACGAACAGTACAAATGGCAGGAAACTAGAGGTGTTGATGAAGAGAATCTGATTGTTAATCTTCCAAAGGACCTCAGGAGGGACATAAAGCGCCATCTCTGTTTGGATCTGCTAATGAGAGTGAGTTCCTCTGTTTGTGTTGCTTTCTGTATTTCAACTAATGTGCCCTTCCAGGAAGTGAGAATGGAATTATGGTTTACATTTTCTTTCCACAGTTTGAAGCCTTGGCATCTATGGATGTGGTTGCTTCTTTTTTAATTCTGGCTTTTGTTTCCATTTCTTTTTTCCACATATCTGGTTGACGATCCAAGTATCTCCTGTGTGCTGTTGTATACTCCCTTGCATATTTTGCACTACTAACTTGAAAATCCTTTCTCTGCTATCATTTGAGTGATTGAGTCAAAAGTTTAATTGAATATATAGTTCAAAAATCTGAAAAAGTAGATGTCAGTATGTTCTATGTCTTGTAGGTAGATTCAGCCGGGTCAACACATTAGCTACTTGTGAGTCATGCCATCTGACTCATATCTCCACAGAATCTAACTGTCTTTACAAACTCTTTGGAGTTTCAAGGAATTGTACTCCGAAACTGTTGGAAGACAGACATCTTTCATTGTCAATCTAACTTGTGTTTGGTTGTTTGAAGCGATCGTAATCATCGTGCTATTAACTATGTAGATTGCCGACCACTGCGAGTACGATTTATTGAACCACATGTATCCTTGAAGGGCTTAGGAGATGTGTAATATTCGCAGTAGTATTTGCTAGATCACGGATTAAAATTTACCCATTCTTCTGGAACTGTTTATTAGGTGCCAATGTTCGAAAAAATGGATGAACAACTGTTGGATGCAATGTGCGACCGTCTAAAACCAGTGCTCTACACAGAAGACAGCTACATTGTCAGAGAGGGGGATCCAGTTGATGAGATGCTCTTCGTGATGCGTGGAAAATTATTCACTGTGACCACTAACGGTGGCCGAACTGGCTTCTTCAATTCGGACTATCTAAAAGCCGGTGACTTTTGTGGTGAAGAGTTACTCACTTGGGCTTTAGATCCCCATTCCTCAACTAACCTCCCAATCTCAACCAGAACAGTCCAAGCCCTCTCAGAAGTGGAAGCATTTGCCCTAATGGCGGACGATTTGAAATTTGTCGCGTCTCAGTTCAGGCGGTTACACAGCAAGCAGCTCCGCCATACTTTCAGGTTTTATTCGCAGCAGTGGAGGACTTGGGCAGCTTGTTTCATACAAGCGGCGTGGCGAAGATACTGCAGAAAGAAGATGGAGGTGTCTCTTAGGGAAGAGGAAAATAGGTTGCAAGATGCATTGGCCAAGGGTGGTGGGAGCTCGCCAAGTTTGGGGGCCACAATTTATGCATCGCGGTTTGCTGCTAATGCTCTCCGCGCTATAAGAAGGAATGCTGGGGCCCGGAGAGCGAGGTTGCCGGAGAGAATACCTCCGATGATGCTTCAGAAGCCAGCCGAGCCTGATTTTACTTCTGAAGATATATAATAGTGTGGTAAATTGCTGCTGCTTTTGTGTTTTGTTTCTTGTAGTGTTTGATTTGTATTGGGTTTACTTGTTCTACATGTGATATTGGAAGCACGGATGCTTTGGTAGTTGCAGTTGTGCGAGTGCATCACGTGAATGTAAATATTTATTTATGTTGTGCTGTATAATAAGAGCGCTGATGTCTTTCTTGTGCTAACCAACCGTTCTATACTATTTATCTTATATCTTGTGTTTAGTGGTTACTTCTTTGTTTGCAACGCTCTTTTTGTATTTTCTTAGTTATGATAATTTTAATGATATTTTTATGCTCTCCATGAGAGGTGACATTTGTTTGAGGAGAATTATGCACGTTTTGTGGGAGATCCTACCCAATTTGTCCGTACCAGGGTATTATTTTTTTTATCCGAATATAGGGATGACTTCAGTTGAGTCAATTGACCATTAAATTGCACATTGCATTTGATTATACGTCGAACAAACTTGTATGTACTCTCTTCCTAGAAAGAAAGAAGTATTGCAGAAGAAAGAGAAACTCTGATTTTTGGTGTTTTGAATTGAGACTGAGACAGAGGCGCCCATTTTATAACTTTTATAGTTGAAGGAGTCTCTGAAATCAATACGGCAACGAATAGAAGGAGCCTCAAAATTCAACAGGAAAATCAATTTTTGAGAAAAAAACTAATACAAATATTTTTTTTGGTCAAATAATACAATTATTAATTCAGCAATTGATTGTGGGTTTTATTTTGTGCATTCAATCCACACCCACTTATTTTGTGGGTCTTACTTTAATTTTTGGGCCAAAACCCACCAAATACTCTTAGGTCAAATTTCATTTTTCAACAATCACCCCCCCTTTCACCATCACGACTATATCACCACTTGCTATATTTACTACTAGCATCACCGTCACAATTTCGATTGTATTTTGCATCAACCCTTTGTTTTAAATTCAGCTCTTCACATTGTTATCAAACATATTTTCAGCTTAAAAATTTAGTATTTTACTTAATTTTTTAACTTTAAGCTTCAGTTATCAGTTTTATCAAACACCACATATATTTGCATGTAGTAGTATGTACTGATATTGTGCTGTATAATATAGCCCTGTTGTCGTTCTTGTGCTAGTTGAGGTCCATTTACAATAAGTTTTTTTTTTTATACAACTGGGTTTATCGAAAATTGGTATTCCCTACCTCCTGTATAATTTGTCCTTTTTTAAAAGTTGTTTTTTCTTTTTAGTACTAATCAAAAGAACTAGATCTTTTAATTGGGTGCGAAAATAAAAACTACCTCCATTAAGGTACTTTATTTTTTGATATGTGCAATTTCTTTTAATATTTTATTGACAAACATTTTCAAGTTTATAATAAATCATGTTTGGGCTCTCTGATCGACAAAAAGCTTCCTCGAAATAAAACCGACAAACCTTCCTCGAATGCAGACCAACAAAGTTTCGTCGAAACTAGATTAAAGCGCAACAACATGGCGGGTGCACCCACAGACGTCTCCTCGAACTTTCCCTCCGCCGTGTCTACCCTCTTTAAAAACTCTCCTCTCTTCGTACCTCCATCCACATCAATCAATTACTTGAAATTTCAACATGGTGGTATGATCAATCTCTTCTCGATTACACTTGTGCGTATCTTGCTTTATGTTTGTATTATATCATTTCTTACTGAAATTATGAAACCTCCATGTCTTAGTTTAGTTTTCTCTCTATGCAATCGATCTCAATATTGGAGATCTTCTTTAGTTCTGCACATTATATGTAATGTAATTTGTTTGAGGTGTTGCTTTTAAGACTTAATAATAATTATGCGTTTAGTCCATCGTCGCATCCGGATTATCCATTTAGCTGTGCAAGATATAGTCTAAACAGTAGCAAGAGATGTATAGTGAAATTTCTACTTGGAGTCTCCCCTTGTTTTATTAGTGATACTCTCTTTCCTTTTTTGATCATGTAGTGATACTCTTGATTGATGATTGGAAATAAGATGCCTTTGTTAGTTTTGTACAGTTGAATCGACTATCTGATTGAAAATGTAGATGTAATTTCCTTTTGTTACTACAATTTCTTGGACACTCTTGTGAATAGATGCTTAAGTCATCATTAGTTTCCTTACAGAAAACAGACCTGAAAGTGGATATTTTCTTTTTCACGGAGTTACGAGTTACTAATATATTGTGGGGGGTTTTGTTTGCCAATTGCCATAGATCGTGTTGTACTTTCTTTTATGGTTGATGTTTTCAATTTTCTGTGACTCCATCTCGGAAAGTCAAAACAGCTAGGCCGTGATGGTTGACTTTATTATTCGATCTTCTAAGTTTCAGGACTTGAAAATAGAGAGAAAAAAAGACGGAGGAGCAATTCTCTAGAGAACAAGGTGTTCGTTTGGGGATTTTTGGAGCCACAATAAATTCAGTTGCTGATAATTGCAAAGAAGCTTGGATTGCTGTTCTCAAAGAATGAGAAGCTTAGGAAGGTCGTTGGAATTAAGCGTTGTGGGACATAAAATCTTTGACCCGCAAGGGCCATTTCTTCAGAAGTGGAATAAAATAATCGTATTGTCTTGCGTGCTTGCTATTTTTTTGTTTTTTTGATAAACAAAAGGGCTGGAGGGGGCGACCAGCGTAGCAACCCCCCTTGGGCGTAACCATAGGGGCTCCAAACCCGCCGTAGAATGTCCGGTTCGAGCCATAGCTACCGTCCGGGAAGACGGGCCGTCACCACGGCACCACTTTAGTGCACAGTTGGCATAGAAGCCCCCTCCCTGGTTCACATACGGGTTTCGAAATTAAGCCAGGAGGCACCACCGGAAATTTACACCAAAGCGTCTCCGGGGCCTCGAACCCTCGTCTGTGCTGGGGAGAAGTAATGCCCTTGCCAACTGGGCTACCACCTCAGTGGTTGCGTGCTTGCTATTTCGCTCGATGCTTTGTTCTTCTACATTCCTGTGATCAATGATGATGAGAAATGTCTTGGGTTGGACAAAAAGCTGCTGACCACGGCAATTGTTTTGCGTTCCTTTACTGATATCTTCTATATAATTCAAATTATCTTCCAATTCCGAACTGGTTTTATTGCTCCCTCTTATCGAGGATTTGGAAGAGGTGTCTCGGTGAAAGATGCTTTGGAAATAGCAAGGCGATATTTGTCCTCCGGAAATTCTACTCGCAAGGACGATTCGCAGGGAATCGCGCAAGGAAAAATGCGCTTGGGCTCATTCTGGGTCTCACAAAAATCTAGAAAAATATTCATAAATTTTTGAATATTAATTTATGAGGCCCTGTAAAAAATCAGCTCCAACGGATATCGGTAAGTATTACTTTTGGATTCATACGGGCGAATTGAACAGTTTCGTTCCTATGAATCCAAAAGTAATACTTACCGGTATCCGTTAGAGCTGATTTTTTACAGGGCCTCATAAATTAATATTCAAAAATTTATGGATATTTTTCTAGATTTTTGTGAGACCCAGAATGAGCCCAAGCGCATTTTTCCTTGCGTGATTCCCTGTGAATCGTCCCTGCGAATAGCAGAGCTCATTTGTCCTCGTACTTCTTTATTGACATTCTTGCAGGTCTTCCTTTGCCGCAGGTAAGTGAAATTTCATGCACCAAAAAATGTGTCATAAATCTATTATTGCAAATTCAGTTTCTAGGGATGATGCTTTTGAACTATTTCGTTCTGTCCAAGATTTCCAAGTTGGAAGAAGTTTATGGCAACACGGTACTTTACGTTTCCAATATGTTGGTGCAAAAATAAGAACCTTCAAAATCTGGAGCCTTCTGAAACTTGAACAAACTGATGGAAACCGCTTCGAGTCACGTTACATCGTCGCTTTCCGAAAACAGTATTCGCCCCCACCAATTGGTGTGCACCGGGTTACAGCGAATCCGTTCTGAGGATAAAACGAAGCCCGATCAATGATCTTCTGCCTGCGTCCGCACAAACGAAGAACAGACAGAATACCGAGCCTAAGAGAATCAATTGAACCAGGACTGTTAATTCCGTTTCTGCAGAATAACGGAATAACAGTATAGAAAACAACGAGACAGAGAAGCAGGAGAGTTTCTGAATATTTTTTTGGCGTGTAAATGAATTAACCAATGGCCTATTTATAGACTTATAGGCACCCTTACGTGAAAGGTTGTGTCTTTTGTAAACACACATTAGAAAGGGTATGTCTTTTGAAGACAATTTATCAAAAGAAAGGATCATGCCTTTTCGTAAGCACCCTTTCAAGAAAATAATGAATTAGGAAGGGTCATGCCTCTTGGAGGCACCCCCATGTATCACATCCCTTCATAACAATCACACCTCATTCTAATAGTCACACCCTAAGTTAATAGGTGTTATAACTATTCACGTAAAGTCATACCCCATGTGAAAAGGTGTCGCACCTTTTCACAAATAACCTCCCGCACCTTTTATTTTGAAAAACCTCCAACAATCCCCCACCATTTTCGAAATAAAGAAAAAGTTTTCTTGGTTCCTTTGAAAAGACTTGTGCATCAATGAAGGTGTCTCACGACTTGAACCTTCACCTAATGAAAACACATCAAAGTTAGTCAGAAAGCATAGTAGACTTGTCTTTGAACTAGCGATCCTTAAATGACCAACCGGACACGTCTCACGCACGCATCTTGCCTGACTCAGGTATTCAAATTTGCCGACACGTGGTTTGGCCGTGTGTCTTTATCCTGAATTTCATGAGCGCTCTAGAGTCCTAGCCCTTGAACCCATAGAAGGCGGCACCACCTATGCTGAATTTCATGCAACTGATCAATCACAGACTTGTTATCAATCATTTTGTAGTTCATAAATTGACTGACCAGAAATTTCTTACTTGTTGCATCTTCAGTCAAATACCTTCCTTCCAAGGAATCCCACATCTCCTTTGCAGTCTCCGTATCCGAATACACATCGAACAGAGCATCTGAAAGTGCATTCAGAATATGACCCTTGCAAATGTAGTCATCACTTTCGAACTTCTTCCTCACACGAGCCTCCTCCAATGTTTCATCTTCATTCTCCTCCGGGAAGGGATTGGAGAGCACATACACGACTTTGAGAGACGTAAGCAAAAAATGCAACTTCTTTTGCCAACGCCTGAAGTTACCGCCATCAAACTTGTCCAATTTCACGAAATCCTGTGTCAACGCTCGCAATGATTTTGAAGCCATGGTAGTAATACTGTTTTCGATTGTTGGTGCAAAAATTAGAACCTTCAAAATCTGGAGCCTTCTGAAACTTGAACAAACTGATGGAAACCGCTTCGAGTCACGTTACGTCGTCGCTTTCCGAAAACAGTATTCGCCCCCACCAATTGGTGTGCACCGGGTTACAGCGAATCTGTTCTGAGGATGAAACGAAGCCCGATCAATGATCTTCTGCCCGCGTCCGCACAAACGAAGAACAGACAGAATACCGAGCCTAGGAGAATCAATTGAACCAAGGACAGTTAATTCCGTTTCTGCAGAATAACGGAATAACAGTATAGAAAACAACGAGACAGAGAAGCAGGAGAGTTTCTGGATATTTTTTTGGTGTGTAAATGAATTAACCAATGGCCTATTTATAGACTTATAGGCACCCTTACGTGAAAGATTGTGTCTTTTGTAAACACACATTAGAAAGGGTATGTCTTTTGAAGACAATTTATCAAAAGAAAGGATCATGCCTTTTCGTAGGCACCCTTTCAAGAAAATAATGAATTAGGAAGGGTCATGCCTCTTGGAGGCACCCCCATGTATCACATCACTTCCTAACAATCACACCTCATTCTAATAGTCACACCCTAAGTTAATAGGTGTTATAACTATTCACGTAAAGTCATACCCCATGTGAAAAGGTGTCGCACATTTTCACAAATAACCTCCCGCACCTTTTATTTTGAAAAACCTCCAACACAATATTGATTTCTCTCTCCATTTCTTTTGTAATGCATTCAGGTTGTTGTTTTGTTTATCATTCCACGCATGGGAGGGTCAAGATCTTTGAATACAAAGAACCTGTTGAAGTATGTTGTTTTATTCCAATACGTACCAAGGCTTTTTCGAATATTCACTGAAACTGCCAGGGGTAGAGCTGTATTTACTGGAGCTGTATTTAATCTCTTTCTTTACATGCTCTTCAGTCATGTAAGTTTCCTCACAAAATTGATCTTAAAATTCTAGTGTCCGAATTATGTGAGATCGGATCCCCTGTCCGACTTCTCTGTCCCACTCTTCTCGGCCGTTGATCTCGCAGATCAACGGTTGAGATGAGCTGAGCACTTTTTGCTGCAAAACGTTTTGGAGCAAAAAGTGCTCAGCTCATCTCAACCGTTGATCTGCGAGATCAACGGCCGAGAGAGACTCGGACAGGCGCCTGTCCGAATGTCAGTCGGACAGGGGATATATAAGTCTGGTTCCGGTGAGGGATCTGCACTTTCTTACGGTGCGCGACTCCTCTTCTCGATTGAATTTCGAGATCTGAGCCGCTCAAAATGATCAGAACATGATTTTAAGGGTCCCCGCGAGAAATTAGCCAAAAAAAAATGACCGGGAAGGGCTTCATCCAAGCAGTTTTCATTGAACGGTTCAAAAAAAAACTGCTTGGATGAAGCCCTTCCCGGTCATTTTTTTTGCCGATTTCTTGCGGGGAACCTTAAAATCACGTTCTGCACACATTAAACGGTTCGAATTTTTAAAATTTGATCGGAAAATGAGAGTTCTGCATTTTAACAAAATAAGGGATCCCTCACTTGATCCATGGTGATATATATATATATATATATATATATATATATATATATACTAGTGCTAACCCGTGTCTACGGCACAACGCATTCCGGTTGAAAGAGGATGGCAATTATGTGATTTAGGTGAAAACCATGAACATTTAACTGGGAAGTGAGAGGATGCACTACAGCCTTTGGATCAAATAAATCTAAGCCGTTACAACTTGTCCCCACACCCTTCTAGTTTATAATAGAGATTGGATTTCGTGTGGATCTTCTTAGTGTTGAAAGTTTGAATGAACCCATTGGACCCGTTAAGTTTCTTGTGTACCGTAAAGTTTCTCTGGCATGGACATTAGCAAGAAATACCTACGTACATGGAGTTCTATTTCCTTCGCAGGTCTCACCTGTCTTTCTGATCATTCAAGGATTTGATATCAATTAGGTACTTGGAGCGCTTTGGTACTCGTTTTCTATAGAACGAGAAACTATGTGCTGGAAGAAAGCCTGTGGAAATCGGACTGAATGTGTAAACTCTTTAGTTTATTGTGATCATAGTATGGGGTTTAAAGTATTTCTGAACGAGTCCTGCCCTATACATGCACCAAATGCTGTTCTTTTTGATTTCGGAATATTCCTCGATGCACTTCAGTCCGGTGTTGTTGGATCTGTAGATTTTCAGGAGAAGTTTGTTTACTGCTTTTGGTGGGGCCTGCAAAATCTGAGGTATGTATTGACAAGATCCTCTAGTGATTACGTATTCCTTTTTTATTAGAATTTAGAATCTTGCATCAACAAATATGTTGGGCTTCCTTACAAAATGTCTGGCCACAAGTCTTAACATTCGAGTATATGCCAAGATATTGAAGAATGCCAAGAAATGCAGATACTATGCCTGTAGCTTACACAGCATTTTTGTCATGTGACGTCTATGCTGCCTGTTCAATTTCTGCGAAATGATCCCTTATACTCATGATGCCACGCTGTACGTGTCACAGATTCACCCATGTGAAGCTGGAGCTTTCTTTTCGCTTGTTACAGTTAGAAGTTTTGATGCTTGACGAGAAATTCGCTGACCTGATCCTGATAATGTTGTTTTAAATGCGTTTAAGTAATAGGAAACAACTACAATTGAGAATCGAGTCTTTTTTTGGGTGTCAAATTCACTAGGAGTATGTCTCCAATACACACCTTCCTCACCTCCACTGGCGGACACACATTGTGGCAAGAGAGGTCAGGTGACCCCACTGGATAAAATTTCGCCTCTAGTTGAAGAGGTGACACCTCTTCAACTAGCAGTGAGTTTGAATTAGTGTGAATACTGGAGTCCTATTTTCTGGATGTTTTTACTTTGCCGTCTCATTATTTAATAATGGTTTTACTGGCTTCTCAAACCTGTTTCGTATTTACCCTTGTGGATAAAGATGTGCAACAAATTAGTACAGGAACGGAGTCTTACTTTTCGCCTACCTGCCTGCTTGGGCTTTAGATCCCCATTCCTCTCCCTCTCACACACTTGCATGCATGTGCGCACACACAGAGAGAGACCCCTGATGATTTTTCTGCAATGGCCCTTATTCTTTAGGCTCTTTTGAAGAATGCTTTCCATGATAGCTCAGCTGGTGCTTCTGCTTTTCATATTTTCAGCATCAATTATATTGTTGGTCTTATGCTATTTGACTGGACGGATAACTTTCCAGTTGATAAAATGTATAGTGTGTACTTTTTATGGGAACAGTGGCATTATTGTCAGTAGAAGTTAATCTTTGAAACGTTGTAAATTGTCAAATTTTGCAGTTCTCTTGGTCAAAACCTCAAGACAAGTACCTTTGTCTGGGAAATTTACTTTGCGGTGTTCATTTCCATCTCTGGCATGGTGTTATTTTCACTTCTCATCGGAAATATGCAGGTTAGTTTTGAACATTCCTTTCTCATTGCTCTTAGTCTGTTAATGTGAACATGCGAATCTATGGCATCTAAACTAGCAGTTGAAAACAGCGCAAATGTGGTTAGCGTGGCAACTTGATAGTTTTAAGGTACATTTGCTCACAAGGGAATATTTAGTTAAGACACATATTTCTGTTACCCAAAAAAATAGCCTTTTAAGACACGATCACATATTCTTCAAATGCTGAAGACAATGTTTTCATTAAATCTTGACGATTATAATGGTTCAAAGAAACTGCCCTTTATAATCTCTTTGGGACACCAGAATGGTATTTCTTAATTGACGGTTCCATAACTTTGAAAGTTTCTATTTGACCAGTTTGTTTTGGAATGGTGCTGAGTGGCAATGGCTGGATAGGGGGTTGGCATTTTCCAGTGTTAACAACATCACTAATGCAGCTCCCTTCCTGATATTGTTCTTGGGCATAGCGTCTTTCTGAATACCAGGAACAGTCGTGTCACTGTGCATGATGGGATTGATATACATTACATGTTCAAGCGAGTGTTAGGATAAAATTGCTGTCATATTGCATGGTCAACATGCTCAAAGACCAACCTCACTGGGCCATCAGTAGAAAAAATTCAACATCTAAATCCTTTTGGTGCAACAGACGTATCTGCAGTCCACACCAATGATATTCGAGGCCAGGAGATTGGAGGAGAGGAGAGTAAAAAGGCGAGATGTAGAACAGTGGATGTCCCACCGTTTGCTCCCAACGTCCCTGAGGGACCGAATTAGGCGACATGAATGTTACAAATGGCAGGAAACTAGAGGTTTTGATGAAGAAAATCTGATGGTTAATCTTCCGAAGGACCTCAGGAGGGACATACAGCGCTATCTCTGTTTGCCTCTGCTAATGAGAGTGAGTTCCTCTGTATGTGTTGCTTTCTGTATTTCAACTACTGTGCCCTTCCAGGAAGAACGGAATTACAGTTTTCCTCCTTTTTTTTCCATGGTTTGAAGCCGTGGCATCTATGGATGTGGTTGCTTCTTCTTCTGCCTTTTGTTTCCTTTTCTTTTTCCTACATATATGATTGATGATCCAAGTATCTCCTGTGTGCTTTTGTATACTCCCTTGCATATTTTGCACTATTAACTAGAAAATTCTTCCTCTGCTATCATTTGAGTGATTGAGTCAAAAGTTCACTTGAATATAGTTCGAAAATATGAAAAGTAAGAGTTCAGTATGTTATGCCATCTGACTCATATCTCCAACAGAATCTAGAAGCTTTTCGGAGTTTCAAGGAAATTTACTCTGAAACTGTTGGAAGACATATATCTTTCATTGTCAATCTAACTTGCGTTTGGTTGATTGAAGCGATCATGCTCATCATGCTATTAACTATGCAGATTGCAGACCATTGCTAGTACGATTAATTGAACCACACGTATCCTTGAAGGGCTTAGGAGATGTGTAATATTCGCAGTAGTATTTGCTAGATCACGGATTAAAATTTACCCATTCTTCTGGAACTGTTTATTAGGTGCCAATGTTCAAAAAAATGGATGAACACTGTTGGATGCAATGTGCGACCGTCTAAAACCAGTGCCCTACACAGAAGACAGCTACATTGTCAGAGAGGGGGACCCAGTTGATGAGATGCTCTTCGTGACGCGTGGAAAATTATTCACTGTGACCACTAACGGTGGCCGCACTGGCTTCTTCAATTCGGACTATCTAAAAGCCGGTGACTTTTGTGGTGAAGAGTTACTCACTTGGGCTTTAGATCCCCATTCCTCAACTAACCTCCCAATCTCATCCAGAACAGTCCAAGCCCTCTCAGAAGTGGAAGTATTTGCCCTAATGGCGGACGATTTGAAATTCGTCGCGTCTCAGTTCAGGCGGTTACACAGCAAGCAGCTCCGCCATACTTTCAGGTTTTATTCGCAGCAGTGGAGGACTTGGGCAGCTTGTTTCATACAAGCGGCATGGCGAAGATACTGCAGAAAGAAGATGGAGGTGTCTCTTAGGGAAGAGGAAAATAGGTTGCAAGATGCATTGGCCAAGGGTGGTGGGAGCTCGCCGAGTTTGGGGGCCACGATTTATGCATTGGGGTTTGCTGCTAATGCTCTCCGCGCTATAAGAAGGAATGCTGGGGCCCAGAGAGCGAGGTTGCCGGAGAGAATACCTCCGATGATGCTTCAGAAGCCAGCCGAGCCTGATTTTACTTCTGAAGATAAATAATAGTGTGGTAAATTGCTGCTGCTTTTGTGTTTTGTTTCTTGTAGTGTTTGATTTGTATTGAGTTTACTTGTTCTACATGTGATATTGGAAGCACGGATGCTTTGGTAGTTGCAGTTGTACGAGTGCATCACGTGAATGTAAATATATATTTATTTTGTGCTGTATAATAAGAGCCCTGCTGTCTTTCTTGTGCTAACCAACCGTTCTGTATTAGTATAGTTAAGAAGTAGTACTAATCAAGAGACCTAGATCGATAATTATCTATAGATGTACTTGATTTTAGCTAGTTCTGAATATGAGGTTTTCCCTCAGAGTTCTTAAAATATACTCATCTTCTCTATATCCTGTGTTTAGTGGTACTTCTTTTTTTGCGCGCTTTTTTTATATTTTCAGTTATGATAATCTTAAAAGATATTTTTATGCTTTCCTTGAGAGATGAGATTTGTTTTAGGAGAATTATACACATTTTTGCTAGCTATAAGTTTTGAGTTGTGAACCACACGATGATGTGTGTTTCATGAGATGTGTTACAACTTACAAGTTAAGGACGTATAACCTAAAGAATACCATACATCTTGCAAGGGGATTGGAAATCAACTGGGAGACGCTACTCATGTATTTGACGGGGGTTCAAATTTTACGAACCACAACTAACAATACATCTGCGATTTTCACGGATTCATGGTCATTGCCTTACCAATTCGGCAGATGCTTGGATGAAGAATGCAGATAAACAGAAAGGATGGTCGATCCGCCTTGACCTGGCACTGATATTCCTAATTTGGCCCTGTTTCACAGCTCCGGTTTCTGAAAAGAAGTAGTACACTATTATTCGTAGGAAATCAATCAAACTCTGAATCGAAGACCAATTGATTGCTTTCTAACAGGCTAGTCTTTATCGTGGACTCGGAATTCTTAGGATATGAACTTATCCTTCGTACTACTCTCGTGACCTCGTCTGTCCAAGATGATTCAATAGTTTTCAGGAGAAACTTAAGCCTTGGCAAGTGTGTTTTCAAAGTCAAAACAACTCTCTCTCTCTCTCTCTCTCTCCTACACCAAACCACTACACAATTCACTACATATTTTGTACGCCACTCCTTTTGGACTTTACCCAAATTTTCCGTACCAAGATATAATACTGTAGTACACTTTCTCAAATTTACAATATCTAATGGCCGCTGATTTTATCATTCCCTTTTTTGTTAATGGCACTCCCCTGCAAATGTATATTTGCACCAAAAACACACTTGCAGGGGAGTGATGTTAACAAAAAAGGGAGTAGCATAATCATTTCCCTATCTAATTACCCAAATTTTCTATACCAAGATATATTTTCCATACCAGAACTTTACCCCGTGTCAGTGGGGTCGTTAGCGGTGGTGGTTCGCTAGTGTCACCATGCTTTTCGGATGCAGGTGTGCCGGCATTTTGAGCTCTTTCTGGACATCGTCCCCTACTAGATTGCATCTTGAGCGTAGCTTGGGGATTGGATTGTTGTCCCTTGGGACTTCTACTATCACTTTTGATGACTGGCTCCTAGTCCGGCAACAGAGTTGCAGGCCTACTCCAGTAGGGGTGTCAAGAGTAGTGGTGTCCTTTTGGCATGTGCTCGTGTCTAACTTGTGTTAGTTTTGGTGCAATCCTGTTGATAGACGCGTAAATGTTTACATAAGCGCCCCTTATTTATCTTTGTTAAATCCCATTTATATTATTATTCGGAGCTTAATGCTTAATTTGTGTATTGTAGGTATTTTGAAAATTTGATACAAAAAGCGCAAAATTAAAATATTATACGGTGATTGAGGCTGATGTGTTTGAAGGTTAATACAAAGTCAAGATAATCCACGGGCATAACTACAGAGGATAATAACTTGCAATTCAATTGAAAATTTGGTCGGCAAGTAGTGGCGTGCGTGGCCCACGGCTGGGAATTATTATTAGAATTAAAAAGTACAAGGTTTTCGGGCCTTTCGGCCATATATATATAACAGAGGACTGATTCACGAGAGGAGAGTTTTTTATTTTTTCAGACGGAAGAAAACAAAAAGGGGCTGCCGCATCTCTTGACAGTTGACAGTAGCACTTTTTCCCACGGACGAAATAGAGAAAGGGGCTGCCGAGCCGATTTCTTTGGTTGCAATATTGTCTAGTTTCAATGTCCGTTTGACCAAAAAAATAGTCTAGTTTCTTTTGAGTTTTTTTTCCTTCAAGTTAGTTGAAGTTTTGTTTAATTACTCGCATTCCGGTAATTCGTTTTAATTTCTGTTTTTCATTAAGGTTATTCGTTTGTGTTTGTTTAGTATTGATCTCTGTTTATTTTTTTATCTCAAGTAATAGGAAACATGTTTCAATGTTGGGTTTCTTTTGGAGTATTGCTACAGGTACCGACCGGTACCGTAGGGAAATCGTAGGGACGGCCGTGGCGGGCCGTCTCCGGCCACCGGACGGCCGATCCGAGCCGTCCAAAAATTCTATAAAAAAAACGAGGGGGCCCGCGCGAGAATCAACGGCATCCGAGGTGTGTAGGGTGCTTGATCCGAGCACCCCTTTTCGTGTATATATATATATGCGTGTATATACGCATATATACACGAAAAAGGGGTGTTCGGATCAAGCACCCTACACACCTTGGATGCCGTTGATTCTCGCGTAGGGCCCCCTCGTTTTTTTTTTTAGAATTTTTGGACTGCTCGGATCGGCCGTCCGGTGGCCGGAGACGGCCCGCCGCGGCCGTCCCTACGATTTCGGTACCGACCCCGTCGGTACCTATATCATTTTCGTTTCTTTTGTTTCTTATTTAATGATCAATGAGTAGTCGTTCAGGTATGGTTGCAGGGTGATTAGCACACTGTGGCCAGTTCGGGCAGCACTGTTCCTTTTTCTTCAACAATTAAAAAGATAATTTTAGATCGAAAAAATACTTCCCGTAGACGAACCCACCAAGGCATTGTCGGAACCCATGTGAATGGGAGAATGAGGGTCCAAAACTCATTCTCTGTTGCACATAGGTAAACGGTGACCATAAGGTTTCGCATCTTGCGGGCTATCCTTTTCAATCTAAAATTTAACGTTTTTAAGAACACCGAATGGAGCCAGTTAATATGGATTGGTTGCGAGTGCTATGAACCCTACGACTGTACCTTTCTTTTAATTATTTGAAAAGTTTTTAGATTTTAGTTAATCTCAATCAAATCAATAAGGGGTGGCTACCTAAGAGCCCGTTTAAATAGTAATAACCCGAGTTTTTAGTCAGTACACGTCACTTTCTCTGTGGATTCGACTCCAGACTTATTGGATATTGTGCTACATCGGTCTCCGCCCTACGCTTGGGGCAACCCATTAATTTAGGACTAGGAAACGGTCAAGCATTTTTGTAGCACAATATCCAGTAAGTTCGGAGTCGAATCCACCTATATTTTGTGATGTAATCTGTACTGCCTTCGGGCTTCTCCATTGTGTAATGGATTGACAGTTTCAAAAAAAAATAAAAAATGCCTATACTGTAGTTGAATTCAAAAATAGGGAGGACTGATTATCAAAAAAAAAAAAAGGGAGGACTGATTATCAAAAGAAAAATAGGGAAGACTTGAGTTGAGTCAATTGACCATTCAATTGCACATCGAAAATTTATATTCTATATAAATTTTCGTTTGACCAAAAAAAAAATTGTATTCTATACAATGTGGTTAGGTAAAGAATACTATCTTATTTCATCCCTAAAGTGTTCATCCAAACGTTTTATTTGTGGTGTTTTTCGATCTAATTATTCACACAAATGTTAATTTGATTCACAAATAATTAGAAGTTATTTATTTTTGTTATATGATTAATTACTTCAATTTTCCATGACAAAGAGTTTCATTATAATAATAAAATAATTTAGTAGTTAGTTTTTGTACATTGATAATTACCTCTCTCTCTTTTGGCAAGTATGGATGGATAATTACCGTGTCAAACTCTAATAAATGAATGTTAGAAATCTCCAATTTGGGCTCATAATTTTGAGAAATTTTTGGGTGCCGGGTACCGCACCCGTGGTACCCATCGGCATTCAAAAATATTTTGGACAGCTAAAATGCGCGCGGGCTATTGTCATGTGGTACCTTATCAACACCAAAAATTTCTCCATATTGCTGTCTCAGCAGCCATGCAAAACACACCCTGCATTCCTCTCCCTAAGCCCATCTCTCTCTCTCTCTCTCTCTCTCTCTCTCTCTCTCTCTCTCTCTCTCTCAGTCTGAACCTAAAGTCCTTGAAATCAAACCAATTAAGAAGCTTCCATGATTATGAAGTCAGACTAAACAATAAAATAAAATGGTGGCTACTTCCACAGACATCTCCTCGAACTTTCCCTCCATGTCTACCCTTTTTAAACCTCTCCTCTCATCTTCTCTCTCGTCACACCTCCACTCACAGAAATCATATTCTTGAAATTTCCACATAGTTTTTGTATGATTAATCTGCTCCATTCCGCTCGTGAGTCTCTTGTTTTATGCTTGCATTTACCAGTTCTTATTGCAATTATGAAACTTGCATGTCTTAATTTTAGTTACCGGAACCCTTTTTTACAAGCATGTGTCCGGGGTGAGTTTGCGCCCAACTTTTGAAACTTTTAGTCAACAAAATCCGATAAGAAACTATAACCGGTGTTGTTAACAAAATTCGATAAGCAACTCAGGCCATTTGAAAACCACCGTCTTCCCACTAAGACCCATATACCACCATCTTTCCAATAAGACCCATATACCATGGTTGGTTACACACTATATTTGGGGTGTGGTTTTTGGGACTTTTAATTATGCATTTATTCCATTGCAGCCCAATTCCTTATTATTGTGCATTTCACAGTCGAAGATATAGTGAAATTATTAATTGGAATCGCCGCCTTGTTTGATTAGTGAATACTGATACATTCTTGATGACTGGAATGAAGAAGGCTTTGTTAGTTTTGTACTACTCAGAATATTTATCTGACTCTCTCATTGAATTTTTCCATAGATTCCCATACGAGGTTGTTTACTCTTAATTGAGTTGTTTGTTTATTTGCTTTTGTTTGTGTGTGTGTGTGTGTATAGTGAATCAAAACAATGAGAAATCGTGTATTGTCGAACAAGATGGCATTCTCTAGCAAGTTACCAAAAAAAAAAAAAAAAGATGGCATTCTCTAGAGTTTGCCTATATGACTGTAAAACTAGTCTGCAATATTGGGGCCGATCATGGGGACTGCTTGAGGATACAAGCCGGTCATTCGGTGGTGGGCCTAAAATTGCATACCAAATAGTTCAGTTAAAAATTGAATCGTAGAGATCGAATCTCACCCGATTTAATAATGTAGGAGTAAGTTCTTTTTGTTACCATGACATGAAACTGATGTGAATAGATGCTTCAGGTTTTCATTGGTTTCCTTACAGAAAACAGTGTTGTGATATGTACAGGGATTGACAATCAGCAGCTTGTGGATGATCTACTGGTAGCAGTTTAGTATATAAAGAACTTCCCAAGTTTGAGGTGTAACTCAGAGTGAGGTTGGAAACTGTAATCTATACACTGAAGTTATGAATCAGCGGCAAGAGAAGTTCGTGAGGCCAGTTGTTTCTTCTTCTTCTTTTCTATTTTCAGGAGAAAACATGTATGCAGTATGTGCCTTGTGTTAACCATTTATGCATGTACACATTACAGTTTTCCACAGTTTACATACCTTACACGCGCTAGACATTTTTTTATTTTTCACGGAGTTAAGGCTTACTATGAATATCCCATATCCTCTCTTCCAAGTTCCAATAGATATAGACCAGTTTCTTATGATTATATCCTTAAGTCTCAGATCATCGAGGTGCTCCAGTTAGCAGGTGGATGTTTGTTTTCCATAGGTCATGTTGTACTTTGCTCTGGAGTTGATGTTCCAATGCTCTATGGCTCGATTTGTATACTCAGAAATTTGATATAGCTCTGAATTGATGTTTGACTTCATTATTCTATCTTCAGGTTTCAGGACTGCAAATATGGATTTAATACGGAGGAGCAATCCTCAAGAAAACTATGGTCTTTAAGCAGCATCTTGGGAAAAATCTTGGGCTCGATGAAGGAAATCCTTGACCCACAAGGGCCATTTCTTCAGAAGTGGAACAAAATATTTGTATTGTTGTGTGTGTTTGCAATATCTCTCGATCCTTTGTTCTTCTACATTCCTGTAATTGATGATGATAAGAAATGTCTTGGGTTGGACAAAAAGCTGCAGACCGCGACTATTGTTCTGCGTTCCTTTTCTGACATATTTTACGTGATTCATATGATATTGCAATTCCGAACTGGTTTTATTGCTCCCTCTTCCACTACTATAGTATTTGGAGGAGGTGTATTGGTAAAAGATCCTCGGGCAATAGCATGGAAATATTTGTGCTCATACTTCTTTATTGACATTCTTGCTGTTCTTCCTCTGCCACAGGTATGACTAAATTCATGCTGCCAAAAGTGTGTTCCATATTTTTTTTTTTTTATCAGGAATGGGTTGCACCGTGCTCTGAACCCCATCTAGATAGCTTGGGCAATGGTAGTCTGCCAATAAGTACTAGTAGTTTTGACCTTGTTCTATACATGCATCGCTTCACACCAGTAGAGGAATGAGACCCTCACATGTGCACTGGGAAGTTGTTTCGTGACCAAGTATTCAATTGGAAAATTCACTTTCATGCTGATACCCAAACTTAACTTTGGTCATATGTTCTGTGGGATCTCTTGTGCAGGAGTGGCAATGATTGATTGTGCATTTTTATTCTCACTATCTTGTACTTGGGGAAGTGGGAATGCCGTGTGGTTTTAATTAGTTGCATAATCACTTCCGAGGGATGATGTTTTGGATTTAGTTTGTTTTGTCCATTATTTCGAAGTTGGAAGAAAAGTTAAACGTTACTTTACAAGTTTACATTTCCAACATTGATTTCTGTCTCTACTTCTTTTGTAATTTATCCAGGTGGTTATTTTATTTATCATTCCACACATGGGAGGGTCAAGATCTTTGAATACAAAGAAATTACTGACGTTTGTTGTTTTATTCCAATATATACCAAGGCTTTTTCGAGTTCATCCATTGTACAAAGAAGCCACAAGAACTTCTGGTATATTCACTGAATCTGCTTGGGCTGGAGCTGCATTTAATCTCTTTCTCTACATGCTTGCCAGTCATGTACGTTTCCTCATGAACCTGATCTTACAATTTTAGTGTCAGAATTATGTAAACTTTAAACTTGTTCAAAGTATATATTCGTTAGACTTTGTGTGGGTCTTCTTAGTGTTGAAGGTTTGAATAGATATCCCTTGAACCCATTATGCTTGCTGTGTACCGTAAAGTTTCTGGGTCATAACATTAGCATGTAGGAATACCTATGCACATGCACTTCTATTCTCTCTTCAGATCTCACCAGTCTTTCTGATCATTCAAGGATTTGATGTCTATTAGGTATTTGGAGCATTTTGGTACTTGTTTTCTATCGAACGAGAAGTTGCGCACTGGAAGAAAGCCTGTGGAAATCAGACCGGATGTATCAACTCTTCAGTATATTGCAATCGTAGTATAGGATTTAAAGTAATTCTGAATGACTACTACCCAGTACAGACACCAAATGCTGCACAATTTGATTATGGAATTTTCCTCAATGCTCATAAGTCTGGTGTTGTTGGATCAATAGATTTTCCGGAGAAGTTCTTTTACTGCTTTTGGTGGGGCCTAAAAAGTCTGAGGTATGTACAGATAAGATCCTCTATCGATAGGAATTCATCCTTATTAGAAATTTGCATCAACAAATATGTTGGGCTACCATATGAAATGTTCGGCTAAAGTCCAACTTTTGAGTTTTGCAAATTTTTGAAGAATGCCAAGAAATTCAAATATTATGCTACCTTATACAGTATTTGTGTCATGTAAACATTATGCTGCCTGCTCACTGTCCCCAAATTGATCTGTTATGCACACTTTCCATGATGTCACGCTGTATTTATCACAGATTCACACATGTGAAGCTGGAGTTTTCTTTTCGCTTGTTATAGTTAGGCATTTGATGCTGGAACAGAAATCCAGCTTACCTGATAATGATCAAGTTGTTTTAGATAGGTTAATTAATAGCAAATGATAGTCGAAAATCGAGGTTCTTTTCTTATGTCAAGTTCGCTAGTAGTTTGTGTCCAGTCCACTTTACTGCCTCTCCAACTACAGGTAAGTTTGAACTAGTGGTGGTGAACTCTGGGAGTCCCATTTTCTGACTGGTTATTGGCTTCTCAGGGCTGTTGTTCTTATTTACACTTGTGCATAAAGATGAGCCAGAAATTAACCGAGGAATTGAGTCTCTGTGTCTGCCTGTTCTTCCACGCCGTGCCGTGCCCCCCCCCCCCCCCCCCCCCCACACACACACACACACACACACACGCACGCAGACACGGACACTCATGCGATGATATTTCTGTAATGGCACACATATGGTACCATTCACAAATATTCACTGTTGGTACATATGTATTAAATCATCCGTATTCCACATGTATATGTATGTATGGTTATTCTGAAGAATGCTTTCCATGATGGCTCAGCAGGTGCTTCTGTTTTTCTTATTTTCAGCATCACTAATATAGTTGGTCTTATCCATTTGACCAGCAGCATACTCTCCGGTTGATAAACGTGTAGTCCATGCTTTCTCTGGGAAAAGTGGCATTATTGTTACTACTTTAGAAGTTACTATTTGATGATTCCTAAATTCTCAAATTTTGCAGTTGTCTTGGTCAAAACCTCGAAACAAGTAACTATGTTGGGGAAATTTGCTTTGCGGTGCTCATTTCCATCTCTGGCTTGGTGTTATTTGCGTTTCTGATCGGAAATATGCAGGTTGGTTTTGGACATTCTTTTATCGTTACACTTCGTCTGTTAATGTGAGTATGAGAATCTGTGGCAAGCTAAATTAACGGTTGGAAATATCAAAAACCTGGTTATTATGGCAACTTAGTAGTCACAAGGCACACTCGCTCACAATGGACTATTCAGACCAAACATGCAGTTTGGTCTTTATGAACACCTTATCACTTATTCTTCAAGTGCTGAAGAAAATGCTTTTGTTTAGTTGTGGACCATTGTAATAGTTCAAAGAAACTGCCCTCTGTAATGTCTTTGGGACACCCGATTGTTGTTTTATTATTGTCAAATTCCATAATTTTCAAAATGATGATTCTATTGGACCATTTTGTTTTTAAACACTGCCGAGTGGCAAGGGATAGATAAGGGCACCCTTTTGCCTGTGTTATCAACATCACTAATGCAGCTCCGTTCCTGATATCGTTCTTGGGCTGCTGGGCATATCGTCTTTCTGAATGCCAAGAAACAACAGTGATGTGTAGTTGTGCATGCTGGCATCGATATATGTCATGTGTTCAAGTGAGTGTTAGGATAAAATTGCTGAACATTTTATGGTCTACATGCTCAAAGACCATCATTAGGGCCTGGGTAGTAAAAGGTTCAACACCTAATTCCCTTTTGGTGTATCAGACGCTTCTGCAGTCCACAACAAAGAGATTTGAGGAGATGAGAGTCAAAAGGCAAGATGCGGAACAGTGGATGTCCCACCGTTCACTCCCTGTGAATCTGAGGGAGCGAATTAGAAGATATGAGCACTACAAATGGCAGGAAACTAGAGGTGTTGATGAAGAGTATCTAATCCGCAATCTTCCAAAGGACCTCAGGAGGGACATAAAGCGCCATCTCTGTTTGGGTCTGCTCCTGAGAGTGAGTTCTTATGCTTTTTTCTACAATTTGGTGCGTCCATCCAGGGAATGTGAATGGTGTTTATCTTCTTTCCCTGATTTTTGGGGATATGTTCAGTAGAATTATAGTTGAAGAAACCCAAATTTAGATTTGGATGAGAAGGTTCGAAGGCTTCAACACATCATGTGGGCCTGCAGAATCTTAATTGCATTCTTGAATCTTATTACTAATTGTTAATTTCTGCTAGAGGCTATGTTCAGTAGAATTATAGTCAAAGAGTTCAAAATTTAGTTTTGGATGATAAAGTTTGAAACTTTGAATGCTTCATCTTGTGGATACCAGGTAGGAAGTACATTGTTTGCTTATTGTTAAGGCCACTGCTGGTCACAATATTATGTTCTTGTCTGAGTACTTCAAAAATCTAATGGCCTTCACAAGCTCTTCGGAGTTTATGAGAATAGGTTACTTATCATTTGAAGGCAATTTTCTTTAATCTAACTTGCCTTAGTGTTTAGCTGAGATCATGATATGCCATGCAATTAAGACCCCGTTCCAGAACGGGTTTAAGAACTTATTTTTTGTTCAATAATAAGAATTGTTTCACAAAATAAAGAGTAAGTACTTATTTTTTAGTTAAGACAACTTCAAGTTCAAAAATCATATGTTTACGCAAATAATTTTTCTATCAATATGGATTTTATTTGATAGATCTCATTGAGATCTTTAATACGGTGTAAAAAAAATTAAAAAATTATTTTTTAATTAAGTTATTTTTGAGTTTGAAAATGTGAAATAAGCTATTTATTTAAATTTTGTGGAACAATCCTTCTTATTTTTTTTGAGAAGTTCCAAAATAAATACTTATTTTTTTAAAAAATTTCTGGAACCGAGCCTAACTATAGAGAGACCACTGCAAGTGTAACTTATACAGCAAGGGGACAATAGTGCAGTGCGCAAGCTGAGCACTTTGGCCCCGTTTGATAACGGGTTTGGGAGTTGGGATTGGAGTAATAATCCCATGGGATTATTAATGCTTTGTTTGGTAACAAAAAAAGGTTCGGACTATTAGTCCGTTGGGATGCCGAATCCGGGGAGTAGGGGGTATTAGCAATACCCCATGGGACTTGGTATTCATAGTCCGATCCCAACCCATTCTCATTACTAATCCCTTTTCATTACCAATTTCTTCTATCAATCCAATCCCATCATCTAATCCCATCTCAAACAAACATGATATTAATAATCCCATCATCTAATCTCATCACAAACAAACATACTCATTATCAATCCCTTCTCATTAATAATTCCATCTCATTTCCAATCCCAATCCTAATCCCATCTCCTTACGAATCCCATCTATTTATCCCCGTTATCAAACGGGGCCTTAAGTGCTATCCATGCCGGTATTAATCCGGTTCCATACCTACCGGTACGGCCCAATTTGTTAAAAACCGGTATCCTAGCCTTTGAATTCCGTCCCGGAGTAAATACTGGTGCTCACCGGAGATTACCGGATTTACCGGATAATCTCGGCCGAGATAAAGGTACCGCTAATTTCGTCCGGTATGTTTCACTGCTGAGATCTCTGGAATTACTTCCCAAATCCTTCAGATCTGCGTCTCCGGCGAAAGTTGTCTCGTCTCCGGCGACCCCGCTCACCTCGTCTTGTCCCCGGCGACCTCGTTTGCTTCTCAAGCCATTCCGACGAAGAAGTCCGATCGAGAAGAGCAACCAAATCGCAGATAAAAAAAGGAAAGAAACAAGATCGGATCAAAATATGAGTATCCAAATGTACTCGGAAGCTTTTAGAACGGCTGTTCCATCTCCATCTCCATCTCCATCTCCATCTCCTTGGTATTGTGGAAGATGGTGAAACTTTTTTCTCATTAATGGAGACCAGAGAGAGAGAGAGAAGGGGCTATTTTGAACGGCTGAGAGAAAAGGGGCTGGGAGTATAACTTTTTAGAGTTTTGATAGGGTACAACACAACACACTCATTTTGTTTTTTTGTTTTGACGTACATATATACACTTTATTTATAAAAAAAAATTATAGCGAGCAATCCGAAACGGTATCCGGTATTATACCAGTACTTGTACGTACCATACTAGTAACAAAATCGGTACCTTATCCGGTACGGTATTCAGAACATTGTCTCACCTCCGCGGCCGACGGGGCGGGGGGGGGGGGGAAACTATAGAGACCACTGCAAGTGTAACTTACTTATGCCTAGCTTTATTCTCATACCTGTCCTCTCTTCTAGCGTTAAATTTTTCCCCCACTACACAATGACATAATCATTGGACGGTCATCCAAGTTATGCTTTCATTTTCTTTACACAAGGATTGATGATTACTTATGGGTTGAAATCTTACGTACACTTGTGGAATTATTTTTAAGGTGCCAATGTTTAATAAAATGGATGGCCAACTATTGGACGCTTTGTGCAACCGTCTAGAACCGGTGCTCTACACAGAAGACAGCTTCATCGTGAGAGAGGGGGACCCAGTTGACGAGATGCTCTTCGTAATGAGGGGGAAGTTAGCTACAATGACCACTAATGGTGGAAGGACTGGGTTCTTCAATTTGGATTATCTCAAACGCGGCGACTTTTGTGGAGAAGAACTTCTTACTTGGGCTTTAGATCCTCGTTCCTCAACTAACCTCCCAATCTCAACCAGAACGGTCCAAGCCCTCTCAGAAGTGGAAGCATTTGTTCTAAAGGCGGATGCTTTGAAGTTTGTTGCCTCTCAATTCAGGCGGTTACACAGCAAGCAGCTCCGCCATACTTTTAGGTTTTACTCACAGCAGTGGAGGACTTGGGCAGCATGTTTCATACAAGCAGCGTGGCGGCGATATTGCAGAAAGAAGATGGAAGTGTCTCTCGGGGAAGAGGAAAATAGGTTGCAAGATGCATTGGCCAGAGGTGGCGGAAGCTTGCCTAGTTTTGGGGCCACCATTTACGCTGCTAGATTCGCCACTAATGCCCTCCGTGCTGTAAGGAGGAATGGTGGGGCTTGGAGACTAAGGTTGCCGGAGAGAATTCCTCAAATGATGCTTCAGAAGCCAGCAGAGCCCGAGTTTACTGCAGAAGGTATATAATACTAATGCAGTTGGCCTGTTGTTTTCGTTTCTCGTTTGTACTAGCTTTATCGATATTGGTTTTCTTGTGCTGAAAGTATTTTTTTTGATCGGCAAAAGAAAATTCCATTATCACAAAGTAAGGGGTGTTCGGATAAATAAGCCACTTTGGCTTATTTTTTGTCCTTATTCAAAAAATTTTCGCATCACTTGGCTTATTGTCAATTTTTTGGGGATTATTGCATCCTCACGACGAGAGGAATCTAAAAAGTAAATTTTTTTTACCGAAATCCAATTTTTTTTGAATAAAGACGAAACAAGTGGCTTATTGGCTTATTTTTGTTTTTTTGTGGGTTTGTTTGGCTCAATTTTGGCGGGAAAGCCAGTGGATTATTTAGAAGAACAAGCCCTAAAAAAGATGTGCTGAAATGTTATATTGCCAAGTCTATTTTGTATTTGTTCCTATATTCGATGGTGTAGAAGAGAAGGCCCTATAGTTTTTCTTGCGCTAGATGAGTTGTTTTTCAAAAAAATGTTATATTGTAGTTTTTGGAGCAGTTGTTAAATCTCTTAAATCTTTTGAACCACCGGGTGGTCAGCTGTGTTTGGGTTTTCAAAATGATCAGTGTGGATCCATCATTTCCTCCCCCTTTGCTCCCTTAACGATAGATACTTCTGGGGCTTTTCTATTTGTGCTTCAAAGTTGCTAAATGAGACTATCGAACAGCTGCATTGGTTTTGTGTTTTTTGATAATTATGTCTGGATTAGGTTGCACGCACCCAGCATCCAAAAGCACATGCAAGATTCACCCGTTCAACAGGTCCATCAACTGGATACTAGCCATAAAATGAATCGATTATATTCTCAAACTCGAAGGGAAGAAATTCTCACTTGCAAGTGCAATTAGAGCATGCCATTTTCTGTTGTTAGCAATCAATATGAACCGCCTGCTGCTACTTCAATCATCCGACTGAGATTGCCGATCAACCAAAACACAATGAAAGAATCGTTATTTTTGTACCGTTTAAACCGGGAAACTGTCCTGTACATTAGCAATTGATAAACTCAATCTCAAAATCGAAAAAGAAGGTAAATTGAACAGGTTAAAGGGTAAAACAAGCAAGTAGAATGGAACTCTGCTATTAGCCTATACTGTTCATTTCCCAGCGTGATTCAATTCCACAACCACCACACTGATGTTATCATTGCTACCCCTAGCCATTGCCAGCTCCGCTAGTAATGCTGCTGCCTCTGTGGCTCGGCTTTCCTTAACGACCTCGTTGAATTTGCTTCCGTTTCCAAACGCTTGGAATTTCCTCTTCATTCGGCCTTCCAAACATCTCTTGACGACCTGGCACGCGAACTCATTGGAAACCACGTCCCACAAGCCATCAGTTGCTAGAATCAAGAATTCATCCGCGCTATTTCTCTTGATCACTTTGACTTCTGGTTTTGGTATCACAAATGGCTTGAGGTAATGATCCCCTGCAAACAAAATCAAAAAACCACCAGTGTTTATATTTCAACAGTCCCTCCGTAAATCCATGATCCAAACAGAGCATTCGTCAACAAGATTGATAACAAAGTTTCTAGAGTTCAAACGGACCTAGAAGGCCCTTACATGGGTCATGACACATCGAAACCCCTTGTTAAACCTTAACCTAGTTGGCCAACCAGTTTCTAGTTTCGATTGTTTCAATATGAAGACACTTGATTCTGTGGTTGAATTTCTCGGACTCGGTCGAATGTTTTAACTGAAATGCATTCCTTCACACGTTTTGTAACAATAACACACACCACAAATAGTTGTACTGTACCTTCATTGTTTAGCAATATTGAGGTTAATAACAAAGAATAGATCAATTTTATGTATCCAATGAGCCTGACCACCAAAGAAATGGTGGTGAGGATTAAATCATATTGTCAAACCGTAGAGAGTTGCACTCAAAGAGCTACAAGAACAAAACACTATATCCATTATGTTCGCATGAGATCACAACAATTAAGCCAAGCAATAAACACAAGAAATATTCCATACGAGAAAGAAGTAAATTAACAACGAAAGACTCCTACGCAAGAGAACTAACTATCAATTTTGGCCTTCGTCAAAGATTTGACCTTTTGACCTCTCAATAGGGTATGTACAAGCGTCGTTGGCCAACTACGCTAGCCTTAGTGTGTTAATGAAGTGGTAACTAATTCACGAGTAGTGTCAACCATAGATTTTAATATCGGCCGGTACGAACCGTATCGGCCGGTTCGTACCGGAATTTGAGGGGTCCGATTCGGATATTGGCCGATATAACGGGGAGACTCCGAATCACAGGCGAACCGGCCGGAAACCGGTACGTATCGGTCTGTAACGGATTTAGGGGGCCGGTTCGGCCGGTTCGTCTCGGAAAGGAAAAAAAAAAAGCAGAATTTGAGGAAGAGGAAAAACAAATTCGGGAAGAAAGAAAAAAAAAAGCAGAATTTCAGGGAGGGGAAAATCACCTCTTAGTCAGTCGATCATTTGCCTTCTTCATTGCCGTCTTTTTCGTCGTCGTTCGTCATCGCGTCGCCATCGTGGCCGCCTTCAGGCTTCATCGTCCCCTCTCTCTCTCTCTCTCTCTCTCTCTCAAACGCCTTTCTTCAATTGGAGTAGAATTAAGGGGAGACTGGGGAGTAATAAAGTGGTAGGTGGGAGAAATGGTGCAGAACGTGCCACGTGGGCACAGGAGTAAAATTGGAGTAGAATTATACGCATCTCGGTAAAATGCCCGAAATTAAAGGGCGCACCCGGTTAATTGGTTTCAAATTAATTTTTCAAATTGCTGTTCATTTTTTCTGAACGCGCGAGACATCTCCTTGAATCCTCATTCACAAATCCACTAAAATGCAAATTCATTTAAAGTATATAGAAGTTTTGTAACTTGCCAATGTGGAACTAGAGAAAAACACCGTATTTTACAAATACAAACTAAAGTTCCAACAGAAACTAGAAGTGGCTAACGATTATGTAATCTAAAACCTCTATGTTGTGTTTATTTTAATGTCTTCATCTTACTTTTGCTGTTTATGTCAATTATATCGAAACTCATAATATTGCATTTTTCTCATATTTGTAAAATCTTATTGACTTGCGGGTTTTGATAAATTATCGGATATTTCACATGAAAAGAATGGGCTATTACATGTCTTAAATTAATTAAAATGTGATAATTTAAGCCAATGTTGGGGGCAAAAGCCGCAAAAGTATATTTTTCAAGTTTTATACATGTTGCTGATGATTTTTAAAAATTCACGACCGCGACACCCGATTCCCGCGACGTATCACCGATACGTCCCGATACCGATATACCGCGACCGATACCGCGACGGTGACCGATACCGCGATTTAAAACTATGGTGTCAACGTACCAATGGATCTGGATGTAGCAAGAACCCCTAAGACTCGATTGCCATTCCAGTTTATAACCCTTCCACCAGCACCTTCAATTCTTTCCAACTCATCAGGTCTGTCGGGCTGCGCATGAAACAAGCAGAGATCAAATATGTTACTTATAGACGCCGAATCCATCAGAACATCGTGGTATTTTGTTATTGATGATCGAGTGTTGTGTGACTCGTGCAATCAAAGTCATGACTCGTGTGGCACAATCCCTCTTTTAACGAGAGGTTAGTAATCAAGGAAAAGTCATTTATTCCATTGGAGTATTTGTAATTCGAATCTCTGAAAGGGGAAAATGAAGTTTTTGGTCCTTTTCTATCCAAAGCCAAACGATTTATTGAATTTACCTTATGATCACTAGACATGGGCACCACCACACCTCCCCGCGACAACACGGCTCTCGAGTCGCCACAGTTAGCAACCACCACCTCCTCCTCTCCCACCACCGCCACCACTGCCGTCGACCCCACCGTCGCCGAACCACCCTCCGCCCCTAACACACTCCCACTCCTATTCACCTCCTCATCCATTTTCCCAAAACACCCCACCATCACCTTCTCCCAATCCAACGACGTCGTTTCCTCCTCCATCTCCTCAACCAGTAGCCGATGTAACCGATCACGACAAGCGTGCGCAACACATGACCCTCCGTGTCCATCATACACGCCGAAGAAGTCAAATCCAGCCGAATCCTTATTCAAAAACCCCAGCTCAACCGCTACCGCGTCCTCCATTTCTCTTCTCCGACCGATCAATGATATCGATCCATGTGCCGGGCACGTCGCAACACCACTCCGCGACGTATCTCTCGCTCCGGAATCCCGCGACGAAACGACGTCGTTCTCCGACGACCGGTCGGAAGACGACGGGTACGACAACGTCATCTCCGTAGCTCGATTCTCGCCAAAATCTTCGCTTCCGTTTTCAAGTCGTTTCCTTTTAGGATCATGATCGTCGGGAGAAATCGTTCCGCCGCTGCCGGATTTCAGTCGCCGGAGCTCCAATCTTTTCCGGCGAGTAGAAGTCGTTCTCTTCGCGCTGTAGTGAGAATCTGAGCCGGAATCCGAGAATGCGTTTCGCCGGAAACCGTTGGGCGCCGGAGACCTCCGCCGTAGGGCGTTCATCATTAGCTTTCGTTCGTTAGGTCATGAAACATCAAAGTAGGGAAGGAGAAGAGAAGATGGAACCGAAGCGCGGGTTTTTAAGCGTGAAAAGGTATTGAAATCTCAGCCGTTGGAATATTTAAATCGGTTGGATTGTGGCCACCTGGATAATAAGTAGTCAGCGTAAGTAGGCGAAACGTAGAGGATTACGTGTGGGCGCTTGGCTTGGATACACTACGTAGGTGGCACGTGGCGCGGGAGTGGTGTTTTCGGCGGGAGATATTATTGTGGGTGTGGGACTACGTGTAATCGGGTGGTGGCGCCGCGAGCTGTGATTTCTTTTTCTTTTTCTTTTTTTTTTTGGGAGAGAAAAAGGTTGTACATTACCAGCGTAATTTCCCACAAATATCCGTGAATTTTTTCGGATATCTACACGCTTTTTTATGGATATTAATGAATTTTTTTGTACATTAAGGCTCCGTTCCAGAACACCTTCTTACAAAATAAGTACTTATTTCACATTTTCAAACTCAAAAATAATATAAATGAAAAATAATTTTTTAAATTTTTTTGCACCGTATTAAAGATCTCAATGAGATCTATCAAACAAGATCCATAGTGATAGGAAAATTATTTGCGTAAGCACATGATTTTTAAGCTTGAAATTGCCTTCTTAAAAAATAAGTTCTTATTTGGGGTTCTGGAACACACCCTAACTATTGCCTACTAAGCTGAGGTTAGTATTTTCTTTAATCTCGGGAGATGATATTGGAGATTAAATAATGTCCACCTTAGGTGAAAATTCCGCAACTTTTATCATTGCCAATGGTGGCTCTTACCGTGCGTTTATTTCAGTAATTTGAATTGTTCATCTTGTAGAGCCTGCAAAATAGCATATTCATGTAAGTAAATTAACTTAGATCGAATATAAATTAAAATAGACAATCTGATTCCGTCAATAATTTAAAATAAATTCCATGGCTTTCTAATTATTACCTGTACTATAATATTTGAAGTGTCTATCGACGTTCGATCAAGCTAATTTTTTATTTTAATAAATTATTCTGCGAATCCTGCAAGATATGCGGTTTAGATTACTACAAAATAGGCACAATGAAACCTATAATGGATGACCATGGAGTTTTAGATCCTTTAATTGTACCGAAAATTTGATGTATTTGAAGACTCTGATCTTGCGACTGAAAATCACTTGATACATTGGTAATACCAATATCCTGTGAACTTTTGTGGGTGGGTGGGGGTTGTTTGGTGTACCTGAATGTCGACTAAAGATGAAAAAATTGGCTTATTAGATTATTTTTGTCTTTATTCAAAAAAATTAGATTTCGCTCATAATTTTTTACTTTTTAAATTTCAGTCGTCATGATGAAATAATAATTCCTAAAAAATTGACGAAAAAATAACAAATGCAAAAAAAAAAATTGAATAAAAAGGAAGAAGAAGCCCAAGTGGCTTATTTAGCCAAACAACTATGTGTTAGGAATGTGGGGATTGGGGACGTGTAGTAGACACCTGTCTGTCGGGTGGTTTAACGGGATTCGTGTGTTGGGGAATTGGTCTATTGCCACCTGCTTTTGGGATACCAGTAAAACTCTATTTTGTGTTTGCGTGATATTTGTAGGTTTGAATTGTTCAAAAAGTTGAGGTTTTTTTTATTCCATTAGAAAAATGACAACGAATATGAAAAAACTAATACTGTTTTTTATTAAGAGAATATAATGATTGTGCACTTTATAGAGTTTAATTGTCTTAAAATATTAGGGTTAGATAACTTAGATTGTTTCGTCTTGAAGAGAGATTTGGAAGAGAAAAATCTCATATGCCTACTTATTTGACTATTCAAAATGGATAGTATCTAATTTCTAACATTAAGAAAATTAAAAGAAGCAAAAATAATAATTAAAAAAAATTAATAGCTTCATGTTAAATATCTTGTGCTGACGAGCTTGGTGCATTTCAACTAAACTAAATGGACTAAAGTCCTTTTTCTTTTCTTTTCTTTTTTTGAATTTTTAGCTAGATTTTTCTCCTTGCATACATCAACTAAAACACCATTTAACAGAAAATAAATTGACTATTATCATTAGCATATAGTCCATTTGGATTAGAGGAAATGCACCCTGAGTAGCTGAATGTCTTGTTCTATGATTTGACCATTTATTTTTCTGAGAGCAATATTATTCTTAAAAAAGTTACTCCATAAATGATTTGCTTGATAGACAAAAAGGCCCTAAGAAAGAATGACGCCTCACATTTCTCCACCGGATGATATAATCCCTCTTCTAGAGGTGGATATGAGAAAAGTGACTTTTGTGAGAGTGCAATTTGTTTTATTTTTCCAGTGCACTTAAAAAAAAGGCCCTAAGAAAGAGGCCTCTTGGCCCAGGCCCGTATCTAGAATACGTTACTTCTTTAATAAAAGGCCCAGATTTTTACGAAAGCCCAGTGGATATGGATTAGGCTAGAGCCCAAGCCTTATGGGAAAATTGGGATGGGCCTTGCCAATTTGATGACCCAAAGAACAAGTCCACAAGGGGTGCCAAAATGACATGTCAAAGTCCTTTTTTAACTTGCTTGCAATGTAAAAAGCAAAAAATTACTCACTCCGTTTGGTTTAACATTTTGAGAGTTTCTTTTAACTCTCGCTACAATTTTTAATAAATCTTTCTCTCTATCTCTCTCCACTCATTACCACTCTAACTCTGTTGCTATACCTGTTCAGTGTCATTTCAACCTAACTTTAAATTTGAACCATTAGATTAAACTCATTTCATTTTTTAACGCAACTCAAATAGTTTGGATGAAGTAGGAGTAATGACAGTTGCATTCTGGGTGCTAAAACGTTGTCATTTTTGGGAATCAACAGATAATAATGATGGACTTAAACTTTGTCAAAAAAAAAAAGATTCCAAATTATGACCTAGCAAGACAAATGGCTAAAGAGTGAACTTGTTATTGCATTATTGCCCTCCCCCAATGAAACAAACCAATAGACGGATTAGAGATTAGTTTAGCGGTGAAAATTTGGATTTGGTTGAACGATGTCCAGGTTTGAGTTTTCATAGTCTTCTATTGAGACTAAACAAGCTCTTAATACTATCCGTACATGATGAAACCTTAGCATGCAAACGCGATTATGATGTCACAGGGCCTAATACACTTGATGATACCATTGGTACACATCTTTTTTGTTTGGGCAAAAATGGAAACAAAGCAATGGAGATTTCGATTGGGATGGCAAGTGGGATGAAAGGAATTTTGCCATCGGGTTTATAATTCAAGACAACCACTTCTTCAATATCCGGAGAGAGAGAGAGAGAGAGAGAGAGAGAGATGATGGGTGGAGGAGGGCAAGCGCTGAAGAGAATTCCTCGCATCAAATTCCCACGGAGACACTCAAAACCCCCAGCTTCAGGTCTCTCACCTCCCTCTGCCCTTGTCACCTTCCCATCTTCCCCTATACCATGTTTGACTGACTTTTTTCATTTTTCCCCAATGTAATTTTTTTTTTTTGGCTCCTGGTAATTTTCTTGTCTGATTAAGGTTTGTGCTTCTGAATTTTGTTTTAGTTCATGTTTCGAGCTAAGGATTTGTGCAAGTTTTGTTGTTTAACTTTCAGCTCATTGGATGCTACTGCTAAATTTTGTAGATCCCTTCTTGGTGCATCTTTGATTTGTCCACCTTTTACCTGTACTGTTTTTTGGATGATCTTCCAACTATATGGAGCAAACTGACAACCTTTTTGCAGCTTTTAAAGGGGCTGAAATTGCAAGCTGAGATACTGAGATATACGTACAGGCTTGGCCCTGAAATTTTTGAGGCCCCAGACGAGTTCTAAAAATGGGGCCTCTCATTTCTCCCTATGTTAAATAGTTTTCCAAGATGAGAAGGATACCTTTGTGGCTCACTGGCACACGCCTTGGAATGCTCTTTGATTCCCAAAGTCATGGATTCAAATACCATTGGCTTCATTTTGAAAACATTATTTTGCACAAGTTAAAAGATTGTTCGTGTAAAATTTTGAAGGAAGCAGGTCCCGAACACACCACCTCACAGTTAAAGCACAAAAGATCCACTTGACCAAGCTCGCCTGGTTGTGTAAAGCTTGAGGCGGCCGCTTGGTGGGACTCTGTCTAGGCCGGCCCTGTATATGTACTCGGATGGACATGGCAAAATATTCAGCCTTTTTAACATGATTGTGTTATTGAATGGTGAGTGATTTTGCCACTCCCCAAATTGTTAACCGACACTCCCTAGGGGAGTGCGCACTCCCCAAATTGTAAACTTTTGGGGAGATTGATTTTGGCACTCCCCTGGGGAGTGTGGTTAACAATTTGGGGAGTGGCAAATTACTCCCCTATCGAATTTGTTTCATAATGTGGCAGAGAGCATTTCATGCACATTGTAGGAGATATATCATATATTATGAACTTGAATTATTGTGTATGATGTTTGGTGAATGTTCTACTCAAATGTCAGACACATACCTTGTGTGTCCATACTCAAGTGTCTGAGTGTCCGACACATGTATTTCGTGAATATAGATGTGGCCATGCAATATAGGCATTGACTGCTAACCTCTTATCATTTTTTGCGTTTAAGTTGTCGCACCTCATTAACTATACCATCCACTATTCTTCATTTAGTATTTGCTGGAACCCTGGAGCGCAGACTCTTCTGGAGCATCCTATCCATCTCCCATCCAGTCTTTTCATCGCAAATGCTAGCTTAAGCTTGAATATCTCAAATTTATACTTTAGTAGATTGTTTCACACTTTGGATTGATGGGCATTCAGTGTACTTCTAAACTAACATTATAGGTCTTGTTGTGGTAGGCCTTTCAAATGATTTGTCGTGTGCCATTCGTTGACGTTGGGTTCTCCTGTATTCGTACCCTCCTCCCAGTTGCACAGTTACCTGAGATGCTTTTGTGCTATTATCAATGTTCAGGTTCATCCCAAATTCAAGCTGCAGAAAAAGAATGGGATGCTCAGTGGACAATGTCGGACGTTCCAGCAGCTCCTATTAACACTGCTGTCGGAGGGAAAGCTTCATTCCAGCCGAAGCGCACACCTGTCTCGGAAAGGGAAATAGATGCCATTCTGGTGAGTAACTTCTTTTTTGGTACGTTATGCACTTTTTCTAGCCGAGGTTGGATCAATTGAATCCGGTCTTAAAACTCTGATCTTGTACACTGAGTTCTTGTAATGTGTTCTAGCGAAAGTAAGTGTTTGATGATTGGCACAAATTTGATAGAATAATGATGATGAAGTTTCATTACTAGTTTGAATCTTTATGCTTGACAATCTGGTTCTATAATCAGCAACCCAAGAATGTATTGGATATAAATAAATATTTTTGACCTAAAGGATCTGAAAATAGGTATTCAGGCATTGAGATACTCCATGCTACTTGTCAAAACTCCTCTACTTTTGTAGATTGGGACTTGTGAGGCGAACATGACTGAGATAAAGCCATTAATGCTTAGTCCGTCAATCATATAGGAATTTTCTGATTAGATCTCTGATCCGTATGCTTCTTTTCTTTGCTTTTTTGGTTTAGGAACCTTCTATTGGCAACCCACCAGGTTGTTAATCGGTAAACAAAGTGTCCAATACATTTTCACACACTTTTATACACTTTTTTCACATTTCAATATACTTTTTCAATCTTAAGAACAGCCCAGTGGGCTTTTATCAGCACTTTCCTTTTGTTTATCCCAGCTTCTGGCTTTTGCAGTTGGGTGGCTGCTTGTGACTTTCAGATGACTTATCAAGAGGGAAGGCAGTGTTTCAACATTTCTTCTATAAATTTAATCCACTCATGTACGTACTGCAAGTTCGATGTACTGTTCTGTTTTAACCTTGCCTAGAAATTCATAAAGCTATGAATCTGTATTTATCATATGGTGCACAAAACTTGAGCCAGAATGGTGAAATGCAACTTCTTTTCAAAAGTTTCGTGACTTCCGTCTCTCTTTCTTCCATTTTGGCAGCCACCTGAGCCATTTCATGGTCACCATTGTGCTGAGAAAATGTTTGAGCTTTTACCAATGTACAAAACTTCTTGCAAAAATCCATAAGCATGCAGTTTACATGTTATGATGCTTGGGAGAAGTGAAGGGAAGCTGGATTTAGTTGTGCATTAGAAAGAGCTTTAAGCCCCTTACCGGACCAATTATTTGATGCCCAAATGAGGCTTAGCATTAGACTGGCGTGATGGCTGGGAATTGCAGCGTACATTTCTAGTATACCCCTTCCAAGTATCGTAGTAAACAACAGGCTTAACATAAACTAGAATGACATGCATTGAGAATTGTGATTATTTGGTCGTAACTTTGAGACCCAAAGATCTCCGGGTCTAAGTGCACATAAGACACCTCGGACAAACCAGTTATCAAAACAAAACTGAGAGGTAATACAGATTACTGTGAGAAGCCTGTTGATCTGACAAACCATTGTGTTGGACGGAGTTTACATATCAAATTCTATAATCTGAATAACAAACCACCTGAATTGCCGCAAAATAATTACCATTTCCAGTAAATATCAAAAGAACAAACTGTACAATATCCCTATCGACCGGCACGTGAGGCACCTTTCAAGCAACTCACAAAGAGATTATAAACAAGACAATAGTACATAAATAAATCACCATTTAAAAGATTAAAGAATACTACTGAGTACTGACCTATACACAATCACACTTGCGACTATCCCTTTTTCTTGTAGTGCAGACACCCTCTGTAAGTTATCCAGTTCATTGCTCTATGTACTTACAATCTGTTTTGTGCTCTCTTGTTGCCTCTTGATGGAGTCGTCACCTGGGCTCTCTAGCCTGAGTGTGCAGTCTTTTTGTTCTCTCATGAGATAATTGTCAACCTGCGAAGCAGCTTGCCGACCTTCTGAGATGGCCCAAACCACCAGAGACTGGCCTCGCCGGCAATCCCCTGCAGCGAAGACACCTTCAACGTTGGTTGTGAAGTGGCCATACTCTGTTTTGAAGTTTGATCTATTGTCTTGCTCCAAGCCCAGTTTTTCCGATATTATCTGAAGGAAATATGGACCATAAACAGTCAGTTGGAAATAACCTAGCAACATATTTTCCAGAATTTCTATACATCACATTTATAGGTAGATATTAACAAGGCAAATATTCATTTTCCAAGAGGCACTTGGTCTCAGATTGAAGTGTTACATTTATGTTGCCAAAAACCTTCAAACTTGACCTTCAACCCTATTTATTGGACTAGACTGATAGTGAAGGGACGTAATCCCATACGATAAACAATCTTACCGGCCTAGCAATGAGAGAATTGATAATTCAGTATCCTCCATGATATTGTATATCCCATGTTTTGTCTCATATTGGAGGGGTGTTTAGTTCTGACAGCAAAGTTCATACTAAATACAGGATATATGGCTATTTGAATTTTAGTTCACAATGATGCTTCAATCCAGCTTCAAGTAATAGTCAATTTCAAGCTTCTATTTCTCAGCAATTTTGACGGTTGACACAAAAGTGAAAAGAATGATAAATTGGTCAGTGAAAAGAATGACAAAACTGCCAATTTTCCCCCGTAATATATTGAACTCTGGTGTAAATGGAATGCATAACGCATTTGAATGGTGTAATAGGAAGACAAATTAGCCTAACCATCCACATCACTCTCACTTCGTTTTTTCTGTCCTTAAAAAAATTTGAGAGTAGAAAGTTAGGATACTAACCGATTCGGGACCAAGGAATCCCATAGCTAGTAGTACTAGGTCCGCCTCGATCATCTCCTCAGTGCCTTCGAGTTCCTTAAATTGAAACCTCCCGTTAGCATCCTTCTCCCACTTGACACGTACCACCTCAAGTCCTTTCACAACCCCATTCTCATCTCCCACAAACCGCTTAGTTAATACCTCGTACGACCTAGGGTCTTTCCCAAACTTGGTCGTGGCTTCTTGATGCCCATAGTCTACGCGGAATATGCGAGGCCACTGCAAACCAAAAAGAAAATAAAGGGAACAAATCATCAAATCTAAAATGAGTAGAAAAGGGGGCATTTGATACTGCAAGATTTCCACTTCTCGCGAATTAGACATGAACTCTTCCATTCAGTCTGTGTAACCCAGTCCTTGACATGCATACCAAAACATCCACCAATTCTTACAACCTGCTTCACTAGAAATGCTCCAGACTAGAAGGCACCACCCTCTTACAAAACAAACTTTGCTTTTTTAGACCAATCAAAACATAGTTTGAATTTTCCTTTTAGTTACCATATCATGCAAGTCTTCCAAACTAAGAAATGGAGATGATGCCATGTAGTAAGACCAACCAGGGATTAACTAGGCTATGTTCCGATCATAGATCACTCCTTGGATTTGTGAAGGGAAAAGAAAAGATAAAGGATCCACAATCAAGCTATGTTACCTTCCCAACCAAGTCAACCAAAAAAAAAAAAAAAGATGTGCATGTCTATGACAATTTTTTCCTACAGTGTTTGAGATTGTAGATTTTGCACTATGTATCATTATATGAATCCAAGCTCCAAAGAGCCCCGGGGAAGGAAACTGATAGGTAAAACGAAGAAATAATTCGGCTTCCTGCATCATCTTTTTTTCCTTATCTTCTATATCTTCCCTTTCCCTCCATAAATCCCTCGACCAATCTATGGTCTAAACACAGCACCATATAACTGACATCCTTAGGAATTGTCTTATGCACTGTACAAATGTACAAACCTGTGGCCAAGGGTTGCCTGGAGCCCTGGTTCGAGGAGGCTCAGGAAGGAGCTCTAGATTTACCATGCTGCTACAGCCGTGCCGGATGGATGTTCCTATGCAATCTGTACCGGTGTCTCCTCCTCCAATTACCACTACCTTCTTTCCCTTAGCTGAGATGTACTTACCATCCTCTAGGTTGCTATCAAGCAAACTTTTGGTATTTGCATGAAGAAAATCCATTGCAAAATGGACCCCACATAGCTCCCGTCCGGGTACAGGTAGGTCCCTGTCCCAATTGTTTACTTTCGTTAGCATGTTCAAAAGAAATTTGGAGAGAATTAAAATAATAAAAAGGACATTTTGATGATGTATTTTGTTTCATGTAAGATCAAAGCAGAAATATATACCTTGGTTTTGTGGATCCTACAGCTAGAACAATTGCATCATTGTCCTTGCGAAGCTGATCCAGGGAGTACGAAGGATCTTTTCCAACGTTAGCATTCACCACAAAATTAACGCCCTCCTTTGCCATAAGGTCAACCCTTCTTTGAACTATATCAACTTTATCAGCCTTCATGTTAGGAACTCCATACATCATAAGGCCCCCAATTCTATCGGCACGCTCAAACACCGTTACTGTGTGACCCAGTCTATTCAACTGATCAGCAGCTGCCATACCAGCGGGCCCACTCCCAACAATAGCAACTCTTTTCCTGTAAGAGCAAAGGTGTTTAGAATCCAGTTTTCAGATATTTGAAAAGAAGTACCGTTCTGCTAATAGGTTATGGATGCAACTACAAAATCTGAGAACCACGACGATATCACCTAAATAACTCTTAGGGGACGACAGGAAATACATGTAGCTATGCAAGGGGTAAAAGCTTACCCAGTTCTTCGGAGGGGAGGTCGTGGAACCATCCATCCTTCTTCAAAAGCCTTATCAATGATGGAGCATTCAATGCTTTTGATAGATACTGGGTTCTCAATAATACCAAGGACACAAGAACCCTCACAAGGAGCAGGGCACACCCGACCGGTAAACTCTGGGAAGTTATTGGTCTCCAGCAGGCGATCTAATGCTTCACGCCACCTGTTTTGGTACACTAACTCATTGAACTCAGGTATTTTATTCCCAAGAGGACATCCCGAATTCTCCTACATTATCGAAAACAAAATCAAGGTACAGAACTGAAAAAAGGCAACAGTTTAGGAGGTTTTGAATCATAAGCAAAAAATAAAAACAAGAAGACCAAGTGGTGGAATTATTCTTACTCACCTGATGGCAGAAGGGAGTACCGCAATCCATACAGCGAGCGGATTGCGTCTTTAGAAGTGGGCCAGGCTTGACTTCTTCCATGACCTCTTTCCAGTCATTCATTCTAACATTAGGATCCCTGTACGAGATGCCCTCGCGTTCATATGCAATGAATCCCCCATTTTTTACAGCATCAGGAACTCGTGTTGGCCTCTTTAATTGATCAGCCTCCGTAACTTTCTGCAAATTCCAAAACTCTTATCAGAATAGCTAAGGCCCTTTTATGGGTTACAAGTCATACACAAACAAGTTCTATTCCAAAAAAAAAGAAAAGTCATAAACAAGCCACATAGTACATTAGTACCCGATAAAGGGGGAAGTGTTGGTGAGGCTGAGAGGGAATCCAGGGTGTAAAAGTTTTGTTCAAAAATACAAATTTGGAGAGAGTGAGGACAAAATATCTGGACTTCTAACAAATTTAGAGTAACAACGTTTTGCATTTTTCAGAAAAAGAATCATGGGATTGCATAATAACATTCACAAAAAAACATCCAATAGAGTGACGTAAAATGTTCTTATAATCTGGAGAAAAAATAAGTTCTAGTCAGAAACATATGCCCAATTGAAGTACTTAATCGAAGGAATTATACGATAACTCTTTAACATATTATTTGATCTGTATGACGGAAATCTCATATCTTGTAAGGAATCTTAGATGAATAAGAGAATTTACGTGTATGACTTTGCCATTTGTGGAGACAGCAGCCAACTTCTTTAGCTCTTCAAATGCATCTTTCTCCATTATCTCCACCTCTTCATGCTCATCAACTTCTTTACTAATCCTTTCTGCACCCTCTTTACCACTTTCCTCTACTTTCATGCTTGAAAGAACCCGCTTATAATCTCTAGGAATGACCTTAACAAATTTGGTTAAAAGGCCATCAAAATCAGAAAGAACTTCTCTGGCTAGTTGGCTGCTTGTGTGACGCTGATGTTGCTGTATCATCATTTTGAGTGTCATAACATCTTCCTCTTCTTCGATTCTATCAAGATCTACCAACTCAAGGTTGCATCGCGTTGCAAACTTGGAGTCAACATCAAGAACATAGGCGATTCCCCCACTCATGCCAGCAGCAAAATTCCTCCCAGTTTTCCCTAGCACAACAACAGTTCCACCGGTCATGTACTCACATCCATGATCACCGACACCTTCTACAACTGCTCTAGCCCCAGAATTGCGGACACAGAACCTTTCTGCTGCCATACCGTTAAAATATGCTTCCCCATTTGTTGCCCCATAGAGAGCAACATTACCAATCACAATGTTATCCTTCGGATCAAATCCACTTCCTTTTGGAGGATAGACGACAATTTTGCCACCTGATAGCCCTTTCCCAACATAGTCGTTGCTATCACCTTCAAGCTCAAGCGTGATTCCAGGGCAAAGAAAAGCTCCAAGGCTTTGGCCTGCACTTCCATGGAGTTTGATATGTATGGTATCACCCAGAAGCCCCGCTAAGTGATAGCGCTTCGTCACTTCATGGCTAAGCATGGTTCCAACAGCACGATTCACATTGCAAATTTCAGTTTCAATGTATACAGGAAGACCTCTTTCTATTGCAGTTTTGGACAGAGTTATGAGTTTTTGATCCAAAGCCATTTCTAAACCATGATCTTGTTTCTGTACACAGTACTGGGCGGCCTCTGGGCGGATGTCAGCAGCTGGCTTAAGTAATAGAGAGAGATCAATATTCTTAAGCTTCTCATTGTTTTTTGTCACTTCTCTATCCACTTCAAGCATATCGGAACGACCAATCATTTCATTGATTGTTCGAAATCCAAGCTGAGACATGATTTGTCTCACCTCCTCTGCTAGCATGAAAAAGAAGTTTATAACATGTTCAGGTTCTCCAGCAAATTTCGCTCTTAGTACTGGATCTTGTGTAGCAATGCCCACTGGACAAGTGTTTTTGTGGCACTTCCGCATCATGATGCATCCAAGTGTAATGAGGGGAGCAGTGCTGAAGCCAAACTCCTCCGCACCAAGAAGTGTAGCAATGGCCACATCTCTTCCAGTTTTGAGTTGGCCATCTGTTTGGAGGACTGTTCGGCCGCGAAGGTCATTGGCAACTAGTGTTTGGTGAGTTTCGGCGAGACCAAGTTCCCAAGGGAGTCCGGCACTCTTGATGCCAGTCCATCGGGAAGCGCCTGTGCCTCCATCGTGACCTGAGATCAATACATGATCTGCATGCCCCTTCACCACCCCACTAGCTATGACTCCCACACCAGCTTCGGATACCAACTTCACACTGATTCGAGCCCCTGGATTGGCGTTCTACATTATTATGGAGAAACAAGTCAGGTATACAGTACACTAGACCAAAAATGTATGCTCAGTTAGTATCTATGATGGGGTTTCAACGCAACTGTTGCACCGTGTCATCACCTTAACAATCTACCATGTGTGCACAGTGAACCCCATTATGAAGATGTACCAGTTAGTGGGATCAGGGAAATTAGTTGATTATGTTTATATGATGGGTGCAATGCACACATGGTAGTTTGTTATAGGTTTATTACACCACTTTAGCATCAGAATGTGATGCAATGGTTACATCGAAAATTTAAAGGGTGTCTGGGAATGGTATATTGGTTACAGACCTAAATTTTGGTATTACGTGCCCAAAAATGATGTACTCAGACACAAACCCACAACATAGAGGTTAGTATGCTGAGTTTCTTACCACTGAACCGGTTGACGGACATGGATATATATATACACACACAGAAGCAGCTTATAAGGCTTGTAATGAGATCGACATCATAATGCCGCAATATAGTACTCGATAAAAACTTTAAGAAGAAGAAGCAGTACAGGCACTTGCAACTTACCTTAAGATCGTGAATCAACTGAGCAAGGTCTTCAATTGAGTAGATATCGTGATGGGGAGGTGGGCTGATTAATCCCACCCCAGGAGTGGAATTCCTAGTGGCAGCAATGTCTCCAATAACCTTGTGGCCAGGAAGTTCACCACCTTCACCTGGTTTGGCCCCCTATGAAAATTTTAAGACAAAACATTAGATACAAATCCAATGCACATAAAGAAACAATTTCAGTTAATATTTGACCTCACCAAATGCCAAAGGTAGGTATCAGTTAGAGATGCAAAGGCACCCAGAGGTGCTTTGCAGACACAGCATCATCTGTCCATGAACATAAATTCATAACCATGAAGAAGAGCTGGTCCAATTGGAATAGACTGACTAATGGGGATATATGAGCAGTTATGAAAGAAACATTAACCTAGAAGACACTATGGAGTTCTAGTGATGGTTCGAAATATACCTGTGCCATTTTTATCTGTAGCTCATCGGCATTTGTAAGGTAATAACTTGAAACCCCGAATCTTCCGCTTGCAACCTGCTTAATAGCACTCCGCTTCGGATTCATTGAACCATCTGGAAGAGGCTCCATACGAGTTGGATTCTCGCCTCCCTCACCTAGAAATAAGTTACAAGAAAATAAGTGCAAGGAAAAAAGAACATGGCAACAAATCCATACCCTTGACAAACAAATGATGTTCCAGAAACAGCTACTGGAAGGCTACGAAATTTGTGGAGAACCAACCAGTATAAATAAAACCACCACTACATAAATGGATCTTGAGGGAGAGCACTGGAGTAGGAAAAATCCAAAGAAAGAATGAACTATTTAGTTCAAAACCCGATTCCACAAAGTGTAGAGTGATATTTTGGACAGTAAAAGGAAGAGAAAAGGGAGTCATTATAGCAGAAGAATGGTAATTCGGCGACATAAATAACCCTGATTTTTTTTTAATTACGGCATACTGCATACCTGTATTTGACTTTCCTCCAATCCTGTTCATAGCAATGGCGAGGGTGGTATGTGCCTCCAAGGATATGGATCCGTAACTCATGGCTCCAGTACAAAACCGCTTCACAATCTCACTTGCTGGTTCCACTTCGTCTAAAGGAACTCTCACATCTGCCTTTTTAAATTTCAAAAGCCCCCTCAAATTGCAAGTTTTATTCAATTCCTGTATGCGCTTGGAGTATTCTTCATAGGCCGCCACGCTATTACCCCTGGCAGCCTCTTGCAACTTGGCTATAGCAAGGGGGTCGTTTAGGTGAGCCTCACCACCTTTCCGCCAATGGTAATCCCCAGGATTAGGCAACGATACAGCCTCAGCACTTCCAGGAGGAAAGGCCCGCATAGGAAATCCCTGCTCCTGTAAATGAAGAGCGTCAAGGGCAAGCGCTTCAAATGTTGCTCCCTCAACTCTGCTTGGAGTTCCAGCAAAGCACCTATCCGTCACTTCTGATGAAAGACCAACTGCCTCAAAAATCTGGGCACCTTTGTATGATGCCAAAGTTGATATACCCATTTTGGCAAGTACTTTCATCATTCCATAGTTGCTTGCTTTGAAGTACTTCTTGACCAGCTCATCCTTTGAGTGGAACTCACCAGTTGGTTTGGGTGGAATCTTTCCATCAACCTGCAGTCTCCAAATTGCTTCTATGGCCAAATAAGGGCATATAGCATCTGCACCAAATCCAACCAGGGTACAAAAATGGTGCACTTCACGGGGCTCAGCAGATTCAACAAGTAACCCAATTTGAGTTCGTTCAAGCTTTTTAACCAGATGTTGATGGACAGCACCAACAGCCAAAAGGGAACTCACAGCAACTCGTTTCGACGAGAAGGCTACACAGTTGGACAAAGTACAACTTAGTTATGTGTTACACCAATAATGTTTACCTACAATTCTACTGCCTACGTCGGTGCATCCCATTTTAGTAGACAACGTTCATTCAATGATTTTGAAAACTTTGTCTATCAATTGGTGGGAAAACATTTTAGTATCTCTTTCTGAAAATATACTTGTTGACCCGATTAAAGGGCACGACTGCCCAAAAAGAATAACTAAGTGGGACAGAGGGAGAGTAAAAGAGTGAAGGATAATGGGACATAGTGTTCCATAATTTTCAGCTCAATCCTAGTCCAGGATATATTACCTCTGTCAGAAAGCACCAGCGTCTTATAACCCTCTTTAATTGCATCATGAGCTTCAGAACAGATCCTAGTCAGGGTCTCCTCCAACCCCTTTGTACCACGGTCTTTGGAATACGTTATATCAATGACTTTGCTACGCCAGCCTCTATAGTTCATCTTTTTAATTGCTTCCATTTGTTCAGTGGTTACAAGGGGACCTTTTAGCGAGAGGCGATGACATTGGTCTTCAGTAGTCTCACTAAGATCACCTTCTGGACCAATCATGCACTCCATGGAGGTGACTATCTTCTCCCGAATAGGATCGATAGGGGGATTGGTAACTTGAGCAAACATCTGCTTGAAATACTCAAATGTGAGTTTTTCTCTGTCTGACATCACCGCCAAGGGAGCATCATTCCCCATTGAACCAAGGGCCTCAATTCCATCCTTTGCCATAGGAAGTAGTAGCATCTCCAAGGATTCAATAGTGTACCTGTATAAGAAGGCTAGCAATTAAATTCACTTCCCCATGAGCTTGCACGTGAAAAATAATCCATAAAGCCATAGCAGGGCAAAAGAGAAAAATACCCAAAAGCCTTTAAGGGAGCCAACAAACCATGAATACCCATGTTTTCCATGTCGTCATCATTAGATGCCTGGTTACATACCACAAAACATTAGGACTAATGAGAAATTCCCACAAAAAAAAATAAATAAAAGGGTAAGAAAGACAAGTTACACTCACTTGAACAACTCCTGCAATGGCCTGAGGAAGCATCTCAGATTCTCTAACTGATTCTACAATGTCTTTCAACTCTATCTTTTGCCTTTTAAGCCACTCTCCATATGGTCTTGCAAGTGAATACTGCTGTTTCAGTGCTTCATCATCTACAACAACATGGTTCTCAAAATCCACCAGAAGCATCATGCCAGGGTTAAGTCTTCCTTTCCTGGACACATCTTCAGGTGGAATATCAACTACTCCAACTTCACTTGCCATTATAACTCGTCCACTGTGAGTAACATAAAATCGACCGGGACGCAGTCCATTGCGATCCAGTGTAGCTCCAAGATAGCGGCCATCAGTAACTGCATACTGTTTCCGTAAGCACAAACCAAAGGTTGCAGGGGAACCAACTCAATGTGAAAATCAAAAGGTCTTTTTGGAACTCTTACATGATATCAAAGCGGGGCCATCCCACGGTTCCATAAGTGCTGAAAAGTACTCATACAAGGCTTTCCGATGAGGATCCATGTTCTTGTCATTTTGCCAGGCTTCTGGGATCATCATCATGATAGCTTCTGGAATACTTCTACCAGCTCGAACCAAAAGCTCAAGGACGCCATCAAAAGCCCCTAGAAAAAGAGGGAAACTTAGAAACAAGATAATCAGAATAATTCAAACAACCGCCAAAATTGAGTGACTATATCTCTTCTCCTTGAATCGGCTAACATGGATCATGTTGAACGCATTGGTATATGAGTCTATGAAAGAACAAAAAAAATATTTCGAATCCAAACCTGAATCAGATGAGCTGGTGTCTACAATAGGTAAAAGCTTCTTCATCTCATCCTTTGACAAGCCAAGCTCCTTGCACTTCAGAAGACCCTCGCGTGCCTTCATCCTAAATTGTTATCATAAACATCAATCAATTGTTTTAGACTAAGCGGGCCTTTCCTTAGGTTTTCTAATGGTTACTTCTGGTTTTTACTCAAGTCCGTTGGGGAACATATTGCATCTATTGACCTCCTGTCCTCCTTTTAATCAGATGTTCCTATTTGAACTTAGCTGGTATTGCAACAAGGTTTGTCTGTGATATCAGTAAGGTCAAACTAAGCTCAAATTGGCTCTTTGATGCTGCCGCCTGCATCGCTTTCCATGCATATAATAGTCAGGCAAGTATTTCATTGTCTGCATTACTTTTGGAGACAAGAAAATTGGACATATCGTAATCAATTTCGCTGGTTTGGCCCCAGGGAATCCAACAAAGAACCAAGGGTATCATAATTCCATTAGTCAAATCAGGTCATTAGTGTTCACATCCCTCGGCAATCAAATCAAAACCACCATGCTTCATCCACGACAAGGAAATGGGATCATAAGAACAATACATGATTAACTAGTTCTCAAGAACTTACCAGTTCACATTTCCCCGAAGTGTGTTAATTTCACCATTATGACCTAAGACACGCATGGGCTGAGCACGGTCCCAGCTAGGAAATGTGTTTGTTGAGAATCGAGAGTGTATCTGCACCAAAAAAAGGTCCATAACTTTCAGTCTCAATCCCATCAACATTCCAGACAATATGGAACCTAGCTTTACACATGCAAACATGGTAACATAGTGCGACACCAAACCATGGAAACCCTAAATACTTTCGACTCAACGCCACAACTTTTGTGTAAGTTTATCCTCAAGAACTGCTCACATGGAACACTTGACGAAGTTTTTGCGGGCACAATATACTTGGTAATGAGGCTCCTTACCAACTCGAGCATAGACTCCAATAGACATCCAAATTCTATCAGTTAAGGGAGCGGAAGAACTTAAGAGATCATTCCTCAACCCCGCATCTCTTCAGTTAACCTGTAGTCCCATGGTGCTTGTTGAAGTGTAGAGTCAGTGGACAAAGAAGAAAAGAGACAAGAAAATATATTTACCAAGGCCATGTAGCTCATAAACCTTTCATTGCCAAGATCTGCATAATAGTATTCCATCAACTGGTCGGGCTTCAACTGGCCTTTATATACAATGGTCCTGAAAAAGAAAAACACAAGCAGAAAGGCTATTATTTTTGTCTGGGGATATGGGGATTCTTACTGCAACAATGTACTCTGGCTGCAGAGCAGTGGCCAACTAAGATTTTAAAATTCCACAGAAACAATAAGGCTTTCTGAAAGGGAAAACAAAAACCTTGAGGAAAGTGAGCATATATAGAAGTCCCTCACGCCACCATGTTGGAGGTTTAATGCAGCTCGGATAGCTACCATTGAAATTCTCCTTAATTTGTACAACTATCATAAAAAAAAGAAAAAACAAAATGTTTATAAGGCTGCAGAAGTTTAAGCAATTATATCAAAAAGATGACACAATAATTAGAGTAACGTGCAAGTTCTGCTTCTTGAATCAATTGAAGTGCCTAAACTACTGCAGTGATGCTTCTTGATCAAGGGAAACTTCTTCTTTTTTCATGTGATTAACCCCCAAAAAAACTTTATTCATGTCCGACAGCCATGACTTATATACTATAACAACTATATAGACCTCCAAAAAGGTGAAAAAAAACCTCAGAATTTTATTTATAGATCACTCACTACCTGTTGCTCAAAATCGGCTTTTGACTCTGGAGTGGGCGTAAGAAACACTTGCTCAATAACAGGTTCGGTCTGCAAAGCAGAATTTCCTAATCCTGAATTATTTGTGGGGACAGAGCGCCAGCCAAGGACAGTGTGTCCTAGTGACTCTGCAACCTAGAAATACAATGACAGATTTCTTAGGAGACAAAACTCAAAATAACCAAAACATGCTTGTATATGAAACACAAAGTAAGAATGTATTCGAGCTAATCTCAGCTATGCAATTACATATCTGTTCCATGTACACTTGCAAGTGTGAGAGAGAATACAAGCTGAACATAAATTGATGCTCAAATTACCTTAGCAAATACAATCTTGCTTTGCTCCCTTCGCTTTTCAGACGTAGGCAAGAAGAACATGCCCACGGCATATTTCCCTGCAGATGGTAGCTCAAAGCCCATATCTTTGGCAACCTATTGCATGGTGACCCGACAACAAATCAAAACAATAGTTGCATAAATCAGTTAGAGGGAGTTTGGGACGCAAATAGTAACAAAATCAAGCAAAACCAATAGAATTCGGCCTTACAGAGTTCAACTATCCAAATAAATATGTAATAGTTCCCTGAGACAATGTTAATTGTGGTAATTGTCTCTCTATCGTATTGTCATTCTCTTTGTTTCCTTCTTCATGGTTTCAATCATGATAAAATAAAGCCCTAATGAACACATCCATCAGATATAAAAGTACCAGAAACCAGAAAAACTGATATCAGATTAATGTACCTGTCGTCAAATGAAATTTTTTTCCTTTCCGAACTAACAGTCCTCTCTTTATTCCTTTTTAGGTGTTCATTCATTATAAAATAAATACATAACTAACCCTTCCTATAGATTTCAAAGAACAACAAAATCTTCTTAAATGCTCTTAGTTATGTCATTTTCCTTGTTTACTTTTCTGGTGTTCATTAACGATAGAATGAAAAAACAACTATCCCAAATCAAATACTGTAATGGACTACCAAACACCAGCCAAATGAGAAAGTATTAAATTGATCTACCTCCTTGTAGAAGTCGTGAGGAAGAGCGACTAGAATACCAGCCCCATCACCAGTATTGGTCTCGCAACCACAAGCACCTCTGTGGGACATCCGTACCAACATCTCCACCGCATCTGTCACCTTCCAAATCACAAGAAAAACAAGTGAACATTGGTCCGGCTAAATTTCATGCACCTAAAAATGTGCATACTGTACAATAGCACACAAACTCCAAACAACTTCATAGCTTCTCTCACCACAGAATTCGAAAAATCCAAAAAGAAAACAGAAAAAAGAAAAAAGAACATAGAAAAGAGAGTGACAATGTGAAATTTATTTAATCAGCACAAACTTTCCTAAGAATTCTCTCACAGTAAATTTTACAGCGCACCCCTTTGCACTTAACATTCACGCCAAAATCTCATAATTTCTTACTATACTTACCGTGTATTTATTTCTTTGGTTTAATGTTGGATCCCTCCAAGAAATCTATGTTGGATCTCTCCAAGAAATCTCACATGATATATATATAAAGCTAGGTCTCACTTTACCAGGTCGAAGACTAGTTTCCGTCTCAAGTCAATTCATCACCTCCTCAATCCATATCTCCCTGTGCTATCTGACTATAGGTGGAGTATCCCTCTTTCCACTTGGATTACCTAAACCACTCAAACTCGGTAATATAATCTACAACCCCAAACTCGATTAATACGAAAATGCTAAAAACAGCCCACTACCCTGTTATTAAAGTTGAAAAAGTGTATTAAAATGTGTGAAAAATATACGGAATTGAGTGAAATTTTTTTGAAAAAGTATAAATGGTGTATTGGGGTACCTTTTTTTTTTTTTCATACAATTTGTTAGCTTATTGCCTGCACCCTAATTAATATTTAATACTCTATAGAGGCTACCCACCCCCAACTGCCAGTTCGTTTTCTAAAGAAAGGTCACAACTGACAATACACCTTTTTTGCCACAATTAAATCTGAGCACCAAAAAATAGACATGAATATATGCGTTGAGTACCGTTTTCCGGCTGCTTTCTCCGGATAACTCAGCGACGAATCCAACCCCACACGAATCCTTATCAAACGAAGGATCGTACAGACCGAGAGGCTTCTCCGGCACCAGCGACAATGCCGATCGCACCATCACCACTCTCAGCTTTGGATCCCGTCCCGGACCCTCCGATTTCCATACATGTAACAGTCTCTCGCCACCCGAAGCTCGCAGCCGTGTTCCGTACAATCTGCTCTCCGAAACATTAGTAGCGCGATTTTTGACAACAGAAACACGACGCGAGCCTCTCAGAGGCACCACGTTCAATCGGCAATTCGCAAACGGGTTGCTTCGCGTTTGATGAACAGAACTCGAAGCCGCCGACATTATTTTTAGAAATCAATCTCAACGCACGATCATAGAAATTTTAAACCTTTATCCCGAAAATAATTTGCGAAGCTCCAAGCTTTCCCGGCAAATTAACGATTTTGCTTAATGGGAATGTAAATGGCAAGAAGGATCAGTGAAACCAGAGGAAAAGACCTGAGCAAGGAAGGTAAACGTCGTGGAATGGGCGATCTGGAGCTGTGAAATCCGAAATTTTGTAATTATTATGAGATGGTTACCCGATATGATAGTATGACTTATCTATTTACGGCCAGTCCTTATCCGTTTGCGGAGCTCTACGAGACTTGAGTTACGGAGAAGAACGCAACCGACAACCGCAAGAGAGAGAGAGAGAGAGAGAGAGAGAGAGAGAGAGATGCGATTGGAGGAGAGAGAGAGGGGGTGAAAGAAACAGATGATGGGCGAGACAGGGAGGGTAGGTGGTTTCGGTTTTGTAGAGGGAGAAAGAGAGTGGTGTTTGTTGGGGGTGTGACTTGTGAGGTGGCGAGGCGGGAGGGGTGGGTGGGTGAAAGATTACAAAAAGTCTAGGACCGCCGCATGCACGACGCGGCGTGGGAGTCACGCCGAATCAAAAAAACATAAAAAAAATATATTATTAAATTTTAAAATAAAATACATATATGATATAAGGATGTAAGTACATAACTGTTTGTGTCTTCAGTCATTTTGGGACAATAGCACCGTAATTTTAAAATACTTAATATGAATCATAAAAAAATACTCGTTTAAGTCATTACACCGTAACTTTTGGCATAAAAAACCATTATAAGTATAACCAAATTCATTACAAGTATAATCAAAATCATTATAAGCATAACCAAAACCATAACAAGGCATAACTTGTTTGGTTATGTCTTGATTGATTTTTGGTTATGCCTTGGTTATGCCATGTTATGGTTCTATTATACTTACAATGATTTTTGTTATGCTTGTAAAGGTTCTGTTATGCCAAAAATTACGGTATTTCCAAAATGACCGGGAACACCATAGCATCATCCGTTTTAAATTTATGGGAGCGAAATTGTAAAACTGAACATAGTTGAAAAAATTAGTACTCCGTATTAGGGAAGATTTCCTTTGTCTGTTCAAAAGGACGTGACAACTCAAAACTCTCGGTTGAGTGACACGTGTATTTTGTACTCCATCTGCCACGCGACAGCGAAGCTCATGGTGGGTCCTGAAATTCTCTGCTTTTTATACCCTTTCCGTTCTAAATTGAGAGTTCCGTTCGGGGAATTCAACCATTTAAAAGGACATGCAATGATTACATCAATAATGTTTACTTACTCCGTTTTTATTTAATTGTCCACTATGGTTTTGTGTCAATTTTCAACAGTTTATCTCTCAACGTATATTGTTAAAAATATGCAATATGGATCTTATTTAATAGTTTTTAATTTTATTTCAAAATATATTATATGTTGAGAGATATAAGTCATTGAAAATACACGTAAAACCGTCGTGGACAATTAAATTGGGACAGAGGGAGTATTATTTTCACCATTACCCTTATATTTTAACTACTCTCTCCGTCCCATTTTCATTGTCCTTTTTTGATGTTCGTGTCAGTTTTCAATCGCTTATATTTTTCAATGTGAATCTCTAAAAATATGCAATATGAATTTTATTTGATAGATTTCAATTTGTTCTATAATACAAAGATGTCAAAATCATGAAAAATATTAAAAATTGAAATATATACGCAATAGACACAAGAGTGACAAAAGGAATAATGAATATTGAAAATGGGACGGAGTAAGTACTTTATAACACTTATATTCACCCGCGAGAGACATTTTTGGAAAATCACCAAAATTTTCCTTCCATTTTTGAAAAGAAACCATCATTTTATAACAATCCAAAATGAAATAATGAACTCTCAATTTAGAACAGAAGGAGTAGCTGGTTTAATTGCCATGCTGGCTATCTAGCTGTGACGGACTACGGGGCCATTAAAGCCTAACTGCAACTTTGTTCGATTCCGCTCGTAAAGACACCATTTTCTCAACTCAAACTCAAAATGAATAAACTCCCTTGTCGTTTAATAATTCGACTAAAAATGGTGTGATTCATAAAGGAATGATATTAGAATGGAATTCACGACAACAAGGGATTGCCATTACCTCCTCTAAATTCACATCTAAGAAATCCAGAAATAGGGCATAGAAACACACAGATCGGTTGTGACGCATCGCCCCTGTTAGGTAATGGTCGATCGGCCTGAGGGCGATTGGGACCCGTGCGAAGGTTGTCTAATCGGTAATACTTTTTTGTTTGTTATTTTCATAATTTGCATTTGCTTTCGATCTTAGTCCGGACAGAATCGAGGAGAAAGTAGTGGTAACATTGTGGCGTTGTTAGTAAGCTCCACCTCCGCCTCCGCGTTAGTTATTCTTATTCATGGAATGGGCATCCCTCGATCATATTCAGGTGCTGTTCTGCCTTTTTTTTAAATTTTCTTTTTCAAAAAACATGTAATTTCAAATTCAAATATAAAAAAAATGAAAAATAATTTTTTAATTTTTTTTGCACAGTTTAAAAGATCTCGATGAAATTTATCAAATAAGATCCATATTAGTAGAAAAATTATTTGCGTAAATTTTTAAATTTGAAATTACTTTCATTTTTTAAAAGTTTAATTTTAAAGGATCCGAAACACCCGGAACAATCAAGAACAAGAATACATAAAGCTAATTGCATAAAATAGATTAATAAAAAGAGTGGTGCTAGGGAGTGGACACACCCACTCTCACACCCAAACACACACACACCACTCACATGAGTGGTGGGTCCCACACACACTACACACTCTAGTGTGTGTATAGGGCCCACCACTCATGTGAGTGTGGGTGTGTGTTCGGGTGTGAGAGCAGGTGTGTCCCTAGAATTATTGTAATAAAAAGAGTACAGAGTGAAAACTACTACTGCTGCTACTACTAGAAGGGCAGTTGACTGACGTTTGGAATCCGATTACTTTAATGGATATAGCCATCTATGTGGATTCTCTTCGTTTCTTTCTTTTTTTTAATTTTAATTTTAATTTTTTTTGTTGTCCAAGCAGTAAGAGAATACAATCATAAAAATTACTATATAAAACCAAAAACAATTCCACAATTACTATATATAAGACTAACCCAACTGCTAATCCTATCAAGGAAAGAAATGATCACAAGAAATACAAACGGAATAATTAACAACCATACACACAGGTGGAGAGATTCAAACTCTTGACCTTCTAGCTAGTGATATGCAAGAGTTATGACCAACTAAGCTAACCCAAGTTGGTTTCTCTTTATTTCTTCATTCCCGAGAGAAATTAAGAGTTTCCATTTCAGTCATATGTGATAGATAAATAAATTGTCATGTACGTGACGCAAAAGAGTTAGTTCAGTTTTGGTTGGTGGGTTTGTACCCTGCACAATTGATCAGGATTAGATTCTTGTGGTCAGGCCTCAAAAAAAAAAAGTTTCTTGCAAATCAACTAGTCCCGGTGCGGATGACTTGTCTTTGATTGGATTGCAGAGGAGATTAGTTGAGGTGCGCGTGAGCTGACTCGTATAAACTTACTTGTTAATAAAAAAAAAATAGAATAAAATGTCATGCGGTGCAGATCTAGGCTGGGCATATATCTTGAGACAGCTAAGAACAGTTGTAAGATATTGAAATAGAATGTTTTAGTACAGTTGATGGGAGTCTGGCACCATTTTCTTCTTCTTTTATTGTTTTTAGAAAGATTTGCGCTTAATAATCCACGAATTATGTTTATGTGTGAAAAAGAAAATAAACCTTGTGCATTAGACAATTAATTGAAAATTATGAGACAAAATTAGTCGATAAATAATCTTATTTGGTATTTACAGAGAAATTTAATTGTGTGACCGAATTCACCTCATTACGTGAAGCCATGGCCTCTTGTATAATATTTTTTTAACTTAATTAGTATATGCCTTTTATATCAACTTGGCCAAAAAAAAAATAAAACAAATGAATGAAGACCATTAATGGGAAAAGCAGTTGAAATGCTAGAGTTAGTAATTCTAAAATTGAGGCATAAAAGTATATATATACTGTATTTGTTAAACAAAGGGGTGAAACGGAGCAGTACTGGGGGGAGCGATGAAACAAAGCGGTGAGAGTAGTCTTGCTCTAAAGATAAGGGGACTTGGATCCCATGCATTTTGTGGCTTAAACGACAAGGAATGGTAGCTAAGGGAATGGATTGCTCGGATCAAAAGCCATTGAAAATGGACGGGATGATCACCAAACTAAAAATTAATAGTATTATGTTGCTTACATGTTGGAATTCAAATTCCAACGTACCGAAGAACAAAATGATACTAGTAAGTATTATTAATTTTATTTGATTGTACATGGCCAGTTTTTTTTCTTTATTTTTTTTTTTTGTGGGGGGGGGGGGGGGGCGTTTATTTTGGGGCATTAGCCATTGGATCGAGAGAAGATACCAACATGCATGCACTCTGTAGTCTTTCACTTCACTCCGTTTTCTTGATTCGAAAGGTTCGTAAGAATTTTTCTTAAGCAATTAAATGCAAACTTTATTTCTCGTTCTTTATTAATTTAATAAAGATCGAACTACTCCGTTTAATTACTCCTAGTCAATACCAAATTAAAGCCAAGCCTCTTAATTAAATAAATGTTTGCTTTAATTAGAACTATTCCAATTGTTGCCTGCCCCCAATTAATTAATTAGTTGAATATTGAAGTACTTTGCCAACTTGCATTTGGTGGGTGGGACTATGGGAAGATTCTTGCACTAACCAGATTTCAATGATACTACAAGATTCCACTTATATATTTTAAGTACTATCTAATTAAAGAACTCGTCTTCAAAAAAGAGAAAAAAAAATTCTAAAAGAATTAAATTACCTCTTCTATTTTACAACTCATTAAACATGGGGACGAGAATTCTTGGCTAACCTCATTTGATCTAGTTATTTCTCATGGGGTGTGTGTGTGTGGGACCACCCATTTGATAGTTTTATCTTGCAAGCTAGCTACGTACTACTACTTGAAAAGTATAGTAAGAGAACATGCATTGTGCTTACAAATATTTCATGATTCAAAAGTCGCCCTCTTCACCTACCTAAATAAGATTTAGAAACTTCCATCACCTACCAAATTAAAGCATGCATTTATAAGGGGCTTCCTTTCAAACAGGTGTGCATTTTTAATATTGGCGAAAAGTAAAATGTCAATTGTACATTTTCATGATTACGGAAGCTGGACTGTTGTTTTTAAACCCATTGTCTTGATCATGTTTGGATCTTGAACATATTTGGAAACTGAAAAGAAGTAAACAGAAAAATTACTTGTTTAAAAAAATTCTAGTTTATATTTTGGGTTACGAATTAAGACTTACTAGTTTATTTATCATATATTTGCTTGTTCCTATCAAAAATCAGGATCCAACCTTATCATCGAATTTCAAGTTGACATTTGTTGGAGTGTTTGTGATCTGGTTTTGCATTTCCTTTGCCCATTCTCAATTGCAGTTTAGAATAGATATATACCCCGTAAGATAGTTAACTTCTTTTTCCTTATTAAATTATTTTTTATTGTCTTTTCACTCACATATCCCTTTCGGTGTGGACTTCGCGACACCCATGCGTGGTTTAAATAAAAAAAAAAAAGCCCTGAAATTTTTTTTGAGGACCATTGAATAATTTTACTCTCTATTTAGGGCCTCCAACTACCACTTCTAATGAAGTTGGTTGCTCATCTCCCTTTCCCAGTGGTGACCAGGGTTCGATTCTCACGGGGGGCGGGGCTTTGGGGGCCAGGGTTATAGATAGTCTCTGGACCCCCATGTGCTAATTCTAACACCCCCACTAACCCCCACTGATACATACAATGTTTTAAAAAAAAAAAAAACCTTGGGTTTTTTTTCTGATCTACAAGCCCATATCTTTCTGTGAGTTGGTTTTCATGGCCCACCAGGCACCAGCGGTAGTAGGTTGATGAACCTTCTTCTACTTTGGTGGCAAAAAAGGGGTAGCTGGAAATGTTGATGGGGAAAAGCACAGGTATCTAGCTAGCTACCATGTGCCTTTTGATTTTGGTTTAAGGGATGGTATTTTGTTAGCTACTAATCATCATGAGGTACTTGTCTCCACCAACCCCATCATCACAGTTTTTTTTTCAAACCATGATATCTTTGATTAGTCAAACCAAAATTTTAGGTCTGCCAAAAAATGAGTATCCCTAGGAAAAAATGTACAAATATATGTGACTTTTTTCAATGATGACTATTCAGTTGTTCTCAACTTCTTACTTTTGGGTAGTTTCTTGCTTTAACCGGAATCCTAAACCATTAAAACTATCCAAGATAGCAAACCTAAAACTAAACCTAAGAGAAGGAAAACTAAACCAAATTAAACCAGAACGCACGTATCGATCTTGTTTCACCAGCTAGCTTGTAAATTACAGTCATTTTTTAAAAGGTCTTGTCGTGCTCACTTACTTTTTAGCAAGGGGGACTAATTTGATCTTTGTCAGGGTTAGGTTTCGTGGGGTCATGTTTTTCCATTTAAAAGGATGACAGCAACTCTAAAGTTCGGAAGAGTACAATAATTCAGTGTGTTGGCTGAAGAAAAAGGCCAAGGTAAAAAACTTCCACTTTGTGATGAGTAGACAGCATTAAGGTAGTTGAACATGAAAATCACGTGTCCCTCGTTTTCTTCTTCTTTTTTTTTTTTGGTAATGCGGTGTCCCGGGTCAACTTGCGTGCACCTGAGATTAATGTCTTCTTGCCTTCTTGGTCTTCAAATTCACTATTTTGATGTGCTTTCCGGATCTAGTTACAAAGCATTTGCTTGGTTCTGTGGCCGCAGGTTTTGCCCCTAGGGGTGTAGTGTAGTTGGTCAAGGATGGAGCTGCTCAATTTTCCAGGGTTGGGCACTAAGATTCGATTCCTAACAGCTGGATACTCTGAATTTAATCACTGTACGGTATGTGAAGCCACTGCGTGCAGCAAAACCAAGGTATACTCTCCCGAAGTTTTATCCTCGGGAAGAGTATCTCTTGGGATAAGCCTTTTTTAGTTAAAAAGCAACATTGTAATGATCGTCTAGAGGACTGAAACTCGATCGGCCCAAGCGCACAGCCTAGGCGGCCCGCGGTAATCCCAATAATACTTGAGCTGGGCCCAGATTTTAAACAGAAGGAAAGAGACTTATATACATCCAAGGAGCATTTACAGCGTCCGGGTGGGTGTCCCCATCTTGTCTAGAAGACAAAAATGCGCAACATTAATCATAATAAGGAGACATAATTAAAGATTAGAAAAGGCGTCCCAGATTAATACCACAAATGACATAACATTCACCATGAAATGATGTTGCATAGTTCTCCACGTAATGCTTGATATTTTCAAAATCTCCTATTTTCATTGTGCCCCCATCACAACACTTCGTGGCAAAATGCATAACATTAACTATAGGAAGGAGTAGAGCTGCAAACGAACTAAGTCGCTCGCGAGTGGCTCGCAGCTCGGCTCGTTAGTGACTCGTTCAAGCTCAATTTGAAAGTTAAACGAATGAGCTCGAGCTGATTTTTTCAGCTCAAGCTCGGATAAGCTCGGCTCGAGTCAGCTCGCAAGCGGGGTATATATACTTAAGTTTAGGGTTTTTATTGTTATTTCATAATTTGTTCTTTCCATTCACTTTCTAGTCAACCAGGGGAGGCGATAGCACACGCGCACCAGTACACCCCCGCTCCATAGGAAAATGAAAGATATATCACAATCAAAATATTTTTGGTTATATTAGGCCTATCCGTTGAGGCTCGTGAACAAGCTCGAGTCAAGCCAAGGCCCGCTCGACTTGTTAAGTTTTCACTGAGCTCGAGTTCGGGTTCGTTAAAAACTTAATAAACAAGCTTGAACACGATAAAGCACGGCTAGGCTCGTTTGCAGCCCTAGGAAGGCGTAACAAAAAACTCAAAAGCCAAAAGGCCCAAAACAAAACCAACGGAGGGCATAACATTTACTAAGTTCGACTTATGAGTGCGTTCTGACCCCAAAAAAAACCAAAGGCTTATGAGCCCAGCCCGTACCTCAATAAAATCCAACCTTGACGAAAAGAATAACACTCTTGTGTGCTCTAATTCGTGTGTCTGAGAAAGAAACTGATCAATTGACAGCTTCAACTGCATTAGTACTGCTTGCAATTATGAAAGCCTCCTCAATTCTTCCATGCATTATCTTCATAGTACATAGGAGTGATACATATATTGCTACCAGGATTTCATTACATAAAATATGAACAAATACAACTATCAGACTTACTTTACAACCCCAGTTGGATATCTTATATCTACAGAGATTATTACATTACGCCGATGTAAGAGACCTACTCGTTTGCAGATGTTGGGGTTTCGTCTTATTGAGCGTAACCAGTTTTAAGCTGCTAATGAGTCCATGCCAAGGCTTACAAATTACTACGTCTAATCTCCTTCATCACTTGCACTTGTTCTTCTTCATCTATAGCTACTTCCTTTCTACATTTCCTCATTTTTTTATTACTCGTAGAGTCGGGAAGTCATTCCTTCTTCGGAATATCAGATTCTTCTGTCTTTGCAAATCTTCCGCGAATCCTTGGTTGACTGTCCGCCAAAGCCTTCCTGCAAGCATACTGAAAGTAACACCCAAAATTAGCATGTAGGACAGGAATTGACAGAATTACTCACAAATGACAAAGGATGCATAAATAGTTAAGCAAGATTGATGTAATTCATTATTATGTAATTCATACACCTTCTTAATGGTTACAGTAGTAGACACCTTAAGGAAGTTAGGTAATGGAGCAAATATAACCGAATTCCAGAATGTGATTTTGAAGGGATTCACAGCCAAAGTAGTTGGACAACGTCTGACTTAATCGACATCCCAAGGTTCCATTTCATGTTCGATTGTTCAATGCTGCCGGAAATCATCTAACAACCCTAAAGCACTTATGCAGACTTTGGGAAGAGGGTGCAAAATGATTTCTGATAGAGCTGTCAAAAGATAGAGGTGTCAACATGATGACGTGGTAGATGAGGGGCAAAATATGCATGTAATGAAACAATGGGGAAAGAAAAAAAACCTCATTATAAGAACTACCTTGATTTTCCGGCCAAAGTTCCTCTTTGTCTTCTTGTTCCTATATCTGGAAAGCTTTTGCCTGCGGTCTTCAGTGGTCGAATTTCCAATAAGTGGAGGCAGCCCATGGGAAGAATGGATGAGGCTCACATTGCCATTACCAAGAGTCTGTCATAAAAACTCAGTATCAATGACCCAGCCCCATCCTGTCGAAATGGCCAGAAACATCTAAACATTTCTTAGTTTGTAGACTTTGTCACAAAACCAATACATGCTCAGGGCTCAATAAACAAAATAAATTCACGCGGCTGGTGGGACACACCAGATGCAAAGGGAGACAAATGAAGCCAAGAAAAAAATAAAAGTGATTTTAAGTTAAAAGCAATATTCTCCTTTACTTCCATGATCCATAGGTTTGACTCATGGTATCCAATTTATTCCTCAACTTAATATCTAGGTTTTTTTTATCCCGGACCAGCTGACTAAATATCTCGAATAAATCCTAAACGCTTGCAACCTATCTTATGTAGACTTGGCTTTGAGCATTAGCCGCTTGGGTGTCTGAGTGTTAAGAGATTCCCTGAAATCTTAGGACATTGGGATATGTGTCCAAAAGTTAGGAATCAATACAGGATGGTAATGATGGATACAGGGACACCTCATGAATGCCAATTTGTGTCACATAATTACATTATTCTCAGCTAAATATGGTACATAATATTTAGAAAGGTACTTGAAATCTAATGGGAGTGGAGCAAACTAAAGAATTACAATGTCCATGTGAAAAGTTAAATTTCTTTTTCCAGTTAATTAATGTTTATCGTCTTTTTCCTCGAAATATCGTGAAAAATAAACAGATCCTAGCGTCTAAATTGCGTAGAATGCCAGCCACATCCCCACAACCTCACCCTTCAAGTGTCCAACATGTTTACTTGCATATATATATAGGAGTCCATGTAAAATCGTCCGCAACAATCATAGATGTGCTTAAATTTCCCGTCTTCCAAGTCCAAAAAAAAGAAAGAAAGAGATGTGCTTAAATTTCAAAGAAAACCTTATAAAGGGCTCCAATTAACGATAAATTGGAAAGAAAAACAACACGAGGAATGAAAAGAGATAGGAACCACTGCAATAAAACTAAACTGGACCTTTATGTCGCCTTCACTAAATGCCCTTCGCATCCCATAAACAGCATCCAGGTCCATTCCAGGAAAATCCAGAAAATTTGGCCTCATTGGAGCCCCATGCATCCAATCCATTGAGCTTAAACATTCCGAACTAATACTCTTTTGGAAAGACTCTTCAGTTAAAAATTTGCCATCTGAAATCAAGTTTTCCTCAACAGGAATCTTTATATCCATTATATCGGATAGTGTTGATTCAATAGCTTCTTTTGCCAATATATCCTTCTTGCATTCATAGAAAAACTCGCTCATAAGTTGCTCAGTTTGAATTGATTCAGTGTCCGCAACTTTGAGTGTTTGAGGGTTTATGACATCTTCCCCACAAGAGATCATTGAAATGGCAGCTGTCATGGGATCAAGACCCACAGCTGGTTCTTCGATTATTGGTTCCGGAGCCTTGAATAGATCTCCTTCCCCCCCCAAGTCATACTCTGATATGGTGGAGGTCTGAACCAGGTTGCCCTGCATCGGAAGAGGATTAAAAACAATGAAATCCCAAGACAAGGGCCAAGGCCTATAAGATGTGCTATATTATTACTGTGTAGAAAAATTCATCGTTGGATGCCGAAATGAAACAGAGATTCATTGAGTACATAGTTGAAGCAGTTTGATCATAATACTGACAATAGCTCAAAGCTGATTTGTATGAGAAATATTACGTAGAGCCACTCTTAAGGAGTATATCAATTCTGGAGAAACCAGCATGCTTTTAAAGACCAAAATTGTCATCAAGTTGCATAGAGTAAAAGATAATATGAAAAACAAGTGGACTGCTTTAATTAGTCTGATTGATTGGATACTTTCTTGATCAAATAGTTCAAAAATTAGCATAGAATCAAATGACTTGAACCATCAAATCATCCTGGTGTTCTACCAAAGAACAAATTTTTAGGTTGGAACCACAGACTATAGTTTCTTTCGTTAGTTGCGAGAAACATGCATAATGCATCAATTATGTGCTAAAAGAGTTTGAAGACCAGTCCATTAACAAATTGCGGTAAATCTGGACTTTGCAAATCAGAAACATGGACCAACAGGAGAAATTTCTAGGTGCAATCATTGGGAAGTTATACACAACTCCCAAGCAAGAATATTCTCAAGGTTGGGACATATTATCAAACATCACAGTTACTGGGATTTCAGCATAGGACATGGGAAAGTTAGTCGGGTAGAAAAATTAGCTATGTTCCGACAAATTCAGAACAAAATTTACAATTAAGTACAAAAAAATGGTGAGGTTTCACTGAGTTAACAAATTATCCAATTCGGGCCACTAAACTGGAGAAACAGAATCATACGGAAGGATTTCTGTACACGAATTTACAAACAACTGGAAAAGTCCATGTTTCATGTCCTCAGAATTTGCTCACTAATAAAAAGACAATTCAGCTGCCCCTAATACCCTCCAAGCAACAAAAATGGTAGCCCTAAAAATACTCTAAACAGAATATCTAATAATTTAGTCAGAAGATGCCCGAAAGAACCACCCATTTTCACCATAAAAAGACCATGAGACCAACCGAAAGTTCTCAGAAGAGTACTCACCTATTTCTAAACTAATTTATTTGGCACCAATGCACAACACATAAAACAAAAAACAAAAAACAAAAAAAAAATAAAACAAAAAACAAAAAAAAGATGAGGTTAAGTTAGCTTTTTGCTTTTCTATAACTTTTGTCTCCTTTAATTAGTGCGGTGCAAAGCGAACCCTTGAACTAGTTGACATCAAACATTGAAAAAGTAGAATCAGAGTTGAAATGGAAAAACTAACCGACAACTATTTAACATGAATAATAGGGAGGATATCGGACCAAAATATCTGGGTGTTTTTTTGGGAAGTTAAAAAAAAAAGGGCAAAATATCTGGTTATCTTTTTTGTCCTCATTGTTCACCCCGATTATACGGAAAAAAGGTGTTTGTTGCGCCTTTTGAGCAGTAGTAGTTCATGGTATTTTTTAAAGGTTGAAAGTTGCGTCAAATAGTTTTACACAGATTAATTTTGGTTTGTGAGCCAAAAATAACTTTAAAAGCCGAATTTTTTTTTTCTTTTTTTCAAAAGCTTCATTGTACTTTATTTTGTTTGCCTTTCTTTTCAATAAATTGGGAATAAAATCATCAAAGTACTATAAGCTGTTGGGGATTTTCTTAAATCAAGTTCTAATTTTTCCGTTTTTGTTCCTGATTTTTCTCAGTAACCAAACAGGTACCCACAAAGATTATAGTCAAATACCTTCAAAAGATTGAATTTTTCTACCAATAGTCAATTCATAATCCGAAACCCTAACACCACAGCAAATTACACTGAAATTGAAACTCAAACGCTGGAATTAAAACTCAATCAAACAAACGTCAGGCAACCAAATCAACAGAAACAGACGGAACAGCAGAGAGATAGGAGAGAGGAAAGAGTTATCTGACCATAGGAATTACATTGGATTTGTGAGAGCGACAGAAGTCTTCAAGTTGCCGTACTTCTTGAGAGAAGTTCTGGAAGTACGGGAACACTAGGTCGGTTTCAGCATACATTCCTCTTCTTTGATCCTTCTATTCTCTCTCTCTCTCTCTCTCTATCTAAAAAAAAGTACACTTAGTTGAAGCAGGAGAGCTTCAGTGGATGGAGGAGAAGCCCCTATTAAAGCTAGAGAAACAGAGCAAGAGACTGAACTGGAGTATAGTCAAGCGTAAATGGAGAGGAGAGAGAGAGAGAAGAGAAGAAGTAGTGGAGAGAGAGAAGAATCTACTCCTACTTTGGTTAGTTCCCGGTGGTTTTCATTCCATTTTTATATATGAAATTAAATTCTTTTCTTCCGCGGTGAAAACCTCCACTTTTTGACAACCACATTTTTCGGTCCTGTAGTATCTTTATTGTTGATCGAAATCAATCATTTTGTAGATTTCAATATAGTAGTGTGTCCAATGTCCATGCAAGAAATAAACTTGATCGGACATCGATAGAAGTATTCAAAAATTGATTTTTGTTTTATAAAATAGATAGTTTATCTTTATTATTATGGATAAAAATTAATTGTCCATTTTATAAATCAAAATCCAAATTTTGATATATCTATCTGCTTTCTATCAAATTGATTTTTTGCATGACAATATTATATTACGTGTCGTAAAATATGAACGATTCAGATCATAACAATAAATACTCGGTTGAACCCATAATAGACAATAGTAGAAAAATAAAATTTTACACCAAAGATCGATACGATTTATTCTCTTCTAAATATTCGTGTAAATTTGCCCACACCCGCGTGGTGGTTGAAAAGGAAAGACTCCTGATAATGGCATTTCCCGCTTTGTTTATTATACTACTACTAAAAAACAAGTTTCTTAATCCGTGAATACATCACTTTTAGCCTATATAGTCTACTTAGGCCCTATTCCAGAAACCTTCTTAAAAAATAAGCAGCTTATTTTATATTTTCAAACTTAAAAATAAGTAAATGAAAAATAATTTTTTAATTTTTTTGCACCGTATTAAAGATCTTGATGAGATCTATTAAACAAGATCCATATTGGTAGTTTAATTATTTGCGTAAACATATTATGTTTGAGCTTGAAATTGCCTTCTTAAAAAATAAATACTTATTTTACGTTCTGAAACGGGGTCTAATTCATTTAGCCGATAAGAGAAATCACCCAAATTTTTTTGTACTAATAACAAAATTTTTTGTGGTAAAGTACACAAACTTATCCTAACAAAAGACAAAGGAAGAGCAATTCTCAATGATTAGATTAGACAAAGAAATCTGGTTAGCTATACACGCTCGTTGGGAAGAAGACAAAATTAAATTATCAAATTACGGAAAATTAGGCAAATTAGGCGGTGGCTTCCAACCTCACTCACATCATTTCCCATCTGTTAAATTTTTCTCATTATTAAAAGAAAATCGTAATCTATATACCATCATATGGGAAAAAGGAAGAATAGTCGGGGTTTGAATCCTCGCTACCAAATGAAGTGTCCGTTATCTGCTTTACCAACTAAATAAGTAATGAGAAAATTTCTCTGAAATAGAATTGAAAGAGGGGTTTGAACTCTCGCTACTAGATAAAGTGTCGGTTATCGATCTGCTCTACCAACTGAGTTAGGAGAAAACTTCCAGGTCAGTGAGTATAGATTTTTGGCATTGTATAAAAAAATCATAATTGCAACAAATTAAGCCTTTGCTATGCAAGAAAGCTCCAAATCGACTCTGTTTTCAATGTAAACGATTTAAATATAAGAATATCTGCATAATAATGACAAAGTGGAAAAAGACATCTTCATTTTTCTACTGCTATGCAATGGTCCCCCATGTCACTTGGAGTATCATGCTTAATTATAATCTTTCTTCCACAATATTCTATTGTACTATGTAGGAGAATATCTATGAACAGGCGAATGCACCAAATCTATTAAAAATAAAATAAAAATTAACACTAGAATAGTTGCTCATTTGGTTTGGTGCCTAGGGTTTTTTTTGGGTGTGTGGGACACATCCCTATACGTGTGGACAGCAAGGGGCAATCAAATTTTGGCTGCCAGCCAACAAGTTGAAGAACAACGTATAGGAAATTGATTTTCGTTCTTCACTTTTTACTGATAGTGTTCCAATTTTAACGTGAAATTATTAGTAATTTTATAAACAAAGTGAAACACGAATATCAATTTCCCAACTTTTAACAATTGAAGGATTTTTTTAGTTTTCGGATCTTGGATTTTATTGATGAAGGAAAGAAATAGGAAAATCTCTAGAAGAAAACGGCATTTGTCAAGAGAAAGACGATTCCTAGACTTGTCTCTTTTAGTTCATGAAGCGCATTTCTAGTCTTTTTCCTTAGTATTAATATTTCCACTTTCAAAACAAAACCAAGTTGGCCGTCTTAAAGTAAACTAAAGAGTGTAAATTCTATCTACCGCCGGTATAAAATTCTACATTTTCACCACTGCCTATTATGGGTCCCGCCAAGTGTCTATTATTGTGATATATAATATAGTATTGCCATGCAAAAAAATCAGCTTGATCAGAAGTCGATAAATATATCAAAATTGGAATTTTGGTTTATAAAATGGACGATCTGATTTCTGTCAATAATAATAAAGATAAACTATCCATTTTACAAAGAAAATTTTGATTTTTGATACTCTTATCGATATCCGATCAAGTTTATTTTTTGTATGGATACACTACTATATGTAGGGGTCTACAAGATGAACGGTTCAGATCAACAATAAACACAGGGTAGGACCTAAAAAAGTGGAACTTTCCACCAACATTTAATCTCTAAACTAAATTTTAACAAAAGCTACCCCGTTAGTGCTCTTGGAGCACCGTTACTCCACGAGCATCTATCATCACATATATTCACGTGAGTTTCATACACTCAAGAAACTTTAACATATAGAATATGGATCAATTAATAAAATTCCATCGCTTTTAACAAATTTTAACATCCACATAAAGCTTATTAGAAACTCGATCCTAACTATATTTAGTACTACTCATGAGCCCCACTATATATTCTTACCCTAAATCATTGTCGTTTGAAATGGAGCTAGCCCAAGAGTTTGTTTTCAAGATACTTGATAGATAGGTAGCTAAATTCAATCGATCGGCGTCGTTGCATTCAATCAAGGATGATATTATAACACGTTGAATCCCCATTCAGAATTAGAAGAAGTGCTATATGAGGACTTCGAGATCAAAATAGAATATGTTTCTTTCCATTCCTCGTGAGCCACTTATTTCTCCGAAACAAGAGATCAAAGTGATTTTCCTCCTTTTTTCCAATAAGTCGACGGCCTTACACCATTGAGATACTTCGAATAAACTGGAGTACATATAGGATACACCGGTGCTAAAACCTTTTCTCAAGATATCCTTCCAAACTCTTGGAATTGTTGCTCCGCATGTTGTTTTCCCGGTGTGAAACCAGAATTAAAGATCAAAGGGACACAAATTTAAGAGGTACTGTAATTAAGATTTTCAGCAAAATGACAAATACAGTGAAAGGAATTTTTCTGACGTCGTAATTGATCAGTAGCTAGCTAGTTTTTGAGAATGCGCATAATAGACAGATGTGGAATTAATCAAAACAAGGTTGAAAATGAGAAACTAGAATACATACATACATATATATATATATATATAATAAATATTGTCATGCATTTGGCTTATTTTTCGCTAGACACTGTACACCCCCTTTTAAAGGATCCTTGTCACATCACATGCACCCAGATTTCCACCTCTTAATTATTATTAAGTTCATAAGCAACATCATCACGAATCACGTTCAATTTGGGTTATTCCGCACTAAAACTAATTAACAATGTACACAAAAGCTTCATATATAGCACGTACCATCATAACTCAATTTAATTATTTGATCATATATATATAACGCCATTGGAAAGGAAAAGAAGACATTTGACATATTGCATTCTCACTAGTCCTTTTACATGGTTAATTTTCGGGATTATTTGCGGTATTTTGAGCATTCACAAATATTGAGCACAAAGCTAGCGCGGAGTCCAAATCAGAGGAATGATCAGCTCTTTCACAGGTTGAAGCAAAGACAGTAAGAATTCTCATCAGTTGTTAGTACTGTACTAGACCCTGCTTTAAGAAAGAGTCTTGTGCGTTCAGTTAGAATTTGATCAATTACGAGCGTTTACCTGTTGTCATTTTCGATTTTTTTTAAAAAAAATTGTTAGTCATTTTCGTTTAATTGATAGAAGTGAACGTTTAATTGCCAGAAAGCAGCCGACGGGAAAATGACTTCTCTAAACTCTGGCCTAAGTTTTGATCATATATTTCAGTACCAGATTGTGTTACTAGCAAGCTGGAAGCAATTACGTCCCTCCTGCTAAGGCTTATAAATTACTTCAAAAACTTTTTTGTAGTTTGAAATTGTTCTCGCTCGTTAAAAATTCATTCGACATCGAAAACTGTATATACCGGAGATCTTAATTCGGATATCTGGAGATTTACATTCAATTGAACTTTGACATTAAGGTACTAATTAAAGCTCGTATTTGATCTTTGTTTCTGATTTTATAAAGAAAAATAGGAGGGATCGCTGTATAACTAAACCAAGCGTGAATACTGTTTTGAAGCTCATTAATGTTTCAAACTAAGCTTGAGTGATCTACTGTTTGGTTCGCTTGACTTACGATGTTTACGATATTCAAGCTAGCTACTTGAGATAAGTTCGATTAAAGCTCAATACTTGAGTTCGGCTCACCTCATGCACAAATCAAACTTGAGCATAAAATACGAGAACCAAACTGCGCAGTTCGTCTCATGTGGGACCCGCCTAATCACTACAAGAACCTCAAGCTTCTTCCTATTCGGGCCCACCCAACTCTTTTACTCCATTTCTCAAACGGCAAAAGGTTTAATTTGTGGGGTAAATGGCAAAAGGTTTGTGGGGTGAATGGCTGAACTAGTGTAAGATTTCTCAAAAATTGACCATTCAACAACTCTTTTATTTCTCAAAAGGGCTATTTTTCAAATTCTACTAGTACAAATACATAAGCCTGGAAATTAATGTTTGGTTCTATTTAACTGGGAAGACAGTTCTACAATTTGAAGAAAATAGTATGCATGTTTACCATTGAACTATTCTAATATTTAGTATGAACAACAAACTAAAATACCAAAAACCTGTTAATTAGTATGAACAAGATGATAAAATAGCCTACTTTTTTTTTATCAAAATCTTAGAGAAAACGCCCTAAGACCCAACTTTTGTCCTTTTCGAAAACTCAAAAAAATCAGAAAGCAGCGAATATGTACCAGCTAAATGAAATTTATTGCAAACAGTGCAGTAAAGATGGAGTAGGACTTGTGATGTGAAAAGGCAGACTATCTTAAAGGGACATCAAAAATCAAACCTCAACCCACAAAGAAAATACTATGACAATATATGTACGAATTGTGTTGAATTTATTTTAATTACTTAGGAATATATCAAGACATCTATAGTTCTTCCACACTTGGGTCTGTCAATAAAAAAAAAGATGGACAGCAAGATACTAAATTAGAATAATAATTTATAACAAACTCATACAAATGATATTTATATAGTAAAATCCCACTTAGAGGTTTACCCAAAAAAAAAAAAAAAGAAATCCCACTTAGAGATTCCCTTTACTGTATGTAGTACGGATAAGGATTAAATCAATCAATAATTACAAGGTCAAATAGTTTTCAAGTCTGAAAGTAATATGCTTAAAGAATATCAACGATGTAGTTGGGCTTTAAAGCTAGGTATATAGCTAGTAAAAGAAGTCAGAAGAAATTTCATGCATGTTGGTTGAGCCCTCCATTAACCCCAAAAAGTGGAGTATATATATATGCCCGCCCACTTTTAGTAATACTACTATATACTTATTGAACAAGGAATTAATATAAATGCACTAGAGAGATTTGAGGTGGCTTATGGCACAAACTACAAAAATACACAAAACCTAAATTCCCCCATTAGGGAATTAATTAAACACGGAATTATAATTGGAGGAAATCTCTTTGCGCGCGCCCTCCATGACCACTTTAGATATGTGTAGTCGTGTAGAGGTGACAAACAAGCCGAGCAAGTGGTTGATCAGGTTTGATTTGAAAACTTAACGAGCTTCGAATATGTGTTTAAGCTTCTCTTTTTTATTAGACAATCGAGCCGATCTCAAATGAGCTTCAATCAAGTCAAACACAAGTTGATCTCTTCAAATAAGCCGAATGAGTCGAGTAATAGCTTGTTCGAGCTAATTTGGTTTGGAAACTCAACGAGCTTCAAGAAAAATGTTGTAACTTATATACAGAATTCACGTGGCACTTTGATGTTGCCGCACTTGTTGGTTATAAAACCCAGTTGACATTTCACAAAGGGAAAAAAAAAACCAGTTGAATTGAATCCAGACACTTTTAAGCTTTGCATACATTTTTCTGTGTAAGGAGTTAACGATACTGCCTCCCCACTTTCGATTCTTCTAACTCCAATAATTCCCACGTGTAAATTGTCCCGCAAGTGGAGTACTGGAGTGCAGTTTGTGTCTCCCTTATACTGTCATTTACATAGGTTATACTCTCATTCACATGGGCAAAGTTCGATTTCCGTAAGCACTCATTCTTCTTCCCAAGTCTCCTAAGATAGAGTAGATTAAGATTAACGAAGGACAAAAAAAATAAACTTGTACTCCCGCCGTTCAATGGCAGAACCGAGATTCACTCATATCTAAAAATTCAAAATATGCAAATAATTTCACAAAAGTATGTACTTATATCCCAATTTTGTTTTTTCAATTTCAACAAACATGACGCTTACAAAAATCGTTTGTACGTTGGGTTTTGGGCTTTTCTTTCCATAGTGTTTTATGTATATTTTTTTAGGGAATTGATTTTCACACTCCTCTTTTAGTTATCCACACTTCTTTTTTTTGTCTTTGTCTGCTTGAATTTACTATCTTGCCATTTATTTTATACACTTCTTCACACATGCAATGGCAATATAGTAAAATCATATGAATAAAAAAAAAAAAGTGTAGATGGCTAAAAGGGGAATGTAAAAATTATTTTCTTTTTTTAACCGTGCAACAAGTTTGTCCTATTTTTAGTTTTGGCCGGACGTGATCGTCGTCTTTCGGGGGATTGAAGTTAATTTATTAGAAGCGTTTTGAAAGAGACGTAAATGGATTTTATAGAAGAGAAGATCGTGGAAACATAAATAATGAAAAGAGAATGAAAAACAGCTGGAGTGGATTGTCTCAATAGGCAGTGCTCTCGTCTTCCTTCCTTCACGAATTGTTATTTGGAATTGCTTTGGCATGCATATGGGTCCCCATGCATGTTGCCCTTATTTTTGCTCCAAAATTCAAGGCCCTTGGTTGTACTCTGATAAGTATAAAATAACCTTCCAAGGTTAGCCCAGACCAGGATGCCTAGCTTAACAAGAAAGGCCACGAAGGGGTCCTAGCGATATAGAGCTTAGCTTGAAGAACTGAGCTCAGTGGACCAGCCTAAGGACAAAGGTCAGCCCAAACCAAAGAGCTCATGAGCATAGCCCTGAGGGCTCGAGCTAGAGTTCCAAGAACATGGAATCTAGCCTATAATGGCTAGCCTCTATTAAACCAGTCCAAGGAAGGAGGCCAGCTCACGAGCACAACTCATAGAAAGATGCCGAGCTCAGCTCACCAGGTGAGCTCGGCAAATATGACAAACCTGCAGCCAGAGACTTATAAAACACTCCACAGCAGAAGTTCATATAGTCTATGAGACTCATAGAACAACCAGGACCTTTTCTCATCCAAAGAGATTAGGCCGCGAGTCTTAGAGGATAATCACAGAGATTCGTCCACCGTAAGGACTCTTAACTTGACGAGCAAGTATAAGAGTCCAAATGTGGAGGGACTCCTCAAACCTGATAAGGATTAGGGGCGTCCTAAGGTGAGGAGGACACTCCAACACCTATCTATTCTCGTCATGTACGGATGAGCCCAAGAGGTCCAGTACCGTAAGGACTCTTAACCTGACGAGCAAGTATAAGAGTCCAAAGGTGAAGGGACTCCTCAAACCTGATAAGGATCAGGGGAGTCCTAAGGTGAGGAGGACACTCCAACACTTATCTATTCCCGTCATGTACGGATGAGCCCAAGAGGTCCAGCACCGTAAAGACTCTTAACCTGACAAGCAAGTATAAGAGTCCAAAGGTGAAGCGACTCCTCAAACCTGATAAGGATTAGGGGAGTCCTAAGGTGAGGAGGACACTCCAACACCTATCTATACCCGCCACGAGAGGATGAGACTTAAGAGTCCCGGTCCCAAGGGATTCCTCCCAAAATGCCTATATAAAGATCACACCTCCACCTCGCAATGCAAACAACACAAAACTCATACTCAGTCCAATATCTCCATATCTCGACTGACTTAGGTATCGAAGGGGCGATGGTGACAGCCATGCCAGTGCCCATAGTTTACCGTGTCTATTTTGCAGGTCATTAATCTAGCACGCCGAAAACCGCTTCATCCGCTGGAGAATCAGATGGGCGGTTGAGGAACCCTTCCTCCGGAGGTGACCAAAAACCGCTTCATCATACTCTTTTTGGATGCAAACTTACAAATGGTACTATGAGAGAGAGAGAGAGAGAGAGAGAGAGAGGTTGACGTTGACAAAAGTTTTAGTGCCGATTGTTATATTGACATGGTTTTTGAGAGGGAAGATATTCGGATATTAATTTAAGAATGAGAATAAATTATATACACCGGTGGTATAAATATTTCTATTTGTTTCCTCTAAATTAATTGGGTTGTATCAAATCGTCAAAACAGTGATCCCAATTAATAGAATATGGCAACGCATCACAATGTAATGGATTTGAATAAAATAAATATTAACACCGGCGGTATAAATAATTTAATCTCTTTTAAGGATATGATCTGTTTAAGCTTGTTCAATTAAACACCCCAAGAATTTTAAAATGGGTTTTAATCGGCCATTTGCACCTTTTAAAGGCCTTTGGTTCCCGTGGTTTTGGCCCAAACTTTGGTTTTTTTTTTAAAATTTTGGCCGGCTGGGAATCCCGCCCCCAAAGAGGGTTTCTTTTTCCTCGGAGAAACCTAAAAAAAGGTGGTTAATTTCCAATTTGGAAGGTTAGAAGGGTTTTGCACCACTTGGGTTTTGATCATTAATAAAAATTCAAAGGTTTAAATTAAAGGGGTTTCTTTTTACTCTTAGGTTTGAGTTTTTATTGTTTTTGGAGCCTTTGTGTAATAAATGTAGGTTTAGGTAAAGTTAAAAGGAGGGGGAAGGATTAACGTATCCAGCTAGACTATGATGATTTTCTTCTCTTTCTGGGAGTCTTAATGACGGCATTATATAGTAGTATCATATTATGAGGGGCAATGGTCTTTCAATGGACTCTTGGATTTTCCGATATCCGGGTCAATGAGTTAGATGGTTTGACCTGCCTCATGTGGGCTTCTAGCCAATGGTCATGCATCAGCAAGTAAATGTTGGGAGGTTTTGAGTTCGAGCAAATAGACCAGCATCGACACCATTTGTAACACTCTACTTCATGGTCATGTGAAAATCATGATGGGTTTCAAATATTGAAACACACCATGATGGTTTCAAAAGCTGAATACATATATACGAGTTATTGATTGCAAAACACGAAGAACGAAAATACATCAAGGAATATTGATTGCAATTTTATGTAGCAAATTTGAATCACGATTGATTAAGGATTAAAGCTCGGGTAGGTTTGGGACCAGCCACATCACACCGGAATGCTCACCTTGGCATGTAGTTGTAGCTATAATTGGAGTTTTTTTTTTTTTGTAAGGCAACAAAGTTATTAATCTTTGGAAACAAATTACAAAGATTAAAAGAATCTAAGACAGCTTCAAGCCAGAGAAGAGAAAACCCATAAAGGAAAACAACAGCTCTAGAAATCAAAAGCCAGCTCAGACCCAAGGGAGAGAATAACAAATCAAGGTTGGCAAGAAACCATCAAATTAAAATACCACTCCCAAATAAACACCTAAGACCCAAAGCAAAAACCCAAAGGGGATACACCCGACCAGGCAAACCTCAACCAAAACAAAACGACAAATACGGAGCCTAAAGAAACAAGACAACTCCAAAATAGACACCTAAGAGTCAATCCTTATGTTGAAAATCATGCGCTTTGGCCCTTTCCTCATCTTCTGCTTCCATAATCGCAAATCGACGAATAAGATTTTTTTCATCACCCGAATAACGAAGGCCCATGATCTTGTTAACGGTTCAGATAGCTTGAGCCTCATTTAGATGAGTCTTGTTGATGCCTTCAGAAGAAATTGGTAGCGCAGCAGTGACAACAACCGATCTAAACATAACACCACTTTGCTTCTTATTTCCACCTTTCTTCTTGAATTTGGAAATGCCCAACATACTTTCTACCGATTTTTGCTTCCATTTTCCTTTCCTCGTATCCTCTGCCTCCTCAATTGGGTTACGATCCACGACTAGCTGGAGGCCGTCAACTTCTTTGTCATTTAAAAAGCCTACTTCTGAAAAGTTATAAAAACCTACATCAGATTCCACTGACTCAATAACTGGGACTTTTTCCACAGCGCCATCTTCTAAGCAAGAAAGATTTGATGTACCATATGATCTTGTTCACAAACTCACAGACTCACGTACAGTGGAGAAACAGCTATTGTGGGACCATAATTATACATATCCTATTATCTATGTATTTAATTATACAAACTTTTGTAGTTACCGGAAACATACAAACAACACGTACCAGTCAATACAGAACGAGATTCAAACTACTCCTCATACAAAGGCTCTCAGGAATTTTCCTAGCAAGAGCCCAAATTGCTTTAATTATCATACCGTCGTCGTCATGTACGTATATAGCAGGAGAGGTGTAGGACCAAACTTTAAATATGCTATCATTCTGGACTTGTCTTGATCTGTGACAAATTGTACGTCTTCTTGTGTGAGTGTGTCCACTAGTTTAGGCTATTAGTTCATATTCTGCATTTCTACTTGATGTTTGTGTTGTATGTTTGTGGAAATTATTTTTTAAACAAATAAAAAATAAAACAATTGTTTGTCTCTTTTATGAAGGAGAAGGTTTTTAAGTTCGTCATTGAACGGTGTTGGTACACTCCACGACAAGTCTCGTCTAATAATTTTTCACCAAATCTTGCCTAGTCTATCCACCAAGGCACCAACATTCAACAGTTTTTTTCAGTTATTACAGGCTGTAGAAAAATACAAGTATCAAAATTACGAGAATAAATTCTCTACACCACCGGTGTAAACGTATGGTTCCTCCAAATCAATTGCATTGCGCCACGTCGCCATATTTTATTAATTAAGATCACTGTTTTGACATATGTCGTAATACAATTGATTTGAAGAAAATAAATGTTTTACACTGGCGGTGTAAATTCACAATCACTATGAGGAAGCTTCCGCATAAAATAATACTGCCTCAAGACGTAAATTTGTTGCACAGTAAAAACAATTTTCTGGAAAGAACTTAAAAAAGCACACAGTGTGACCCTGACATCGATCTCCACATCCATGCCGGGCTTGACCCTAATCTTGCGGTCAGATAATACTAGTGGTGCTGGTGCCCTTAAGAGGATCCCTCACCTTTTAGTGGAAAAGGGCAGCAACGTGATGAGAAAGAAAGAAAGACCCATGTTCCTGTGATATGCTAGGCACGTGTCGAAGACCAGTTGAGTTTCCAACTTGTGAAGTGAAGGGTATGCTTTGTCATTATTACTACTTGTTGGTGATTTGTCCTCCGTCTTCTCTCATTATCGGGTTTATTGGATTCCCACAAAGGAAAAACTTAAAGTCACATCATTTGAGCGCGATGCGGGATTTTAGTCTAGCGGTAACAAAAATGTATGAATAAAACTTTGTATATATATAGAAAACATTATGGAACATAAAATACATTTATTTTTTGTTGAAATTTATCAGACCCCCTAATTTACTTTGATTTATTGAGCTATATGATCTATTTTTCTTTGCAAATTTAAGTGAATTTACATTTACTCTAGACTTTGACTAATGATCTAGCGTAGACAATATTAAGAAAAAAATATAAAATTATATGCAAAAATACATAAAATTTACTGCATCTTTTTAACCCTGGGGTTTGCTTAACCCTATCAAAAGCTAGTGGAGTCGCCCCTGAATGAGTAGAAATGCGAGCGCATGCATGAAAATATCTATGAAATGCATTCCAAACTAATAAATTCGCGAGAGTAAAGATTGAAAGTACGAGCGTAGTACGAGAATTGGAAGAACGAGCCCATGACATTTTTGAAAGTAAGGGAATAAAAATTTTGAACTCAGAACAAATTTGTAAAGTTCACTAAATAGATTCATTTGTTTTTTCCAAAATTAAGTTTAGTAACATTTCTCAGCTCAATTAACGCAGTATGAAGGAAAATAAGCTACTCGGAGCTGGACCCGAGAATCCTTCCAATTTGCCCACAACTGGGCTACTGGGCCAAACCCAATTCACAATTTCCTTCGGATCCGACTTGTTGCTTCTTTAATGGACCTTACTGCAAGAATCAGTTTGATGCATGCAATGCAAGGAGATAGGAAAATGCAATAAAGTTATGGGTACATGTGAAATATACATACCATGTACATATAATTTTTGTGGGGTCCACTTCGGATCCCATAAAGATAATTCGAATTGCTCATTATTTTTAAAATATTTTTTATGGAGTCCTGTAAAAAATCAGCTCGACCCGATATCGGTAAAGATTTTTTTTTGAATTTGTGGGGGCGAAACTACTTAATTGCTTAGTTTCGCCCTTACAAATTCAAAAAAAAATCCTTACCTATATCGAGTTGAACTGATTTTTTACAGGGCTCGGATCATCTTTGTGGGATCCAAGGTGGGCCCCACAAAATCTGTATGTACATGGTATGTACACATAGCAGCAATTGGGAAATGGAACAAGAATTAAAGGCACAACTGTTCAAATTTGCTTCATAGAAACTAGGAGAAAAGGGGGAAAAGGAGTGAGCTTCAATACATCCTCCGAATACAAGCACAGGGTCGTCTAGGAAACTCTCGTCAACCTAACCTACAGTAAAAAATATATATATTCGCATTAATGGTAATCTATTAATTTTAATGAAATTTTCATTAAAAATAGCATTTAGCACATAAACAACTTCGACTATTATCATTAACCTACAATAAAAAAAAAAAAAAACGAAAACTACCCTTTTAAAGTGCGACCGAAGTTTTGTTATCGAAGGGACGAAGCCAGAGGCGAATTAGCTGCCAAAACTCGAGTTCAAATTGAGCCCAATTATTCGAGTTCAAGTTCAATCTCATGAAGGACAACATTCATTACTTTCTCATGTCCATTCAGCCAAATTCAATGGTTGTGGAACACTTATTAGCAATCAGCATCTACTTTTAATATATTAATAAATGTTCTTAACTTGTTTCTGGCGGGTATTAATTATTAAAACTCTTCCTTGACCATCATTTTTCCAAAAAAAATAATTCAGCATCTACTTTTTTTCTCTCTCCCTCTCTCTCAGCTTTTCTTGGTACCACAAACGGACATATAAATGAGTCCGGTCTCCTATCAGCGTCACTATTATTACATAATCGACTCCAGGGCAAGGAATATATAATGCTCAGTACTACGTCCCATCCCCATTATTAGTGGGCTTAGACCCCAGTCACTATGGCCCTGCGGCCTGCACTACTTTTAATTACGATCGTGAATCGTAGTCATGGATAATCTAGCAGCTCGTTGATGCAAAGCGCACAAAAGTAGATTTTTTCCATTGAGTTTTCCCTCTCAAGCACATGAACAAGATGGAAGGTTTAATTCGTAGCCTTTTTATTAGTCGGCCGAGTCCTATTCTTTTCATCTCTTCATTAAAAAGACAGCAAACACTACTATAGGTCTATATCCTCATCCCCTATGATCCGATTCTAAATGGACCCCTGTTAATGAACATTGGAATTGATCTCTGTGTAGAAAATGTAAATCCTAACCATAGGAAGAAAGTAGAGAGAGAAATGTAAACCCTAACCTAGGGAAGAAAGTAGAGAGAGAACTCTCTCTACTTTAGGTTAGGGTTTACATCTTCTACATGGTATAAGAACAGGTCCCGTTTCACTCCACATTTTAAAAATTCACAATTCACACCCCACGATGATAGACCAACAAAAAAAATGTTGCACGATGATAGGACCCAAAAAGTAGCCACACGTGACAGACCTCAAAACGGGACTAAACGTGACGGGGATGTTAAGAAAATGAATCCCACATTACTTGGGAGTGAAATAGGTTATCACTTAATAATATCTGGGACCTCTTCACTTATTGCCAATTGATTTTGAGATGAACATAAAATTTCTACACTCTGGAAAATCAATCGACCTAAACATGCACCTTGAGATAGAAAAAAGATTGCTCTACTTTTTAGTGGGGTGTAGTTAATTTTAGTATTAGCCGTGCCCCCTGCGGTACGAGAGTGACTAGCTACAGGCCTCTTTATTCCCTCTTTCCTTCTGATTGTAGTAAAAAATGGAAGACCAGAAAAGAATTTGTACCGGAGAGGGAGTCTTGGTTGACGAAGACCAAGAAAGCAAATATGCAGTAGTATATGACCAAATCCCTAGGGAAGGCCGGAAGGGACATAAAATTAAGTACTTAATTTTGTCGTGGATTTTATATGATCATACACGTTGTTCCTATTAGAGGAGTTTTTGAATTCTTCATATAGATCTGGAAGCCATTTAATTATATTATTGTATGTGCCGTACGTGTAACGCCAAAGCATATATATCAATATCGAATACCAATTACATGATAACAATATTTAAAAATGGCTAAAATTGTCTCAACGTCTCACCATAATGTAATTCGAGCTGGTAATATTAAAGGAATTGTAGTACTTGCCATTCATAATCATCTAATCAAATCAAAGCTACGTAATCTAGACTATATATACTTTATTTGACTGGGATATGTGTTTTGATAGCAAATATGATACTGTAACTCATTACCTAAACTACTCACTACGTAGCAATGCTAGAATGTATATATAGAGACATTCAAATGCAAATTCAGATATACATGTGTCTGAAATGAAAGGATGCACGTGAGCAGTACTGCCAAAGTATACTCATGGAACCGCATAGATAGGGCAGCTCGGAGACACCAAATATTCAAGTATTTTTCTAAATTTGTGTCTTGAACATTACTAAACATATGGATACACGTTCAAGGAAAAATAATTAGTCTCATAAAGATACGTATAAGTATGGGCGGCTCCACTATAATTGTAGGGGTTCACAAAGCCCTTGGATTCAAAATGTACTAAAATTTTTTATATTTTTTTCACATAGTTTAATCGTTAGTATTATCTGAATCAATTGAATCATTCAAACAAGTCAAGAGTACATAAAAATTCACTAAAATATGAATGTAAGTACTACAGTAGGTCATATAGTTCACTAAACCAAAATAAACTTGGCCCAACAAGTTTACAACCAAATGAATACATTTGTTCTTTGTAGTGTTTTGTTCAAAAAACCAATCTGATGGATTTTCGCTGCCCGCAGAACTAAAACTCTGCAGGCGCGCGTCCTGTGTGTAGGGTTAGTATTTATTCAGAGAATAATTGAATTTGTGATCGTTATGTCAACATCAAATATATATTGTCATAAAATGACGTAACGGACCATGTGATCCGGCAAGGGCAATTGGTTCGGTGTCCCCCACCGCCATTGAAGGGTTGAAGTTGTGCACATGCATGTCAATTAATGTTGTCGTTGGTTATAGCCACACAAGGAAATAGCCCTTGGCAACCCTCTTCCTCTTTCCCTTGTCATTTTATGATCTGCAAGTCAATATATACGAGCAATTTATTTCAGGCATACAATCCCAGCAGTCAGCTAATTAAGCGTTAGGCGGACTAGAATTTCAAGTAATTAATAAAACAATGTCAAATTCATATTCCCATAGAACTGCACACTGAATATAACAAAATCTCATAGGGTAACATCCATGAACAACGGCATGTTATTGTCCGGTATGTACGAGATTTTGATACTACATGTACTCTCTCTTTTTTCTTGGTCAAAATTAGCATTATATGGTTCACTGTGTATAAAAACCACCTATTAATTTGAGTATGCATAAAACTAGGGCAAGTTACCCAAATCAACCCTGAAGTTTTTGAAAATTACAAAATATTGCCCCTCGCGTTTGGCAAACTACAAAATGCCTCTCATGTCTGGAAAATTATAAAATTCCCCATGTCGATCTCATAAGAAATTAATCCCTTGTTGGGATGTAGACCCTAAAAAAATTCGACGGGATCTATTTGACATCATCAAATGCTAATTACAATGGATCATGTTGTCCTTTTATAACTTGTGAAAAGCCAGAGGTGCGAAAATATCCTTTCATTGGCTAAAAAAAGTCAGGTCGATCCATAATAATTATGAGTTGATGATGTCAGACAAATTTCAACAAATTTCCTCACATCACGACAAGGGGTTAATTTGTTATCAGACAAGAGATATTCTGTAATTTCCCAAATGTGAGGGGGTAATTTGTTATTTTAGAAATATCGAGGTGATTTTGTAATTTACCATAAAATTATGTCAACACCCGATGAGCACGAGTAATAACGGAGGGGATATAAAGTAGATGTGGCAATCTCAACCCAACCGGTGGTTTCGGCGAACACAAGGAAGACTGAAACTGTACAAATCCGTGCAATCATCGCCTTTCAGACAATTCTCCGATGCGGCCTCAAACTCCTTGTCAAAATTATGTTACTGTTTGGAAATGGGAAAAAAAAGTGGAAACCTGATTTTTTTTAAAAAAATTTAGCCTCTAATTGCTTTATTTTTATTCAACAAAAATTGGGTTTTAATCATAAAATTTTACTTTTCTAAATCTCCTTATTGAGACAAATCCGGGAGGAAACCCCCCCCCCCCCCCCCCCCCACTCAAAAAAAAAAAAAAAAAAAAAAAGAAAGAAAGAAAGAAAATGGGTCGGGTCGGGTCGGGGGAGTTTGGGTTTGGCTTGACCCATATTTGACCCAACCCGTTTATTTTTTGACCCATTTCCGACCCTTCCATATTTGACTCACAACCCGTTTTAACCCGCCTAGATCCGCCCATTTGCCACCTCTAATATAAAACATTGGAGAAGGGCAAGAGGGTAATTTCATATATCAACTCACCTAGGCAATTGCTGACTAGGGAGAGGCATAATGGACTATTTAAACACACAGACAATACTCAAACTTCCGATGTGGGAACCAGCCCAATTGACGCAGACTCAATAGTCTCGCCAATAAAAAGCCTGCCAAGACTTGCTTGCTTTGGAGGAGGGGATTTTAAAGCAGAAGAGGCAAAACACAGCCTAGGAATATTCACGTGCGTTTTGAAAATCAGCACCGTCGTCCCTTTCCGTGCAATATAGTTCAAAGGGGTTTATGTGTGGTCCAAAATTTTGCATCGTGATAGTAGTATTTTCAACTGATTTCATTCCATTTATGTTTAGGATTGTGATTTTAGCACTTTAAAAATTAATAGAGGGGTTTTAAAACTGAACTGTATTGATATATAAAACAATGTCGTTTTGGAGCCCATTCATCAAATTTTAAAGTGCTAAAATCAATTTCCGTTATTTATTCTTTATATATTTCGTTATAATGCCCAATTTGGTCTAGTGTTGGGGTTTGGTTACAGGGCTTAGAAATGACATATAGTGGTGTGGAATACCCTGCTCGGTTACCGATAATGAAGTAGTTGATAAATTGCGAAATTGAACCGGACTTATTCTTTGGAAAATCAAACCAAACCAATTTTTTTGACGGCTGTTTGGGCCGGTTTGGTTTTCTCAAGGTTTTTTCACCACTAATTAACCCCTTCGGGCATTGAGAAAAAACCCATACATGCATAAACTTACATACATTGTCCTTTGGCAATGCAATCTATGGTCCAAAGCAACTTAATTGAATCTACTGACAGAAATTCGATGGACAGAATGCAAACAAGTACCTACTGAGACCGGAGCAGCTCACATTGGTGAGAGTCAGATATGGTCATGATATAAATGGAACCAGTGATTAATGAATGTCATGATATAAATGGAACCAGTGGAATATTCATTAATCATGCATTCATCCAATTACGGAGAATAATAAAATTTACCATCAAAATGGGTATTTTCCTGTGGCTTTTGGATCACATGTCTGCTCAAAATTATCCACCTAACGAAATTCTTGACGATTTCCTAGTCCTAAATTAATAGGTTGTCCCAAGCGTAGGGCGGAGATCGACGTAGCACAATATCCGGAAAGTTCGGAGTCGAATCCACAGAGACAGTGATGTGTGCTGACTAAAAACTCAGATTGTTACTGATGAAACAGGCTCTTAGGTAGCCACCCATTGACAATTGATTGAGATTAACTAAAATCTAAGAAAACAACTGTTCTTTTCAAATAATTAAAAGTAGGTACGGTCGTAGGGTTCATAACACTCGCAATCAGTCCGGATTAACCTGCTTCATTCAGTGTTCTTAAAAACATTCAAATTTAGATTGAAAAAGATACCCCGCAAGATGCAAAACCCTATGGTTGTCGTTTACCCATGCGCAGTAGAGAATGAGTTTTGGACCCTCATTTTCCTTTTCATATGGGCTTTGACAATGCCCGGATTCGTCTACGGGAAGTATTTTACCAATCTAAAATTGTTTTTTTTATTGTTTGAAAATAGGAGCAATTCCCGAACCGGCTACAGTGTGTTAATCAACCCGCGACCCTACGTATACAACTACTCACTCATTATTAAGAAAGAAACAAAAGAAACCCTAATTCGATTCATGCTTCTAGTACTAGAAGAAGGAAAATAAACACAAAATCTAAGTTAAACAAGAACCAACGAACAATTTTGATATAAAACAAAAATCAATACGAATTACTAAAGTGCGAATAATTGAATAAAACTTCAAATAACATGAAGGGAAGAGAGCTCAAAGAAAACTAAACTATGTTCTGACAGAGGAATTTTCCTGATGGCAGCCCGTTCTTCGTCCAAAGCTCCTGTTCACGTTGAAACCAATTCCTCTTTTTTTCCACGGCCAGAACTCTCGTCCAAAAGCTGCTTAAGTCAATCCATAATAGGCCTAATATAGTGAGGGTTTTTAATGCCTTAATTACATAAAAGGTTCCGTAGGCTTCATGAAATGACAATCCAATAATCCTTTAAACACTTTGCATTTAGACCCCACGTTTCTTGTATCTTTTGCTTTAATCCAAAATCTCGAACAACGAGCTCGAACAACCTATAAACAACAAAAGAACAAAATAAATATCAATTAACAAAAATAAATGACTAACAAATGTAGTTTGAATGGCTAAAATATGTATATTTTGGTACTTATCACAACCAGAAAGAAACGAGAAGAAAATCTTTTTAATTCTTCTACCATTAGGAGTAATTAAATTTTCTTTTAGCCCCATTCAATATTCAGATTCTTTAACAGTCATTCTTTATTCTTCTTCAAAAGGTTAGGCAATACCACTACGCGTTCCACCATTATATATTTGTTTCGGTTGTTAATTTGGTCTTGGCTTTTCTCAGCTAGGCTATGCACCTTTTACGTACTTTTCTTTTGTTTTCGTAACTTTTACGTAAAATAGGAAACCCCTCTCCCCATTCATATCGTCCTATCCCTTTGATATTCAATGGGAGCTCTTCACTTTCTGCAACTTGTATGACACACGTTCACGTGTAAGTGTGTGGAAGGCTATAGAAATCAGTTTAATTTGAGATGTGCGCAAGCTGACACAGAACACTGTACCATCCAAAAAAAACTTCTATGGCACGCCAAAAACAATATTATTAGCCAAAAATTAAATAGAGTAGAGAATTCAATGACAGCATTCATCCATTAATTATTGACAACATGAGCGATGAACCAAAAAAAAAAAAAAAGAGCAATGATAGCTGAACAAATAAGAATAAATGCCGATTCTAATTAAATTCCAAAATTAGTAGCAGAAATTTGCAAAGTGCCAACTGCGGATGCATTAGTCTGAGACCAAGAGAATGCTTGATTAGTGATTGGGTTTGAAATCATCGAAACAGGGGCCAAATTGACCGGTTGAAAGAAAAACACACGATCATCATCTTAAGCTGTGTCACTGCACAATTAGAAATTATTTGGTGAGACACCAATCCCTCCTTAACAGAACCCGGTAGTAGTAATAGATGCAACACTATTTCAATCGAAACATTTGATCTTCTTGATGATCTCGCTCGCTGCAATCTTAATTATATGATTTTCTTGGAACATTTCAAAACTGCTTGTGTCACATGAGCCAGACTGGGTGAAAGCCACACCTCAACCGGAAGGAATGACCAGCAGAGGGACTGATTACATAGTGAATCCGCCACGGGTGCTACTTAAAGTCGACAGGTGGGGAGTGGCCCAGTGGGTTAGGTAGTTGCATGCAAAATAATATAGTGGGGATTGAGGGCCGGGGCAGTGATTTTCACCTCTTTTTTTTTTTTTTCTTCATAATTCGCAATTCTTTTTTTATTCTTATTCATGTGAATTTAGTTTGTTATCCTTTTATAAGTTCACTTTTCCACACATGAAGAATCAATGAAGTAAATTCGCACTAAATAAAGATTAAAAAAAAATGTGCTTAAATGGTAGAAAGGGGCCGGAGTGTTAAATGAAATTCTTGGGAGATTTGGGTTTTAATTAATTTACTCTCGGAGCTCAATTTCCAATTCTGGTGATCCTCAACAATGGACAACCAAACGAAAAAAATTAAGAAAAGTAGGAGAGTATACGAAGATTTGGTGAGAAACGAAAGAGTGATTGAGCACCATCACGTTGTGCTTCAATGTCCTCCACCATCGCACGTTTATATGGGGCTCATATACTTTGTACTGACTTCACAGGAATGTGTGGCCGGTGGTGACGACTCTTTGAGCACCACGTGACAGGATTTCTAGAGGAGCAATAATTTCACGAAACCAAGTCAAGAACCTACGGCATGCACTCAGTTTAAGCTTTCTCTTTTTTAGACAGTTTTTGATTCATAATGAACCACATAATCATTATTTTCTGATATGGGAGAAGTTATATTTGTTTTGTTTAAAAAATAAATATGATGAATGTTTGACTAAGTCTACCTATTTGTTGGATATTGGGGTAATACGGCCTGATTCTTTTTAGCAGGAAGAAGCCAACATGGCGCGTTTTGTGTTTTACCTTCGGTGGACTGGAGTACTATTTTTCATTCCCTTCTCCATTTTTAAATCTAAAAAATACAGAATTTTACTACGTGGAAATCACTTTTGGCTTTGTAATGGAAAGAAGAGAACAGAACCTTCCCTTATCTCACAGTGATAATAAACCAGTGGGCAGAACTCCAAAGTAGAGGACAGCTAGCTAATGCTCTCTCGACATTGACTTCATAGCAACAACCCACTTATCTCTCTCTCTCTCCCTCTCTCTCTCTCTCTCTCACACACACACACACACACACAATCTCATCCACTGCCCCTTAAATACCCCACCTCTCCCTTCATCCATCTCTGCATCCACTCTCCCTCTCTCTCTCCTCTCTGCATTGCCAAATTTACTCATATCCATCTCTGCATTTTGTTTCCAAACAAACGATGGGCTACGACAGGCTAGGATCGAACGAGCTTGGGTCCTCGCGACAGGAACCACCCCCGAACCTCCCCGACGATGCCACGTCAAGGCCAACGTCAACTCCAACTCCCAGGCTAAAGAAGCTCCTTTTACTCTTCTCACTCATCTTCCTTGCCGCTTCTTCTGTCACCGTGGCACTCCGCTTCGGATTCCGAACCTCAGCTTCGGACGAATCCAATGCCCCAATCCGCAGCAAGCCCACAATAGCCATATCCCGGACCTGCAGCAAGACTCGTTACCCGACTCTCTGTGTCGACTCACTACTCGAGTTTCCCGGCGCAGTCATAGCCGACGAGCGTGATTTGGTCCACATTTCAGTCAACATGACCCTCCACCGCTTCGGAAAAGCTCTTTACCTCTCGGCGGGGATAAGCAACGTTGCCATGAACCCCCACGTGAGATCTGCTTACATGGACTGCATCGAGCTCCTGGACGACTCGGTCGACCAGCTGGCGCGCTCGCTCACCACCCCGGAGTCGACTCAGGACGTGCTGACGTGGCTCAGTGCCGCACTTACGAACCAGGTAGAAAAGGATGGCCACGATCGCGGCCTCTCTCAAGTTTTCCAAAATATACTCCAGTATTTGTTGTTGTTGGACTTGAAAAAAACAAACAAAGCATATTCATGATTTAAAACTCAATGATGATCGCTTTGTTTGATTTTCATCTTTAGATATTTTAGTTTTGATAACGGGTGAAGTGATAAATTATGTAATAATTGTGGGATGAGTAATGAGTAAATAAAAATAAAAAGAGAATAAAAATAATAATTAGAGAAATAGGATAATAATTGAAGACAAAAATAGGGTAATGATTAAAAAATAAAAATAAAACAAAGTTGAAATGAAAAACAAACAAAGCCGATGTACTTAGGTGGCGTTCCACTTTTTAAAAAACAAGGTTTTGAGAAAAAGAAAGTAATTTAAAGGTCAAATTATGTGTTGATGCAAATAATTTTTCTACAAATATGGATCTTATTTAATAGATCTCATTAAGATTTTTTAAATGGTAAAAAAAAATTAAAAATTTATTTTTTATTTTCGTTATATTTAAATTTGAAATTACATTTTTTTTGAAAAAAAAGGTTTTGCAAGAAAGCGGAACGGGGTCTTACTATTTAGCTTCCTTTTATCACTTTTTAATTATTTATTCTTTTGCATGTTTAATTTAAAGACTTATAATAGTTCAAATAAATAAGTTACTATTACTTATTATGGGATGGACATTAAAATTGTTCTTAACGATTATATACAGGTTTTTTGGAATAATTCTCACTATTAAAAAAAGTCACGGGCTCTTAGACAAGGAGAAGAAGTGAAGTTCTTTTAGGTTCTCTTAACTTTGTTAAAAGGACAAGGCATTCATGTGAGGTTCTTTTGGTGGTACTTTAAAGAGAACATTTTTCCTTTTTTAATTCGCTCCTAAACAGGGCCGTTTTTACCAAGTGAGAAATTTATTCACGGACGTGACTGTTGTTCACGGAGCGACACAATCTCAGTCATTTATACGCGCAATTAATTGCTGATTCATTTTTAATTTTGACCGATTATAATTAATTTTTAATTTGGACCGTCCAAAACACTTTGGACGAGCGCAATTGACCTCCGTACAAAAAATCCGCAAGTAAGATTTTTTGTTTTACTAAGAGATAAACTTCTGTTTTATACTCTTACTAGCAAAAACTAGATAATGTTTTACTAACGCAAAGCATACAAAAATGTTAGATGCACATCAATTGTTTATATTTTCCACACTTGCATTCGTATTGAAACAGGACACGTGTACGGAGGGATTGGCGGATGTGAGGGGGTACGTAAAGTACAAGATGGAGCAGCAGGTAAGAGACTTGGCGAAGCTAGTGAGCAACTGTCTGGCGATTTACGCGGGCGCCGGCGGTGACAGGGATTTCTACGGAATTCCGATCCAGAACCGCCGTCGGAGGATGTTGGAGGCGCCGGCGCATGCCCACCGTTTCCCCAAGTGGCTGAACCGGAGGGACAGACTGTTGCTTAATATGCCGGTGGCGGCGATACAGGCGGATATTGTGGTGGCCAAGGACGGTAACGGCACGTATAAGACGATTGCGGAGGCGATTAAGAGTGTGCCTGACTACAACACTCGACGAACCATTATTTACGTCAAAGCAGGAAGGTAATTTACATTTTGCCAAACTATATTTGGCAAATAATCTTCACGCTCCCAGTTTAATTATCCATGTATACTTTTTTTTTTTTAGTTTTTATATATGTGAAATTATTAGACTTTCCCTTTAAAATTGCCTCCCTTGTAAAAACGAATGGAAAAGAATTAAAGAAATGGTTAAAAAAAAGAGAGGTGCAAATGAATAAAGGATTATTCTAAACATCCGCCCCAAAAGGGATAGGATAATAGATAAAATCATAAAAAATGCATCGATATTTGAAAAAAGTGTATTTGATATTTGTAAAAGTGTAGTAATATTCGTGATATATGCATTGATATCTAAATTTGTTTAAATTTATTACCATATTATCCTCCATTCAGTAGACGCCACTAAGCAAGACCGATAGATAAAAGGTTCTGTAAAAGTCATTTACCATATTTCATTTTGATCTGCAATCATTTACCATATTTTACTCCAAAAACAGCTGTAATGATAAGAAGAAGTTGTGAGCTTTTAACTTTGGAGTCCTACAGTAATAACTTTTTTACTTCATAAACTTTCTTGAAAGTGAAAAGACGATTGACAAAAAAGAAAGAAAGAAAGAAAGTGAAAAGACAACAATAGCACCGAATCTTTGCCAGAACTAGAAAGAAAGTGTACAACACTGTTAACCCTTCACATAATAATCTTTTAAAATGGTCTTCGCTCTCGCTCTTAATCTTCCGCGTTTGCCTTTTTAATTCTCGCATTCACGAATGTTGTTTAGAAAGTTTTTGAAAGACGTTTCCAGACTTGCCCTCCAGCACTCGCACCTGCATGCGCTCACCTATTATGTAACTTAGCTCTTGACATCAATAATCATGTGACTAGCTAGGTGATTTCTCACGTGATCGAGTTGGTTACTTTTCTTCCTATAATAAATACTATATATAAAGAGGATAAGAATAATGGCACCTCCCAAGTTCTCTCAACCATTTGCTCACATATCCTTGTCGCACAACTGTTTTCTGTAAAAAAAGTTCTCTTTTTTTTTTTTCGTTTATTTGGCTGAGTTTTATCTTTTTGAATTTGTCGGTCGGTGGGTAAGGCCTTGTTTGGACAAAAAATCCACCTGGCTTTCCCGCCAAAAGCTAAGGCTTATTGGCTTGCCATTTGCTGGAACCCCTTTTAACACACAGTGACTTTTTGGCTCATTTTTGGAGAGAAAGCTAGCTTAATTATTTGTCCGAACAGCCCCTAATTACTAATTAGGCCCCACAACAAGTATGCTTAAGGTGGTCTTGCAATTAAGTAAGTATATTAGACTTGGCTAAAACTAAAATGCCAGTATGTGAATTTCAACAGGTACGAAGAGGATTATCTGAAGGTGGGGAGGAAGAAGACCAACTTGATGTTTATAGGAGACGGGAAGGGCATAACGGTCATTACCGGAGGAAAAAGCGTTGCTGACAACATAACAACATTCCGCACCGCATCATTCGGTAAGCTTCTACTCATCACTACTACTGGTAATCAACATCAGTACTTAATTAGTAGGAGTACTTAAATTAGTCACTTTCCTCTAATTGATTATTACTATTTACTAGTACTAATCCACTAAAAAGGAACCACTCAGCTTAGACATAGATGGATAGAGAGATGCATGATGACGTAGGAAAACGCAATTTTGTCTTCCATTTTTAAGACTGTCGTGTCTTTGGGGTTGGTAGATTCTTTGTTAGTATTATCTTAGTCTAATTAGGAATTGTTTTGATTGACCAAACTGTCCTTTTCCAACATACTTAGAGCCTGTTCCACTTTCTCCTAAAACTTTATTTTTTAAAAAGAAGGTAATTTTAAATTCAAATATAATAAAAATGAAAAATAATTTTTAAATTTTTTTTGCATTGTTTAAAAGATCTCAATGAGATCTATCATTGGTAAAAAAATTATTTGCGTAAACACATGATTTTCGACATTGAAATTACCTTTTTTTTCTTAAACTTCCTTTTTCCTAAAAGTGAATCGGCCCCTTAATAATTAATCTTCTCTTTTGCTATTCATCACTTTACAGACTATGGCGATCTAGGCTAGGCAAAGAGTAGAAGTATAAAACTAAAGTAATCTGAAACGTGGATAAGTTGGCCTTGTCTTCAATATCCTCTTGTAAACTCGGGACACCTTGCATTACCCAAAAAAAAAAAAAAAAACAAACTATGATCGCAGTTATGTTTACCTGATCCTCATGATTTGTTGCATGGATAATTTGCTCTGGTTGGTGCTCCAAAGTTGATAACTAAATGAATTGGATCATTAAGATTTGTTTTAGTTCCACTTAACCTACTCAACTAGGCGTGTTGGACTAGAATTGGATCATTAAGATGGGCCTTGTGATGACACATGCATCAAGGTCCAACAACCCGATCCAACTAATAAGCTTCCTCTTAAAATTGTTAATTCTCAACCTGTTAAAAGTCTTCAGAGCAGGCCCTGAGCTAAAACTTGTATTGCGGCCACTTTAGGCTTCCAAAAAATTTCAAATTGTGAGGGCCTCTCAAATTTTCTTATCTTTTACTTATCATAGTCCAGTAAAAGAGGCTCCCTATTTTTAATTTTCGCTTTAAGCCCTCGAAAAGTTAGGGTCGGCTCTGAAAATCTTATGATAAGTTTGTTTTCAAGAATGATCTTTATCTTCACAAACACAAAGTACCCCTTCTGGTACTTCCCTTACGATCACGACCCGATCGACCAGTGGGAATTGTCGTTGTAATATTGAACGCGATTATTGGAAGTGGGCCATGGGGAAATGTCATGGTTAAGGCCAGTACTGCATCCGTTCACTATATAACAGTGGTCTGCATGTGGTCCAAATAATTTTTTGATAGCATTGCATTTATCATCATCGCCTGAGGACATGACTTTTTGCTCAATACTTCCAAACACTTTTTGCTTTACAGCTGCTTCTGGCAGTGGCTTCATCGCTCGGGACATGACATTTGAGAACTGGGCCGGGCCCGCCAAGCACCAAGCGGTTGCCCTCCGTGTTGGTGCAGACCACGCCGTGGTCTACCGCTGCAACATTATTGGATACCAAGACACGCTCTACGTCCACTCGCAGCGCCAGTTCTTTCGCGAATGCGACATTTACGGGACGGTGGACTTCATATTTGGAAACGCGGCGGTGGTATTCCAAAACTGCAGCATTTACGCCCGAAAGCCCATGGCTTTTCAGAAGAACACCATCACTGCCCAAAACCGGAAAGACCCTAATCAAAACACGGGTATATCAATCCATGCGTGCAGAATCCTGGCCACATCGGACCTCGAGGCATCGAAAGGGAACTTTTCAACGTACCTTGGCCGCCCATGGAAACTCTTCTCCCGAACGGTGTTCTTATTATCGTATATAGGGGATCACGTCCACCCTCGAGGGTGGCTAGAGTGGAATGCAACGTTCGCACTTGACACATTGTACTACGGCGAGTACATGAATTACGGGCCGGGGTCTGCTGTGGGCCAACGGGTCAAGTGGCCTGGATATCGGGTAATCAATTCTACGGTGGAGGCCAGCAAGTTCACAGTGGGGCAATTTATTTTCGGGTCGTCATGGTTGCCATCAACCGGGGTGGCGTATTTAGCGGGGTTATCGGTTTAGAATTTGGGTTGGGGAATGTCCGTAAATTGTTTCGGATAGTCTAAAAATGAACAAGGCCCGCAGTTTCCCTCGCTCATTTTTGGACAGTCCGCACAAGTTTACTGGAGAGAATTCCTTTTTCTTTAAATTAGCTACAACATGTCATATATGTAATATAAGGGTTAGAGACGATCCAAAGCTCACATAATAGGCTGGGGCATTCTGTTTTTTATTTTGTTTCGAGCTTGAATAATTAGCAAATGCAATTTGTATTGTTCCTGTAAAAGCATATGGGATGTCATATTCTGTCATTACTAGAAAAAGCACTGAGTCGGTGAAAATAATGAAGGGCAGCAATGTAATTTTCCAAGGTAATTGACTTCTTACTATATCATTTATGTCTCGTGGAGTGTCTGCTTTTTCGACCGTGGGGCTTGGATTCAATTATTTCCGTCCATTTGTGTTTGTCGGTGGCGCTGCAGCAATTAAATAAAATGAATAATATTTCTACATTATATATCTGGCCTAGGGGTTTTCACAGTTTATTTACATGCAAAGATCTATAATCACCCACTAATCTTTTGGTGACCACATTCCAGTATGACATTTTATGTACCATGTAATGTGTTGCTTATATATTGGTAGTATATGTCTCATTTATCATGTTATAAAATGATTACTCCGGGTCTAACAGAGATAATCAGAACTGCTTATTTTGTTCAATATATTTTGTTTAAGGTCTCCGTAAAAAATCATCTTTATTCGACATCGATAAAGGCATTTACGAGACATTCAAAATCACTTTAGAATTTAGCCTAACTTCTGAAGCAATTTTGAACGTTTCGGAAATGCCATTATCGATGTTGGATGGAGCTGATTTTTCATGAAAACCTTAAACAAAATATATGAAACAAAAATGAGTGGCTCCAATTATCTTTCTTGGACCCGAGACGGGCCAAAAAGCGCGTTATACGTGCTGTCTGTGCACATACTGTTGTACCAGTAGTCCTTCTGTTGCGTGTGTATGGCTATTGAAGTTGTAAAGGTCAAAAAAGGAATTTGAAAAAACTATGTAGTATTAGGGATCGGATCCTCTCTCCAGTCAATTTAGACTGGAATAATAAGTCTAAATATGTCCCGCACATTGAGAGAATCAATGGTTCGGATGCTCAGAACTCTTTGTGGGACGAGTCCTCTTCTCAAGAAGAATTTCTAAGTAAATCCAAACCAATGATTTTACACTACTACAATAACCCTTAAAGATCACATTCAAAATTTTATTATACTGTGTTTTTTTCATATATAATAGGGATGATTTGGTTTGCCAAAAAAAAAAAAGGAGAGGTCAAGAAGTCCACAAAAGCAATACGGAGTAATCAAAAAGATCAAAGAGTCAACCTGCAAATAGCACAGCACCTTCCTATCTCTATAAGTCTAGCATAAACATTTATGGAATCTCCCAAAATGGAGAAGATACTAAGCCCAATAGGTATTTTGGATTCAAATAGTTCCAATCAAATCCTGTACCAGCAACGAAGATAAACTGATAAAAGTAATGGTAATCTGAGGGCAGGAGAAAGCCAAAAACAGCAAAAAGAGAATCCATACAACAGCACTCAGGGTGGTTAAGACACGATCAAATGCAACGAAAGACTTGATACACTGACAAACAATGGGAGATTTCGTAACCTATTGTTTCCCGTTGAACTGCTTCCTCAACTCTATTAACATGTATATGTAACAACAAAAATCAGTTAGAGCGACTATGATGGGACTCCGTGCAAGTTAACGAGTATTTGATGATGAGTGAGGATTATGCTTTCTCCATGACTGCAAGTTACTAACCGCAACATAGAATGATTCCAGAAGCATAATTTCAGAACGGATGCATAATGGTTGAAGAGGAATTCCAAATAACTGTTCTGTTTATTCAGCCCTACTGAAATATCTCCAAATATGTCTCATCTCAATTTGGCCAAGTAACTGATTCCACCAATAGATGGTCGTATCCCTCACCAATTCCTCTGAAGCATAGCTGTCCAAGTAATGATAATTATCCACCCAAAGGGTTAATCTTGTTACTCCAGCTTTGCTAACAGTCTCATGACAAAATATTTCGTCAGGCAATCTATTGGGCATCTTATATTTCTCAGAAGGTAAGTAGTGTACTGCTAGACCAAGGCATGTTCTTCAAGGCTAAGTTCATGAAAGATGCAGCCCGTTGATAAAGCCTGGTGAGTGACTTTTTTTTATAACCAGGCAGTCGGCCCATTACCCAGCCAAATGAGCCAACTACCTCTTCAGATAAAGGTGGCACTGAGCATTGCCTTTAGCAAACTGAATAATGCCGAAAGTTCATAAAATAGTAGTGGTGCCAAAGTATGCTGGTGTTCGAGGAGGTATGTCTGGGACAAGGCACCAAGGAAAAAGGCCTGCTTTTTTGGACTTCTAACCGTGGAAGGAGCTCTTCATCAGTTTACAGAAATTTATTTTCTTCTTGTGAGTGTAGATGTCGTTCTACTAATGAGCACTACTTTTCACTTGTTCAGAACATTAAACAAAATTAAAGGCTAGGTTAAAGAACATTATGCAGAATGGAGGTGTCACTCCACAGATTATACAAAATTTCTAAGGGCGAAGGGTGCTTGCCAGATAGATACACACAACATATCCTCAACGCGTAGACAGGAATGGCACATGTCCGAATTTTCAGGAAAGTAAGGTATCAACTAATTCAAAATGTTCTTTAAAGTACTCAAGTAAACCTTTGTCCAAAAGTCAAAACCAGCAGTTACCGAATAGAATACGATCAATATTGATTTCTACTGGTCATCACCTATTATAACTATCTTTCAATTAGCATTGTGACATCTGATAACATATAATGTATAGCTCCATTGCATGACAAATACAATTTCTCATTAAGTTATGAACTGTATTGTTTTGATAAGGATCAAGTCTACTAGATAAGTGAGCTATCCACGGTAAAGAATAAAAAAACTCGTGAAAGAAGAAGACACAAAATCGTGAATATGGTTGACACTTGACAGTTAGAAAGCAACAAGAAACCAACCTCTGAGCCCGTCCCAGCAAATCTTCTACTGTAGCCTCTCCTGTAAAGGGATCTAGCTTCATTTATGTTGCCAATTGAGTTTCCATTTCCATTGCCATATTACATTTCCAAGCATCCAACATAGTACCGCTGAGAGATAAGCAGACTGTGACAAGAAAGCTAGGAATGCAAAGCGACATGAACCTAAGAACAAGGTAAAAGAGATTATCAATCCTGATTTAAGCAAGCTATCTTCTTTTCCCTAACTGGACTCTAATCTTGCCCAGTAACAATGAATTGGCAACAAACCATCCATGTGCTTGAGGTTTGTTGATAAGTAATCAGAAGCACGCTGGAATACACAGTCTACATGTAAGGGGCATGTACTTAAACTAAAAGCCAGCTTCTTCTTTTTTTTTTTTTTCCCAGAGGTGGGATGTTAATGGGTTAGATTACTACTAGGGTGTCAATGCTCCATGAACTCAAACCCAAGACGACACACCACAAAGTGGTGCTACAAGACCGTTGGCTAGCTATCCCATTGAAACCCAGCTAATGCACAATACTTCTTGATGTGGCCAAATTAGAAGAAAGTTGATCACTCTGCATAGTTTGTAAAGCACAAACCATGGAGGTATTTACCAAGTTTTTCAGTAAGTTAATTTTATTAAACCAGTACCAGTGCAAAGGGGCATCCCCCAGGGAAACAAAACACTACAAGTGTAGAACCAGCCTAAACTGAAGGAACAGGCTTATAACAAACACCAAACTGCTACCAAAATCCACAATGGAAAAGGCAAAGAAAACACTTCATCCTAGGGAAAATCCTTAATTGGAGATATTCCACTCCCTATACGAAAACCTGTTTTGGTCTGAGCTTTTAACATGCCTTCACGACCCAATATGATAAATGGGGGAGCAAGCTTCTAAACAATATTAGTGAGAGCATCATTGTTACGGTGGACAGAGAACCACTTCAATTCTTGGGCAAGGATAGCAGTAGCAGCACCCCTATAAACAAAACACTTTGCTAGGAAATAACCCCAAACCTGACGGGCAAAACTGCAGCTAAAAAAAAATGGTCATGGGTTTCAGGAGCAGCATTGCACAGAACACACGCATTTGCAGCAATCATTACCCAACAACGTAACACAAACAATAAACTGCCTTGCCCCATTTCCATATCAACAGCTAAAAGAAACTAATAAGCATATCCATACACTAAAACATTAAGAGATATCACATAAGCCAACCAAACAAATATAACCATAGCTAATAGCACCATTAGCAGTTAAAAATGCATTATAGGAAATATGTCCAAAAACAAGAATTCAACTTGGTGGAGGGGCCTGCATGCGCCGGTAGGAGAAGGCATGTGTGCAAAAAGGAGATGGAGCGGACTTCAAAATCGTTCGACGATCCCCCTGGAGAGAGGAGAGAGATTAGTTTGCATGGAATTATAGATACAAAATGTTAAAACCAGAAACCATATTAAATTAGAAGTTTTGTAACTCACTTAAAACTTTGTTAAAACCTAGAAATCTTGTAACAATACGTGGTAGACAACAAAACAAGATTCAGGAAAAACATTAGATAGTCGTCTATTTATCCCTGCCTCATTGCAAATTTGTCTTGTATGGGGAGTAACATTAATGTAATCATCCATTGCATTTTATTTATAAAGAGCACACAAGGAAAAAAAAAAGAAAACAAATTTAGAAGATAAGAGTGTGTGGTGCGAACATGGTCTTGTTCATGCGCTCCATAATTCCTCTCAAAGTCCACAAACTCATAGGTCTTATTGTAGCGTTTTTTCTTGTATGCTTGTCCGGTATGTTCTAAAAGTCAGTCGGCACTAGTCGGGCTATTGACTACCTCCGAGCAATTAATCGGTGCATAGCAATTAATAATCGGCACATATCAATTAGTCGGATCTAGTCAGATAGGCCCCGCCAATTACCGATTAATCCCTTGTTCTAGAACACTGGACCTGAAATAACATGGTCCTGTTATATGTTCATAGGATCAAGACACGGTAAAATTGATCGTTTGCCAATTGGTCATATCAATTGAATGACGATTGAATTCAACCTTTTCACATGCTTTCTTATTTCTTCTCTTAATATGTCAAACTTTGGTCATGAATTGGGATCTCTCATAACAATCCCACAAGAGTGGGGTGTTGTAGATGTAAAAACATACGAGGACAGATGAGATTTTTTTAGAAGATAAGAGTTTGTGGGAGTAACTTGAGATATTGGCTCCTTGTGAGATAGGTGAAATGGAAGTGTTTTGTCAAGGAGGGTTCTGGATGTATAGCATGGAAGTGTTGCTATAATTCTCGAAAGCGCATGAGATGGAAGTGTGGGCATTCTAACGCACTCTTAAACAAGCCCAGACCTTCTTGAACAAACCAGTCCTTTGAGTAGGCTGTGGCTCAAGATTCGACTATTTGAAACGAGAAACGACCCAATGGGCATTCACTATTGTTATTTGCAATATCTCGTTCTTGGACGTGTATAGTTCACAGTATGTTGGTTTTGGTAGAACTTTTGAGATGGGGAAAGCTTTAGAGAATTGCTTTCGTCTTTGATTTTTGGGGTTTTTAGATCCCAACCCTTTATTTAGCTTTGGTTTTAAAATAGTTCTCTACATATTATTTATATCCAATCTTTTTAAAATAGTCCTTACCCATATTAATCCGAACAAAAATATCCTTTGCTATGAGAACTGCCTCTTTGAGAATTGCTTTTTTTTTTTTGTGTGTGAAAAGTCTATGAGAATTGAGCTATGTGAACTTAAAAATACACCATTCACATAGCCTCAATACACACAATTCACATAGTCCATTGCATAATGAGAGAGAATTTATTATTCACTAAACTTGAAAATGTTTATTTTCTTCTCTCATTCTCTTCCAACCAAACAATAAAAGGAAAAATTTGAGCCTAACAGCCCCTTCGGCTACACAGGCAAGAAAAGAAAAGAAAGGGGTGTGGTCTCCCTATCAATGGGAAAAAAGAAAAGAAAAGAAAGGAGAGTGATTTCTCAACGTGTCAAACAAATAACCGTGAGAAATCAAACTCTATCCCGCCCATTCCGGCGACCAAACTCTCTCTCTCTCTCTCTCTCTCTCTCTCTCTCTCTCTCATCTCAGGCAACTCTACCAAATCAAAGGCTCAAAACTCAGTTTTGATCATAGAAGTAGTTTTGCCTTGACAAGATGAAGACAACGGTGTATGTACGATGACGATCCGACGAGACGGTGGACCGCACATGATACCCGAAGTCGGCGACGATCCGTTCGTCCTTCCTTTCTCACGGAATCTCGCCACTTTTGGCAAGAAACGAAACTGGGCTTATAAGGTGTTCAGCTCTCCCACGGTTTCTCAAACGTGCAAGAGAATTGGTTATCGCTCCATTTATTTTCTTCTCCCCTGTAACCGCTTAATCCAAACGGTTAAACTCAAAGAAAAGAAAGAAAAATATTTTCGCCCATTTTCTTTTCCTTTTCCAAACAGAGCTCTAGGCGAGGTGGGGAACCTCAATAAATCTAAGGACTGTAGACATCCTATTCTGGATTGTCAAGATTAGTTTACTTACGGTCTTTGGTTCCCCAATGATGATTAACGTCAAGAACATCTCGAGATTGTTGGTATGTTTGAGCTTTGAGCGTTCCAAAACCCTTTCAAGATCCCTTCCAAACTTTCTAAACCAGAACCAAAAGGCCTCAACAAATCCCAACTTGCATACGCTGGTACTCAATTAGCGTGCGCTTGTCCTCTGCCACATGTTAGTCATCGGTCAACTTTGACTGTTGACCAGGCTTAAACTGGCATACGCCAGTTAAACCTCCGGTCAAACTTGTGTTTTTCAGCATGTAGAAACCATGGGTAGGGGTCTACAACACATGGCAACCTTCCAATCCATTGAAAAAACATTCTTCATCGGGGGACATTTTTTACACCCATCTCATCACCTTTGTCCTCTCATCAAATGAGAAGGGAGTCTTAAGGGCTAAGGCACCAGCCCCCTTTGACTGGCCTTAACCCCTCTCTCTTCCTTTCCTCCTATATATACCCCCTCCCTTCATCCTTGTAAAGGGTTCACAAAAAAAGCATACACTCATAAAGCTCTCAAGTTCTTTCTCTCTTTCTTTGGCCTTTGCTCACTCTTCTTTCATTCATTACATTGAAAGAGTAAGCAAAGGACCCTCTCCTACATTATCTATACCCTTTTTGCTCGTCATCCATCCCTCAAACTCCAAGTTCAAAGCTCAAACATTCCATCAACATCAAAACAAAAAGGTATACCGTCTTTGTAAGCTTTTTGTTCTGATCCCTGAGTGGGGCTAGCAGGGTCAAAACTGGTAATTAATACCAGTCCTGACCCTAAAGCTAGCAAGATTTAAAAAAAAATCGTTTCTAACTAGAATCGGCGTGTGCCAGTCATAAACGTGCGTACGCCGATCCATGGCAGTACATACAGTTTTTAACTTGATCTGTCTGGAACTGGCGTGCGCAGTAGGTAACTGGCGTACTCCAGTTCGGAGCCGTTCGGAACTAGCGTACTCCAGTTGTAAACTAGGGTCTGGATTTTTGTTTTAAACTTTATTTCTTGTCTATTCATCACTGTGAGCATGTCTAACAACCAGTTTACAGCTTTCTATATTTTAGAACTGTTTAGCTGTAGTGTCCAATACCTACTTTCATCTACTTTGGAATGCCTTTGGGGTCCTTCTAGTCATGTTTCAGAGCTCAGATGATGCAAATTCAAACACTGGACAAGAGATGTAACTGGCGTATGGTCTCACATGACTGGCGTACGACGGTCATATCCAGTCCAGTGGTTGGCCCTTGTATGGTGTTTAGGCCTTAGTCTTTATTTATTTCCCTACGTTGTTTATAGGGTGTTATGTTTATTTTCATGACTGAAAGTCACTTTATCTGTCTGTAACTGTATATATTCTGTTCTATAAACTGTGTGGTTTGTTCTGAATGTGCACTGGTCCTTTCTAGAGTCCAGAGGATTGAGAATAAATGTTGTGGGTTTAGGCTTACCGGCGCACGCCAGTCTTAGAGTGGAGTATGCAGATCATCTCTGCATGCAGTGGCATCGCCAGTGAATGCAGGTTTCTTCTTGTTTACATCATTTCGAATTAGTGTTTTTCAGTCTGTCTAAAATGCTCACAGAAGTCTGCTTTTAATCTTTATTATCTGTTTCGATAAGTCATCCATAACATTTTATCACATAAATGCAACTTGTTACAATCTTAATCCCATTTAACTGCTCCCCCACCCTAATTGGCTAAAAAATTATTAATGAGAGAAAAGCAAATGTTTTACAAAATACTCAAGTAGAGATCGATCTCCGAATTGGGCGGGAGGGGTGCCATAAAACCCTTCCCCTCTCGTAACCTGGCTCCCGAACCTCAAATATCGAAGGTGACGACGGTCTAGTCTACAAGCCTTTTTCAAATCAAACACGTAGCAAACGTTTCAAGTTCAGTTCCTTGGGTACTTCATCGCTAAAACCCGAGTGGCGACTATGAATCGAAGCATTTCGCCGCGCTTTTCCGAAAGGGGCCGCACCCAAATTTTTTGTAAAAATTTTCAGGGGCGCATGCCCACAAGGACACATACATTTTGTGGGGCCTACCTCGGGTCCCACCAATATGATCTGAACCTCTAATTATTTTTAAAATAACGATGTCGCCCTGCGATTTCTGAAAACGCCCTTATCGATATCCTATGGAGTTGATTTTTTTTATAGAAACTCTTAAAACATTATTTTAAAAATAATGAGCGGTTTAGATCATATTGGTGGGATCCGAGATGAGTCCCATAAAAATATATGTGTAAGATATGTGTAAAAATACATGTACAAGTAGCATGACTGGCGGAACCTCAAGGGTTAAAGCGAAATTTTCCAACAAACAAACCCTAGAAAGGAGTACTCCAGAAGATAAGAGGCAGGCGCAGCGCAAATACCCGCTCAGCGGAGGATCGAGACTCTGTTATACAGTCTTTCTTTCAGCGATTTGGATATGGCTTCGAAGAAATCGGTTTATATTCGAGTCAAAAATGCCGAGCATCGGGGAAGAATTCTATTCCTTGGCCGTTAATGTCCCTGGGGAAGACGACGTCTTCGAGATCCGAAGAGGTCGAAGAGGTTCTATTCCGGTTCTCACTCCGATCAAGGGGGTGTCAAATATTCCTATGGAGGGCGGCTTTGCTGCGGTGCATAACACCGTGTATTGTATTGGGGGTGATCCCGTTAAACAACCAAAGGTTTTTGGTCATCATCGATCGTTGCCTTCGCTGTTTAGTCTCGATAATGCCAGTCGATCCTGGAAGAAACGCCCTTCGATGCGTATTGCTAGGTCCCAACCTCAGACAGTTGCAGTCGACTGCAAGATCTATGTGATCTCGGGCGCTGATTATGGTCGTGATCCTGCAACACTTTGGGGGGAAGTGTTTGACACTAAATCAGGCAAGTGGGTTTCTCTATCTCCACCTTCACCATTGCCTGAAGGGTATGGTTTGTTTACTGTTGCTGTACCGGACTTTAATAAATTCGTACTGGGATCATATGAGTGTAAGTTTCTTTACCTTTTCGAGGCAGAGGAGAGTCGTCGGTAACCGTTGGATCAAAATATGGCTGAAAAGATTCCACCCAATTTGCAACCCGTTGGAGTAGGCACTTTTTTGATCTGGTTTCGGGGGTGCACCCTTCATGCATGGGGTCTATAAGGGACCTGGACAAGGTCTTGCCCCATGAGTCCCTGATGGAACTCGAGGACAGTCAGGATTATCCACCATTGCTTCATCTTTCGGGGAATCTGTTCTTTTTGATTTGCCTGGAGGATCTGCCCTTTAGACAGAAAATTACCTGCTGCATTGCGTAACTTTTCACATCTCTCCAGCTCGAAATGGAATGTTGAAAGCTGCTGTTAAGTGTTCTCAGGCTTATGTTATCCAAACACCGGATAGGATTTGTGGCGCAGTACTGCTAAAGTAAGTAGACGGCTTACAGTGATATGGCTTTTATCAACGCTTCATTGTAATAGTCGTTGTAGTAGTTATCAAGGTTATTATTCTAATATACCATATACGTTTGGGTAGATATATCTAAGCTCCGATTAAGTCGGGCATCTTTGATGCATGATGCTGGTGAAGTAGGGTAGGACGCACACGAGAATTTGCGAATATACAATTCTTATTATATGGTGGTAAAGTGTTCCAAAAATAACATATGTTTTTTGGGTCAAGGGTCGATATAGAGATTGCTTCCCAACACCACACCCCTCACCACCACCCCCCCCCCACACACACACACACACACACCCCAAAGGTTGAATTTTCATGAGTGCATATGATTAGTTTTGTTAGATAGTCTATGCATATCATAACAATCTCCACTTCACAAGTGTTTGCATAGACCTCAAAGAGTGTTCCTTTTGCAGGGCGTAACTTTTGCAGGACGAAGGATATTAATCCACACAAGAGGCGTAACTTTTGCAGGTTTTTGGGTTGTGGTATGTATTGCCTTTTTGCAAATTATTATTTGCTCCGGGTCTTTTGTAATGATAAGTTATTTGGGGTCTTTTGTAATGATAAGTTATTTGCTTCAGCTTTTGGTTGATTAAATTTTAGTTTCTGAAATAGTGTACAGTGCAAATGTATATTTCCCTTTAAAGTTTCCACCCTCCTAACGTTTCTTTACTGTAGGATGGGTAGAATTATGAAAACTATTAAGTGTACTGCTTATCCATGAGAACGAATATGAAATGGTTTTTTTTATTAGAGGCAAGATAATGGGTTTATATGGGCTTCCCCTGCTTTGTTTATAGTATATAGTCTTTAGTGAAAAAATTGTAGATTATGTAAATTTTAAGCAATGTGAACGTAGTTATCGTAGATATATGCTAGATTTGGAAAACGATTCATAAAGCATAAATCACCAGCCTTTAGAGTTGTACGATCATTGAATGAAAATTAAATCCCTAAGCAACATACAAGACCACTTTAGTCAAACAGGGTTTCATCTATGAGCTATGAGAAGAGCCTAGATGCTCATAATTGTGAGAAGATTTGATGTCTTTAATAGTGTCTCCATTGAACCATCCCCGGAACTGTCTTCTTCTTGAGCAGCTTAACTTTATAGTTAGTTCCCTTTTATAGTCTAAATCAAAACTAGAGCTGAAAAGGGACTCAAAGCACCAAAACTTAGTTTTCAATGTCGCCCTCTGCTCGGGTGGAGGGTGTGGCTGCTCCAGCAAAAAAGTACAGAAAGTTGGGTTTTGCTATGAGCTAGAGCTAGTGCAGTGAGCTTGCAGAATCTTCATTTTTTCATTGGCTCACTCTGGATGCATTTTGGTCGCTCCTTTAAGCTTTTAATCCTCCAGCTGCAAAATTCATGCAAGCAACTTAAGATGACCTACACCACCACAAAGCAAAGAATATAAGTCAACTAACCAGTGCACGAAGTGCACGAGGTCCTAAATATGTATATTTCGGCACCTACCAATTGCGAAGAAATGGACCCATGTACAAATGTAATGAAGAAATTGTTGCAGATACTACCAAGAAATGGCTACGAATATTAATCAAGAAATAGATCCATATTAGGAGCCTGAAGTTAGAGGTGGCAATCTCAATCCATATTTTTTAACTTGCCCAAACCCGCCCACTTATAACCCAACCCAACCCAACCCGCCCATATTGTATAATGGGTTTATATGGGTTGAACCCATATAAACCCATATTTGTATGGGTTTAGATGGGTTGGATATGGGTTCAATATGGGTTGAAACTAAAAGACCCACTAGTCGTTATTTTGATTTTCACAACTAAACTCTCATTGTTTTTAATCACTGATCTCTCTCTCTCTTCAATCCCTTTATTTTTAATCTACTCTTGTCCTCAAGTATGTGCTGACAAGACAACGCAAAGCTTATGTTCTCCTGTCCACTAGAAACGAAAAAAACACTTGGCATCGGTCGATAGGCCCGATACAGAGGGAAATTTGTGGGCGATGGAGGGAAATAGAAACAGGTCGTCAAGTGTAGCGGTGACCACCTAGGGGAAGGTAAGGAAAAGTAAATTTTTTTTATCGAAACTCAATTTTTTAAAGAAAAATATTATTTTTTTACTTATTTTGTCTTTATTCAAAAAATCACGAGTTTCGATAATAATTTTTTACTTTTTCGATTCCTCTCGCTGAGACGAATCAATAAACTACAAAAGTTTGACGCAAAATAAACAAAACAAGTTTCAACCCATCCAAACCCGCCTAGACCCGTCCATGTGCCGCCAATACTTTTGTGTCATTCCCACTCTATTGTGTGAACGTGTTTCAACCCATATCGGGGGAAGACTGTAGAGAAGAAAAAGAAGGGAGGGGGGGGGGGGGGGAGGGTGTGTGTGAAGAAGAAAAGGGAAAAAACGGGTTGGGTCTGGGAGGTTTGGGTTTGACTTGACTCATATTTGACCAACCCCGTTTTAACCCGTTTACTATTTGACCACCCATATTTGACCTGTGACCCGTTTCAACCCGCCCAGACCCACCCATTTGCCACCTCTACCTGAAGTCATTGGGGCAAATTCTTGTTGAGTTAATTGATTAGAGTTGCGCTGAGCAGGAAGGGATTGATATGTAATATGTATATAGAGGTATAAATAGGTGGGGGCAATGTATGTTGGTTGCTTTGACATGTTGTTTCACATTTTCTTCAAGTTTTTTTAAGCTGCATCCTTTCTGATTATTTATGGGCAGACTTTTTAACTGCATTATTACCTATAATTGCTGTTAGTAATTGTGGCATGTAGCTGCCATCATCCTAGGAGTTTATAAATGACCATTTTCTGACTCAAATCACAAAGCAAATGATGTTCAAAATCCAGATGTACAGTGACCATGACTAGTTCAGTCAATGATGATTGGTTTTATGGAGATGAAAATGATGTTGCTGGGTCTAAAGAGGGTGGTCTGTCACCATTGGGCTTGTTTCTTTGGTTACAATTACAAATCGAATTATGGGGACTTTGAGAGTATGTTAAGTAAGGTTTATTAGCTCATGGTGGTTGGTAGTTTGAAGGGTGGTAGGCAGTAGTTATGAATGATTGATTGAGGTGAAGCTCAATGAAAGAATAGCTTCTAGGATTGAAGAGGTCTTTTGCTTCATCAGTTCAGTTAAAGAAGAGTCTTTGTAATTCTCTGTCTGATGTGGTCTCCTTGGTTGTTTGTATAATCTTGGTAAGGCATTTTTTAAGCCTCATTTCAAAAACTTCTAGGAGGCACATGCGTTCATGTATTTTATGAACTGAATGCTTACTTGTTGGCTGTTGAGATTTTACTTCTGCATCACTTATTGCAATTTGTAAATTTTAAGCTAGGAAGATGGGGGTAATTCACAAGACTAGGACAGTCAGGCACCAATAGTTGCAAATGGAAGGATTTTGGAAACCCAGGATAAATGGTAATGAAGTTCAGGATTGAATCAGGTAATTTGAAAGATAGTTTCAGGGTTTCTGAGAATTCTCAGTGGCCACTGCTCCTGCCTCCTAGTAAGATAGACTTCAAGTATTTGGTGTCTCCTTTTATTTACAAACATTTTGCAGAAAGTCATGCAGGTCGAGATCAAGTCTGAATGTCATATCGTGGTAGGAAAATATTGCTAATCGTCAAACTTTGGGTCACCAAAGTCACAACCAGAGTCCTTGTAGTTATTGAAGAACCATTTAATCCATGTTAGTTAAGATTTTAGCTGTAGGTCTGAGCTTTGGCAATATGTAGGTTAGTCAAGTAATGTATTTTCCTCCTCCTCCAAGAAAAGAAGATACATCTTACGTTCGGTCGAGCATTTCTAATTTTATTTGAGGTGTTTTTCCTTGTCATTGGGACTGGGACATAGAAGGTTTTCTTTTCTTTTCTTTTTCTCCCCTTTCTTGGGTCAACTGGATATAGAAGCTTCATGTAAGGGTTAATTGTATAGATGTGTTGGAAATGGAGGATCAGTTGAGATTCTTAGTTGACATATTTTTTCTTGTCATTGACTCGTTGGAACTAGGATGTAGAAGGTTTTTATTTTTTCTCGTTTTTGTGTCAACTGATATAGAAGCTTCATTTATGGGTCAATTTTATAGCATAGTAGGTGACTTGTTGGACCTAGACATGGCGGATGCAGTCATAGATGTTAAAAAAATGAGATCTTAGGAGATATATGGCGTGCATGACTTGGTCATAAGGTGGCTTGCATATTATTCTTTCTGATTTGTTTGGATTGGATTCATGAGGTATGGGAAGCATGCTTTCTATATTTGCCAAGTTTTTCCAGACGTGAGCTTAAATATTGACATAAACTGAAACTTTTAAAAGTAAGTGTTGCCTAGCTTCTGAGATGCCCTGTTATGTTCAAGGTTGCATTTTCTATGTGTTCAGTACCATGAAAAAAGTGTCTAAGTTCTATAGCCCACTATTATATTCAGAGTTTTGTCGCCGATACGACATTAATTTTCTTTCCACTTCTTTGTTTAGCTCCTTTCTGGTTAAATTGCACTTTGTTTGTGATGTTTGCGGGTGCACCAAAACTGAATGTTCTGCTGTGAAATAGATTTTTTAACCCAGGGAGGCATGAGGCTGATGCATCACCATTTTCATCTCTGGTGCACTTTGAGTGCCTTTGTGGAGCTCAAGCCATACTATTAGTATTAGATAACTGCTGTTTTTTTAGATTTTTTTTCTTCACTGAAAGATAAGGATATGCCCCTGATTTGTTATATTGTGAATCATAGTCAGATCTGTTTCTCTTGCTGGATTGTAATAGTTCTATGTGTTCTATATTTGATACTTCCCAGTGCCAGAAGGTTTTGTGATAAAAAAGATAGTAATTATTTCTCCACTTTTTCTCTATTGTATGTCGATAGTGTGTGGACTGGTGTTATTTTATTTTATTACTTATTAAAAAAAGACTTTGTGTGGAATGTGGACCGGTGTCAATTGTAAAGACCTGATTTTTTTTAAAACAAAAATATAAGTTTTGTTTTGTTAATATTATTTGGCTCGAAAAATTATTGATGTCGTCATGCAAAATTTTATTCCATAATCGATTGTGCACGCATGTGTGTCCGGTGTGTATTTTCCTTATCGTGTGCAAGTGTTTACACTGAATCGTTTTACCCTTCCACATTTCGTAGTTTCGGCTGAGTAGGAAAAAAAAGAGAGAGAGAGAGAGAGAACAAAAAAAATTTTTCTCAGCTTCCTCCAATCAAAATTCGACAGCACATAATCTCTTACCCGTTGGTTACTCTACTTCAATTCACCTCCAGGTAAACTTCCTTCTTATTTCCTTCTTTTTCTTTTTATGTTCCCAGCACACACACACTCGGCAGAGAGAGAGAGATCAGCCGCCAGTACCTCTCACCGCTGGAGCCATCCCCACCGTAGCACGTCCATTCCAACTGGTTACCACCTAACCAATCACCGCCGGTCGGCACCATCACCGCAGCTCTCCCTCACTTCAAAGGGAGTCACCACCATCCGGAGCAACCATTGCCGCTGGACTCAACACCGCCGAGCACAGCATCATTGGGCCGCATCACCACCAGCTGGGTCACCTGCTGCCATCTCTTTCCGAACCCAGTTTCGTCGGAGGATAGGTAGTCCGAACTCACCTCCCTAAATATATATTATGTTCCGTATTGATTGTTTCGCGTTTCGGTATGAAAATAATCGAACCCGACGTTGCATGTCGAGTCCGGCCGTACCTCTGTTTCGTAGTTCCATTTTGTGCCGCCACTGAGATTTGAAAATATGTTTAGAAAAATTACAGTTTAGTCCTTGGTTTATAGTTAGTTTGTAAATCCACCCTAGCATACGAAGAAATGATATTTTTAGCCCCAAAGTTAACAAGTTCCGGTTCGATCATAGTTTTGTCGCAAATACAAATTTTATTAATACTGTCAGCACTTTGAAATGATATCGAATAGACATAGATTTTTGGTTCTGAAAAAGGAAAAGAAAAACAAGAGGAATGACTTTAATATTCCTCTTTTATTAATTTTATTGCATGATTAGTAATTTAGTATACCGAATGATTAATTTTATCGCATGATTAGGGTACAGAATAATTAATTTTGTTGCATGATAAGTTTATGGCACGATTAAATGTACAATAATCATTCTGCTTTTTATTGAAATCTACATCTCCTTGGCATTGCTAGATGAATTTTATGTTGTAAAAAGAAAAATGATTTCCATTCTTTGATTTATAATGTTTGATTGTTGTTCACTCTGTTTCACGAGAACTTAGAACGGACATTAGGTTCACTGGGGTTTGGTGTATGTAGGTAGAAGATCACATAGACAATTTTTTAAGTTAAAGGAAATCAGAAGATAGGAGATGATGTGATTGGCGGTTAGCCAGAGGAATGATGTTAATATGAGATTCTTGGAGGTTATCCAGTGAATCTGGATTTGTTGGAGGTCATCCACAGTGTCCAGTTTGGAAGAGGAGAAATGAAGCCAGGGTGTGGCAATTGATGGTCGATTCAAAACCTTAGGATGTGGCATTGCGTGATCGCTCCTTTTGAATAAGAGATAAAAGGGTGATATGTATTATAGTACGAGGTTATGGTCTGTATACTCCCAAGGTTATGGTTAGTTCCTTGTGGGCCCAGTGGTTACGGTTAGTTCCCTGGGGGCTTTGTTGATTGCGAAACTGCAAAAGAAATGTGCGAGCGGCTTAAAATTGCTTATGGGACGACATCAGCAACTAGGTTGCGGGCTCTTACTTTGAAGTTTGAGTCCTATGTCATGGACCCTAAGCACACGATGGCTGAGAATCTAAGAATGATGTCTGCCATGATTCGTAATTTAAAAGCTGCTGGTTATGCTCTTACCGATGAGCAGCTGGTTATGCTTTTACCGATGAGCAGCAGGGTAAAGCTGTCATACGTTCATTGCCTGATCTAACTTGGGGTCAAATGAAGCTTATGATGACGCACGGTGAAAATATCAAAACTTCTGTTGATATTTCTTAGCACCTCGAGCTAGAAGCAGAGCGCATGGGTGTGCTCCCCGAGCTTGCTAAGCTTCATATCACTGATGTCGCGCAGCGCCAGTCTTCCAAGGTTAAGTGCAAAGGACAAGGAAAGCGTGCAGGGAAAGCTGGTACCTTGGGCCTAAGAAGGGCAAAGTTGGGAAACGCCCTAGAGGCAAACGTGGTGGCAAAAAGGACAAATCAAAAATGAAATGCTATAACCGTGGAAAGCTGGGTCACGTTGCTCGTGAGTGCACTGAGCAACAGAAGGTAGACCTCAACCTTAACTCTCTTACTACTTGTGTTTGTACACATGTATTTGTTGCTCATTCTCTCCCTGGATGGATTGTAGACTCAGGAGCAACCAAACATGTAGCCAGAGAGTGAGGGGTTCGTAGATTACAGAAAAATACCGGCGAATACTCAGTATATCATGTTGGGTAATGGTACAAGGGAGACGGTTCTTGGAGTTGGAGTGTACCAGCTCAAGTTGCATCAAGGGCGCACTTTACTCCGTCATGATGTGCTCTTTAAGCCTGCTGTTCAATGTAATTTGTTATCAGTTTCCTGTTTGTTAATGCTTGGTTTCAGTTTTCGTTTTGAAAATTCCATGTTCGAAATGTATCTAAATAAAACGTTGTACAGACGTGGGTATCTATCAAATGGGTTTTTTATGTTGGACTTAGATTATTCTTCATCTTCTTACGTGGCTTATAATGATGATGCTCCCGATTCTGTGACATGGCATACTAGGCTTGGGACACATAGGTAAAGATAGAATGGCTAGACTAGCTAGAGAAGGCCTATTGGGGTCTCTCGCCAGTATAAGCCTACTTGTGTGTGAGCCATGTTTAGCTGGAAAAGCTTGTAGGAAGCCTTTTGGAAAGGCACCCAGAGCGTCTTATCTTCTGGAGCTAGTTCACTCTGACATTTGTGGACCTATGAACGTGAAGGCACGCCATGGCGCCTCTTACTTTCTCACTTTTACTTTCTCACTTTTATTGATGACTATTCGCGTTACAGTTACGTTTATCTGATCTCCCATCGTTTTGAAGCATTGGATTGCTTTAAACGTTTTTTACGAAGGTTGAGAATCAGAAAGCAAAGACTTTAAAAACTCTTCATATTGATCGTGGTCGCGAATATGTCTCAACAATTTCAAGGATTATGCGAAGGTAAGGGAATACGCAGGCAATTAACAATTCCAGGAACACCACAACAAAATGGCGTTGCGGAAAGAAGGAATGGAACCTTATTGGATATGGTTAGGTCGATGATGGCGCAAGCTAACCTCCCAATATCTTCTTGGGGGGATGCTCTTTTAATTGTGGCCTACATCCTTAATCGTGTGCCTTCTAAGTCTGTTCCCACAACTCCATATGAGCTTTGGAACGGTGTGAAGCCTGATTTAGAGTATTTGCGACCATGGGGTTGTGCAGGTTTTATTCACACTTCTTCCCCTAGATATGGGAAACTTGGCCCTAGAGCAAACAAACAAGTTTTCATCCGATATTCTGATTGCTCTAAGGGTTATGTAATGTATGGTGAACACCGTAACAGAGGAATGAGTCGAATGACTGACAAGATGTCACTTTTCTTGAACAAGATTTTCCTAGCATTGGTGAAGTAAAGCAAGATCTTGCACTTTATGAGTTACAAGAACTTGAGGGAGTTCCATTATCTTTGAGTGAGGGTGGGAAAGTAGAAACTCGTCCTAAAATCGCCAAAGATAAAGTGGGAGTGATTTGCCTCCTAGTGGGAGTGCACCTCCACAATTAGACTCTCAAGGATCTCAATTGCGTAGAAGTGAACATTGAATAATTCCTCGTCCACATTTTGAGATTGAGTGGAGGAGCACTCTCATGCCTGCTCCATTAGACCTTGATGAGATCACTGAACCCACTTCTTATAAGGAAGCATTAACTTCACCTAAGGCTGAGGAATGGCTAGCTGCTATGAAATGAGATGAATTCCATGTACAACAACCAAGTTTGGGAGTTGGTTGATCTTCCGCCTCGGCGCAAGACTATTGGAAATAAATGGATCTTAAAAATCAAGCACAAGGCTAATGGGTCAATTGACAAGTATAAGGCCCGTCTCGTGGCGAAAGGTTATACCCAAGAGGAGGGTATAGACTATCAAGAGACATTCTCCCCGGTGGTGAGGTTTGTCTCTATTCGCCTCATTCTAGCTATTGCCGCACATTTAGATTTGGAGTTATTCTAAATGGATGTGAAAACTGCATTTCTCTATGGAGATCTAGACGAAGAAATCTTTATGGATCAGCCTATTGGTTTTGTTGTTGAGGGACAAGAATGCAAAGTATGCCGTCTTAAACGTTCCATCTATGTTGTCGCATAGACACTGGTACTTCAAATTTTATCAAGCAATTGTCGCATTTGGCTTTGAAATGTTGGAGGAAGATCACTGTGTGTATGTGAAACAATCAGAAAAAGGTTTTGTGATCTTGTTATATGTTGATGACATATTAATAGCTAGAAATGATATGGAGTTGATTGTAACCACCATAGGGTGGTTCTCTTATAATTTTGAAATGAAAGACATGGGTGAGGCACACTATGTGCTCGGAGTTAAGATCCAAAGAAATTGTTCAAAAAGACTTCTCGGTTTGTCCCAAAGAGACTTACATTAAGAAGGTCTTAGAACAATTTCAGATGCACAAGTCAAAATTCGTTGACACTCCTATCGAGAAGGGATATAAATTAAGCTTGGATAATTGCCCTAAAAGTGATGAAGAAAAGAGAAAAATGGCAAATGTACCTTATGCAAGTGCAATTGGGAGTCTGATGTATGCTATGTCGTGTACTCGACCGGACATATGCTTTGCAGTTGGGATGGCCAATCGTTACCAGAGTAATCCAGGATATGCTCATTGGTTAGCAGTTGAACTGTTAAAAGAATTCTCTGATATCTATCTAGGACATCGGATTTTGTTCTTTGCTTCCAGGGTGGCAGCTTAAGATTGAAAGGTTACAGAGATGCTGATTGGGCCGATGACAGAGATGAGCGTAAATCCACGACTGGATACATGTTCTTACTTGGTGGAGCAGCTGTTTCTTGGTGTAGTAAGAAACAGTCTTGCATTGCTTTGTCCACAATGGAATCCGAATACGTTGCTTGTTCTCCGCCAGTTCAAGAAGCTGTTTGGTTGAAGAGATTTCTTCAAAGTCTCAAAGTTACAGCTTCGGCAGATGAAGCTGTCATGGTTCACTGTGATAGTATGGCAGCTTTAGCTTATACAAAGGATCCCAAGTATCATGGTAGAACCAAACACATAGATATTTGTTTTCACTACATTTGGGATATGATTGCGCTAGGGGAAGTGACTCTACAATGTATCACCACCGGTAGGATGGTGGCTGACCCACTTACAAAAGCCAATAGTAGAGATGTCTTCCAGACTCATGTGAGGAGTATGGGACTTTGTAGGCTTTGATATGTATGGTGGACACCTTATTGACTATGTACTTTATGAGATGTTTATGTATATGTTTATGAGTACATTATGTGTTCCTTATATAGATGTGGCTTCTATGGCTTGATGCATAAGTCATCAGGCTAAGATTGACCTACTCACATGGGTGATCACCTTGGCGATTATATAGCGAGCAAGATGAGACATTAATCATCTCAGTGCTTGAAGAGCACGCGAGATAAGTATTTTTACTGGATATGGAGCAGAGAAAACTTGTTTACTCATGTCGCCTTAGATTGTCTAAGATGGGACTTTATTGAAAAAGTCGATCATGGAGTCATTCCACAACTTCATGAAGCCTGAGAAAGCCGAATGTGAAATCTTAAACAGGTGCTTGATAAGCGACGATGTTAAGAAATTCAAGTTAGGTGCCAACAGGGCGACTAGACTAAGATTCGTACAGCATTTAGTGATGGCCCAATCTAGGGGGAGTTACGCCGTAGCATACATATCATACTGTATGTGCTATTGTCGACTATGCGAGGGAATGGCTAGTGTGAGCCCTCATAGACCATTTTACGGTCTAAATTATGCCCTTTAACCTAGCACTATGTCAAGAAGTGAGAACTGGATGTTGCTACTTTAGCATGATTTCCAAGGGCCATGATTAATGCAGTCTAGCGGAGCATGCCTAGGAAAGCGATCTAGTTTAAGCAAACCGACATGAGAAGTTTAGGGAAGATTGTATGGTAACACACCCCAGTTATGTAGCTCATAGTCCGGACGGTTATGTTTGAATTTTTGTTATCAGTGTAATCATGAGTACATAGCCGTTGATTGGAGATTCAAGCATTGCTTAGAGTTAGAACTCACGAGGGATTAAAAAAAATTCTTCATCTGGTGTGTTCTAGCAATCTGGGATACAAGCGAAATATCATGAGTGATGTGCTATGGTAGTTTGATGGTGACTTAACATAGCACTCCTATTCTAAATTTTCTCGTCAGGTCGCACGCTCTATTTTCTGTATGATGAGTGAGATGCCAAATTGAGAAGAAATTTTTTTGCAGCCTAAGCAACATGTGAGCGGGAGATGTGAGTCATTACTCATCACCCATGTGGCTTTAACTCGCTACAACTTGTCTTGCTCATGCCACCTTGCTATCTTATGTGTCTATACATACATGTTTGCATGTAAGACAAAGAGCTCTTGCCACATAGACAACCCATGTGTCTATACATACATGTTTGCATGTAAGACAGAGTTCTATATAAAGCTCTCTTGTGAGCTTTTGGGATACATACAAAAAAAAAAGCAAGGAAAAGTTTAGAGAGGTCTTATATAGTACGTCATCTCCAAAAGGCTAGGAATTTGCTCTAGTGTGTTGCATCTTTCTCAAAGGCTATTTCTCTAAAGCTACCATCATGTGCCTTGGAACTTAGAGTGTGGGTTACATCAGAGGCTCTGGTAGTCTCTTTTATTGACGGGTTAGTTTTACGGGAGGCTCGTAATTCAGCAACCAATCTCTCCGGATTTGTATAATTTCGTTTTAGAGGTAGGTGTGAGTTCCTCTTGTTTTCCAAGAGTATTATAGAATTAATTGAAATCAATCAAATAGAATTAATCGAAATCAATCAAATAAGATCCATATTCGTTATATGAAAGTCCGAACGAATTTAAAGATATAACTAGTTTTTTAGCCGGTTAGAATAGAATGGGAGACAATTAAATTGGGATGGAGGGAATATATTGAAAAGATTGCAGAACAGAGCTCACCGCCATAATCGTAGTTCGAAGTTGCGATAAATACTTCGTTACTTGGGCCTACTCACTGCCTTCATAAAATTTCCATGATAACCACCGGCCTTGTGAATGGCCTGTAACCCTCTAAGTATTTCTTTGCAAGACAAAAAAATGACAATGGTTTTAATTATGTTTTCATACCGGAGAATCCTTTTATATCGGCTCTAATCAAGATTATATCTACCAACAATTACTAATTATGATTATATTCTATATCAGTCATGATCATAACTAATTATAATTATGTTTTCATATCTTAGAACCCTTTTAGTATCAAGTCCCAGACCTATACAATTTCCAACGGAATTATACTCCTAGCTTCGGGGCTTTGGTAACTGCAACCATTCATCAAATTGGCGACCTGTGATTTCTCGAGATCCAACCAGGATGGTTTTTTGATTGCAACTTCCTAGCTCGCACTAATCAGCAACAGATTCATTCTTTATGCTCTCCAAGATAGACTTAAGTCGAACAACTTCAGATTCGGTTGAAACAATGTGAACGATAATTCTTTTTGAGTCGAGTTCGTTTTAAACTGAGTTTTATACTTAAGGTTTGAGTAAATTATGGTGTAAGACAGGATTTTTATAAGATGGAAAATTTGAGTTTAGCACACTGATGTGATGACGAGCGACGTAAAATGACCGTTTTACCCTAGTAACAAAATCGATTTTAAGCCTTGACTTAGAAGGCTAGAATTGGACTGTTTGAGCATAGTACATTAATTGTACTCATACTTGGACGTTCATGATATTCTCATTAGGTCTGTGTTTCCATCGTTGGGTCATTGTCGTCTCCTCTCTAGCCAAAGAACGGAGATTTCTAGACAATATTTAAAGAACTGGACAAAATATTTTAAAGATTATATTAGAAGGAGTAATTATTCCATGCTCATGGTGGCGATGTTCCAAACTCTTTATTACTTGCGTGGGCTCCATATATTTTATGGTGGAATGTGGCGAATGAATTTGGAACGCCACATTATAGAATGTGGCGAATGAATTTGGAACGCCACATCGTTGGGCCATTGATCTCCGTTCTTTGGCTAGAGAGGAGACGACAATGGCCCAACGATGGAAACACAGACCTAATGCGAATATCATGAACATCAAGTATGAGTACAATTAATGTACTATGCTCAAACAATCCAATTCTGGCCTTGTAAGTCAAGGCTTAAAATCGATTTTGTTACTAGGGTAAAACGGTCATTTTACATCACGCTTCCATCATATCAGTGTGCTGAACTCAAATTTCCCAATCTTATACAAATCTTGTCTTACACCATAATTTACTCATACCATAAGTATAAAACTCAGTTTAAAATAAACTCGACTAAAAAAGGATTATCGTTCACGTTGTTTCAATCGAATCTGAAGCTGTTCGACTTAAGTCTATCTTGGAGAGCATAAAGAATGAATCTATTACTGATTAGTACGAGCTAGGAAGTTGCAATAAAAAAACCATCCTGGTTGGATCTCGGGAAATCACGGGTCGCCAATTTGATGAATGGTTCCAGTTACCAAAGCCCCAAAGCTGGGAGCATAACTCCGTGGGAAATTGTAAAGTTTTGGAACCTGATATAAAAGGGTTTTAAGGTATGAAAACATAATTATAATATAATTAGTTATGATCATGACTGACGTAGGACATAATTAGTAATTGTTGGTAGTAGATGTAATCTTAATTAGAGCCGATATAAAAGGGTTCTCTGGTATGAAAATATAATTAAAACCATTGTCATTTTTTTGTCTTGTAGAGAAATACTTGGAGGGTTACAAGCCATTCATAAGGCCGGTGGTTATCATGGAAATTTTATGAAGGCAGTTAGAGTAGTTCCAAGTAACGAAGTATTTATCGCAACTTCGAACTATGACTATGGTGGTGAGCTCTGTTCTGCCATCTTTTCAATATATTCCATCCATCCCAATTTAATTGTCTCCCATTCTATTCTAATCGGCTAAAAAACTAGTTATATCTTTAAATTCGTTCGGAGTTTCATATCGAATATGGATCTTGTTTGATTGATTTTAATTAATTCTATTTGATTGATTTCAATTAATTCTATAATACTTGTGGAAAACAAGAGGAACTCACACCTACCTTTGAAACGAAATTATACAAATCCGGAGAGATTGGTTGCTGAATTACGAGCCTCCCGTAAAACTAACCCGTCAATAAGAGAGACTACTAGAGCCTCTGATGTAACTCACACTCTAAGTTACAAGGCACATGATGGTAGCTTTAGAGAAATAGCCTTGAGAAAGATGCAACAGTAGAGTAAATTCTTAGCCTTTTGGAGATGACGTACTATATAAGACCTCTCTTAATTTTTTCTTGCTTTTTTTTTTGTATGTATCCCAAAAGCTCACGAGAGAGCTTTATATAGAGCTCTTTGTCTTACATGCAAATATGTATGTATTGACACATGGGTTGTCTATGTGGCAAGAGCTCTTTGTCTTACATGCAAAAATGTATGTATAGACACATAGGATAACTAGGTGGCATGAGCAAGACAAGTTGTAAGAAGTTGAAGCCACATGGGTGATGAGTAATGACTCACATCTCCCACTCATACAAGTCATTTAGCAAGTTTATAAATATCCATGATTCTACTTAGAAAACATTTCCAAGATATTTCAATAGTAATGAAATATTTAAACTACACATGCAAACAAGATATGCATGTTTCACCTTGATCCTGAAGATGCGGCTAATCTCTACCGAGTCTTCACGTATTTCATACCAATGATCACACAGACCTAATGAGAATATCATGAACGTCCAAGTATGAGTACAATTAATGTACTACGCTCAAACAGTCCAATTCTAGCCTTCTAAGTCAAGGCTTAAAATCGATTCTGTTACTAGGGTAAAATGGTCATTTTACGTCGTGCGTCCATAATATCAAGTGTGCTGAACTCAAATTTCCCATCTTATAAAAATCTTGTCACACCATAATTTGCTAAAACCTCAAGTATAAAATTCAGTTTAAAACGATCATGACCAAAAAGGTCATTTTGGCACACATTGAATCCCAAGGGCAAAATAATCATTTTAAACCTCCTAACTACAAAGTGTAAAATTTAAGTATCCTAATTATTCATAAATTACAATCCTGTAATTTTTACAAAAATCAATAAGAATTAACAAAGTCCATTTTTTTGGCGAGCCTCTCTAATGGTAAACACAATTCCACCTCAAGATCACACGGAATTTTAGGGTAAAAACTTAGTTTTGTCAAAACCCTATGCATGCAAGGTATTTTAAGAAATAAAAACAATACTTTGTTCATTTACTAAAATCTGTCACCCTTTCTTTGAAAAATCATAACTTATTCATATAAAGTCCAAATGTACTCAAACCAGCTCCAAAACTTGCGTAACATCCATGTGTTTCTACTGTAAAAATTAAAAGATTAGTTATCAACCAAATATTCTCCAGATTTCAAAAGAACAAGCTGTTTTATAGAAAAATAGGGCAGCTAAACATGTTTTAGTAGAAAATCCATAACTAATTCATTTCAACTCCCAAAAATGTTGAAACAAACTCTCAAAGTTTCCTAACGTAAGGTATTGTTAGATTAATGAATTAGTTCGTTGTATGGAGTTTCATTATTTATCCTTAGTATGTAAATAGTTAATTAGTTAGGACCTCATTGTAATTGTTGTATCTTGCGTTGTATTTATACCCAGTTTAATGAAAGTTACCCTAATTTTGGGTTTTCCACAAATCGATACTGTCGTCTCTCAACTTTACATGGTATCAGAGCAGAGATCCTAACCCTAACGTGGGATTTCCCTTGCACCAATCTTGAACAGTGTTGCGTGAACAGTGTCGCGTGAACAGTACCGATGAACAGTGTCGCATGAACAGTACCGATGAACAGTAGTTTCTACTATATCAACCAGTTTCAGCCCTATTTGCCACTTAGATTTGAAACCTAGGGCTCACTGACAGTCTTCTGGCCCTATTCAGACCTCCGACCACTGCTTTCAGGCGTCGCCTTCCCTCACCGGAGCTCGCCGGAGTTTTTCAGGTCGTTTCACTTTCAGGTTAGGTACTTTCAGGCTTCTGCTGTTGCTATTTGAGTTCGACCGAGTCAGTTTGAGTTGACCCAGTGAGTTTGGGCACCTTTTCTGCAATTTTTGGGTTCGTCTTCTCTTGTTTGCTGCTGGTTGTAGCGTTTTGGGACGTGTAGTTGCACTGTTTTCAGTTTTTGAGAGGTTATTTTTTTGCCTAGTGAATTTGGCTCCTGGATTGTTCTTGCAACATTTTTTAGTAGATTGTTACTACTATCTCTGGTTGTTGGTGGTTGATTGTTCGTGGATTGTTGAAGGTTGGGGCCCCAATTGATTGGGTATTGCTTATTTTGAGTTGATTCCCTTGATTGGAGTTGTTTTTGGGAATTGTTATTGTCTGGTACTTGTTCACTTCCTTCTGTTGATATGGCGGGAAATCCTTACCATGTTCCAACTGGCCCTCTTTCTCGGGAGGAGATAGAAGCTCTCAGCTGCCTACTAGCCAGGCTTGATACTCCATCTACTATAGCTCCTACCACCAATGCAGCTTTCTCTACAAGTATTCCAGCTAATGCATCCTCTTTTCCGTGAATCATAGATTCTGGTGCCACAGATCATATGACAGATTGTTCTTCATTTTTTGAATCATACTCTACATGTTCTGGTAAGGATAAGATTCGAGTGGCAGATGGATCCCTATCTGGTGTTATTTCAGGAAAAGGTTCCATTCGCTGCTCTCCAACCCTTCCCCCTTCTTCAGTTCTTCATGTGTCAAATTTTCCTACTAATCTTCTCTCCGTTAGTAGTCTTACACAATCCTTAAATTGCTCAGTGACCTTTTTTCCTACACATTGTGTCTTTCAGGAACTGGGTACAGGGAAGGTGATTGACAGTGGTAGATCATGTGATGGCCTTTATTATTTGGAGTCTTCTCCTCGTCCGTCTCTTTCGCCCATGCCAAGTGGTCTGGCTCTGCAGGTAGAAAAGAGTCCAAGTCTCTATATGTTACATCAGTGGCACCGTAGATTGGGTCATCCGTCTTATGGGATTTTAGAAAAACTTTTTCCTAATTTAACTAAACATTGTCCTCGGAGTCAGTTTTTTGTGAAGCTTGTGAGCTTGGAAAACATAAGCGTTCTTTTTATGCACCTATTAACAAAAGAAATGAGTCCCCGTTTATGATTATTCACACTGATGTCTGGGGGCCCTTTCCTATTACTTCTCTTAAGGGGTATCGGTGGTTTGTTACTTTTATCGACTGTTATTCTCGTGCTACTTGGGTGTTTTTACTTAAATCAAAGAGTGAAGTTTTTTCTTGTTTTCGATCTTTTCATGCGATGGTGAGTACTCAGTTTGATGCAAAAATTAAAATTCTCCGTAGTGATAATGGCACTGAGTATATTGATAAAGGTTTTAGGGCTTTTCTTGATGAGCGTGGTATTTTGTTTCAGACGACTTGTGTTGATACTCCACAACAAAATGGAGTTGTTGAATGCAAGAATCGTCATTTGGCTGAGGTTGCTCGGTCTCTTTTGTTTACTATGAATGTTCCAAAATTCTTATGGGGAGTGTGGGCAATGCGATTTTGCCCGATCTTTCTTTCCTCCGGGGAAGGGATTCCGTTCCCCACCCTTTTGAGAAAGGAGAGATGCTGCCGGTTCGCGGGAGCGCTTTTGAAGCTGGACGTCAAGCGCTCGCGAAAATACAGAGTCGCCACTTGGGTTTGAAGGTCCGACACCCAAGGAACCGTATTTCGAAGCACTTGCTGCGCTGTTCGATTTGAAAAAGGTAAGGAACCAGTCCGTCATAACCATATCTGGGTTCGGGAGCCAGGTTACGAGAGGGGAAGGGTTTTATGGCACCCCTCTCGCCCAATCCGGAGATCGGTCTCTACTTAAGCATTTGCGAAAAACGTTTGTTTGTGATTCTGTTTGATTAATCAATTTTTTAGCCAATTAGGGCGGGGAAACAGTTTAATGGGGAATAAAGCTGTAACAACTTGCAAGATGTGATAGATAGCATGGATGAACAGTTAGTATAGGATGAGAACAGACTGTTGTGGGAGTTTAAACAAACTGGGAGGCCCCTGTTTTGGAGTAACGTGCGCAGGAAGAAACCAGCATGCGCTGAACAAGTCACTGCATGCTGTTCACTCTTGCGCGCATAATTCCAAGACAAGCGCGCGCCGGTGAGCTTAAAACCCACAGCTCTTATTCTCAAACCTTCTGGGCTCTGGAAGGACCAGTGCATACCCAGGACAAACCACGCAGTTTATAGCAGGATAATATATAGTTTAAAGGCTGAAAAAGCCCTACAAATTAATAAAACACCCCATAAACAGTGTGGGGACAGAATAACAGCCTAAATCCAAGTTACCCGTGCAAGGCCAGTCACTGGTCGGAGCAAACTATCGCGCGATGGAGTCACACTGTCGCGCGAGGATGCGCCCTGGCGCACTGTCGCGCGATGGAGCGAGTCTGGCGCGCGATGGTGCGCCCCGGCGCACTGTCGCGCGATGGAGTGAGTCCGTCGCGCGATGGTGCGCCCTGGCGCGGGATGATTGCGCCCTGGCGCGGACCAGACCAGTGCTTGGTTTACACATTTCTGGGTTACTGGGACAGATCCAGAATGTTCCCAGGGGGACTCCAAAACAGCAGAAACTCATGTTGAACTAAGACTAGCAGTTTATACAAAGGAAAGCAGTAAACTGGTTATTATCATGCTTGCAGAGTGATCTATATATAAATAAACACAAAACAATAGGACACCAATCCCCACGCGGTCCATCTCACGCAGCACCGGAGTCTCGCGCGAGAGAGTGGGACCATCGCGCGCTGGTTCCTACCATGACGGTTTTTGAAACCTCGCCAGCTTTATGACCAGGACTGGTATTGATTACCAGCCTTGGCCCTGCCAGCCCCCCTCAGGGATCAGAACAGAAAACAGTAGGTATGCTATACCTTTGGTTGAGTTTGAAACGAATTTGAGCTTTGAGATTTGATTGAGGTGTTTGAAAAGGTTGAGGTGGAAGAACAAGCTATGTTCTTGAGGTTGTGTGGGTGATAGAAGCAAGGAAACAAGGTAGCTTGTGATATTATAACCCAAGGTGTAACCCTTTGAACATTTTTTTGGAACCCTTTGAAAGAGAAACAAATGGGGATACTTATAGGGAGAGGGAGGTGAATCTGGTTGGTGCCAGGAGAGGGGTTTAGCCAGTCCACGAGGCCTGCTGAGAGTTGCATGGGTGGCCAACTGCCCATCTCAGGAAAGATTGGTGGTAGGTTGGACCATCGCGCGACAGAGTCAGTCTGTCGCGCGATGGTGCGCCCTGGCGCACTGTCGCGCGATGGAGTGACTTTGTCGCGCGATGGTGCGCCCGGGCGCGGGATGGATGCGCCCTGGCGCGGGTCAGTAGGGTTTTTGGTTTTTGAAGTGGCTTAGGCTAGGTTAGGTTCAAGGGTTTTGCAAACACTCAAAGCTCAAACATGCTATCATTCCCGGGGTGTTCTTGATCCATTTCATCATCGGGGAATCAAAAACCGTAAGTAAACTAATCTGGAAGCCCAGATTGGGGTGTCTACATGGAGAAGCCATTTTAACAGCTGCTTATCTTATCAATCGTATGCCATCCAGTGTTCTCAACTTCAAGACTCTCATAGAGTGTCTTCCTAGCAGTTATCATGCTATCACTCTTCCCCCAAGAGTTTTTGGTTGTGTGTGCTTTGTCCATACACCCCACCCCACCCCTCCGGGGGTAAGTTGGGTCATAAAGCCCATAAATGTATTTTTGTTGGGTACTCTCCTACCCAGAAGGGCTACAAGTGTTATGATCCACATTCTAGAAAGTTTTTAGTCTCCATGGATGTCACTTTTTGGGAAAGAAAGTCTTTTTATTCCCTCTCCAAGTCATCTCTTCAGGGGGAGTCTAATTATGAGGAAGAGATGTTTACTATGTATAATCATGATGAGGAGGAGCACCTATTTTATAATCATGTTGAGGGAGAGAAAAAAACAGTATCCGCTGAAGAGGCAACACATGGCATGGGCAATGACACTGATGGACTTCCAGCACGGTTGCAAGGTGACTTGAAGACCTATGCTAGACAGAAAGATGGGAAGCCCTCCCATGTGATACCACTCCGTCAATCACTGTTGCCTACTCTAGTTCTATACTCCTCAACTGACTCATCTGGTAATGATTCTCCTCCAGTTAATGATTCTCTTCTCTCAGCTGACTTATTTAGTAATAATTCTTCTCTTATTGAACCTCCTTTTATTGATAATCGTCCTATTGCTATTCGAAAAGAGAAAAGATCATGTACTCTACATCCCATCTCCCAATTCGTGTCTTATGATCGTTTATCTCCTTCATATTATGCATTTGTTTCGTCTCTTTCCTCTATATCTATTCCACAGAATTGGAAGGATGCGTTTGTCATACCCGAATGGAAAAGAGCTATGGTAGAGGAGATGACAGTTTTGAAAAAGAATGGCACTTGAGATCTAGTACCATTTCCTGGAGGAAAGAAATCAGTGGGATGTAAGTGGGTATTTGCTGTTAAACAGAATGCAGATGGTACAGTTGACAGATACAAAGCTAGATTGGTTGCCAGAGGGTTCACACAAACCTACGGTATTGACTATGAGGAGACATTTGCTCCAGTAGCAAAGATGAATTCTGTGCGAGCTTTACTTTCCTGTGCAGCTAACCTGAATTGACCACTTCAATAGTTTGATGTAAAAAATGCATTCCTCCATGGTGATCTAGATGAAGAAGTGTATATGGATATTCCACCAGGTTTTTCTTTCGCTGCAAGTGAAGGAAAGATGTGCAAATTAAAGAAGGCACTGTATGGTTTGAAGCAGTCACCTAGGGCTTGGTTTGGCAGATTCTCAAAGGCCATGCTGAGTTTCGGCTACAAACAGAGCCATGCTGACCATACTCTATTCATTAAGAGGAGTGATGGTAAGATTGCTGTCCTTATTGTTTATGTTGATGATATAATAATGACAGGTGACGATGTGAATGAAATTCATAATTTGAAGTCTCGACTTGCCCAAAAATTCGAGATTAAAGACTTGGGAGCGATGAGATACTTCCTTGGAATGGAAGTGGCAAGATCTGATAGAGGTATTTTTATCTCTCAACGAAAATATATTCTTGATCTTTTGGAAGAAACAGGCATGTTGGGTTGTAAATCTGCAGATTCTCCTATTGAGCCAAATCATCACTTGACTGGAGATATGGGCGAACGTACTGATAGGGAGAGGTATCAGCGACTTGTTAGGCGACTGATATATTTAGCTCACACCCGGCCATATATTACCTATGCAGTGGGTGTAGTTAGCCAGTTTATGCACGATCCTCGTATTTCACACCTGGATGCAGTTTATCGTATTTTGAGGTATCTCAAATCAGCTCCAGGAAGAGGAATTCTGTTCTTTAATCATGGTCATTTGCGGTTGGAGGCTTTTACTGATGCTGACTAGGCTGGTTCTGTGAATGATATACGCTTTACTTCTGGCTATTGTACTTTTATTGGAGGGAATTTGGTTACTTGGCGAAGTAAAAAGCAATCGGTGGTTGCTAAATCTAGCGCAGAGGCAGAATATAGAGCCATGGCTCATGGTGTTTGCGAGCTTTTGTGGCTCCAAACCTTGTTACGTGATTTGGGTTTCATTGACAGTGGTCCTATGAAACTGTACTGTGATAATAAGGCTGCTATAAATATTGCTCATAATCCTGTTCAACATGATAGAACGAAGCATAGTGAGATTGACAGGCACTTCATCAAGGAGAAATTGAGCGAGGATTCGATATGTATGCCTTTTGTGAGATCTGGAGATCAGTTGGCTGATATATTCACAAAGGGACTTGGCAGCAAGAGTTTCCACCCTATTGCATTCAAGTTGGGCTTGATCGATATCTTTGCACCAACTTGAAGGAGAGTGTTAGATTAATGAATTAGTTCGTTGTATGGAGTTTTATTATTTATCCTTAGTATGTAAATAGTTAATTAGTTAGGACCTCATTGTAATTGTTGTATCTTGCGTTGTATATATACCCAGTTTAATGAAAGTTACCCTAATTTTGGGTTTTTCACAAATCGATACGGTCGTCTCTCAACTTTACAGGTATTATTCTCAGTAAAAATCTCAGATTCGAAAGTAAAAAGGATTTTCCTCGGCAAACAAAAGAAAACAGATCGATCACAGTTTATGTCCCTGTCAAACAACTCTACTTTAAAAATTCACCAAATATTGTATATTTATCAAAATGATTTGATTCCAGTGCCAAAATGTTTCCAACTTAAAGGTCTAGTCTTTGAAAAAAAAACCATAGCCATACAAGTAGTGAAATTTCTCATAAATTTAAAAGAAGACAGACACAATCAAATTCGGACATACAGGTGACAGTCAGTATTTAAAAATTCATAACTAATTATGTGTTGATTGGTTTTGCATGTTCTTGGCATCAAAATCTTCGTCTTTAAACGTACTTAAAAAATTATGAAGACTTCAAAAATTGAATCAAAGCATAACGTTTCAGCTGCCAGGAAAGTTTAAGAGGTTACCGGCAAGAAAATAAGTTTTCCGACGAGAGGATGGTGACGGGAGGTGGTGGCTCGTGGTCAGAGGCGGCTCCATTCAGTCAATTCCATGGTCAATTGACCACCCAAAAAAAATTTTTTTGCTTAGAATATATGTAGAAATTTTGGACTAGTCTTATTTTGAACACCCAATTCAATTGTCAATGAACACCCAATCCAAATGTTAATGAACACCCATCCCAAAAATAGCCCACAAATTAATCCACTTGAAATTGAAAGTCCAAATTTCAGCCCACTAGCCCAATTTCAGCAATAAAAAAATGAAATAAGAAAATAAGAAAAGAAATAAACAAATAAAAAAAACATGCAGACCTCGGCAGCAGACCTCGGCCTCGTTCCTCTCTGGCTCTCTGTTTGGTACACGCTTCGTCTAATTTCTATTTGGTTTTAATTGATTTTTCTTCTAGTTGTTCAACGTTTTGAGCTCCAACCTTCAATAATATGGATAAAGATTGAATATTGGGTGTTTGTTTATCTCTACACATTCTGACATTCATCGAGTTTTGCCATAAAGTAAGTCCACCGCTATCTCTCCTAATCTCTTTATATTTGTTTATTAGTTACAACATTGGTATTGGGTAGTGAACTGATTTATTATGTAATATATACTTATACTTTTTAAGTATTGTTTGGTCAGTTGAAATATTGGACATTCAACTTCAAAATTACATTGTTGATGTTAAATCTGATGAAAATTTCTCAGAGTTTAAAGGGATTGATGATCTTGCTGCAAAGTTGGTGGAGACGGATAAACATGTCATATATAGATTGGTCTATTTGCTTATGACATTATTGTTGACTCTTCTTGTTGCCACTGAATAGTTGAAAGAAGTTTTTCAGCAATGAAGTACATAAATTGCAATTTGCGTAATCGAATGGAAGATCAATGGATAAATGATTGCTTAATTACTTATATAGAGAGTGATGTATTTGATACCATTGATAACGAGGATGTCATGCAACGGTTATAAAATATGAAAACTCGTCGAGGACAATTGTAATAGCTTATGTACTTTGCTATTTTTTGGATCGCCTTTTAGATGTTATGTATGACTTTTTGTTTATATATATAGTTGTGATTTCTCGAGATAGTATAGTGCAATTTCTGAACACCCTTAGAAAAATTCCTGGAGCCGCCACTGCTCGTGGTGGAACTGAGGTGGGGGTGGAAGAACACCATCCTCCCCCTCTTTCTTCAAATTTCGTAGCGCCCTCTCTCTCTAAAATTAAAATACATGTTTGACTAGTTTTTACCAAGATGCTAAAAAAAATGTTATAACCAATTATATATACACATGCATGAGTGTAATTCTAGGTGTCAAATTGACCATGCCATGTGTCTATAAGCGTGACATGTGTCCTTGCGGGCGAAAGTGGTCCCAGACGTCCGAGCGTACGTGTCGCCGAGAAGCTGTCTGGGTTTCGGTCTCAGAAAAATATGAAATTTGCACAGTAATCTCAATAAATTATTCTAAGAGTAACCTCATTCTTGAAATTTTAAAAAATCCAGAACACAGAGATTTAAAATGTCTGGCTGATTGACTTGTAAAATGTGTTCATTGACTCCGTCCGTGACCAATAATTAAAGTTAGTGTCGAATTATCATCGTACTAATATTATTTTTAACGTGAGGGAGTGGATGTCTTTTCTAGTGTGAAGAAATTTGTAATTTTCTTCGCTCCAATTTTTTTTAATAAACCTGTAATTTTCTAGCAGTGTATTATAAAAAAAAAAAAAAAAAACTAACTCAGTCAAAGGTTATGTGCATTATGTTGCTTTATTAAGTTTTTATAGTTTTCCACGGAAAAAGGGAGAATTTTTTATATCTTTTAGAGGGGGCAAAAAGGTATGAACTGGAGCCATCACCCAGGAGAGAAATTATGAGTAAAAGAGAGGTTTTTTTAAAGTAAAAGACAGTTATTGTTGAGATTACTAACTCTATGGAGTATTAAAAAAAGAAAACATTTTTTCAAGGGTCCCCGTAAAAAATAAGTTCAATCCAATACCTATAGGTATTTTATCCAACCATCTAACTTTTCATTCAGATTTTCAAATAGTGAAAAGTTATATGGTTGGATCGAATACTTATAGGTATCGGATTGAACTTATTTTTTACGGGGACCCTCGAAAAAATGTTTTACATTTAATGAACGGCTCGGATGATTCGTGTGTGATCCGTGGTGGGCTCTACAGCAAAATCTGTGCACAATCTTGTGCACAGATCTGCTATGTGGGTAGATTTTCTGTTAAAAAAATAAGGTTAGAAACAAAAGTGCTATGGGTACACCAGGTTGTGTACACCATATGTACATTGCCCACGTGGCGTGTGTACGGTTGAGCCAAATCCGGGCCCCCTCTGTCCTCTACTCTCTCTCTGGCCCCCTCTCTCTCTCCTCTAAAAGAAAATTGGCGCACTAATCTCCGAAAATTTTCAAAACTTTTGAAAATTGTTAGGGCTATCAACAGATTCAAAACCTATCCCCCCTCTCTTTCTCTCTCCTAAAACCTCTCTCTGATTGTATTCAGCAAGCTTGTTCAACGCGGGCAAGATCTCCGCCGCCTCCGAGCTCCAGTCCGTTTTCAAAGCCTTCATCTTTGACGCCGTCGCTGGGACGTCCTCGGCGGATCTAACTGACGCTGTGTTGAAGATCGACAAGGATAGCGACGGCGCCATCAAGCTCCACGGTTTCTCCGACTTCCACCGCCGCGAATGAAATCCCCAACCAATTTTGAAGGAAAGAGAATACACCCTGCAACTGTATTAGACTCCAGTTTTCATCGCTATTGAACTTTGTTACTCTCCCACACCTCTGTTTCTTCTACCTATGTTTCCTATTTCTTTAACATTTATACATCTCACTCGCCTATTTATTTCATTTTCTTCTAGCTGCCTTTGAATGCAAACTTGGTCTTGAAAGAAACAAAGAACCGAAGGAAAAAAACAGAGCACATGACATTGGAAAATAAAACAGAGTACATTTATAAAGAGAGATTGCCTGTGTAAACAACTGCCACAATGGCCCAAATTGAATCGCGTACAAAAAAAATAAACGGGAAGCCTGAAATGAGAGATCTTGCATCAAATGAAAGCAGGAACAAATTTGGTGTTCTCCATTCTATTTCTCCAATTGCAGCGTTTTTGTTTGAAATGAAGAACAAGGGTAAGCAAGCAAAATGGAACAAAACTACTAACAACAATTAATATTTGCTTTGAAACATTAAGAAACCATTATATACCCATCGCAAAATGGATTTCTTAAGTTATTACATTCATGATTGTGTTACAAATGTTTAAAATACAAATGATTGTATTACATCCATGAAATCTGTAAAGATTCACAAACAATAACGCCAACTAATGTTGAAACTTTGTTCTTGCCTTTCGCAATTGAGTCAAGGCGGTTCTCCCGACTAAGACCGCATTTAAAAATACAACTAAGCTTCAAACTTCACCATGACCATTTGTATCTACACTTGGATGTCACTGCACTTTTGGCACCTCGATTTGGGTCCAGTAGAGCTCGGATCTGTGATGCTACAGTTTAAGAGTAGTATTCTGGTAGAAACAAAGCAGACTTTTCTTATTTTTGGTAGACATTGGGTGGTTCCACTCTTTGATGGTTCGGGCTTTCAGTACCGGAGGGACGACGACGACGGTGGGACAGCGGCGGTGGTTGCGTCGGACTGGCGTCATAAAGGTGGGGGAGGGCGTCGATGTTTGTGGGGAAGGAGAGAGGATGCAGATTCAATTGGAGAGAGAAATATGTAGAACAGAGAGAGAGAGAGAGAGAGAGAGAGAGAGGTTTTGAATCTGTTGACAAAGGAGTCTCACATGTTTCAAAAGTTTTGAAAATTTTTGGAGATTACTGCGTCAATTTTCTTTTAGAGGAGAGAAAGGGGGGCCCGAGACAAAGAGTAGACTCAGTAGAGGATAGAGGGGGCCAAAATTTGGCGTACACACGCCACGTAAGCAGTGTACATATGGTGTACACAATCCGGTGTACCCATAGCACTTTTGGGTTAGAAATGCTGTATATCATAGATGATGATGATGATGAGTAAAGAAAAGAATAACAAGTTGAAAACCATGAGAAGTCAGAATTGGTCATTTTCAAAAGTCAGGAAGATGAAGTGTCAAAAGGTCAAATCACATGGAGATAATCTTACTTTGCCGTAGGTATAGATTATGGATCCCGCAATTTGGCCGCATCAGGTGTCGCAGACTCACAAGGAGTCCAGGATGATCTCAGTCTCGATCCTCCGCTGAGTGAGTATTTGGTGTCTCGCTTTCTCCACCGCCTCCCCCCATCTCCTGCTCCCTTTTAAGCTGCGTTTGGAAAGGAAAGCGAGACGTAAAATAAAAGGAAAATTTTATCCTAGACAAAATTGGAATTTATAATTTTTTCTTCTCTTTCTCTCTAAACCAAACAATGTACAGGAAATTTTTTCTAAAGTTTTATATCTTTTCTTTTATTTTCCATACAACCCATTTGGATGGTGAAAAAGGAAAAAATAAGAAAGGAGAGCCATTTCTCACTAACCTCACCGTTTTTTTTTTTTTTTGTGAGATTAGGTGAGAAAAGAGAAATAGCCAATCAATTTTTTTTTTTTTTTGCACTTTTCTCTTCATTTCTCACCAAATAATGAATTCACGAAAGTGATTTGACCAAAAGTTACAACCATTTGTTTTCTTTTCTCATGAAATTACTCTATCTAAAGATGGCTATAAGTTTCAAACAAACTAGTTTATTTTAGTCGGGTCAAGAGTCCAGAATAAAATTGTGAATGACTCGCTCGTCGTCGTCTTCTTCTTCTTTCATTTATTTTGTGACAATTAGGATATCCGAGCTAGCTTACGCGCACTTTGATTAGATTGGAAAGACATGACATTCATGCTGAAACTAGAAAATTTAGAAGAAAAACTCACGGGGCTACTTGGAAGCTACAAAAAAGTGTCAATCTTATGGCAGGACGGGAGTACTACAATGGAGCCGATAAAACAAACGAAGATTACCCTATTTCCCCAACCCATCCCATCCCACCCTACCCATTGATCATTCATGAGCTCATCTTGAACACTAAAAATTATTCGCTTAATTTTGATTTTTTAGCTCTGTTTTTTTTACTGAACCTTTTTTTTTCTTTTCAATTTTAGTCTCTTTGTGTGTGGTTTTTCAATTTCTCTTGTTAAGATGGATTTGAAAAGTATTTTTTTTCGAGGAGCAGACCAACAAATCCGAAAATAAGCTATAAGCTAAAGTACAAACCAAGAAATGACAATGAGGGTATTTGGGACTTATTTTATAATCACATTTTCTATTTACGAATTGGAGATTATGATTTTTTTTATTTCTACAAAAAAAAAAAAAAAGCCTACTTAATTATAAGATTATGAATTTTTCTCTCAGACTAACATATTCCTAAAGGTAAGAATAAGAAGACAATATAGGGAAGATCAAAATTAACTTTGTAATAAGGAGATATGTGCATAATACATGCATTTGAAACTCCCAAGGAAAAAAAAAAGGACCAACATGAACAAACAACTTCACAAATACTTAACACCAAAAAGTCTATCACCACAAACAACTTCACACACTCAAAACACACGTTGGGAGTGCATTTGAATGTGCTTGTGGTTATAGCAAAGTTGCACTAATACACCCACACTCACAAGAGAGGTGGAGCCCACACACATAACCAGACAAACAAACAATTACAAACCCACACTCACTGTCACTGGGGTCTCGTGCGAGTCTGGATTTGTAAGTGTTTATGTGTTGTGCTAGCAAAGTTGCCACTTGCCAACATGAAAGGACGGAAGGAGTAAAGTAAGCAAAATATAGGGACTACAAACTAAAAACAGCTCCACAACCGTAACATCCAAAAATATATACTAAAAGGAGTTATTCGGGATCCATAGCTGTTCTGTTCAATCTTGTGGTTGGTAATGGGGTTGGTACAAGAGAGGGGGTAACACAAGACATGCGATAGAAACATGAAGTTCCACCACAATTCACATTACTTTAAACCCATAGTCCATGAAAAGACGATGGAAAGCATGCTTCCGCCATGCATCCAATCACAAAACGTACTATCATATGGTCAAGTTAATTACACCTATGTACTCACTGCGAGGGACGTACGGGGGTAAGCTCATCAAGATGGCGGTCCATGATCAAGGAAACAGATTCAAGGAATGTTGCTTTGCTTGTTCCAGGGAGCACCGCTTCTTTTGCTTCTCGAACAATATGCTCAATCACAGATTCCTTCTTTAGTGTTTCCCTGCACATGATGCTTCCAATGGCAAAGGGAGTGAGTCCTCTTTCTGCGCCTTTCTTCAGAAGCATGGTGGAAATGCTAAGGGTGTGAGCGCACCTAAGTGGTAGGTCCCACCCGTGAAACTTCAGAAGCTCGATATCTTGTTCTGCATCCAACGATTTTATGTAGTCAAGGGTGTCAGAGGAGTAAGGTTGGTGTGCTTGAGGCCAATAGAGCCAGTCGAATGTGCAATCTTCAAACTGCAATGAGGAGATCAAGAAATGTGTATGAGAGAGAGAGAGAGAGAGAGAGAGAGAGGGCCTAAAGTTGGGTAGAAAAGGTTTATGTACTGATGTAATGCAAAACCTTAAGATAAATGGGCTGCTAATCAATTCAATCTCATTGAACACCAGCGAAATGATTTCACAGATTTTGTCTGATAGGATGATGCATGATGTGTACCCAAAAATCATTTGGTATGAACTTTAGTCGTACAGATGATAAATAACTACAATTGTCGTTAAATGCAACAGAATTACCGGCCAGTTGAAACACCTATGATGGAATAGAATAGCATTAGGATTAGTACTAAATGAAGCGAACAGTAAAAGAAGGAAAAAAAAAAAACTTACAGTCTCGGGCAGGCAGTAACCATGATCAATCGGTATAAGCACAATCCGACCTTCTTCACCGTATTTCTGAACCAAAATATTGCCGGCATGCCTATCTGCATTTGCCAATCTGATATCCAGCACAGATATCTTGTGAACCTCATCTACAGGGAAAGCACGAGGACCCATGTCCTCGCAACTACCACAATTCTTCACAAACATCTGCAGTGACCCAATTTTTATGTTCCTAGATGTACACTCGTATCCTTTTGGGTAATTGAATCCTCGGTGCAAGCACTTGATCATAGTCGTCGGGGGAACCCCAGAAAACCCATTGTCCACATTGCTAAACAAGCGGGGTCCACTCCTTGGGTGATCCAATATGTATGCCGCAACTTCTCTCAAAGCCCCTTCACCTACTCTAGTGCCCTTCTTCAAACCTTCCCCATCTATCGACACTGGTAGCCCCCTAGGGTTATTCACAGCCATGGGCTCCTCGTCAATTGGCTTAAAAACAGAGATATATTCCAGACCTATTGAATCTTGCATCAAATAAGCACCCCCTGATCCCTCTGAAGACCTTATAGGTTGGTTACCATGTTCTAACCCATCAAAGGTAGATTTAATTAGCTGCTCAATAACTAGTGGCAAATCGATTTTGGGGTTAACAATTAAGGGTTCCAAAACAAAATCCCGTTGAAGTGGCTTAGCTACAATCTCTTTTTCCCCATCTAGCACGCTACCCTCAATCTTATCCAACTTCAATGCCACAATTGAAACCTCAAAATCCTTCCCCACGGGTTTAGCCCTAACTTTTGCTGACTTACAGATCACCAAGAGGAGAACCGCATCATCACTTTTGCAAATATCATCTATAACTCTCTGATCTTCAAGCTCCTCACCATCACAGGTTAACTCTTGACCTTCTAGATCAAGAAAACCTTTCCCTTTCTTAGCAAGTTGTTGCTTCACATAGCCTATGTTTCTCTTTCTCTCAATGTGGAATTCCAATTCCTTCCCACAAGTGGTACGAACAGTAATTGCTCGAAGATCAGAGAGCCGCACAATGAGATGTAAAACATTTCCTTCGGTGACTCCATAGTCCCGGACAAAGGAATCTTTTCTAGCCAGTTCTTTGCCTTCAAAGACCAGTTTTTGTTTCCCGGTGAAAAATCCTTTGTGGGACTGAATCCTAAGCTTAACAGAAGCTATTGAATCTGATTCCAAAATGCGCATTGGAATCACAGACCCAGCAACAGTTAGGTATATCCAGATTGACTCCCTGGACCAGGGGTCGTGTTGGCCGGAGACATGGCCAGAGAAATTCAAAGACTCTTCATAAACTGGACTAAGAGCAACACGGGCGATCGACATTGTATCACAAGAAGTTCAGAACCCTTGCAACCTACATAACAAACTATAGGATTGTAAACTGAAGACTTGCAGAAAAACACATCGATAATCATATATGATACACCTCCAAAAAATCAAAAAGCGGAACAATACGAACTAGATTCAATAGTGAGTCGTAGGCTAAAACCTTGAATTCAGAGGTTTTTGCTCAAATGTGAACAGACCCAAATCCAAGATTTCAAGAAAATGCCTTCAAGATAAAATAGTTTAGAGTTTCCACCAGTAAAGAGAAAGATAAATGAATTGCCTGACCCAAAACCCTTAACGAAGAGCAACAAAACATCACAAAGACTACGGATCTTCTTGAGTCAATCTTAATTTAACTTCTTGCAGAAATGTGAACAGACCCAATTCAAGAAAACTAAAGAATTGCTTCAATAGACGAGCCAAAGGCTTCCCCACGCCATTAGATAGAGAAATGAAGCCTAATTAACAGCAAGAAAGTATCACATACTAGGTTTTTCTAGAGTCAAATGCTAAATTGACACCAACGATCAAAGCTTTCAATGAAGACTCGAATCCAAACGCACAAACATCAACAATGACATGTGAAGAAGGGCATAATGCGTCTGCTTTTGAAGATCAAAATTGTGGGGTCTCTTCAAAATTGTGGGGTCACGTACAAGAAAGTCAGACAGGAGGCATGGGGAAATGACAACTTTAATTAAAAGGAGAGAGAAAAAAGTTTGCAATCTTACCGATCAGTGAGCAATGGGAAATTGAAGCTACGATCGGAGAAGAGATTATCATCAGATGGGTCGATCAGGGAAATCTACCCGAAATCCATGTTTCTCTCTCGTCAGGAGCTGTGACGTACGTCCCAAGTTCCAGAAGTTTGTAGAGAGAGAGAGAGAGAGAGAGAGAGTGAGTGATGAGTGAGAAGGGAGAAAAGGATTTTGGATTTTTCCCTCTTTCGACTCTGTCAAGGTTTATAAGTGATTTATATAGGCTATACGTGGACTATTGACGGCTTATGGGACACTCTTTTGACGCCGTTAGTAGTGGACACTGGACACCGGGGACCCGACAAATGGCCGAAAGAGGAGGGTGCCCCAAATACCCCGTCGATATTCAGATATTTACGAATGAACATTCTAGAGTCTCAGACAAATACTAATATATATATATATATATATATATATATATATATAAAATCGGGCCGGTTCAATAGACAACTATTTAAACACCTAAAAAAATATCTCATAGTTTCCGATCAAATTTTGATGATCTGAACCACTCAATATGATCAGAACGTGATTTTAAGGGTACCCGCGAGAAATCAGCAAATAGAAATACCAAAAAGGGCTTGATCTGAGCAATTTTTAGCTTAGATTTAATGAACGGTTCAATTAAAAACTGCTTAAAACAAGCACTTCCCGGTCTTTTTTTTTGCTGCTTTCTCGTGAGCACTCTTAAAATCATATTCTGCACACATTGAACGGTTCGGATCATCAAAATTTAATTGGGAACTATGTGATTGAGATTTGGGGTATTTTTTTAAGTGTCTAAATAGTTGTCTGTTGAACCGCCCCGATCGTATTGTACAAGTAGAAGAACGGGAGTTTGGGTGCCAATTATCTTTGAAGTTTGGAATTCTACATTTTAGATTATAGAATTTTATTATAATAATTTATGAACCCATTTTGATAATACGTGCATAATATATTTTTGTAAAAGAGTGATTTGATAAAATATTATGAGAATTTGAAAAGTTCTTCTAGAAGTACTTTGGAAATGTACATTTTTCAGTTTACTTTTATGGAGTAATTCATTGTTCTAAAAGCTAGTCCCAAACGCTCTATAGAGAAATCTATATAATAAAACAGAAGGGTCTTTGGAAATATTCCTAAAGAATATTCCTTTTTAATGGTTCAGATTTCTCTTCACACAAGTTTTATCTACCCATACAAACAAATCCAATGGTCCATATTTCTTCACCTTTCACATACAAATCAATGGCAGTTTGGTGAATAATGGGAGACTTGAGGGCTGAGATTGAAACAAACCCGAGGTCACCATTAATGTCAATTGTTCCTTACTCCTATACATTTCAAAGACGTCTAGATTTGTCGCAGGTGAAGGAGCAATGAATAATTTTTCCTAAAAAGCAGGAGTAATTATCCAGTGCTTTCATGCCCTTGCCCGGTGGATCGCACTCGCATGTATGTAACTATGTAAGCCTCACATTAATCTTAGTCTTGAGCCCTACTTAGAATATGCGATTTTGATCGGAGTTGGTGATTTTGATCGGAGTTGGTGTGGCCCCAGTAATTATTCGGTGGTCAGGGTCACCTCATGTGGCGTTCAATATCCCTCGAGAACCCAACATCATGTTGAGCTTATATGTTCTCTCCATGTAAATGTGTGATGGTGATACCACGTAAATGTAGAAGTATAGTACAAATTTATGGGACACTATCATATTGTGCTTCATATCTATCTAATTAAACACAAGGGTCTTTGAGAATATTTCTCTCTCTCAATGATTCAGATTTCTCCCTGACATAAATTTTATCTACTTATACAAACAAATCCAACGGTCCTGATTTCTCTACCCTTCACATATGCTTTGTAAATAACGTGCAATAATGGGGCTTCAGATCCTGGGGCTTATATTGGCATCTTTTTGTTTTTGGTAAGTAAGTTTCCAAGAGTTATCTTGATCATTAGGATTAAACTTTGCTATTTTCTAATTGCTCCATCGAGTGAGGTTAACAAAATTTGACGTGCTATCTTTCTTTGATTCACGTTTTAATTGAAGAGTCTCTCTCTCTCTCTCTCTCTCTCTCTCTCTCTCTCTCTCATTGTATGGCTTTGAGCTTATCATATTTTTTCTTTTTTGTTGCATCCATTGAGTAGAAAGTTGTTGACTTACTGAACAGAGAAGGAATTTATTGGTGGATTGAAGTAGGTAATATTATTGTTGGCTTAATAGGTAGTCTGTTGTATGTGGATAAAAAAAGGGTATTCTGTTCATAATTTATGAACATGCCATTATCAAAATTTATGAACATGACATTGTCTGAATTTGAGAAGCAAAACATAGTGGTTGCGATCAATAAATATATTTGAATTATTGTTTTCCGCATAGTTTAATTCGTTGGGCAGGGGTTGATATATTTCACGCGATTTGACTTTTTACCTGGTATTTACTAAGATTTCATAAGCAAATTGATAGTTCTTTGTACCTAACTTAAATATATAGTTAGAAGGTGCCGTAAGCACGGGTAATTCACTTTCATGCCACTAAGAAGAGGATCACATATTATACACTAATGAATTGATTTAGTGTTTTGAGCCATTAGCTAGCAAGTGCCGTAGGCACGGACAATTTCAAAATGGATGCGTAGTGCCGTAGGCACGGGCAACCACTAGTACTATAGATAATGCAGAATGCAATCGACGGAGCCCAAGAAAGACTTAACAACTCAAGCAGTTTGGTTTAATGATTGTGGAATATGATTTCAAGTTTCAATTAACAAAATACTACAATACTCTTCATAGTATTATGTAACAAGTCCTACTAAAATCCTGATAAAAATAATCACAACAAATATTGTGTCACAAATGAGTCCATAGTCTTAGTTTGAAAAAACATATGATATGAGTACTAGCTATTAAGTTAATCTCAATCATTTTATTTTATTTTATAATTGAATGTTCGGATCAATTGGCGCACATCTCAAATAACAATGTTTATAATAGGGTCATAAAAGTCAAGAGGAGAATCTATTAGTAAGAGCACTAGTTTATCGGTATCATGTAAATAAAGCATGGATATAATTTTCCCAAATAAATATTGCATGAAAATACAGTAATGTCTTTCTTTTTCCGGGGTGTGAAGGATATTATGGTAATCTCAAATAACAATGTTTATAATAGGGTCATAAAAGTCAAGAGGAGAATCTATTAGTAAGAGCACTAGTTTATCGGTTTCATGTAAATAAAGCATGGATATAATTTTCCCAAATAAATATTGCATGAAAATACAGTAATGTCTTTCTTTTTCCGGGGTGTGAAGGATATTATGGTAATTGTGAGCTGTGGGGTAGAGAGAAATGACGTGGCAAGCAATTTCCGGATATGCAAATAAAATACAGTAAAGGTTATGTAACGGGGATATGTATCGGACGGCAGTTCTACAAAGGAGAGATGACCTGTTAATCAGGTTATTAGTAATTTACTAGTCTACCAAGACAATTTTCTACACATTTTAATGTCAATTGCTCCACTAATGACTACTACAAATCTGCATCACTCTGCCAATCACGTTTTGCCATGTCAATGGAGAGAGAAGTTGCTCCTCCAATACCAATCATCGGCTTTTCACGTGATTTGAAATTCTTGAATGAATGAAGCACAACGAATCATATGCATTTGAATTTTGGAGGTGAAAAGGAAATAGAAAACTCAAAGAATCTAAAAGTGTTGAATTCTGAATTTGGATTTAGTTAAAGTGTGTTTTGCTGTTAGGCTATACTAAAAAAATATTAGGAATACAGAGTGTGTGTGTGTGTCTATATATATATATTTATATATTTTCATCTATGCTATATTTTTTATTTTGGATATGTCGGGTGAAAGAAAATATTGCAGGAATGGAACTGTATCGGTACATATGGGTTTTGCTTTCGGCAATTGGACACAAAATTGGATTTTCTTGAGAACTACTCATTTTCTTCTCATTTTTCGATTTGACTTATTTTCTTTTCCCATCACAAGTTCACTTCTTCCGTAACTCATTGGCTCAATCCTTTTTCCTTTGATAACTCGGCATCCAGACTAATAGGCTCATTATTCCGTGGCTCAAACCACCGTCACTAGCGAATGTTCAATTAAAATCAAACCAAAGAATCCACTTATTCATTTTTGTTTCTTTCATTTAAGTGTTAACGTAAAAAAAAGCCCTTCGAGTCCGTTGAAGGGTGCACAACTCTAGATGGATATCCCTGAGAGAACTCACTTGCAGAAAGTTGGCAGCAATTTGTGATTTCAAGGACATTTTTTTGGATCACTAAAGTTCTTTGGTTTGATAAAAAAAATCATCTGGTATTGGATCAGAGTAGGTTTAAATACTTCAAAAACAGGTATAAAGTTCATTGAAAAGGATGCATTGCACTCTGTTGAGTACATCAATGAAGAAAAGGGCCACTTCACATGAATTTGTGTGTATGTGGGTGTGAATTTGTGCAGCTTCACATCCTTGAATCAGACCGAGCACATCACATGCATTCTAAGGAGATTGAAACAAGTAGATAGATATGATTCATGTGGAGGCATGTGGACCTAATTCCCATCACAAAACTCATTAATTCAGCAATTTCATCGCCTTTACAAAAACTTCTGATATGAAAATACCAAAACCAAACCGAGCCTTATGTCCCAATCAATTGGGGTCAGCTATTGAAAATACAGACCTATATTTCTAGTTGCAATTCTGCAACTTCTTCCTAACAAATGAAAAGAACATATATCACTACTCTCAATTTTATAGCACCAATGCCTGAAAAGTAGTACAAAACTGACTCTCATTGTTGAAGAACGAAATGTTTTTAAAGAAGGCATTTATTCGCTTCTGATATCCTCAATTCTGTTGGGAGAAAACAATTCTGATTCTTCTGATTCGGATCTTGCAACAAAGCTGGGAAATCTTAAGCTCAAGTCCCTTAACAGAACACAAAGGAAAACATAAATTGTAGTTAGTTAATAACAACTGTGTGATGTACAATCTAAAAAAAATAGTAAAACGATGCTCATAAAGCAAATTTTGTGCAGAAAATACGTATAGAAGGATGTGGCAGCGACCAGAGATCTACCTTTTTGGCTAAACATTCATAAGCTTGGATTCCAAACGGGTGATCATTGCAAATATGCCACTCGGTATGAATATACATATATTTTTCGTTTGTATGGTGTTACCATGAAGACTATGAACCACTTGATTCAAAACCAGTACAGTCTGGGCAACCTTAGTCTCAAATCTGTTGATCAAGAAATTTTGGAAGATATATGGCATTGATCCTGTTAAATTGGTAATAACATGCAGCGTGCAAATATGGAGTTCAATCAAGAATTACGGAAAAAGAAATGCAATGAATCACCATGCGAAGCCCAAATTACAAGTAAACTAAGGGTCAGTTTGTTTGAAACTAAAACACAGGCGAAATGCACTTATTTCTACTAGACATTGCAAATTTAAATCAGTGATATGAACTTCTGCTGGATTATGCTATGTGGTATATACTCACTTCAAATAAGGAAGAGTCATGTTCTTGATGAGAGAGGGATTTTTTGAGACGTATTCTTTCCACTCTTCTTTATCAATCTTTCCATCGTCATTCATATCTGCCTCTTTAAATGTCTGAAGAAACGCCCAACAATTTGTTAACCTCCAAAGAAAACACAAGTAGCACCGATGATACCAAATAGGTAAGGTGTGATAGAGGCACCTTATCGACAATCAATTCAATAAGATCATCTGAAAGAATTAGCTCGGATTCATGCAAAAGCGCCGACGCCATTTCCTTCAACTGTCAAGTGTAACGGAATTACTACTCTCAGATGGAGCAGTTCTAAAGATGAAGAATTATTATACTCCGTGTTTCCAAACATAACAAATTTTATAGGGACACATAATTCAGCCAATAAATATCTTAAACCATTTACCAAGTGGTATGAACCGAGTTCTTTTAACAAGAAATCACAGGAAAGTAACAGCAAATAGCCTGCAAAATATTTTACTTCTCAAATAGATGCAGATAAATGGTTTGGAAATCTTGCCTCTTCTTGCTCAATGTTCCCAGTTTGTCGAAGATCATACAATTTAAATGCAACTGCGCAAAGAATTCTCGCAGAGTTAGAAGTAGAAATGGACTCAATGAAATAACCAAAAAATCGTTAATTGTGAATTTGGACTTCATTGCAGAAATAATAGGTTTGGTATACAATGAGTAATATTTATCGCTTGCTTCTTACATTCAGTTTTGACTGCCACAGGTGCATTTGGGTGAAAGATACCCAATGAATGAAGAAATTCCCCAAACTCAATTACCCCATTGTGTTTGACATCAAATAAATCAAATACCTGCATAATCATCACAAAAATAAAAGTAAAATACATCTACCAATAACCATTTATGTCAAATCTCAAAATCTTTAGTAAACTTGATGATCCAGAAGAACCCAAAACATACCCTATCTGCAAATAGATTTTTTGTTTTTCTGTTCTTGAAGAGTGCGAGCTGGAACTCTTCCTGGGTGCATGAAAAGATTACAGAAAAAATCATTGGATAACTTTATTAACTTGAAATAAGGATTGGATTATTGGAAGTTATGGCAATATTATATGGCATACTGTAACGATTCTTATACCTTGTGAATAAGCCCATCATCTATAATAGAGCTGCTTAATTTTTTGAATAGTTCATACAAGGCCTCGACTTCACCCACTGTGACTGCCAAAATCACCGTAACGCTTATGTGCCACAACGATGGAAAATTATTGGGATATTTCATATGCTGGGAACTGATAATCTAAAACACGATGATCGACTCGATTCCACGATTATAAACATGAGAAGTGGTTGTTTCATGCTGCACTACTAATATATGGACCCCCACATTCTATTTACCTTAGGAATGAATGCAACTGGACTTGCTTCTTGTGTATCTTTCCTTATCGACAAAAGTGTGAATGTTCATCGTGCGAAATGTACCAAATTGAGAACATGAAATTTTACTCACAAGGCGTTTCAGCAGCAAGAGCGGTATGCTTCTCCTCGAACCCAGGGTGCCGTTTGGTTTTTGAGCAGAGGCAACCCATTATAGCAAAGAGAGATTTGCTGACAATGAATGAATTCGTACCAACGGATATATGGTAAAAGCTCCACTACCTGTCAATCAAGAAAAAGATTAATTACTCTTATACATGTTTATTACATGTTTGAGACCAATTTGATCAACCTCAATGGGGAAAAAATAAAAGAAAAGGAAAATAAGCATCTAAGAAGTACAAAGTACAATACTTCTGAAGAGTTGGCGTGTCAACTCAAACATCATCTAACCACCAAACCACACAATAAAAGAAAAAGTGTACCAATGTGACACTTTAAACTATGTTGGGTGTCGACATCCGTGACTACCATATAGCTTTTACTATATTGCTCCTAACCTTTACCTTCGTCAACTTCTTGTTAAAAGGATACTTAAATAATGGATGGAGGAATATCGTATCAACATATACATACATGTTGGACATACTATATTGAAGAAGGGGTTAATTACCAATCCTCATTGTTGGTCTGCAAAAATGTATGTTTCAATAGTTAATCGTGCATGCAATCAGACATAGTGTCACAATATATGAGGTATCAATAGATACGTATCTAGAATCAGGTGTCGCTTGTCATAGATTCCTACAAATATTCAGCTGAAAAAGAACAATTCAGAATAGCATATTCGGCTTTACATGTAGAGCATCAACCATGAGCCATAGAAAAATAGATACGTATCGGGAGCGGGCTGATACGCATATAACTTTATTTCTATTGATATATCCTAGTATAACTGTAGCATAGAGCTATTAAGATGTAAGAATCAATATATAAAACCTTATGTGAATACTTTATTTTAAGAACCTATTTCTTTTGCTATCTAGGAGTTTGACCAATCAAATGGAGCCTATATAATGACGCTATGAGAAGAAAGAGAAAGAACGGGTAACAAGGATGAGGCAATCTCAAACGATGTGTCAGAAAGAACAGTTTGGAGATATATAATCCAGGATGTTGAAAGATGAAATCAAAGGGGCGTAAAATCATAGTCAGAAGTCCGAAGAACCTTAAGCTTCGTTACTTGCTTCTGCCAAAAAGCACAACTATTTGGCCGTGATTCCAATGATATGAGTCCATTGCTATCTCTTCACCTGCTAATCAGAGCCTTCAAATCCCACGGCTGAACCTTGGACGGGTGGTGGAAACCCCTTTTGCATTGTTTTTGGCCCCTGAATAGAAAATGGAGACATTGCCAGAAAGCGGGTGCACAAATTTTGACATAAGGAAAACTATGTACTTTTACTGTTAAGCTGCAACAAACACGCCCTAAATGCAGAGCTTTTGCAAGCATAAGTAAACAGGGCTCAGGGAATGAGAGAAGGTATCTGTTAGGCGGCAACAAACACGCCCTAAATGCAGAGCTTTTGCAAGCATAATTAAACAGTGATCAGGGAATGAGAGAAGGTAACAGAATATAGGGATCTGCAGTATGAGGAGAAATTATTGAGGCAAAACTTTCCATGACCACGCATTCACATAGGGTCTACAATTAGGTTTAGGTGCGTAGGACTCATATAATGTGGAGTTGTGGAGACTGTCACGTGGTGGTGCACTAAAACCCGAATAATTACTCACAATATGACGTGAAATTTGAGGTCGTAGACTACTTTATCAAAGAATTCGGCCAAAATTGCTCTTACACATACCTAAATTACATCAACAAATTGCGACAAAGAAAGAGAAAAAAGTTTCATCAAACAATTTATAATAACCAAAACCTTTTGCAAGTGTATACATGTCAAACTTTCCGGTACATAACACAACAGAAAAACTCACGACAAATAAGAGAGGGGCTTGACACAAACACAATCTTCAAAATGCCTCCAAGAATAAAACTCATTCAGTGGTCAGGTCCTAGAGTTCTTACAGCCACACCAATCTATGGACAGATGGTCTTGGACCACTCGATAATTTCTCTCATGAATCAGAATCACCTGACTCAGCTGCAGAGGTTTGGTATGCACACTCCACCATCTGGGGTCTGTTGTTCTTTCCATATCCTCCCAGTAACTCTCAGCTTCAGCTCCTTCCTGTCCCCACCAGAGAAGAAAAGCGCCATGTTTCGCTGTATAATGAGACCATCGTGGCTATCTCTAACTTTCCGGTGGCCATCTCTGACGCTCCGTGGGGTGCCTTCCCATGAGAGCTTCCTCCCATTTGCACCAACTTCTAGACTGTAGGTGTAATTGCGGGCGTCATTTTCGTCACCCATAAAACGGAGGAACGCCATGTAGACAGGAGCCATGCCCAGCTGGAATGCTTCAAAGTGAAGGCAGAAGTATTGGCCAAAACAGTGGAAAACCTGAGGAAAGAAGCAGGAGATTCAGAACAGTTGATCTACTTAAAGCATACTGATATAGGCATTAAAGGTGACAGTAAGAAAGTCTGCAAGCTAATCCTCTTCGATAAAATCAAAATACAATCAGGTTACTTCTCTTTCCAAACAGAATATCAGCCAATTAAAATACATCTTTGCATATGATACTTAAGATGTATCCAATCACAATAAGACCAAACACATCCTAACTAGCAAAAGAGAACTAGATCAGGCTAGACCACTACACAGAGCAGGTTTTCCCTCGATGAGAGGCTGTATTTGTTCCCTCCGTATTCTGTAATCTGTATCCTGTAGCTTTTGAAGCATGTGATTGAGAATTCTTTGGGTTGAAATTGTTGAGAGAGAGAGAGAGAGAGAGAGAGAGAGAGAGCGCACGAAAGATGTAAATAACATTCGGTATTAAGATTCTGTACACAAACCCCTGGATGCTGCCAAAAGAAATCCCATTGTCTCCTCTGGTGATGAACCATCCGCTACATCTCATACTAAATAGATGCAAAACCAAAAGAAAATTGGCACACTAGAAAGTAGAAACAATTTGGCTGCAAATTACGAAGCCTTCACTGGGAAGTTGGAAAAAACCTCATCATTTGATTCTTACAACTACTCTCCTACTAGAAAACCAAGTTAGAGATGAAAAGCAACAAACACTTACTGTTAGCATCCAAGTGGCATTTTCTACTTCACGGGGATTGGACTTCACATACCGATGATTGAATGTGCATCCTGTGTGCATATCTACCTTGTGGTCATCTTTCAGATGGGAAACCAGAAAAGGGATATCCCCCGTAATAGAGCACTCTGAACCAGCATATGGGCAGTTGTATGGTCTGAAGTTGCAAACTGCCTCATGCTTGAGTTTGCTGTAATACGGGAATATCTCCGGGCACCCCAAAGGATAATGCTTGCATGGGAGTTCAAGGGATTCAGCTACCTTCTCCAGTGCTAGGCACCTAATGTCACCAAGCTCTTGCCTACAAGTCGGACAACGGTTATGCACCCTTGTTTTACAAGTGGAACACAGAGTATGCCCATTGTGACACTGCAATGAAACAAAAATCTAGCGTACTAAGAACACGAAATTATTTTTCTCCATACATCCAAAGTAACATCATCATCCCATTCATAATCCCCACATCCCAGAAAAAAAGTTTAATTTGGTGCAACAACAGCACACTCAATTCAAACAAAGTAACAGAGGGAAAAATAGAAGAGCCAGCCAAATAGAAGATCTTTGGATTTAAAAAAATCTATCAAACAATCAGCATCCACATGCTAAGAATAGCAGTGAAAGAACAAATCTGAGAGAATAATACTCAGAAACAAATGTAATTGTAGGACTGTATTTTTCAACCTTAAGCTCTTGTCGATTTGCTTGAGATTAACAAGTGTATACGGTTCAGGCATGTTGAACCAAAACACTCAATGCATTCTCCTGTTACATCCACAACGAGTAATCAAAACCAAAAGATCAAGCAAAACCAATCAATATGAAGGATCCATATATACCGCCAAAATTCAATATCAGATTTCTAACCACCTCAATCTGTCGAGTACCCTCTCTGACCGCCTCATTGCCACTTGTCCCATATCCAACCACCACATTCACCGCTTTGGCTTACGTCCTAATCCCCCACCTCACCAATATTAGTAGCCTTCTTCCGCTATCTCGATGTCCGCCCCTTGGCAATCATAGATGGTGCATGCGGACTCCTATCCCACAACCAAGGCATCTATACATCATATTGTCTAGGGGCAGCGATTTGAGAGAGCGGAAAGAGGAAAATCATGGGGATTGGAACGGGAGTCATTGAGGCGAACGTGGTGGTTGGAATGGGATCCAAGAAGGCCAATAAAACACCAACCCCTTTCAATACTTTTCAGACAATGAACACTTTTCGGTCGATGAATAATCTTATTCTTCTACTGGAAGAATTCTGGATTTTGAAGTCTACAACAAATTGGATTTCGATGGTGACCGCAACACCAGATTCTATCACCTGCCCCCCTTAACCCACCAGCACAGAAATAGAATCACTGCACTCAAAGACACTGATGACCAAACCGATGTTTGACTTGGGGGATATTGAGCCATTCATTTTCAACCATTTAACCAGTTGTTTAACCACGAAAGACAGCTGTAAAACAAGAATAGCTACTAGTTCCCTCGCTTTCCCTTCTATCCCTTTCCAATAGAAGTTGAGCAAGTTTTGTGGACCTTTATAGAAATTGCCAGGGCCTGATGGCCTTCACCGACACCCACGGTTCCACCAGCATAACTGATCCAGTGCATCTCTGTCTCTTTAGAGTGGTTGTGAGGCTACACCAACGAAAAGAGTAGATCCTGATAGTGATAAAAACCTTCTTTGCCTCATTCCCAAGGTTACACCGAGACTGTCCATCATATAGCAGGTTCACGCAAAATGAAACTCCATCCATTTGCAGGCTGATTAGATGGATTCCTCCATCAGACAGAGTTTAAGCTTAACACAGATGGTCCCATGAAAAAAGAAAAACACAGGCAGAGCCATGGGAGAAGGGATCCTCAGAGAGAGAGAGAGAGAGGCACGGGGTTGCTCGGTTGCATCAAAAGACAAATGCACCTCATGAGTAGCTGTAGAATTGTGGACTATTAGGGATGGCTTGCAGCTCGCCAAGTCAAAGAAAAACATCAAATTTAGTAAGTGGAGGCAGATGCAACCATCAAACTAAGCAATACGGTTGATGATTGCAGGCACCAAATGGAGGAGATAGGAGTGACAGTGCTTAAGCGTATCTACCATAAAGGCAAACCTCTGTGCTGATTCCATCAGCAAATTATGCTCCAAACCATGCTGAAGGAATCATTTATCTATAGATATTCCTACTTGTATCATATATAAATCAATATCAATATTATGGACGATGCTAGAGGGTTTTCATTCGCACGAGGTTTGTCTGAATATTACATTTTTCTTCTCTTTTCAAAACCACTTCTTCAACTAAAAAAAACAGCCGACCCAGGAGGGTGCTCGACCCAACCTAATCTTGCAACACGAAATTCATTCAAATCAATCACTTCGACCCCGAGAACATCATTCCTCCGCCCAAAAAACGATAATATGTACTACGGAAATGAAAACTTTAAAAAGAATGCATTTCTTATCACAAAAAGTCAAACTTTTTATAAATTAAAAGAACTCATTAATATTTAGTAACTACAGGCAAAAAGTTTGAATTTTTCCCAAAAAATCCATTACTATTTGAGTTCTTGTTTTGCGAACCAAGACAATTTTTGGAACGGGGTGGGACGTATATACGCGCACGTGTAATGTATATGCGGCCGTTTGTGCGTGTATGTATACGGATCATTTGTGCATATAAATCTATATACATCTGTACAAGATTGACCTAGAAAAATCGAAACGGACCTGATGGATTGGAGGGTACATAGAATTGGTGCAAACAGGGCATTCGAGCAATTCATGAACGCTGGTGGCTGGAGCAATTCCAGACGGAGGCTTCGACGAAGACAACTGATTATTAGGATTGTGATGATTGTGAGGATGATGGTGTGAACGGATCTCTTCATCTTCCAGGCCACCCGAAGAGGAAATGCACTCAATGTTATCTATATCCATTACAAATCTAAAGAATTTTGATGGATTCCGTCAATATTCTAGGGCTTCCCTTTGGTTTCTTCTTTGTCGTGGATTCGATTGGAGAAAGAAGAACCGCAAGAAGTTGGAATGAAAATTGGAAGAGAGAGAGAGAGATCGATTGTGAAGAATCAAACAACCCTCTCTCTCTCCTCTCTCTTCCGAATTCCAATGGGGAGGGAGATAAAAGGATGATCGCCGTAATTTTTCAAAATGGATCGAAATCCAACGGTGGTTAGAAAATCCGTCCGTTTAATCCGTTTTTTCCTGTACAATTCAACTGTTTCTAGCCGCGCCCGCGAGTAGTTATTGAGTGATTCAGGACTCTGGTCCAAACCCCTGTTCCGTTAAAATTTTTATTTTTTAAGTATTTATTTCGTGTTTTACAAGATAAGTCATTCTCTCACAATAGTAAATACATCACTTTTAATTCAAAAATATTTATTTTAATTAGCGGAATACACACTAGTCAATGTGGGTATGAGTGTGAGCGCAAATGCATTTTAAAAGCACATGCTGCACATCTCAAACTTTGAAAGTTTGCAAGGTCAATGCGATGATTGATAACGAAAGCGCATGACACATTTTGGAGGACTAGGTGACTAAAAGCATCCACAATGGGTGTGCTAACTAGTGTTGTAATTGTGTGTGTTAAGACTTAGCAAATAAAAATGTATTTTTTTGCCACAGTGCTTGTGTTAATTTGTATACTAGAGTGTGTTAAATCTTATAGTATGCTAGCACGTATGCCAAGTTTGGCAACTATGCTAACAAACAATAAGTGGGTCTCACCTCTATAATTCAAACTCCAACCATTAAAATATAAGTATTCACTACTCCTAATACACACTTGTAGGACCCATTTTTTATCCTAACAAACATTTTAACACACAAATTTACCAAAATGTTCTAACACAATTATATGTTATCAATGTCTAACACACACTTATAGGATCTATTTTTATCCTAATACACCTTTAAACAATCATTTTTTTTTACACACAAATATACCAAACCCCATTACGAATGTTGTAAGGATCCAATGCCCAAGACATTGCTCCAGAAGCCCAAAAGCCACCAAGAAATGCATTTTAACTTCATTTTAATCTTTCGTCCTTGACGTAAAGTAGATCCAGGAGCCAATAATTTCTCGCCCCAAGAAAGTGATTTTACTTTCATTCTAATCTTTCGTGATTAGACTTGATTTGCGAAAATATTAGAGTTCAGGACTGTTTGGTTACCTTACTTAATTTCGATTCCCCTTTAAATGTAAATAACAACTAAATTAAAAGGGGTGCATGCCCCATGTGTTTTTTTAAGTATTTAATTTTAAAAAAAAAACACCTAGCATGGGAAATAAACAAATAATTCTCCATACCAAACAAAATTGTTTTATTTTTGCACTCCCTTATTATTTGTATTTGTATATATACAAGAAGCAATCAGAGAAAAACATAATAAATGCATAATGCATTTGAGTTTTTCAGAGTACAAGAACATCAATGACTTCTTTCATTGATGATAGATATAGAAAAGCCATTTTAACTATGGCATATCTACGCGGATTAAAAAAAAAAAACCTATGGCATATCAACGTCCCTCCGGGGACATCCGATAAAATTGGAACGAAACTTTGGCAACCAACTTCTTTTTCCTTCCTGTTCCCTTGTGACAAATGAGAAGTGAACTGCCTGTTGTCATATTTGTTAGTAGTGAACTATGTAGAGCACTTTTGGGTTAGCTTATTCAAAGCGAAAACTTAGAAGATTATGTACAAAATGAGCAGAAAGACTGCAATGCTGGTTGCATTCATTACCAAATGAAGAGTATAAATCTACCTAAATTGCATTATTTACAACAGAATACAATGTAGCAAAGATTTCTGACGAGAGCCCTTAAGTGGGTCTACAACTGATGAGAGGCATCAGTTACAGCAGTTGATCTGTCTTGCCCCACGCTGTTCGTCGAGCTGCCAGTGCGACAAAGGTAGAAAGATAATCAACAATGACAACAATTTTGGGGAAAAAAAGAAGAAGAAAAGAATCGAGCAACGTCTTCAAATAATACTCGTATAAGATTATTGTTGCTTTCATGGACTATGTGAATTTGTTCTTCGAATAGTTCCTGACACCCACATGGCAATGCAAGTTGTATTCAGAAATTTTATCAGCTCCTTATTGCGTCAATATAGTTAATTTAAGGGAAAAAGCAATCTACCAACTGTAGTGATCTTTCTTTTCAAAAGAATGGGGAAGAAAAGATTGCTTATAGATTTAGGAGCATGTTCTTTTGGAGGGCCGTACACTGTATCATACATTGTTCACTCCTAAAGTCATGGTACTTGTCATGGAAACAAGTATTATTCCCTAATAAATCAAGTTGAGAGAAAGAGAAATCTCACTCAAGTTTCAACATCAGACTCTTGGCTTCATTAACAGCTAGACTCGCAGCATACATTGCCAACTTCTTCACCTATAAACAGATACAACGGATGTGAGAAACATCTCTAAGCAAAACACATTGCATTAAGACCTCCAATTCGCTATGTAATTTAGGACTTCCCCAGAATCGAACAGGGTTTATTCTCTACTCGCTGTTGTCCTCAAAACGGAATCAAGGGATTACAAAGTTTATGCAGAACATCAGAAGTCCACATGCATACATTTTACAAGTAGACAGTCCTCAAAAGGGATTACTAAGTTTACACAGAACATCAGAAGTCCACATGTATACATTTTACAAGTACACACAACGTAAACAAGGCAAGTGGTACATAAAGGAAGTGTACCGAAAACCCATATCATCAATACCCGACTTCACATCAGAAACATGAATAAATGCAATAGTCATTTCATGGGACACTTCTGCACAAGAAAAAATGAATTCGTAGAAGAGGAAAAGCCATCCATGAGATCAATTGGAAGGATGTGTAGGCCCAAAGATCAAGCAGATAACCTAATCATCAAAGCAGTGTTCATGCTAGGGCCAATAATGAGAGTGGTGGCACATGGAAATAGTTTTGGTTGATGTGAGCAAGAATAAGAAAAGGGGGCTGTGTTGCTCGCGGGGAGGGTGCCGCGTAGCTGGCAGGGGAGGGAAGGGCTTCTACTGGTGGCGGGTACGGAGTGGTGTTGTGGCAATAGTCAGGGTGCTTCCCGCCAGGTGGTGTTTGTTTTGTCCCTTAGGTTGGTTGGTGTAGAGAGAGGGGTGATACTTGGGGAGAGAGAGAGGAGGAGATCATTCAAGCAGACTTTGTTTTTTCTCGTGTGTGTTTTGGCTCTTCAAAAGCAAAAGTGGTATCCTGAAATAATTGTGCGATGAGATCAGTATTCACCCCGATAATCAACAGCGGGCATAATGTAGTATACAACTTTTCAGATATGAAGGTCTCAAAAATCTGTACCACAGGGACTATATATGTATTTTCACTAGACCACAGACGTGGGCACCATGCTTTAACTAAAATCTAATACCATGTTTTGAGATTTTTCATCCTGGATGCACCATGAAATGAGGTAACTCACACCGCAGAATTCAGCAAGCCAATATGCTAGAGGAGAGCCAAATAACGTGTACCTCCAATTTATCTTCCTTGGATCTGTGGGATTTCGGAAGCAAGCGAAACTCCTCTGTCAACCGAATGCATTCTTCAACATTGTCAGGCGATACAAAGTCGAGGGCCACTTTAATGCAGGACTGGAAAAGAATTGGGAGAAGAGTTAGTCAGGACCAACGTCAATCTTGTATAAAGAGAAAGCTTGGCTAAGAATAATAAGAAAATGAATGGGAAAGTGAATGGAATGTATAGGCGGAGAAAGTTTCCACGGTTGCCATTGGATTTTCTGATTTTGTAGTCATGAAATATGTAGATTAAAGGACAGGCTTTAATCTTTATAGCCTTTTATGAATCAAGTTTAAAATATGTTTCAGCATTTAACATATACCCATAAAAGGAAACATTACACAGTAAACTTGGAAGTTGAACACTAACTAGGAAAGAGAAAGCAAAGAATTTACTCCACAATGGAAAAGAAGCTCATACTAGAATGGATCGCTGACCTTACAGTACATGGACTCAGATATAAGTATCGGGTGGAAGTGCATGTCCAGCATGTCCAGCCTTCCTAACCCCAGATGGTATGATATTACCACATGCACGAAAAAGTTGGATATGGGTAGGGGGACACATCCTCAGCACTAGTTTCTATAAGCAAGTTCTTCAATAATTATGTTGAGCATACTTCAAAAATCAAATGTACTTGAAATAAACTAAGAATAAAGGAAAATATCAAATTTGTATATCTTATCCATGTGAAAGGTGTTAAATGTTTCTTTTCTAGCTAATATGAGCTCCTTTTTCTTCAAGTATAGGGTCCAAGTATCCAAATTAGGTACGGGGACCATAACATCCCACATGCATAACCCATGTCATAACCTTAGGACAACAGCATTGTGGGGATATAGAAGAGTCCGCGTAAGACTGGATATCACTGGCAAAGAATTTAATTTCGATACACCAATGTGACGAGGACTTCACCTGTCTGTTTCTCACTTGATGTGGGCATCCAGCAGGAATGAACACAGCCTCTCCAAGGTATTGCTCAAATGTCCAAGGTTCTATATCTGCATAGGAAAGCCAGTATGACAAGTGAAGACGAAGCATGTACTTAACAAAGTTAAGTGATTAAACAAACAAAAAAGCATTTTCTTACTGAATTCCTCCTTCAGCTGTTTCTTATGCTTCTCAGTTAAGTAAAAGGTCTGGTCATGAATAGGATGATCAACCTAAGGCAAGTGGAACACGTCAAGTCAGAAACTTGATTGAATTGTTGTTTAATATGGAAAGCAATAGAATACCGACAAAATTCACAGGGCGATTGTCGATGTGGCGTAATTCTTTCCAATGCTTCTTTAGGTATTCGATTAACTTGGGCACATCCTGACGACGGAAGATGTCCCAAACAGCACCTCCTTCTTCAACCTCTGAACAACTGTTGCTTTGAAACGCGTCATCCTCTGGACCCAACTCTGTCCTCATTGATGCTGCACTGACAGGTTTGTCGTCCAAAAGGGCTGCCACCTCATCTTCATTTCTGATGGGCTTCATTGTGTTGACACCACAGGGTTGAGAATAATTGATTGGCTTTGACTTACTGGATTTAGTATCAAAATCACTTGTCCCTTCACAATGTCTTCCGCTTTCTGGAAAAAATGATATGGATTCTTCAGCTTTATTCAAACCTCCAAAAACACATTGAGTTCGAAAACCAACGGAGTCTAAGAAGGGAAACGTCCTTGTGTCTGATAAGAAAGGTTCCTCCCCCAGTTTCTTCTCTTCATTCAGAGTTTCCGGTAAGAAAGAGTCTCTCTGACTAATATTTGTTTCCTCCACTGATACAAAATCCAAATTTTCAACTTCCTGAGATTGTTTTGGTGGCATACTTTCACGTGTGCCCAATGCATCATTTGTTCTGCGACGAAGCTCGGCCAACCTTTCTGCTTCATATTTCATCTGCAAGTTTTTGATGATTTTCTGTTGCCACGGAGCGATCTTCACCTCAGCTGTGTGTGTCAGTACATTCACCTAAAAAGACAATTAGAAGGAATATCATATCACAACTTTGTCATGTAAAATAGCAGGGAGAAAAAGACGTGGAAATTTTGTTGAGGCCAGGTGTGAAGGAAACACAGTGCGAAACATGAAGGTTCGCCGCATAAATTATTAAACACAACTAAAAAGAAAAAGCAACCGGAAGGTTTTACAGTATGGATAAGTACCGCATCGGAAATGTCACAATGAAGTTTAGTCACTGAATCACCTCTACCAAGCTCTTCTGAAGACCCATACGCAATGTACGTTTTGGGACCCAAGTCTGGCTTCAAAGCACCATCAGGAAGCTTTGTAGCAAGATTCAAAAGACCAGTTCTGGGATGAGTATAATCACTGTAAGGAAGCATGGCAATAAATTCAGCGCCATGCCTCGGCAAACATTCCTCAAATGAATTAGTTGGCGGCCAATCCTTCAACTTCAACATCTCAGGCCACCCAGTCCGATGCCTACGACCCTCTAAATAACCCTTGAAGAACTGATGAATTTTAATCTCAACCTGCAGCCCGTAAAGAAAATATGTGCTTCAGTTGTGATTTTCAAGTTAAAGAAAACCCTTTTTCTTTTTCTTTTTTCAGTAGCAGCTAACTGTTGCGACATGCTGACACCACATTCTATGAATTAAAAAAGATGATCTATCCCAACTTGGAAAGCATTTTAAGTAGAAGTAACTGTATATAAGAACATGGTTAAGACATGTTAGATGCTAATTGACAAAAGAGATTGAGGAGAAAAAAACAAAGTAGCAAGCACATTAGCAGCTCATGAGATATACGAAGCGTGAGAAGAGAGACAACAAACAAAGGGGAAGCACAAGGGAAAAGACTATGTGCATGAGCCATTACCAAACACATACCTCGCACCAATCCAAGCAATCAATAGCCTTAACACAAAAGCTCTCCTCTTTCAATTTCCTGCTTGCACTTCTGAAAGCCCTCCACATGACCATTGGTTCCCAACTAAGACCAGATGTCTTAGCAAGTACATTTTTAACTATAACAGGTTCACCTCTCATCCAATGCATTTGAAAATGCTCGAAGTCACTATCTCCCAAGTGAACAGCATTCGGAGAATATAGCAAATTATCATGGCTTTTCTCCCTAAAAGATGCCTGCCTTACTCCAGAATCATTCCCATCACCTCTTGAAGTACTTCTATGAAGGCACAACGAACATCCCTGAGAAAAATCAATATCTGGCGACTGATAATTGATAGCAAGGTCTTCTGCACTCCTTATTAGGTTTTCTACCCAATGGGCTTCGAATATGTGTCTCAGTGCCAATATTCCAGCACCACAACCTCCCCGCTCTTTTGGAGGGCAAGGAATGCTACCATCTGTTTTTGCTCTCCAATCAGGAAATTCACAGGACATATTAGCTGTAGAATCATTTACTAGAATGGCCTCGTGGTCCCCCCAACCAGAGATCTGCTGTTGGGGAGAAAACTCACCCTTCATTTCTTTACCCTTTTCACAAGATCTCTCAAACAACTGATGAATTGAGGAGTCTGCCTCTTTACCACCGGGCTGAAAACCTTTTCTCAGTTCCCAACAACAACTGAGACAGAGATCGTATGAACAATCAGGGTTTGGGCAGCTTCGGTGGAAATTGACAATCGATGTGCTGCAGTTATCACTGTTGAACAAAAAATTGTATGAAGTTACAGATTCGCATAATGAGGAATCAAACTTCAAAAAGCCGTACATGCTGTGTAGAAAACACCATTTAGCAAACAAATAAACACCATGGTAAATTAATCTACACAGTGTTAGGGTGCCTAGGAAGATCAAAGTAATAACAAGTGGTTGATAGAGAAATATGGATCGACAGATAATTGATCTTTCAGACTAGTAATTTTGAGCAGGAGAACTACCAATACACTCTGTCATCTTCGTCAAGTATAGACTTTTCTATATCTGCTTCTGTCATTTGAACACCTGCAGAACAAGATGAACAGACACACCAGTATCTGTCTGAGTCATAAATGCAAAAGAAAGGGAAACCTCCACCTAAGTGATAATAAGATATTTTTTTATACCACGTATGCCAGCTTCCACATTTAGCTCAGAATTCTGCTCCCCTTGGATGTGCCGGAGGAGGGGCAGAGTTTTGTGTAGCAAATATATTGATCTTTGCAGTCTGATATTCTCGTCTGCTTCTTTGTAACTAGCCTATTATCACGGATATTTTTTGCAAAACTGCATTTAGGTAAAAGGTCATCACGTAAATATACCAAAAACAACATAATAGGAGCAACATACCTTTACAACAACATCACCTCGTAGGCACGCAATGCAATTGCAATTGCCACAACAAAATGGGCATGCATTCTCAAGTTCCCCCCTTGTTCTCTCTGGGTACCTAATTAGTTTATTTACAACATTTACAAAACAATCACATAAAATCATTTCAGAACAGTAAAAGGAAAAAAAGCAACAAAACATTATACACTGCTTATAAAACATTCATCCATTTTTTAAGTGTTCACATCCTATACATAGCATGATTTGTTTTACGTGCACTGTCTAAGTCTACCATTTCTGATAATAAGAAAATAGTTTCATTAAATCAGGGAACATTGATATTGGTTCAAGTAGTTTTACTAACAAACATGCTTTAGGAGTTTTCATTACCATTTTGCAAGGCACTCATAGCAGTAGCGTTTCCTTTTGCAATTTAAACAAGCGACAACATCATTCTTATCGCTCTTGAAGCATTGGTGACACGTCAAACTCCCCTGCTCTTTCTTCGAATCCTAAATTAACAAACCTCATCAGAATTTTAAAAAATCCCAAATAATGAATTATAAGTAATTCATTAACAACTTATATTTTCGCAGTAACAAGCAAATATACACCAAGGAGAAATGAACAAAAAAGTTAGTGGCTTGCTTTTCCGTTTGCATGTTTTCACCTCTTACAGGAGGAAACAGCTCCTCCTTATGATTTAAGTTTTTAACGTTGTCTTTACCTTTCCATAATGGTCTGCTTCTACTGCTTTTCAAATAGATGGTGGTTAATGTTCAATATCCAGATGTTGCTTTCTGGGAGGGAGAGTGACAGTTATTTTAGCATCACAACAGAGTGCCCATTGCCGAGCAAAAAACAAAATAGAGTGCCCATTCAGAATGTGAATAATAGTTCTTTTTCTAAAACTGTAGTTGTAAATGTTCTACAACTTGATCTACACTTAGGACTATATCTTGGTGAATATGATGGAGACAAAGTTTGTTAACAGAGGGTATTAGTTTGTAATGCGAATTCGACACAGTTCATATTCAGCTAAAATATGTTGGATGACATTTCTAATTTCACTATAAGCCAAGGTGTGCTGCATTTAGTCCTATAATCAATTTCTCCCTTCACTAGATTACAGGAAATAATTACGTTTAATCATATAATCAATCGCAAAAAGATGAAAGAGTTTGGAAAAACTCACCGCCGGTCCTGAATTCAACAATCCGTTTTCTTCTGCAGTGTTTATGAGCTTTGAACGTTCATCTGCATTCTTTCTTGGTCTTCCTCTACCCCTTTTCTGAGTATTACTAGATTCATCCAACAACTCTTCATTGCCCATGTTCACAACCAAATCTTTCACCTCCTTTCTAGAACTCAAGACTTCACCAGCTACCATTAACTTTGGTTTCTTCACAGATCCACGTGGTCGTCCACGCTTTCGTTTTGTAGTTACAGACTCGTCTCCCTTATCATTTTCCAGGGAAGTTTCAGTCACCTGAACAAAATCCCCATTAGCAGAATCAATTGGGTCTACACTTTTCATATCACCACTGTGACTTGTGAAGAAAAATTTGCCGGCCTCACTTAAATCCACATTGGCGTCAAGCATAATCTGATCTTCTTTACCAGTTACCATCCAAGCCTCATTCTTGGAACTCTGGTCCTCATCTACACCGTCATCTGTAGAACCAATCGCTCCATCTTCATTACCCAACTTTACTAGCAACCGCTTTTTTGATCCTTTAGGCCTTCCCAACTTACCTCTCTTCCTAGCACTTGGCATTCCTCGATTTTCTTCAACTGAAAGAATTTTCTTGTTCTTTGTACCCCTTGGCCTGCCACGCTTAACAGTCATGTCTACACTGAAATTACCAGAAGGAACTTCAACCGACATCTCTTGATTTCCTTCAACTGGAAGAATTTTCTTGTTCTTCGTCGAACCCTTTGGCCTGCCCCTCCGCTTAAAACTGCTACTTCCATTAGTATTACCGCCAGCAACTTCAACTGCCATTTTCTTCTTGTTCTTTAACCCCTTAAGCCTTACAAACTTCTTCTTCCCTTCAATAGCCACATTTTTACCACCACCACCTCGTCCAGCAACTTCATTAGTCCCCTGATTAACCCCTTCAATAGACATTCCCTGAACTTCTTTACCATTACGAATCTTCTTTTTACTCTGAAAACCCTTAGTCTTTCTTGACCTCTTCTTCGTTTCAATAACCTCTTTTTGCCCACTTCCACCAGGAACTTGACTAGCCCCTTGATTAACTCCTCCAAGACTCGAAATCGAACCCTGAACTTCTTTACCATCAAAAATCTTCTTTTTATTCTTGGAACCCTTAGGTCTACCGAGCTTTAGTCCCTTCTTAGAAATCCTCTTAACCTCTTTACCACCAAGAATTTTCATTTTATCCCTTGAACCCTTTGGTCTACCAATCCTCCCCGAACCCTTTGGTCTACCAACCCTTCGCTTCGCAGTTCCCTCCGGTGTTTCAAAACCCTCGCCACCACCGGCAAGAGAAGGGCTTTCTTCTCCCCCGGCAACTTCGGTGGGAATTAACCCGCCGTAAATCATAGGACTCCCACCCACATTGTTAAACTGACTAAACCTGTGCAGAATCGGGTTAACCCTAACCCTAATATCCGCATTCTCGTTCCTACTCCCATTCCCAATCTTATTTCCATTCCCAATCATAAAGTCAAAAGACCTAGAATCAACAAAACCTCTTCCGCTATCAAGAAAGAAAGTGTTTCTCTCACCTGACACCATTCCGCCGTCGAGAACCAGACCTGCATTACCACCGGAAGCCGGTGGCTGGTCAGCAGCCACCGTACCTCCGCCGCGCCCAGCCGCGTTCATCGGACACAGTTATAAACAAAACCCTACTAAACAAACAAAGCAATAATAATAATAATATCCTCCTACTTTCTTTCTGCTACTCGATTTAAATAAAATGAGTAACATAAACGGGCCGCATTAATTATGGAATCTGAGTAGATTATAGCCATTCGATTCGAGTGAACTCTGGAATGAGACTCAAAGAGAAATCTAATCTAAAGTCGTCGATCGCTCCAGCTTCTCTCTCTATCTAGTACCCTGCCTGCCTTGCTGCACACAGTAAAAATACTGTAAAAACCAGTCTCTCTCTGGATTCTTCGGCACAGAGTGATAAGTGCGAGGGAGGGGACCGGGTCCACTTTTTTCGTTTAGGGCACAAGGTTTGTCAGCCAGTACTATGTGGAGTAAATTATTACTACTCCTATAAGCTGCGTTTGTTTTTTTGGTATCGGAAGAGTACTCCACCTGGAATAGTGGTTGGCTGTTTGGAATCTAGTGGAAGTCTTGGTTGTTTGATCGGACGGTGAGATTTTATTCACACGTGTGGGATCTACCTGTCATTCCTATTTGTGTCTTGAATGGGTAAAGTTATTCTGTGTATCAAACTCCTTCTCCATCACAATTGGTTGTGTATAAAAGAATTTAAAGCACCGTCACGTAATACTCTAGGAGCATAGAATAATTACTCTTTTTTCAAGGAATAATTCCTCCTTCTAAGGCAATTTTTTTTTTTGGGTCAAACAAAAATTCAAGGCCATTGTTTTTGCAATAATTGTAGCATTACACTCATCCTCACTGGGGTGGTGGGTCCTCTGCACACACTGAAGGATTTAGTGTAAATGGGTCTACCATTCATGCGAGTGTGGATGTATAAATAGGTGTCTTTCCAGCAAAGTAGTTTGTGGGTAAGGAAGAGTAAAGTGGAATCTAGTGGAAGTCTGTCTTGATTAGTTTAATGAGTGATTGTACCCTTGGAATCTGTCTTTTTGTTTTTTGGTTGTTAGATAACATTTGAATCTGTTTTTTTTGTTTGGTTTAGTTAAGTGGAGTATTAAAAATTTAGCAGTATTATAATTTGTCTAAATCGACAAGATTTGTGCAGGTTTCTTATAGTAGTAGTTTTCTCAACAAAAAAAACCCTCATTGCACATTACGCCCTTTCATCATTTTAGTCCCTTTTCGAATTATGATCTTTTAAGAATTTTTTTCCTCCATAACAACCATTTTAGTCCCTTTTTAAAAAAAATTACCTACGATCTTTTGAGAAACTTGTTCCTCCATCACAACCTTTGAAGAGAAACTTGTTCCTCCATCACAACCTTTCAAAGCGTTCGTATGCCTTTATGAAGAATATTAGTAAACCATTCCAGCTTAGACCGTTCAAAATGAACATATACTTTTAGACATCCCAAAATGAAAAGATGGACCGTTCAAAATGAATATATATTTTTAGACATCCCAAGATGAAAAGATGGACGTAACTCTTAAATGATAAATATGCTCTAAGCATACACAAGAAGGAACAAATTCCCTGTAATTCAACTTAAACGTAGACTTGCATAATTTTGCTCGAAGTCAACAATGCCTACTTCAACGAGATCTGGACAATGGAAAACGTCACAATTTATTGCTACCTGGCTCATTATATCAAAATGTGTAAATCGTTAGAGCGTAACTACAATTATGCAAGTACATGATCGGAAAAAAGATTACAAACTAGCAGGACCATTATGTTGTTTGTGCATGAAGATTTGACAGAACTAATTGTTGCCCGATTAGAATTCTGAAATCGTTGAACAATCAATGATAAATTTAATCAACAAGGTGTGAGGACAATGGATGCCTGAGCTAATCCTCTCTCCAAAACCAGAGATTGTCGAAATAATTACTCTTTAACACGTCATTGAGTTGACTTCACATTTTCATAGCTGCTCACATAATGCACTTGGTTCTTGAGTGCAAATATCATCTCGGGGTCATTCGCCCTGCCTGAATGTGATGCTGCATGCAAGTTGTATCACGAAAATATCAACAACAAAAAAAATACAAAAATACAAAAGAGCAAAGACCAACGACGGTGGGTGCAAAAGCTTTTCTAGTCCAGCGTTTTGAAATCAATACATCCACTTAGAAATTAAAGTAATTCAAGATTTCATTTCCTTCCCAAACTTTCAGGTCATCCACGAGACATTGGGTGTATCACTCACAGTGTGCATGTACTACACAGTCAATATCAAATTAAACTATCTGAAATTAGTCTCAACACATAATATCATTCCTTCAAGAGAGAGTACCCAAGTACTATTTTTTTTTTTTTTGGGGGGGGGGGGGGGGGGGGGGTACGCATGTACCCCAGTACATTGTCAGATGATGAATGTTTGGAAGGATAAAATTCAACACTCAATTATCAGAAGGTCATGTTGAACACAAAGACCAGTTAGTCTTAGTTCCATAATTGAGGATCTTATTGCCTACCTCTGTTATCCATCTTTTCCTGGATTCTGGCAGTGAACTCTAAGGGGCTTGATGCTTAAATGAAGATGTTTTCGATAAATTAGATGTGCCCGCTCAACTAAACAAACAATTTCGATCAAAAGTCTACAGCATATGAGTCATCTGACAGATCAGTGCCATGGCAACTTACAGACAATTCATTGTTACATATTCCACTCAGCAACCATGGGCAAGATTTGGAAAGTACTAACCAGTTCCATAAGTAGAATATTAGATAATGCCAGTCCATAGATGCTCAAAGAAATTACCTGAGTCGCATATGATGATGAGCTTTCTGCCAGGAACTTAAGTAATTCCTGTTTCTTTATTTCAAAACACTGTTTTGTATAGTCCAATAATCCTTGTTCTCTCTCCATATCTCCTGTCGTTCTTTCCTTCTCCCATTTCATCTCCTTTATCCGCTTTTCAGTTTCAACATAGTTCAAAGGCAGATTTGACCTCACATAGCTTTTGGGGAACTTCACATCTATGTCTACCCTGGTATAGATTCATTGGAAAGGAATCATGCATCAGCAAGGAAAATAAATATCACTTTAAATTGGGAAAAAAATACATACAAACAGTACTGAGAATAGATAAATATTCTACATATATATGAAGTCTGGTAGAAAAGCGAATGATGCAAAGGAAAAGGGTTAGGAACAAGTTTTTCCTGGCAGAAGAATTGATAAGGGTAAAACCACCACTAAGTAAATATTCTACACCAGTACACCTTAAGTGTGCATAAACCCTTGCAGCATTCTAACTTCTAACAATTAAATATACACAAAAATCCAATCGCTTGGAACAGACAATTGGAGGTCTACCTCCAACACACAATTGAGAGCTCTCCACACACAGCTTGAGAAGAATTTAGTATGGGATGGATAGGTTCTTTGGTAACAGGCAAACAAATCAAGAAGCCTGCAACTGCTAAGACAGTTGAGAACTTAATTTTCAACAAGGAAATTTTTTTATTTGTCAACAAAAACAACAGATCTTATACTCGCAACAGATAAAAACATTTGCAAAGGGGAATGTAGGAGGAAATCAATCGCCACCCAGAGAGTTTTCTACTATCAGAAGAAATTTACTTCCTTAGCAGGCTGAGATTTTTACCGATTTCCCAGGCAAAACAAGCCATTAGTCTTCACCATCCCACCGTCTAAAGACACGGCGCCGTTCCTAATACAAGGAAGAGCTTGTAACATGTCTGCCCTTGTTCTGTACACTTGAAGGCCAGAGAAGAGATTATAGAAAAGAGTCTCCCTAAGACCATGCCCATCAGCAGTGACACAAAATAAGTTGGCATTATCGATATTAATCATATTCACAGCCAACCCAATAAAGCCAGGTGGTGATTCACCACTGGGCAATCTTGGCTTCAGAAGATCAAGCCTCATCTGCGGGTCATCAGCAACGAACTCACCAACATATGGTCTGATGACATAAACAAAATGCATTAGAATATCCACAATTAGGAAAACAGATAGCACAAGGAAATATTGCACATGGACTAGTACCTTAGATTTTCAAGACAAATAACAGGAAAGCGGCCATCCAAATGCCTCCCTATAGAAGTTCCCAGACCATGAATCCCAGAACTTTTATTTACAGAACCATCTTGTTCATATGTTTCAAGAGCTTTAACACCATTGTAAGTTTTGCAAACAACTGCCAGCATAGTTTCTATCCCCAAGTACTCAGAGAGAAGCCTGCCAACGAAGTTACACAAAATAATCAGTAAAGTATCCCACTAAAGGTTATTAATAACATCAAGACTCTGCAAGCCTTTGAATAATCAATGTGTTAAATGAAGTCTATCCACAAACACTAAACATAGAAAGTGTGGTGGGCTGAATCCGAACATAGCCTCGGGCCGGACCCCAGCAACCATGAGGGTGGATCGGGCTAGCCACGTTAGGCCGAACTCAGTGCGCTCAGGGCGTTACAAGACGGAGTAAAGTGGAGCAGAGGTGGACCGAGCCGAAGGGTCCTCCGGTTTGAGTCACTCGGTAAGAGACCCGTACCATGGGGTTCGGGTCGGTCTGACAGGTCGGTCGGGTATCCAATGACAGTCCAACCCGAGGTGTGGTCCCCATGGGGAATACCCCTCCAGCGGGTTCTAGAAGTGTCTACGGGCTTCCGGAGCTAGGGTGGACTTATGCAAGATGTCATAGAGATGTTATCGAGCTTAAGGCGGTGTATGGTGACATCACAGGCATGTGTTGGGCATACCCTGGCTTGGGGAGCAAGTACCCCTGTCCTATAAATAGGACAATAGAGCCCAAGAGTAAGGTATGTTCTCACGCCCACCTAAAGTACTCTCTCTCTCCAGTATACTAACTTGACCGTCGGAGGGGCAAAGGGTGGACCACCACCTCTCGCCTTGGTGCAGGTTACACGGAGGAGCACGGAGAGAGGCGATCCGGAGGAGCTAGCGGAAACCACCACACCACAAAAAGCCATCTTAACATCAAAAATCCAAGACGTTAAAAGATAGAAATTTCATCATTAGCCCTCAACCACCTCTGTACAAGATTGCTGAAATATGATCCATCACAGCTAAATATGCAGTACTGACTACCATGCATGTCACAGTCAAAAAAGGAGAAAAAAGTAAAACACGCAAGGCTGTATGTTCAATTCAAACCAACCTGCTGAGGTTGTCATCATCTACTTTCCCGAGCGTAGCAACAATACCTAGCACATCCTTGGTCAACGGAAGATGAGAAGTCTGATTGGCATGACGAGTTTTCAGTACGCACAAAATGCCAGCTGCAGATTTCTCCTGTTTTATGATATTTTCTACCGTCTCCTCCTCACTGTCCACGTGGCTATGATCCTCATCTTTAATCATTGGCGAACTTGAGGAATGATACTTCCCAAGATTAACTGAGACAATACTTGCCAATAAAAAAGAATACAAGAGACAGTAAGCGTAAATGGTACCCGTACCTGATTGCTAGATAATTAAGGTCGTAAAATTCTTCAACAACTACACAACACTAGCAGGAGTGACTATGGTTAAGGATATTCAAAAAGAATAACTCTAAGCCCAGAGTAAGTCCATTAAGGGTACTCAGAAAAGAGGAAGTTGATTGATGCATTGAGCAAGGGCTTGGGAAAAATAACCTCTTCAGTTAATATGTAAACACCATCCCCCACCCTAAGTCATCAAACCCCAAAAAAAAGAAGTGAAAACAAATAAGCTTGACAGATTCCCATATCCTAATTGGCACTTCAATCTAGCACCTTCCCTTTCCGGTTGGCATCATAAACCCACAAGCACAACTTCCAATGTTTCCAAAAACATGATATCAAACATATACTTAGAACATTAACCGAGATCTAATTTACATCTTCGTCCGAAACACCACATCTTAGTCTCTCAAACAAAATGGCCATTCATTTAATCAATTTCATCACCAGGGTTGCTATTCTTTAAGGTTCCTCATTTCCCAACTCTTGAGAAAGCAACAAGAGAGAGATAACATGAACAAATAACCAGAAAACAGTATACCTTGCAGATCTAGGATGGAGTCGTCCAATTTGTTTCTCTGGGTCTTCAAAATTCTGATATTGTCTTCATGCTTTTTTATTTTGAGACCAAACATTTTTAGATCATCCTCGAATTTCTGCAGATATTAACCAACAAAATTACTCTGGCCGAGCAGTTCCTCCTTAACTGATAACAACAACTTACAAAGATGTATGCGCAAGGAACTACGACATCTTTGTAGTAACAAATCAGGAACAAAACACAAGATCTATTCACCGTAGTACAACATTTAAACTTCGGCTTTTCAAATATCGCATATCTACCTTAGAATTATATACAACAGTTTGTGCCTGAAAGGGAGCTCCATTTTGAACTTCATGTCTTGCCATTATAGGGGAATCACTCTGAGGCACATGATTCACTGCTGATGGATCTTGGATAGACAAAGCATTTGTTTGGATTGAAAGCTGCAAGAGAGGAATCATCAGGCATCTAAACATGTAACGATGTCCAAAACTAAAGCAGCAAAAACCTTACACATGTATCTTGCTTAAAAAAAAACATACTGTGCACTGTGTACATTATTCAGTTACATACATTTACAAAGCAAATGTATATCACTATGCTGCTTTATCTTGCTAAAAAAAAAGACTGTACACAGCGTACATTATTCAGTTATATGCATTGTGCAAAGCAAATGTGGATCAATAGCTTAAGAAGACCGCCTTGAATCAAAGGGATATACCAAGGCTTCAAGAATTTTGATCAATTCACACCTAAAACACAAACTTAAGCTCCTCTGCATGGTAATCAATCAGCAGCAGACTTAAACAACAAAAGCGAACATTGTTCAGAATAAAACATTGCAGTGGAACAACTCACATTCTAGCTACTACCTATCAGAATTGTTCAGTCTTGCTCACAAAAGGCTTCATTCTACCCACTGTGTTGTTCACTGCCTTTGTTTTTTTCAACATTGCTGTTCTGCACGGATTGCTCTACGTCACTTGTAGCAACAGAACTATCCAATTTTAATCATCCCTTACAAATAATACTCCTTTTCTTGATACTTGTCTTATAGCAAATTATTTCTTCCCCAAAATTTGTCATTGAATCTCTCTTATCACTACTAGGCTATTAGTGATTGACTAGATTTTGACTTGGGTCCCATTAGGGAGGTTCTTCCAAACACACACAGCCTTTTTTAGTTGATTTTCAACCTTGCAATTGACCAAATTAAAGGAACACATGTTTGGTTATTGATTACAGAATCAGGTTTCCATGGCAGTTTCGGAAAAGAACCCGCTGACGATAAAATACCTAAAGATGATTTACATTCTCTAAAAGCATTTTGCTAGAGAGTAAATACATAATGAAGACAAAAAAAAAAGATAAAGATAAACCTTCGTGCATTTTAAATGATTTCTCGTATTATCGATTCTGGAAAACTAGCGCTGAAACAACAACCAAAGAGGGAATTGCATCCTTTAGTTCGGTGTAAGTGTGTTATTGCTCTTTTTTCACAAACTCCCTAAACTAAGCTAACCCCAATTCTACCATCGAATTTCCCGAATAAATAACAGCGCCTTAATTTCCTTTAAATCCCACTAAACCCATTCTCCAAAAACTCTCAAAAGTGGAGCACCACCACCAGACCAATTGCGCTATGCACCTTAAAACCAATTAACCATCAAAACAAATTCCTAAAATGCTAGAAATAAATAACTCCTCCCTAAAAAAACTTCACTTCACAGACCCAACAATTACAATTCACAGAACCATATATCAAATAAATGTAGAGAAGTACAGGGATCGCGAACGGTAGCTCGTATACAGAAAGAATCCCATCAACAAAGAAACATACGCATTGCATGTGTTTTTCCAATTGCAATTCAAGAAACCGGAACAAGAAATGTTAAAACCCTAAGGTCAGTGACATACCTGATGATTAAACTGAAACATGACGTAGTGGGCGCTCGAACTCTTCTCTCTCTACAAGTACGCTCCACTTTTCTCCCTCTGGATTTTCTCCGGTATCTGACTTCAAGAATTTAGTCCACTAGTACAAAATTAGTTCAATTTTTTGGCTTTGTTAGGAAAAGAAAGAGAGGAAGGCTCTGTTTGGAACGCAAGGAAATGAAATGAAAATTAAAAATAAAAAAAAAATCTTCTTATTGTTTGGTTTGAAGAGAAAGATTGAAAAAAATTAACAACAATTTTAAATTTTAAGAATAGTATAAATTTTTTTAAGGCTCTGTTTGGAACGCAAGGAAAGGAAATGAAAATTAAAAATTAAAAAAAAATCTTCCTATTGTTTGGTTTGAAGAGAAAGATTGAAAAAAATTAACAACAATTTTAAATTTTAAGAATAGTATAAATTTTTTTTAAAAAATTTTCTCTTTTTTTCTTCCATTTATTTATTTATTTTCCTTAGATTCCAAACATAGTTGCAATGTGACGAAAGTAGATTCTTGTCTTTTATTTGGTGGAAGAAAGAAAATGAAAAGAAACCATTAGAAAAATTAATTTCTCTTGTTTGGCTTCAAGAGGAAAACGGAAAGAAAAGAAAATTTTTTAATTGTCTTTTTCTTAGAACTGTAGGGGGTTTTCTCTTCCATTTTCCCTCTCCCATTTTCCTCAGCCATTTCCCTCTCCACAACTTTCATTTCCTTCATATTTTCTTTTCCTTTTCTTTAAATAGAACTAAACAACCTTTAAGGGAATTTTTTTTTCTTTTTTTTTCTTCCCATTTTTCATTAGTTCCAAATAGAGCCTTAAGCTTATAAATAACGTGAAAGAGGGAGTAAAGAAAAAGAGAATCTAACAACACAAGAGAGAATACGGGTGTGTCTGCAATTAGGAGGAAGAGAATATATATACACTTTCTACCTTAGTACTATTCATTTTATCACTTTATGGTCTTTGAACTTCATTTGTTTCCAATTCGGTCCTTCATCTATCTCCTTTCTTCCGGGTACATTGGAAGTATCAAGTTTTGTTGAGGTTATATGCTCCAACTACAACAACGCGTGTCACTGAAGCTTTCCTAATTTGGCACCTTAAATATTTAAACCTTTGATAACATGATGCAATCATGTGCTATAAATCTTGTAATTCGTGAATAATGACGAATGTAGATTTTTCCTAAAATTTTTGTCTATAACTTAAAAACTTTAAACAAGTTGTTTATGCTCAATAAACTTCTAGTTAATATATGTGAAGAGAATGACTTGTCTTGAAAATCGTATTTTTGTAGGTTTTAATCCATTTGGTGCATTTAGATACTAGTAAGAGAGGGAATCCCGCTGAAATATCAAGGAACATATAAAAGACATAAATGATTGTAGTATGTAAGTACATATATGACCAGTGTAACAGTAATTTGATGATGGATTCAAAGTTCCTTGCATGACTTTCAAGGTTACTGCGCCAAATGAGAAAGAAAACATTAACAATGAGAGAGAGAGAGAGAGAGAGAGAGAGAGAGAGTATGTATCATAAAATGATAGTACTTTGCTTCGTTATTGAATAATCTATCTATATATTGATTATGCTCCGATATTGAATTTGTGAATAGGAAAATAAAATAAAATGGAGTACAAAAAGTATATCCTTTAATTGCCGAGCTGTGAATTTGTAAAATTTTTATCTTGATTGGTTATTCATTCATAAAAGCCTTTGTATTAATTTCATTTTTCTTGCGTTTTCTATCCACTAGATTGTATGCAAAACAGTACTCGAGTAGTTGAGGTCGGAAATACCAAACCTTAATAAGATGTAAAGGAATGTTTATGTCTCATGATTGCACCTAGTAGTTGAGAACTTGAGGTCTATTTTTTGGGGGTGGTTGGTTGGCAAAGCAAGATTTTCCTACATCTATTCACTTTGTTCTTAACCAGTTTTCTTCCTTCTTGGTTAGAAGGAGAGCATGGTCCACCAAAAAGATAAGAATTACATATCTTATGTTGTCTTAGTGACCATATTGGAGGGTAACTTGATATAAAGTCTGTTGCATATTCACATTGTGAGATATCTGCATAGGGATACAGGCGTTTATTTTTCTAGTGTCCCTCAAAAGAAAATGAATTTGTATAGACCATCGTGGAAGTGGTATGGCCAAGCATAGATTTAAGTACCAGCCGTTATGTAGCAGATGCTACATAGTGATTTTTCGATCTTTTAATATGATTACACCATGAAGCTTAGTTACGGGTCTTAAGACAACTAGGAATGAAGCATTCGTTGGACATACTTCTTCTAAGGGTAAAACATATCGGTGCTATCAAAAATTTTAATCCGTATCAACCGATTTATGATGCATACCACTTTTTATTCAATCTTTAACTCGCTTTAAGCACGCATTCAGAACTGTCTCAATAGGTATCAATTATTCGATACTCCCACTACTATTACAACACTATCCGCTGCCGTTACTATTACAACACTATCCATTGCCGTTACTATTACAACACTATTCGCTGCCGTTACGCTAGTTGTCCGCTAGTTAAAACCTTGGTCCTACCTCTATGGAAATCATTCCGCTCAAAAAGCCAGTGGTCCTGGTCCTTCCATCATGCAGGAGCCAACTTCTGATATCAAAACAGGACACCCACCTCAGTCCTCCTAAACATGCTTTTATGCCTTTTTTCCGCTCTCATACATTTGTGTAGAATTCAGCATTAAAAATGTTGGGTTTTATACAAATATATATATATATATATATATATATATGTATATGTATAGATGTAAGAAAGGCAGCAGGAACATGTTAACGGGAATTCACTGAATAAGCTCTCCATGGTGTGGAGTACTCATTGCACGGGTGCATCTCACCTAACCCATTCGACCACATTAACTAAGACTCCTCTCCTTCCTAGTAGGAGTAAAATTCATTGCTCTCTCTTTCCCTCCTCCCCTCCAAATTTCCCTTTTTATTCAAGCAAACGTCCTGCACCTAAACTTAACCGCTCTATTTATTTTCACCTTTTTTTAGACCCCTCAACCAGTTTTATGTAATGTGGAGGAAGTTAGTTCTGCCTTTTTGTGACCTGTAAAATAATGGAAATACAAATGGTGATTAAGACGGGTATGACATTTCGTACTTCAGATAGATTTGTTTCCGCTATGGTGCTTACGGTTTACACAAATATCTATCTCCCAGCACTACTTGATTGAATGCTGCACAAAAGCAGCACTGCAATCGATGAATCTGTCAAACCAAATTTGTATTTGTGCTCCCTCAAATGAAGATTTTTTTAATTTAATGAAAGTATTAGAAAATAAACTTTACATGATGCATGAATGAAGAGTGTGAAATATATAGACCAATTAATGACCTTTCGAATGACTACTTGGGAAGGAAAATCTTTGTTCATAAAAGACCTCCCCGTACACGACAAACATGTGTCACTGAAAATACACGTATCTAAATCGAGTCGATTAACATTCACAATATAAATGAAGTAGGGCAGGGTAATGATATTCATACTCTTTTTTTCGATAAATGCACTCCATTATTTTTTACCAAAATTTTTATGTGTAAATATTTCATTACAGAAACAAAAAGTTGAGTGCATTTATAAAAAAAAAAATGAGTGAAAATAATTTTCCATGAACTATTACTCTAAAATATTTTCCAACAAGTTGTACACGATGGTCTATGGAAGCCCAAAAACCTTGATATTGTCACATAGAACTGTTCAAGCCCTACTGCCAAGGGCAAAATACACGTGTCGGCCACCCATTTGCAGGACCCAACCGTCTTCGGCACGCGGTAGAAGGTCTCGTGGGGACGTTAAATACCAACGGCAAAGTGCGCGGGTCTGCAGTTACTACTCCCACACCTCCTCCGCCTCTCTCTCTCCAAAACTTTCTCTCACTAGTCTAGACTTCCTATCTAGTGTTTCAATGGCAGATGATCCAACAATACCAATCTAAAGTGGAAAGCAATCGCTGAACAATTCTAAGATCATTTCCAGGTTTGATTCTCGTTATTTCTGATCATTTCCAGGTTTGATTCTTGATTCTTCCATCCCGTATTCAAATCGTACACGCATCCCTATCCGTATGTATTTTATGTATGTATACATATATATTGTCACTTTGATCTTTGACTTTCATTTATGTGAATATCATTATGGATGATAGGTGGTTGTCAAATCGGCCTGCAATGGGAAAGAAAGGAAGCGGCTGGTTTTCTACGGTGAAGAGAGTTTTCAAACCGCCGGCCAAAGACTCGCCGGAGAAGAAGGTCAGATCATACATAAGCATTCATGGTACAATTTATCCGAATAATGTGAAGTAAATAACCAAAAACAGAGTAATTCCTTATGTCCTGTTTCTTACTGTAATTGTTCAATTTCTTGTACCAGGTTGTCCTGATCTCCTTCCTCCTGTCATTTATGAATAGAAGTATTAGATGAATGATTAAATTTGATTTCTTGGTACATATATACAGTCCAAGCAAATGATACCGAATTCAGCGGTATTGAATTTTTTTCTAGGCAAATCCCATTATCACAATTACGTAAATGCTAACCATAACGCATTCTTGTATGTAAATTAATGCGAACATTATGTAGAGATACTGTAAACAAATTTCTTCACCAATAGTATAAATTTTGTGAAGAATATGGTCTGAAACGGCTCACTCATAGTATTAAAATTTCTCTCTACACTCGTTTGGGGTCCTCTGAGTAATGATGAAGCCTAGTTTCCCAAAAAAAAAAAAGCAGGCATTTTTCTGTTTTATCTTTATTTAATTTTTTTTTTCATTTGAAAGTTTGGTGGAAAATCTATGTCCAACTCAAAATCAATTGACAATTACTAGGGAGGTTCCAAATATTATTAAGTGATCACTTATTCTACTCCCAATCAATGTGAGACTCTATTTCCTTAACATCCTGCATTTGAGGTCTGACACGTGTAATCACTTTTTGGGTCCTATTATCATACAACCTTTTTGTTGGTCCGTCGTCGTGGGGTGTGGATTGTGAATTTTTAAAATGTGGGATGAAATGGACCTAGCTCTGATACCACGTGGAAATTTTATATCCATTTTAAATTTGTATCAAAATTTTTTGAGGGAGGTTAATTTTTTGGGATATTGAGTAGAAAGATATATAGAAAAAATTTATTGAAAACCATGCGTAAGAATTTTGAGACCGACGAACAAGCTCTAAAGAGATTTCGCACTTTTGGATTACATCTATGACCCATTTGCATGCAAATGGGAACATGGTCCCCCCGTGAACATGCAAAATAAGAATCGGAGAGACACATAGTTATCATGCCACCCAAGCCATCACATCTTGCATGTTGATCATCATGTGGTCATTACGTTACATCCCCATCACGGCATCACCCCATTTAGTTTTTTATTTATTTATAGGCAACACAAATTTTATTAAGAACAGCTGATCCCATGACCCCATTAAGTTACGAGTGCATGGTAATCACGTTCATGATATATTGATCTACATTTTGTATCATCTGATACTTTCACATCACTTGATGAGCCTACATAACATGACTCCGGCATGGTATGTGGTGGATAGCAACCCACTGAGTCAGTGAAAAAAAATCCTCAGGACATGCATAAATTCTATGGCTATTTTGCAAAATTTTCCCGACAAATATTAGACAGTAATCTCATTGACCTGAAATTATAATCGTTGCCCTAGGTCACCAGGAGCGCTTTGTATTTGATTTCATTGTTAATAAGTTTTGACTCTGAGTGTGATCTTTTCATAGTATAATACTCCTATGTCAGTATAAAAATAGTCAAATTTGGTACATGAATGTGGTCATCATAACTTGGGTGATTCAATTAACCCCGCCTATTTTGACAAGCAATGTACTACTTTCAGAAGGATAGTGTGGATAAATGGCAAAATCAGGCGCCAGAGGTTTTGTCATTTGAACATTTTCCAACAGAAAGTTCTCCGGATGTCACGAATATTGAGGAGAGTGATGGTGAGTCATCTCCGGTGACTGAAGATCGAAATCATGCCATTGCTGTTGCAGTTGCAACCGCTGCAGCTGCTGAAGCCGCGGTTGCAGCTGCACAGGCAGCAGCCAAAGTTGTCCGGCTGGCTGGATATGGACGCCAATATTCAAAGGAAGAAAGGGCTGCAACTCTCATACAAGCACATTACAGGGGATACTTGGTATCATCTCTCTCTCTCTCTCTCTCTCTCTCTAGCCACAACACGCACTAATAGTAGTTTGAAAGTTGATGATAATGTAAAGAAAAAAAAGATGTGATTTTGGCACTCCAAAAATTGATAGAGGGGTTCCAAAATTGAAATATGTTGATACACAAAACGACGTCGTTTTGGAGTCCCTCCATCAATTTTTGGAGTGCTAAAATCAAGGCTGCATATTTTTTCCCCCCAGAAATAGAGTTACCAACAAACACCATTATGAAGTCGTGTTCCTAAACCATTTTCTCTCTTTAAGTATAGTATTTGTTTCGTAATAGGTACATGTGAAGAGATCGTAGCTTCATACATCAACCAAAGTGAATTAATACGTTTGACTATAATGAGATGAACTGCCTCACTCAGAGGGCACCCTGTCACCTAATAATTAATGCCACGGTCCAAAGTTTCCAGCCAACTGATGTGACTACTGACTATGCTACTGCTCTCACAGGCTAGACGCGCCTTGCGTGCTTTGAAAGGACTAGTAAGGCTACAAGCACTAGTCAGGGGACACAACGTGCGAAAACAAGCCCAAATGACAATGCGGTGCATGCAAGCATTGGTTCGAGTCCAGGCACGAGTAAGGACACGTCGGCTCCAATTAGTGCGCGAGAAGCTTCAGAAGAGGGCTGAGGACGGAGAAGAAGAAGAAGAAGAAAAGGTAGCAGCAGCAGCAGCAGAGGAGGAGGAAGAAGAAAAGCAGAAACAAAGGAATTTATGGGATGGTGGAAGCCAACGCCTGGAGAAGATTGTGGAAAGCAGTGTGAGGAAACATGATGGGGTGGTGAAGAGGGAGAGGGCTCTTGCTTATGCTTTCAGCTACCAGGTTAGTTGTTGGTCAGTTATTGTCGTTGCTGTGTTTTAAAAAAGTAGGAGTACTACCTTTCACCTTTGTGTATTACTTATATAGCTTTACCAAGAAGCTGAAGCTGCATTCCAAATGAGGTCTTAAATAGACGTACAAAGAACAAAAATGATACGTGTCACCGGATAGGAGAGGGGATTAGTTAAAGGTGTGCGTAATCTGATCCAAACATTCTTGACGCAGCAGAAATAACAAAGAGATTAGTTGCGTACTAATCAAACGAATGATAGAACTCGAATCTACGAGTTAACCTTGCGCACAAGGAAAAATAGAGAAAACTCTAAATATTAATGATGTAAAAGTTTTAAAAGATTAAATAATTGAATAAGTTACAGCCCTTTTTATAAGACCCTAACCCTAGAAATTCTACTGTAGAAGAAATAATAAATCATGCCAAAACAAGCGGCATTAAATAAAAGATATTTCCTAATTAATTAAAATAAAATCCTAATGCTTATAGACCAAGAATTCTAATAAAGGTAGAAATCAAAATCAAACCGAATACGGAAAGTTAATAATTCTAACCTAATTGAAAATATTCCTAGCCAAAATTTTATTCTAAAACAATAAAAAATAAAATACAAAAACTCTCCGTTTTTGTCCTACATCAGTCTCCTTTTCTTCAAAAGAACTCGCCCTCGAGTTCTCATTAGAAACTTGCCATCTGCCATTCCAAAGAAATAAATACTTGGAATACTTCAACTTCTCGCTCATCTTCCAATAAAAGTACACTCGCCAAGATAGTTTTTCTACACACTTCAATTGATTGACAATCTCCACGATACGAGGATTGAGTGAAAACTCAAATTGCTCCAACCCAAGAAAATCAACAATTTGAACTTCATTCTGAAATTCAGTTTCTCTTGACTTTGATCCATTTTAAAATTGGTTGGTAGATCAAGCACACATGATGTCGCATGAAGAGCATTGGTATTATCTTCATCACTAGGACAAGTAATACCTCTATGTGTTTCACAAAGTTCAATATTGATGGTGTTATTAACGTGTTGAGAAATTATATGCATCAATTCATGACTTTCCTCTCCCTTCGGTTCTTGTACTTGGAACGATATGGTGATATTTTCATCCTCGCATACAATTACCTCATCGGTCGCACCTCCATCTAGATCAAACTGTTGTTCAAGCATATTGGCACTCGGACATTCCTCCTCACCACCAGCTTCTTCATCTCCAGCTACTTCTTCGTCACCAAGTTCAAGTCGATCTCCTTCCTCTTCTGCGACCTCATATCTATCATAATAATTGTGAAACGATTGAATGGAACTTAAAGGAACTTGATTCTTTTTTTGACCACCGGCACTTAACTGACTCGTTGGCATGTTTCTTGAATAATTTGTATCAGCAATAACATGGCTATATTGGAAATCAAAATTATCTCAAAATATTTGTTTTGACTCAAGTTTTCTTCGGTATTCTTGATACAACTCCTGTCCACGATTTGATTGAAGAAATCTATCACTCATCAATCGTCTCATCCTGGGCCATGTCCTAATGGGTTGTTTATATTGTCGCAATCTATTAGACTGCAATCGTTCCCACAACGTAGAAACATAGCCATATAATTTACAAGCCGCATATTCGACCTCCTTCTCTTCAGGAATATCCGTGTAGAACTCAAAGAATTTATCTACTTTACAAAACCAATAAATAAAATTCTCAGGATGGCAATACCCATGAAAAGTAGGAATTATTGGTTCTACCTGAAAAGTTAAAAAGTTGTCATCTGTGCGATAAAATCCCCCAGACCTTGAATGTTGCTTCTTTGAATGATATCATAATAATCCTCAGGTAACTCGTCTTCAGATTCATCATCACTATCAAGTTGATAATAAGAATATCCTCTGGAGACGTTTTGATTAATAGGTTGGTTGCGGGCAAATCCCTCAACGCGGTTCCTATCAACTTTGTGTTTAACAGGTTGACCATGGGCAAATCCCTTGGCGCGAGTCCTGTCAAATCCTTCCCTACGATCATCGTCAATAGGGTTTGTGTATCTTCCACGGACGAATGCCATCGAACCAGGAAAAAGCATGGCTCTGATACCACTTGACGCAGCGGACCAGGAAAAAGCGTGGCTCTGATACCACTTGACGCAGCGGAAATAACAAAGAGATTAGTTGCGTACTAATCAAACGAATGATAGAACTCGAATCTACGAGTTAACCTTGCGCACAAGGAAAAATAGAGAAAACTCTAAATATTAATGATGTAAAAGTTTTAAAAGATTAAATAATTGAATAGGTTACAGCCTTTTTTATAAGACCCTAACCCTAGAAATTCTACTGCAAAAGAAATAATAAATCATGCCAAAACAAGCGGCATTAAATAAAAGATATTTCCTAATTAATTAAAATAAAATCCTAATGCTTATAGACCAAGAATTCTAATAAAGGTAGAAATCAAAATCAAACCGAATACGGAAAGTTAATAATTCTAACCTAATTGAAAATATTCCTTGCCAAAATCTTATTCTAAAACAATAAAAATAAAATACAAAAACTCTCCGTTTTTATCAATTCTTGACCGTCGAACGTGGGGAAAAAAAAAAAAAACCTTCAATGGCGAAAGCCTTGAGCAATGAACCAACAGTGAGGGAGGGCAAAAACGTAATTTCTCAAAAGTCAATGGGACGACCAGTCCCCACATCAGTCCCTTGGTAGGTCTGCTTGATATTGAGGCTTGGGCCAAACATTAAAGAGAAGAATATGTTGGCATATGAGTCCTGACTAATGAGAAACAAAAATGACGCGAAAGAGAAATTGTTGGCACTGATGCATGTTAGTGACGCACTTTTATTTATATAGCTGGAAAAGCTTTCACTTTTATGGATTATATACTCCTATAATGTGATCGGTCTGTCCAATTTTCAATTTAAGCAGCAGCAACAACAACGACAACAATTATTGCGTGCGGATTCAACTCTTAATGAAGTCGGATTCTACCCAGACGAGCGTGAAAAGGCAAGGTGGGGATGGAATTGGCTCGAACATTGGATGGCCTCACAACCCTACCCTGCCCGTAACTTGGGACCAATGGAGGCCTCCTATACAACACTAACCACCACCGATGACACCTCCGAAAAGACCGTCGAGATGGACTCCGAAAACATCAACGCGGGTCGCACCAGTGGGGACCCGATTGAATCAGCCTCGTACCCTACACGACGCTCGGGCTTCGACGGTGTCCCAAGCTATATGGCTCCGACCAAATCCGCGAAAGCAAAGGCGCGGAATCAGGCCTTGAGCCGGCAGCGTAGCCCATCAGTTGTCCACTGGAACTCCTCTACAAAGAGAGGTACAATTGTTGGGTCGGGTTGTGACTCGTCGAGCTCGGGCGGAGGAACGACGGTTTATCAGGCTCCAAGAAGCCCAAGCCCAAAGGGTAATGGCCCGAGTTTTCAGGCTAAATGGAATGCGGGCTATAGTCCAGATTCCAGCAACGATGACAGGGCCCTGCCTTTGGGAGGTCATGGCTGGAGACATAATTTTGGTTAGTTGTGTTGAGTGTCCTTTAATAAAGTGTGTTACTTTCAAGGCCCCTTATTTTTAATCCTTGCCCTTGTTATGTGTGTCATGTGATCCCTGATGTGTAATAAATTTGTATAATTTATGGGTACTTTGGTTGGTACAATGTGAGGCATTTGCCTTTGACTTTGTGATAATCTCTATTTTCTATGTAACGAATTCGTTTGTTTTTGAACAGCCTAGGTAACGAATTCATTGACATTCTGCAATTAGTTTTCCATCACAATGAGCTGACTTTGGATATTAGACAAATTTTTTTTTGATCCGCGGATATTAGACATTTGATTGGTCAAAGTTATACTATAAACCATCCACCAGATTTGGAATTATGATTACAACTTAGGAGGTCAAAGTAAGAGGGAAAAAAATTTGCAGTATCAAATACGAAAAAAAGAAAACAAATATGGTCTGCAACGGTACCAAAAAATGAAACATCAAGATTAAGACTAAGGACGATGACTTTACACTTTATTTTCGTATAACTGCACTGCAAAATTTGTTTGTTAATCCATGCGTTATATGTATTTTTAAGACCTAAAAGACAAAATTTGAAATGCAATTCTAGAAAAATGTAATGCAAAAAACAATACCCTTCAGATGCAAACCAAACAAGGTTATACAAAACCCATGGAATTGTTAATCCAATTCCCTCCCGTACCACCAATCCCAAACATGCCCAAAAAGTAAGATAATTGATTTTCACAATTCACATTACCTTTTATCACAAATATCTAATTGACAATTCAATTCACAAATTATCCTTTTAAGTGTGCAAGAGTATAATACTAAGATTTTAAAAGTCTTTACCAAAAATTAAATTGACCGTCCTATCCTCCCACCTTCTATGAACGCACAATGTAACTTTACTATACAATTTTCTTTGGTATAGATGGGGAAAGTAAAAGAACCTGTAACTAGACGAGGGAGGGTGGGTGAACTTATCCCCAAATAAACCGCCAAAAATGATTTAACCTTATCCTCTACAAGTCTACCCCCGATACAGCAAACAGTTTTTCTTATTCTCTTCCTCCAGGGCTAAAAAGCTCTTTCTTTTTATAACAGAATCATCTCCTCTCTTCTCTCTCCCAAACCCTAGATTTCATTTACCCAGAAAACTTCCTCTGAATCACAGTATACACATCATATGTTATTGACATTTTGGGATAAGTTGATATATATGTCGTTTCCCTAATTCGATTCAACATTCCACGAATTCCTCCCATTCAAACGATGATTTCAAACCCCAATTCCATCTTCTACGCCTGTATTGCGAACAAAACCACGATCTTGGCCGAATTCAACACACACGATGCCGATCTCGCAACCCTAGCTCTCAAATGCCTCGAAAAGGCCCCACCTTTACACACCTCCTTCTCCCACACGATCAGAAACAAAACCTACACTTTCTTGATCGAAGAACCCTTTGTATATTTCTCAATCTCCGATGAAGCCCTAGAGAACCCAGAAGTCCTTTTCTTCCTCAAAAGCGTCAAGGAAGCATTTGATCAGATAGTTGGTCATGTGACTGACTTAGGGTTTGTCGAGAATTTGAGTTCCCATTGCTTTCAAGGGGAATTCAATCCGATTTTTCACCAATTGTTGGCGCCTCACGCGGCGGACCTGGAAGGCCCGAATTCGAGGAGGGAGGTGTTGTATCGTGAGCGTAGATGGAGTTTGGATTCACCAAGGGGGAAGAGGATTGGATCGGTGCCTTTGCTTGGGGGAGGGGGGGATTCGGCTATAAGCTTGAAGAAGAAGAAAAAGAGAAGGAATAATGTCAATGATGGTGAATCGAATGGGGAAGAGAAAGATGGGTTTGGTGAGAACAAGGTTGATGTGTTTGATGATGGTGGCGGTGGTGTTTTGAGCAGAGATTTTTCGGTGTCGATGGCGAAGAGCAGCGGGTTGTTTGCTGGGGATTTGGGGCAGCAGAAGGCCAAGAAGGTTTGGAAGAAGCATGTTTGGGTGGTTTTGTCGTTTGATTTGATTGTGTGCACCATCTTGTTTGGGGTGTGGTTGTGGGTTTGCAGGGGATTCAAGTGCATTGATGGTTGAATTGAATTGGGTCTGGGTGTTGTTCTGCCCTGGTTTTTGGGTAATATTGATTTCTCTGGATTGAAGTTCAATTCTATACTCCTGTACGTGTCGAATTGTTGTTGAGTTTTTACTGGTAACGTCTGTGTTTTCTGGCTAAGGAATGCAGTCTTAAGGTTATAGTTCTCTCTTCATACGATTCTTATTATGCCTCGAGGATACTGGGATTTTATGGTCTACATATGTAAATATTGTTTCTTTTATGGTAATTTTGTAAGTGATATGGTGGATTTGAATTGAATGTTTTGGTCTTTTGGAGCATCCGGCAAGCTGTAAAAATTGGTTGGTTCTTGATGAAAGTGACAAGCAGGGTGAAATTTTATTATTGACACTTTCCTTTTGTGTGAAGGTTTTTCCCTTGATAGCGACACCGTCATCTGGCAGATTGTAGATCAATTTTTTATTTTTTGTCACTTCAAATTTCTTGAGATTTGTAAGCACCCATTTCCCCCAAATATTTCCAATCTGAACAAACTGCATTTGTTGTGTGGAACCATATTTCAAAAACTAAAATTTAGGGTATTAAAACAAATACTGAGGACGGCCTTACAAAGGTTATTTCATGATCATTCCCTGAATGTCTTGATCAAGCCAAGATTGGGTGTTGGTAGGGGCTTACACAAAATCAATCTGAATGTGGTCACACTGGATCCGTGTCTTGACATTCTCAGCTGAAATACAAGGCCACTCGGATTATGTATTACTTATGACATGAGATTTCCAGAAAATGTGGTTGATGTGACATGAGATTTCCAGAAAATGTGGTTGATGTCAAAGGAAACCATACGGACTCAGTGTTGCATCTTTTCTAACATTGATCATTTGTTCTTCTCTTCTGGGATACGCAAAACTGTTGCCATGCTCCATTAGAATGCAATGCCGAATAGAATCACTTGTTTCAGTTGTTTGCTATTCCTATTCAGAACCATGCTCCGCATCACAACAGTTTTCAGAGCAGTGCCCCCTCCCTCGCTCCCTTCCTCTCTGCAAGAGCCTATTTTGGGAATTTCTCATCTGTTTTCTATCTTCACAGAGATTCGTTCAAGATACTCTCTTTTTCGTGTTTAAATGTCCACTTAACAAAGGTCTCTCATAGCTACACAAGCATGCCCAATTTTATAGATAGCTACACCACTTGCTGCGTCAATTTGTACAAGAGGAAGACAAAAGAACATGATTCAAGATGGATATCAAACTCTCAGAAAAAGAGAGAGAAACGTGGATATCAAACAACTGCCAACAAAATAAGTACATAACAAAACATCTAACTTAGATTTTGATAGTATACATAGCTACAGCAGCTCTTATCTGCAAATTGGGAACTCAAATATTCCCCCCTCGTCATGCTGGAACTATACATGCAAAATTTCCTTATATTTAAAACCATACGTTCTAAAAATAAAAATAAAAACATACAAACAAACAAACTTTGGCATAACAAAAACATCCATTAACAGGGATTTGATACTTTTCACGAAAAATGGACTTATTCAGTGTCTGGAAGTGTACGACGGACAGAGAGCTAGCATGTTGCTCTTTACCCACAAGGGGTGAGCTTCTTATTACCAGCACCGCGAGGATTGTCATCTTTCCAGTCATCCCATGCCCTTGCCTTGTCTTGGGCGGCATTGTCGTCTTCATCTTCATCTTCTTCTTGACCAGGCCTCAACTTTGCATTATCCTTGTACCATGCTGAATTGGCTTCTTCAATAAGCTTGGCATTTCTCTCCTGAAACTTGTTCATCATCTCCATCTCTCTTAACCCAGCCTCCTCAATACTCATGGTCGGCAATCTATTCAAACAACATAAATGGTAAACTAGATAAATACATAAATACAACAATAATTGGACTTTTCATCACTAACTTGCTCTTGTAGCTGCTCAAAAGGGGTTACCCCTGGTTCAGTAGTCAAAAACTCAACCTACGAACTTAGAGTCATGGGTTCAAGTATGAGAACAACCACTTTGTGCATTTTATCCCTATAATTAGGCATGTACCTAATCAACCCCTCCTGACACCCATTAGTGGGCACAAACGGGGTTATTCTTTTTCTTATCTGCTCAAATTTTCTTTTGCCAAGGGCATGCAAATATACCTGTAACTAGGTTGGAAAACCTGTGCTGCCATCCTTTCCCTTTCACTTGTTGGGTTTCCGCCCACAAGACTAGCTGGTCCAAATATCAGTGGCTGATGTTTGTGTTCATGAGCTTGTGAAACCTGTGCTCTCCCTTCTATAACATCTTGAGCAAAAGTAGCGCATGTTATAGGTTGAGCGGGTATAGTATATCGAACTCGAGCTGCAGCGTCACGATGCCAGGCTTCTGCTCTCTTGGTGCGGTCATCAAGAATTGCCTGTGAAACCTCCTTCTCCCCTTCCTGCAAAAGAAATAGCCATGAACAAAAAAGCAAATTATTGCCAGCTCCATACCCTTGCACGTTTACCCAGCTGATTGCGCAAGATTCACAATGTATGAGTCACATAGAAAAGGACAGTTGAGGAGTTCACAGAATAAAACGCAAATACAACAACAGAAAAAAACTATTTAAACAAGGAATAGTATGAAACAACCACAGCAGTGAACTGGGTATGTTCATGTCAAACACTACACAACAATCAGACTACTCTCTAGTCTCCACAGATATTTCACGTAAATTGGACATAAACGGCTTAGGCTCCATTCCACAGAAACTTCACCCTCACAACAATTCTCACCCAAAAGGACTATACTTTGAACATCCTAATAAAAACGATCACAATCAATCTCTACCTTCTCCTACACCCTACATGAAACAAACTTCAGGAGATCAGTCAGCTTGTCCATTGCCTCTTTGCATATACCTTATCAATTTTCGACACAATCCCCCACCCACCAACCATCACCCAAAAAAAAAATTGCCGCAACCCACCTCCTGGACGTAATCGCCACTGAAGCCTTTTTCTTTGCAGCAAGGAGAAGGAAAGGTTTTCTCCAAAGCATCATCACCCCCCCTCCCTACCCTAAATCTTGTGAATTCTTTAAGTTAACCCACAGTCAATATCTGCAAGAGTGCTCAAATTTGGCCATCACCACACCCCTCTAAATGTCTGTCCACTGATTTAACAGAACCTGGTCTCCTAACACCCCACACCCCCTTTCTCTCCCAACACCATCACTGGGTCCATATCCTATCCAGATCAACAACTCAATCTTCAAATCTTACCCCATGCCGCATTTGACATAGAGACTGGCATAGAGTATTAGGGTGCAAGACCCCAAGCAAATGCTGTTTCTGCCATCCTGTTAACCTCTGTGCATAATGGTTAAGGATTCGAAGCATCTGTTTCTTTAATGTATCCAGAGAGAGAAAGGGAAATGGAAGAGAATAGAAGAGTGTGTGCGGGGTGGGGGGCGGTATGGGTATCTTAGGGGGCTGAATGATATCTAGAACAACCCCAACCAAACCAATTGATGGCCGGATGGTTCCATAGTGTTGCTGTCCATCAGTTTCAAAATCAATGTTTATCTCCTATTCGTCATGTTTGAAGTGCAAACAAAATTATACAGAAGTAATATGCAAAAAATTGTCAATTCGTCATGTCAAGCAGAATGGACATTTGTCATGGGAAAACAATCCATCCTATAACTCAAAATAGTGACTACAATCATGACTTTCATGTTCAAGCAGATTAGAGAGAAAGCAGCTCAGATTCAAAAAATTGTCGTCTCAACCAGAATGCCAATTCAAAAAATGTTGCTTCATATTGAATGGGCATCTTTGCAAAGGATCCACATTAAAAGAACTGAAACAGGAGAAATAAAATGAATAAAAACCGTGTAAAGTTTAGTTGTTAGGGGTGCGTGTCTGCTGAACTAAATGGACTATTGGCTAATTGCAATAGTCAAGTTGTTTCCGCTAAAAAGTATATTAGTTGATGTAAGTGAGGAGAATGACCTACCTAGAAATCTGTGAAAATATGGCTCCATTTAGTTTAGCAGAAACGCACCCAAATTGTTCTATCCAGAACAACAAAATAACTTAGCACGTCTTCTTCTTGGAATTAGGAACAATGTATGTTTAACGTAGAATCATTCAGCTTTTGTTCAGGGGGAAGTATTCTAGAAATGAACACCAATTCCAACTCGCTAAAACCCAACAGAAAAGGTAGAAAAAGTGTCAAGAGAGTCAAGACTAGCACCAGTCCTATTTAATTTGAAAACTTCCAATCCATCAAAATATATTCAGCTAGTTAAACCTTACCTGTAATTGCTTCTCCTTTATGGCTGAAAGCATTTCTTCTTCTGTCTTTAGCATTTCAAGGAGGTCAAAAGCCTGTAACGTGTGAGATATATGACAGGGAGTATTATTCAACACGGGATATTGCCATAGCAGGAAATTTCAAACATCCAAACATGGGAAAATTTTAAGACCAACCTTACAAATAGCCAAAGAAATGGTAGTAAGCCAGGCCTGCGCAAAATCAGTTATATGATTTCAGAAAAGGTGAAAGCCTCAAACTACCACAAAAGTGCTTCGACACAACTAAAGTTAAGAGGCCATACAAAGAGATCCTTGTACATTCATTGCACTTAATAAATTCCAAATATGACATCTTTCAACAGCAGAAAGAGTGTTGCACATAAAGTCATTGAAAGAATTAAGCACACTCAAAGTGAATGTGTATGCTCATCAACTTGTAGGTTTCAGCAGTGTTGGGTGATTAAGGCTGTTGAAAGAAGTAAGGGCACTTCCTCATGGAAAGTGAATTCATCAAGCTGAAGGTTGGTTTTACTTTGATTACATGCATGATGTACTGACCGACTTGTAGATTTATCAACTGACAATCAAATTTAGGCCGATAGAAGTCTTTGAAAATGTCTTGAGGTAGTGATAAACTCAAATTATGATTTTTATGGATTGCAATCTAAGCAACTATCTTATGAACACATAAATTCTCAAACCACAAAACATAATTCAATTTTAAAATGGTATAATTTGGTATCTGTTGGGATTAGGTTCCAAGCCATTCTCAACAGATAATCATGATTACTACAGTTAACAGCCAACCTCCCTTTCTTCCTCTCCATCATCATCCAACACATCTTCCTCTACCGCCTCCACAGGTGTAGATAAGGCAGTTGCTTTAGTCGAACGCCCACGTCGCTCCTTCCGCTCCTTTATCTCGAGCAGCTTGGATTCTGCAGCTCTCTGGCGTTTAAACCGAGCAATCTAGAGTACCACATTTACAATCAGGAAACAATCGAAACTAGCTGGTTCAATTAAAATGAATTTTACTATTATAAACTTATAAAGCTTCCAGATGATATAATCATAAGTTGATCCGCATATTCAAAACTGGCATGAGGTTAGCGGAATTATGGCTGAAGATTACTACTTCACCTTCTTTGCCCTTCGGTCAGCAAATGAATTTGGACCACCTTGTACAGATGACTCTAACTCTTCTTCAGGCACAAGCTCCATCGCTTCGCAAAATGACATAAATTCCTACAGAAGAAGCCCACAAAATTCAATAGCCAAGAGACAGTACTTGAAAACAGCAGTTGAATACACACAAAGAATAAAAGAAATGCAATGCAAACAGACTCAAATTATTATTTTTCAAGTAAATTTAGAACTATGACTTTGGCATAATACAACAAATACCTTTAACTTTGCCAGTGAAGCCTTAACAACTTGAATTCTGTCATCCTGTGCAATTTTTTCTGTGAGTTCAGCAAGATAATACGGCACCTGCAGAAAAGAATTGTAAGCATTTTCTCATACAGAAACATATAAAATTAAGAGACTGATTTCAAGCTTCCTTTCAAAGACAGATGTTTGGAAAACTAAAACTTTCAATCCTCACATGTACATTATTTGTAGCCCTGATCAAAAAAATAAAGAACAAAGGGAAGAAAGGTGGAAGTGCACACATCTCATCTTGTTGCCAAACCACAAAAATGTAATGAACTATAAAAGGTGATCAAGTATGATTAAAATCAGAAAGACTAAGTGAACAAATATATACAAACCAAGTTCAATTGGAAACAAGAGGATATGTTAAAAAATTATGCGATTTAAAATTTACAACTGTTTGGCACCCAAAATAATCCCCAACCACTAAGGTTTTTTCCTGATTTTTCGGTTAGACAAGGGAAATCAAGTGAGTTGTTACCCTCCACAGTGAGGCAAAAACTTAGGACTTTTGAATCCTAAAGTGTGGTCCGAAGCCGCAAATGGTTAAACTTGGCCTTCTGATCAAGTACTGCTATAGCCTCCAAGTGTAATGGATACAATCATACAACACTACTTGTTAATTTCAGAAATGTCTAAACATGCCATACGGCCCTGTTCTATAGCGTGAATTTCTATTTTCAAATGGCAATTCAACCACAAAAATTAACGTGCGTTACATGATCTGAAGATTGACAAGTTTATCTCATCCCACGACAATCAAAAAGCCAGAAGTTAATGAGTAAAAACATGAACCCTGAGCTTTCCAAGGCCAACTAGGGTGGAAAATTAAGCCTCACATATTGCACCCAACATATCACACGTAAACCACTACATTCTTTTGAGTGTTGGTTTCGCATTACTCCCTTACCAACTACTCACTTATTAGAAAATCGAAAAGATGATTCCTTTAACTACATTTTATTTGCTTTCCCACACGTAACTCATCATTAAAAGAGAAAACAACATTAAACAAAACTTCATCAGCATTCATTCAGTTCCAAAGGAAACAACCACTTTTCAGTACAAACATAATTCAAAACTGTGATTACCAAAATATATTTGAGGTTGGTCGTGCTTATATCATCTTTCGTCTCGTTCGACGAAAACAGCCCCAGTTTGCCAACCATTTCCTCGCATCGTTTCAAAGCTTCACATCCCTTTCTCACTGTTTCCTGCAAACCACAAACACTCCTTACATGAACGCGTCCACACACACACACACACACACACACACATGGAAATACTGAATGCGAAATGATTACCTGATCGACGGCAGATTCGGAAGCCGTAAGATGAATCCTCCGAGCCTGTTCGAACAGAGCAGGGAGAGACATATCTTCCATCGTCCGTTCACCCATTGGTGGAAATGAAAACCCTAGAAATTAAGCGGAGGGAATACAAAGAGAAAAGGCGAGAATTCGAATTAGAGAGTGAAAGGTTAGGGTTTTGTTCTTCTGAGCTGAGAAAGATTGGCCAAATGGAAGACGAGAGGTGATACTGCGATGCGACAAATCGTAAGCACGAAGCGCACGTTAGAGCCAGTCCCGATTGTAAAAGAGCACAGTTAGCACCGTTTGATTCATTGACTAACGACTAATCAACGGCAGTTGATTGACATACAGTGGCAAACCGTGTTAAATTCTACCCTCCATAGGCGGCAACTCCACATTTTCACTGCAGCCTGTGGGCCCGCCTATACTTTTTTTCTTATAATTTTGAAGGACAGTGATTTTCGCGCTCCAAAATTTACCGCAGGCGCTCCACCTTTTTGCTTTTTACACTGTGGTGCAACCACCACAGTGTAAAAAGCAAAAAGGTGGAGCGCCTGCGGTAAATCAAGGAGCGCGAAAATTAGTAGCCATTTTCAATCCCTCATGTTGTAAGACACAGAGTAATATACTTATGTAAAAAATTAGTTTGATTGGATATGAATGAGTATTTTAAAAGTTTTAGATGGATAATAAAGTCATTCATTACCCAGATGGATGGCCGGATCCGTACTAAAAAGTAATTCTATTGTAGGAGTAATACTCCTTTCTTAAAGTTCATCTTCTCGTGCCAATAGATCTCATTAGTTCTCTGTGTTAAAACTATAGTTTGTTGTAAATCAATTCAAATATCTTCTTGTGTATAAATTGACTAGAACACATGGGTTATCAAAAACAAAAGTTTGCTTGAAAAGATAAATAAAATCAATGAGAGAATTCTTAACAGGCAGATCAATATCAGGCAAGAGGATCCGCGATTCTCAAGAGACATTAGTTACCTATTACGAAAGAAAATAACAATTAATCAGAAGTCGGTGCTCACAAATTAATAGAAATAAATCTTATTACCAAGCATTGTACAACATGATTAAACCTGTATTGCAAGTGGAGCAGTAGCCAAATAGCGGGTACCATATATTCTCATACATTTGATTGGATTCAAAATTTTCTAACTACAATTAACACTACCGACTCTTGCCCTGCAAGAGACTAAATTCCCATATCTTCTTGAATCCTAGTTGCTCCTATGAGATCAACGGGAGTAGTCACCAAGCACGCCACCAAAACTCTGCTCTTTCAACTTTTCTCTCAATAGTATCATGTTCTTTCATGCATTTGACTCGGTTCAAATCTCTCCGACTACAATTAACACTATTGACTTTTGCCGAGCAAGAGACTAAACCCCTATATCTTCTAGAATCCTAGTTACTCCTATCAGATCAACGAGAGCAGTCACCAAAACTTAGCACTTTCAACTTTTCAGTCAATAGTGGGATTCGTGGGGGACATTTTGCCAGGTTTCTTAGTTTTATGGTTGCTTAAGTTACACTGAAAGAAAAGCTGGATCAAAAAGGGCAAAAAGGTTACACTGAAAAGGAGACCAAGCCTCGTCACAAAGCCCCAATTCCAAGGGCCGATCTCTCAATCTATCTAGAAATTAAAAAATGAGTAGAGTTGGGTGTTCATTCGTTCGCTTTTCTTCAACAAAGACCCTTGCTTTACAGGTCTCATCCGAACGGACCCAAAGAAGCAAAAAAGTCTTTAAGCTAATCTCTCTCTTTGGCCGGACCCATCAAGTTTATCAACCGAACAATTGGCTTCTTTGGTGGCCTGGCTGCCTCTTATCATAATAATAATAATGACGATGAACTGGCATTGAATGTATTTTGCATTCACATTGCCTGCAGCTCTCACTATCTCATCACAAAATATACCAATTGGCCCCTCAAAGGTACACGGATATATATTTGTTCACTGATGTATTGTTGTGGGATTGCTGTAGCTTTAATTCGGAGTCCCACAAAGTAGATGGTGAAATTGGTCCATTCGTGAAGGGTGTATAAACTGAACCGGAGCACCTGAGATATCAAAAAAATGCATCTTTGTTACTCCAATTCAACTCGGATTATGACAGAGGCGGCTCTACATGGGGGCCAAGGTGATTACTTAATTTGTTTTTGTTAAGCATATATGTATTATTATTAGTTTAATTTTAGTTGATCCCTTTGAAGTGATTATTACCACTAGGTACAAAAAAATAATAATAATAATTTCCGTTAAGGTAAGATGGAATACTTAATTACCTCTAGGTCCACTTTTTACAAAATATAGTTACCATTAATGAAAGTGCAACCCTAGGACACTCTAAGGTTACAGGGTATCCTAAAACCTAAGGGTACCTTAGGTTTTAGGATACCATAGATTCTAGAGTACCCTAGGGTTTTAGGGTGCCCTAAGATTTTAGGGTTTAGGGTATACTAGTGTTTAAGTTTAGGCGCTTTCATAGAGCCCTAGGGTTTAGGGTGCACATTCCTATCATAGGGTTTTAGTGATTTAGGCACTTTCATACGGTACCCTAGGGTTTAGAAATTTTCATAGGGTTTCATAGGGTACCTTATGGTTTGGGCACTTTTATAGGGTACTCTAAGGTTTAGGCACTTTCACATGGTACCATAGGATTTAGACACTTTTAGGGTTTAGAGTTTAGGCACTTTCTTAGGGTTTTAGTGTTTCATTAATTGGAGGTGACCTGCTAGGAATTTCGTTTTATTTTCTGTACGTACCTAGTGGTAAAAAGCCCTTTCTTGAACACCCAAACCCAAAATTATTTGAACACCTAACCCAAAAATATTTAAACACCCATCCCACAAACCAACCAACAAATCAATCCAATGTCTACAATTTGCGCAATCGATGAGAGATAAGTGAATGAATAATTGCTTGGTTACTTACATTGAGAGTTGTATTTGACCGTTGATAACGAGGGTATTACGCAACGGTTTCAAAATATGAAATCGCGTCGAGGATAGTATATACTCCTTTGTCCCAAAAAGTAGTCCAATAAATGCAATATACGTGTAATATATGTGCAATATACGTGCAATTTTTGGATAGAAGACAAAGTACTTCCATGCATAATTTTTCAAATTTCAACGCACTAAAACAAATTTAATTTGGCATGAAAAATTAAAAACTTGTAAACACAATTACTTTATGTCTTGATCCATTGCATGTCTTTTGTAATGGTCTAGCTTTTTGTGACAAAGAGAGTATACTTCCCTGTATTTGAGTGGCATTATAGATAGATTTTATTTATATACAGTTGTGATTTTTAGAGGTAGTAAAGATTTTGAACACCCTTCTTAATTTTTCTGGAGCCACCCCTAGATTATGATCACTATCCATTTGAGCCGATGAATTACCCAGACTTGTGGTATGGAGTATTTTGACCGCTTCCGCTAAGTAGAGTTTTTCAGTATTTGGGAGCCCTAGCGTTTGGGGATATCACTAAATTCTTGAGATTCCTCACCCTAGAGCAAGTCCACTCATTGCCATTTAGTTCTTGGATGGTGGAATTAGTCGACTAGTCAAGGTGTATGTAAACTAAACCGGAACACCTGAGTTATCAAAAAATGTATTGTTTTTAATCCTTCAATTCAACTCGGAGTATAATCACTGCCCATTTGAACCATTTCGTTACGTAGAGTTTTCTAGTATTTGGGAGCTCTAGAATTTAGGGATGTCACTGAATTCTTGAGATTCCTCGCCCTAGAGCAAGTCCACTCATTGCCATTTAGTTCTCAAAGTCATAATTTTGATAGACTTTTCCTCTTTTATTTGGAAAAAATTCAAGTCCGCTCATTGTCATTTGTTGATGCCGAAAAAATGGCATTTTGATGGTCTTGATTTAATATTGTGCCAAAATACCACCAAACCAGTGCAGTAACATTGTTATTTTTTAACTTTGTGATACCGTGCAAGCAAAAAATGACTTTGACAAAGTTATTTTGATACCGACAAATGCGCTTGCTCTAAGGCTTGAAGTCAAATTGAGAAACTCTTGTGGGTTCTTGTGATTGCTCTGTGTTATGTAATCAGTTATCATTTCTGTATTTCATAATGGAATAACTATAAATGGTTTGAATACCCTGTGGATATTTCCGTACTGCTGATTTGGATTGTGAATTGTGATAGATTCCAGTGGGGGTTATTTCCGGAATGGCTTGCACAGCTGCAATCATAGAAGGCCATTCATTGACGCCATTGACCTTGTTTCTGTTGTTTTCGTGGTGCGGGTCCCTCGAATTTACTGAGCTTTATAGGGGTAGAATGTAATGTAGCAGTAGCACACCCAAAATCATCATGGCTTTATTAGAGGTGGGTGAGACTTAGCAATCAACCTCTCCTCTCCCCATTTGGGGAGAAGGATTCCATAAAACCAAATGACAACTGTTAATGATATGTGAAAATACCTGAAATAGAGTGATAAATCAACACTCACTATTACAGTATTACTTGTTTGAGGAATTGTCTAATAATTGTGGGACACACACACATGTAAGCCAGTCTGGAAAAATACAAATTTATTCAATGGAACTGTCTGATAAAGATATGCCTCTTTTCTTTAAGTATTTTTTCAACTTTCCCCTTTATTTCTCCGTAGAAGTAATGGTGACAAAACCCCCCAGGAATCTAGTGCTTTTTCTTCCCAACAGTCATGGCCAGAAGTGAAGAAGAAAAAGGATGGGAGAAAAAGGGTTTCAAGTGGGGTCAGATGGGTCTATCTTCCACTGAAAATCAGGGAACAATCTTCATGATTTTTCTCTGCAGTTACAGCTTTTTTTAACTGATTTTGGCAGTCTTACACGTGTGAAACCCATTCTATTAGCATTCTCTGACCCTACATCGGGGATAACTTATAGTAGTACAAGCACACATGGTATGACTTCTTCCGGCCATTTGGGTATGGCTGGTATCTTTAGATCTCCTTCAGAACTCACTTCCATCTGAGCTGCAATGCATTCTCAAAAGCCTCTTTTCTTGGTTTTGATTTGAAGATTCCTTAAGCCCCATAACTATTGTAAGTTTTGCATATTGTTTTCATTCGACTTCTTTTTAATTTCATAAAGTAGAGGAAAATGGCTTTCTCTTTCCCGAGGAATTATTATGTCTCAGAGTTGAAAAAGCCTTTTATCCTAGTTCGTTTGAGGTTGTTATTCCTTTGGTTATCATCCATTTTGCAATTTCATTGTTTATTGGTTTCTGAGTCATAAGTATTACTTTGCCAATTGCTTCCCATGTTCATCCTGTCCTTTCATTAAATTTGACAAAGTAGGTTGTGTTTTCTTTTTCTGTAATCATTGAATAAAACTTATTTGAATGGTTCAACATGATTGAGACCTCAAAATTCCCAGGGAATTCTAATTTTTGATTCCCCTTTTTTGATAGTTTCAAGAGGAGGAGCATAGTTCTCGACTAATGGATGAAAAGGGGGTCTTAAATTCATGTGCGGTTGTATCTGAAGACCAAAGTGATACCTTGTATCCAATGTTCTTTGGTGTTTCTTGTGCATTCTTTGCGCTTAGGCTCCTATCAGAGTCGGAAATGACCGAGGAGAAATTGTCAGAAATAAGGGACGGATTACGTAAAGGGAGTGCTCACCTCTTAGGACTACTGGTTTGGAGAGTTCAGAGAGATGAGGCGAACAGTGGAAAGAGTGAGATCATTCATAAGCTTGAGAGAGAGATTGAAGAGTTGAAGAGAAGGAGAAGTGAAGATGCAAAGGCCAATGAGAAAGTTGTTGGAATCTTTGCTGCCCAAGAGCAGATCTGGTTATCTGAAAGAAAGAAGCTTCGGCAGCAAATTGGAGCTCTTTTAAATGAATTCAGAGTTCAACAATCAAAAATGGATGAAGCTATTTCAGAATTCAATGATAACTTAGAGGAAAAGGAGCATTTGTTGCAATCAAAGGATGGTATGTTGGAACTGGAAGGAAAGAAGATAAGAGAGTTAGAAGAGAAACTGGATGAGTCTAAAAATGTTGCAGAGGAGTTGAGAGAGACTGCAAAACGTGAAGCGCAGGAGCATTCCTCGGAGATTTGGAAACACAAAACTGCTTTCATTGAGCTTGTTTCTAACCAACGGCAGCTTGAAGCTGAGATGGGTCGAGCCCTAAGGCAAGTTGAGTCAATGAAAATAGAACTTGATTTGGTTATGGAGGAAAAGGAGGAGTCCCTTTTGATGGTCCAGAAGATTTCAGTGGAGCTGATTAAAGCGCAGAAGGATTTGGAACAGAAAGACAAGATTCTTTCAGCTATGCTTAGGAAATCGAAATTGGACACTACGGAAAAGCAAATGCTTTTGAAGGAAGTGAAGTTATCTAAGGTCAAGAGGAAGGAAGCTGAGACAGAAACGGAAAGGTTGAGAGCAGTTTCCGAGTCTAGACGCGAGAGGCGTTCGTTGAAAAGCATGTTGGCTAAGCATTCTGTCTCAAAATCAGAGGCTTTCTCGGATGGAAGAGGGGTGCGTTCTCATGCAACAGTGTCATCACAGAGTGGAAGAAGTAGATCACAGTCTACTGATTTTGTTATAGAGTACGAGGAATCTGAGCAACAAAAGCAACCGGAAGGTTTTTCTCCACTTTATGATCAGTATTCACATGAAGGAAGTGGGGAACGAAGTAAGTTCTCATCTTCATTATGTGTGTCCCTTTTAATTTCTTGTATCATTAATTTTCCTTTTTACCAGCAATTGACATTATGAGTTTCTTTTTTCTAAATGGTAAACGTAAGTCTTCATTTTGAAAATAAATGAAGTAAAGTTCGACCTGCATAGTGATAATAAAACAAAGAAGAATTCGTTTGATCTTGATTAGTATGCCCAATGCCAATGCTCTTGACAGTAATAAAATGTATGTTCAAATCTTCTTTTGACCCTGAAATGTTCTTGTGAAGTGTTTTCAGCTGATGTTAGACAGTTGGAAGGTTGGATTCGATCCGAAGCCGAAAAGTACAACACATTAGTTGAGCAAAGGCATCGCCTAGAAATAAATGCTTTTGCTGAACAGCTGAGACTGAAGGATGAAAAACTAGAAGCATTTCGTTGGCGTTTCCTAAGCATGGAGATGGAGTTAAAGCAGCTCCAATCACATATCGAAGGGATTAATCACGATTTATCACAAGTGAGGCAAGACAATACAAAACTCGATGCTTTGTTACTGGATCGTGAAGCTGAGATAAATTCCTTGAAGCAGCAGTTTGTCTGGCAGTTAGAGTCCCTAAGTTGCCAAAAGACAAACTTAAACTCACCTTCACACAATCCGGGTTTGGGAAATGAAACCGATTGGTCTAAAGTCAAGATCATAAAGAGAAAACCAGGGGAGAAAGAAGAAGAAACAGAAACAGATTCAACTGAAATTTCTCAAAAAGTGGAGGCTCGAAAGGAAGAGGAAACTTTTAGAACAAGCGAGTCCAAAGATATAATTTTGACCGTCCAATCGCCAGGAAAGGAATTCGAGGAAGAAAAAGATGTCCTGGTGGACACGGTTTCCATTCAAGAAGAGGTTGAGATTGGTGAAAAATCACCATTATCTGGGCAATGTTCGAGTAAGAGCAGTATTACAGGATGGAAGCTGGACCTTCATGCTCTTGGAGTTTCTTACAAGGTGAAAAGGCTCAAGCAGCAGCTTCTAATGCTTGAGAGATTGACAGGAAAGCGAGAAAGTTGTGAAGATGGGGAAGGTGATGATAAGGATAAGCGGGTTGGGATAAAGGGATTGTACACAGTAATATCATTGTTGAATAAACAAGCTACTAGGTATCAGTCACTCCAATCGAAGATTGATGAACTTTGCAAGCGAATGGTAAGCCGCTTTTCTCACTTTCAATGAAAACTACATTCTACTAGATTCATAGTTATGTAGAGTTTGATACATGTAAAAAATTCCTATTGTTGTAAAGCATTCATGCCACTATGATGACAAACAAACGTAACTCATGTCCAAATAAACATGGAATTGCTCTCAAGTCCAATTGGCACTATGTAGCCATTACTTAACCATTCTGCAATTTGATGTGTGCATTTGCTCAAGGTTTTCCTTTTTGTTCCTCTATGACTTTCAGCATGACATTTTCATGCTGTTACCGAAGTGTGTAGTTGCTTAGTTGGATAGAGTTTGTTTACATTTTAAAGCTTTCGCTCACAATAGCTAGTGTCAAAGGTTTTCAAATCTTTTCATCGTTACTTACGTCTGAATTCGTCAGTTACAGATTAACATCCTGCTACCAAAGTTTGTACTTGCTTACTACAACTTCCCTGTTGATTTTCAGCATGAAAATGGTTTGGATGTGGGCCATGGTGGTTCCAGTATCGCCAAGACAAAGGAGGAAACTAAAACGCTTGAGCACTTTCTTGAGGAAACGTTTCAGCTTCAGAGGTACATGGTTGCAACAGGGCAGAAGTTGATGGAAATACAATCAAAGATAGCATCTGGATTTGTTGAAGCTGGAGAGGAGCTAGATGAATCTGCCAGCTTTGACTTGAAGCGCTTTGCTGATAGTGTAAGAACCCTTTTTAAGGAAATCCAAAGGGGTCTTGAAATTCGAATAGCTCGAATCATTGGGGATCTTGGGGGTACCCTAGCTTGTGATGGGATCATACATCTGAGAAAGTAGAATGTTTGGATTCTGAAATTGAGAATGAGGCTGAAGATGATAGGAGAGCTTTGATTCATTTGAACTATGGTTTTGGCGGAGTGTGTATAGTAAATTTGTATAGTCAGTATGCTCAGTTTGGTTATGCAATAGAAATTCCATCTTTTACGAATCTCTCTCTCTCTCTCTCTCTCTCTCTCTCTCTCTCTCTCTCTCTCTCTCTCTCTATATATATATATATATATATACATATATATATATATATATATCCTGTATATATGCCACGGTAAACTCAGTTGAGTAATTTGAAAAATATGAGGTTTCGAATTGGAATTCAGAAAAAAAGAAATGTAGAATTTGTTATGCAATTGTCAAGTCTAAGCCTAGCAAAATCAAGCCCATTGCTATTTCTTTGGAACAAAGGTTGTTTTTGTGAGTTGGCATTGCTAGTACATGGACTCATCTCAATTCTTATCTGTGACGTCCAAATTGCAATGGATATCAAAAAAAGTTTTGAAATATTGCTGCATTAATTAAATGCTTAAATCACAAGCATTACTTTCAATGGATGGAGTAACAAGCAATAACAGGAGGGTACTACGAAGGATTTCATAATTCGATTCCTTGTCCAAATTCTTCAATTGTTTTTGTAGCAAGTGTAAGAACTTCCACGAAAGAACTGAAGGATGCGCGAAGAAATCTTGCTTCAACGGCTTCAAAATGCCTGCAAAATAGTGAGGATAAAAGGTCGAACAACTGGTGGTAGATAACCAGGATGTAATTTCTAGGATAAATGCACCAAACTGCAACTCTGATATGATAAAGAGAACTCACACAGAGAGCTTGCCATTAGATACCGACATCTGCCTTTTCACCTTGTCCGGCTGCAACTATAGATGAACATAACATTTAGCGCCGTCTAACTAAAGAAGTTTTAACACAAGAAAATTGGTAGAAATTGGAGCATCATGATGCAAAACCTCCTTATCGACAGCCAATGCAGAGTAGACAACTTGAGCATTTTCTTCAGACTCATAATCTACTTCAAAATCACTGCCAAAAATGGGGAAAAAAAAAATCATGCATGGGCCTTTACAAAGAAACCTTCAGAAAAACTTTCACAACATTATAATTTGCAGCCATGGAGGTGAGATGCGGAGACTCTAATCACGCTTTCTCGATCATATTCATAAGTAGTAGCTTTCTCCATACATAATTATTAGGCTCTCAGTCCACTTTGTTCCATTTAAGTCCTCTCATACGTACGTATTCTCCGCACACATATGTTGAACAAAGATAACACAATGCACTGCGAGCCTTAACCATCAGTGCTAGTGCTTCTTCTCATAATTAGCAAATACATACCCCATGCTTAATCACATTCGACAATCCTTCGTTAAAAAACATTCACCAGAGCAAGGATGAGCCGAATCATTCATCAACTACCCAAAGAGTAATTTCCTAATCAGATTCGATGAAGTTTTAGGGAGAGCAAGGAAAAAGAAGTCAACCAAATTAAGTCAATGGAACTTATCTAAGATTATAAACCAGAAGTAAATGATTAAATCATTAAACAGAAACAAACCAAAAGTTCCACTCTAATGAAACCAAAGATATATGAGCCCTATATAAAACCCTCAGAAAAACTTATTTATGGATCCTTCTGTGTATTCGCGTACAGAGCCAAATCGCGTGCATCCAAAGCATATTGGACGGTCTAAATTTTAAAAAAACTCTTCGCACCTTTTAAAAAAACTCTCCGTGCGAGGAGTTTTTTTAAAATCCGGACCATGCAATGCCGGTACAGACGGTTGTGAGGGAAAAAGTTTAATCTAACACTTGGTGTATCTTTTTTCATATGCAGAGAGAGAGAGAGAGAGAGAGAGAGAGAGAGTATAACCAGCTGAATTCCCAGAGAGAGGAAAAATTTTTGCCATCTGCTGCTGTGGTGTGAGAAGCCATGCTTATTATATCCATCTTCATCTTCTCTAACGACAGAGAATTGTCTGTTTGGTCTCTGTACAGGACGACCAACTGACCAAACCAACAGTTTGGAACCTCCGTGGGTGAACCCAGATTAAGAATTCAACCCGACTTGTCTGGGCATGATATCAGGTTCATAGTCGATGGTTCTTTGCAGCTAGGAGCAATTTCTATGCGGCCACGAGTAATTTCATGCGGCCAGAAGTAATTCTACGCACGGCCAAAAACAATTATATGCTGGCAAGAGTAATTCTGTGCGGCAAGCAATTCTATGCAACGAAGAGTACTTCTATGCGGCTATGAGTAATTCTTCGCGGCTATGAGTAATTCTTTACGGCTAGAGTAATTCTTTGCGGTGCGGCCAATTGTAGAGTAAAGTGTCGTCTAGGTATAAAAATGTAATGTGACCCTTTTTGAGGATTAAGAAAATAAATTATATACACTGGCGGTGTAAATATTTGTTTCCTCCAAATCAATTACATTGCCTCACGCCGCCATCAAAATAGTGGTTCCAATTAATAGAACATTGCGACGTAACGCTTTTTAATTGATTTGGAGGAAACAAATATTTATACTGCCGGAGTATATAATTTAATCTCTTATTATAAAGCGCGATAAAGTTATTTTCATCTCGTGTCTGACCAGTTATATAAAATCAAGTTATGAACTCTTTAATTTCTTGAACTTGGTTGGAATTAACAGCACACTGAAAGTATACAAAATAATGGGAACTCGATTTGATTACCGGACGTGGCCCCAAAGTTTGAAGTGTTTGACTTTCATGCGTGTTAACTTGTCCTTGAATTTCTTAGTTTGAATCCATCTAACCTCTTAATAATATAATAACTCGTAACATGGCTTTGGGTTGGCTGGTTGTTATCCTAGAGTATATGCTTCTCCTTCAATGAAAATGAGAGGGAAAAGTATTGTGGAGCCAAACTAAGCTTACTTGTTAGGCTGACATAGCGCCCTCAGTTTTCGCAAGGGATGGGGATAAGGATGGGTTTGGGGGTATCTTGTTTGGCATAAATTCCCTGGGATTTCGTAAGCACATTGGTATATTCACTGGCATATTACTCATCAATGGCCCATCTACATTTTTTTTTTAACCAAGTATTAATATAGACTTAAGACCCTGATTTCCTCTGCTTTCTTCTCTAAACCACCTCCTGTAATCCCCCCCTCTCTCTCTCTCTCTCCACCACGAATCGATGTTGTTCCCCAAAACAGTTTATCGGCAAGTCTCTCTTTCTCTGCTTTGGTATGCTTTTGGTTTCTGTCATGTTTTCTGGGTTCTTCTGTCCATTGGTGTCTGTAGAAACTTTTGCTTGATGGGTAGCAAGGAGATATAGCAACCTCAACCTATATAGCATACGAACAATAGCTAATTATTTTATGCAGTAACTAATGCTGGGAGCATTCTGTTTGGCTAGTTTTTCATGATGGAGATTGTTTAGCTGGGACTTTGACCACTGCAACTAGGAATCCAGTGTTGCAAAGATTGGCATCAGCTATGGATACAACTCCTCATCAGGTCAGGTAATCAAGTCTGCTATTTGAATTCTTGAAGCCTTACTAACTCTCTATTTTTATTTTTGTTTTTGGAATTCTGCATACTTTCTACCTTACTCCGTCTCCGTGATCTTGTTTGCTTTCCTTTCTGTTGTTTCATCTCCATTTATTTGTCACACACACAATATTCTCCAGGACGAAAATATTGGGAGGATATTAGTTATGTCCTGTTTTTGAAGAGTCATAAAGCTGGATTTTTCCTGCTATTTTTGGTTTTCTTGATAGGTTCCTCCTAAAACTGCGATCTAAATACCGTCAAAGTTTTCTAAAGAAAACGAAACAAAGAAGCCTAAGACACCTTACCCTTGCAACACAAAGGCCAATGGCTATAGGCATTCGTCTGTTTGGTATGCCATCTAGGAATCCTTCTGTCAAGGAGTAGTAAACTTGGTAACCTTCTAGTTCAATGTAATTTGCAAATGACTGGGATTAGTTAACATTCCAGGCTTTCCAGCCTCCCACGCTCTCTGCTGCTCCCTGTCAAAACCCTGTGATATGCTCCTTTTGGCTTGAGCTTAAAAGTCAACTTTTTAACTAACAAGGAAATCCAAATCCATTTCAAAAAATAAATATATAACTAACTAACAAGTAAATAAAAAAAATGTGCAGTATTATTGTTTGCAATTTTTAAGACTTTTCAGTGCTTCTATTTACAATTTTTGTTGTCTCACACAAAAAGCAAAAAAGGCTTTTCCATATGCCCAAGTTTGTAAGCCTCCACCCAAACAACGCATTGGGCTTTCATGGCTTTGGCCTGAGCCGAATAGTCCATAAAAGCATACAACTTTGGTGGAAGCCATCCAAGCGGTATAACATTACAACCTATTCGAAAATTGAAAGTACAACACAGTTGCACAAACATTTGCTTGTGCAATGATAAATAAAAAAACCCCGCTTGTGGGCTGATACAAATACAACTTAAGGGCAAGAAGAAAACATGCTAGCCATCCACTTTGTGTTGGCCTTCTAGTTCAGATAGAAGAATCCGCTTTACTGTTGGCTCTTTTATCTACTTCCATGTCCGAATGTTACCCTTCCATAAGTACCCGTATAAGCCTTGTGTATTATTCTCAAGACATAACTTTTGGTTATAATATAAGAGGACTGGTTATGTCCCCAAAGAGTTGCATCACTGGGGTGACATGCTAAAAAGACCCCCTGCAGAAATAATGGACACCAGCAGTTAGATCCTTAATCTTCTTAGTTAGGTCCTCAAAAGAGAAGTGAGTGAAATTGCTAGTTGTTGGAAAGTATGACTTTACCAGTAGCAAACGATTATAGCTCAATGGCAGGTCCAACTTTAACTGGTTTTAGACTCCTTAAAGCTCTTCGTATATACTCAAACAGCAACACAACAAGGCCCAAGAGGTATAACAGAAATACGTGCATCTTTTCTACGGCGACAACCACAATAGAAAGCTTGCTTCCTCCTTCGAAGTTAGTTCTGCCTAAAGATATCCTTGTCATCGCCCACCCTGCCAAAAGAACGAAAATATGTACATTAGCACATTGAGATTTGCTGAAAATGATCGTAAACCCAGTAGTGACATTCAGGCTATTGGGCCACACTAGGTGATGATTCTGCTATTTAGGCGGTTATCACTTACCAGGGCTTCTCTTGGGTGTGGTTCCCCAGTCACATGGGCTTACATTTGCCTCTGATGCATTGATTAATTCAGCAAGGGCTTGGTTGACCTGAAATTTGGAATGAAATCAACATATTGGTATTGATGCTGCAAGTTAATCTGGCCAAAGATTTGAAGTGTCTAGAAAGTGCACACTCATCACACATTTGCCAGAATACAGCACTATAGGCACACCAAGCTGGACTTGTGGGTATTATTTGGCAGTAGAAAAACGTAGAAACTGATGTTAATGTGTACATGGAGAATTCACTCATAAAATTGAGTATCACACTAATTAGACCCCTGCATCCTGCCTGGATGTATGGTGCTTGCCCTTCATGCATTACTACTAGATATGAACTGTCCTTGAAAGCATAGCAGGTTAAGTTGCAGATAATCTGTATCCAAAGACCAAATCTATTGTGCTGCACTAAACATTTCCAAGTAATAATTCATCTCTAATAGGGGCATTAAACTTCCAGTTCACTATTTCGTCGATCATTTGCAGATTGCAGACATCCTGGATTTCTCAATTTAGTTATGGCCTGTCCTAAAGCTTTGGATATGAACTTCTTGTCCAGAAAGCAGAAACCATTGCAAATTTTTTAAGCAATTTAGTTTGGAATGATTACGATTTCTTTAGAGGCTTCTCACTATTATCCAAACCCTTCATTATTTCAAACTATGATCCAAACCCTTCAGAAACTATTTAAAGGTAATCCTGACTAAGGAGTAGCCACCAACCAATTTTTTTAAACCAACTTTCCGTATCTGAATTCATCAAAAAAAGATCAAGTACCTCGTCGGTCCTCTCATGACTCACTAGATGTCCTCCGCGGAGTTCTATCATTCTAGCACAAGGCTGAAGCTTCTCAGCAAGTCTCCTTGCATGGTACAATTGAGCAATGATATCACTCCTAACCATTCGCGAAAAGACTGGTAAGTTTCTAAGCAGGAATATAACCCGAAGATGATAAGCAAAAGAAGTGAAATGGTGCTTTTGGTTTGGGAAAATACCTGCCATGAATCAATGATATCAGAAATCCAGCAGAGCAGATTGATTCAAGTTCTTTTGTTGACATTTCATGTCTCCAGCATGCGTTAGCTTGCCCATCAAAACCATGATTTGACTGCATGCCACTTGCTGATATACCTTTCACATATTCCTGCATAAATGTGATCCGGGCTATTAAAACCAGCTCCACTCATCTGAATGATATTAGAACTGGAAAACCACCTCCACACCGGACACAAATCTTACAGCTGACAACAGTCAGATCCTTCAAGTTTTCCGTACCAATTTTCTTTCCTTACACAAGTCATGGGCACAAATGCAGCCCAGGAATACCATGGCAAAATGCAAAGAGAAACACAAGGTATTCTAAAGAAATTTGAGCAATTTGAGCATCATGACGAGACAAAGTATAGTGGGAGGTAAATTATAAACGATGGTCAATTGTTGAGAGGAAGAACAATCCTATATCTGGGGCATTTGTATTTCTGGCAAGACGGATTCTCGTGACTGAAATTTCCCTGAGAAGCAAGCCTGACAAGATCAGCGCTTGAGACCACCAAATATAGATTGATCATTCCTAATTCTTTCAATCCCGAGTGTTTGTATTTCACTTGTTTATTTCTCCTGGATGTGATTTTCCATTTTTAACATTATCAACAATGTAAAGGAAAGTTGGATAGCTGACTGAAGCTGACGGTTTTATCTACATTATGGAAAAGTTGGGAAGAGAAAAAAGAAGCAATATTTGGCTATTATATCCCACTGAGAATGTGAAGGAAAATCAATTAGGTTCTATCGCTTGGCATTCCTTACTTGAAACAAAATTGATCTTCTTGTATTAGGTCCAACGTATTCCTCAAGATACTCCTGCACAGCAAATAGAACATGAAACCTCATAAGTTGTCACATACCAGCATAAAGCGTGCAAGAAAATATGATTGCTTCAACTCCAGAGATTATAACATCTACGTATATTTCAAACATGAAAGAATCGTTCACGTATCACCATACCCACTTTAGATCATGAAACAGGATAGAACTCTCAAGTCTCAACAAAACATGCACGCTGAAGCACACCCCAAAGGAGAGAGAGAGAGAGAGAGAGAGAGAGAGAGAGAGAGAGAGAGAGAGAATTTCATCTCAGTGACTTTATCCAATTTTCCTCATCAAAAATATGGCTTGCGAAAAACCAGTGATAGACAAGATGAAAATATTAACCTTGCTGTAATGAGTGTCTAAATCGACAGCAGCCCTCTGCTCAGGAGTTTTTGCCCTCCAGAAACGGATTGCAATGGATAATGTTTGACGGTCAAGCTACAAAAATGAAAATGATGCGAACCTCAACAACGATATCTGGCTTCAATTGTAAAAAATAGGGAAATTATCTCAGATGTATAAGTACAATGCTCTGTGCCACTTCATGTTTTACGTGTAATGATAACTGGAAAACGTAAGCTCTACGAAATGGGAAAATTCAGCATATAATGACAGATGACTTCAGAAGCAAAAACTATCATGCTCGCAAGATGCCATACTACATGCACAAGGAATGAGGATGGCCAAACGATTCGGAAAACAAATAAAAAAAATTGTGCCACTTGAAGCGAGAATGAATTTTCTAGTTACTTTTTGGCAAGGAGGTCCAAGGAAAAAATATTTTCCCTGAGAAGCAAAGTGAAAAGAAACTGACCCAAACACATGAAAATTGCTTGCTCATCGTGAGTGAGACACTCAATTATGCACAAGGGTGCAGATCTTCCTCTGATACAAAAATAAAACCTTGACACATAGTGTACATAATCTGTAACGAATAGTGAAAACAAAATGATACCTTAGGAAAACATTCATAACCTCCACCAGTTACATTCAGTAGAGCCAAAGACAGAACTCTATCTGGCACCAATGCTGCCAATTTACAAGCTATCATAGCTCCTGTGTAGTAGAAAAAAATGAGTTTAGTACCTCCATTGCATAATCCATTACACTCCAAATGATAAGATTATTTACATGAAGTGGTATGGGCCAATCAAGGCCTCAGTTCGCGTGGCCTCACAAATCAATCATGAAACTATTCATTATTGCATGCATTTCTTTCTTATGACCATTTCTTCTTAGTTGAAGAGTCATGCAAAGTCTGAAAACTACTAGTCAATAATGTCAACTGAATGGAGACTCACCCATTGAATGGCCAAAAACATGGGCTTTTCTCCAACCTAAATGATCCATTAGTGCTATTGCATCTTTTGCCATGATTCTTGTTCTGCATCCAGAAACACAAAACAAAATTTTTTTAGGTACTTTTAGAACTAAATCCACTGTTAGCTAGCTTGGGAAAAAAAATCTCATTCAACAGAATCCACTTGCTGTAGATACTCATCTCTTCCCAAACCAAATAATCCAGACCACAAAATTTTGACTTTTCCAGACCACAATTTTGACTTTTCCAGACCACAAAATTTTGACTTTTCCAGACCACAAAATTTTCTCCGCGGCGAAACAGAGCCAAAAAAAAGGTAAAAAGACCAGAAAGGTCAAAAGTTTCCAGTAGCTTTGAAATAAACATCATTAAAGTGACCCCACTACCTGAAAATAGGCCAAGCTAACTGCAAACCACCTAATTTAGACAACCACGTTTTGTCTACTTTTTTTTTTAACCACACATTTCCTTATCAGCCAAACATAGCGATAAAGTTCATAACATTAGAAAGATCAACATTCTCGAATTCTCAAAATGCAATTGGGGATTAATTTCAACACTTTACAGGGTAGAAAGAATAACAATTACACGTTCAAAGCCTATTTTTCCGCAATTGACAACTAGCAGTACAACATGAGGGGTTTTAGATTATGGGGCTGTGGGGGTCCCCTAAGCCCTCTTGGATCAATCACTACCCAGAAGCCATATCACAACAAAATAATTAACCAATCAATAGAAAGCATATATCCGTCATACAAATCCTTATACCCCAACCAAGGCCTTTGGCTGAGTGGGTATGAGAAGCCCCAGAAAGTCGCAAGCTTGAATCTTTGCCCACAAAAGCCAAACCTTCCAAACATTGGGTAATGGATATTTGTCCGATCATTAACTTCAGCAACCCAAATAGTCAAGGTGCGGACAAACTTGTCCATACATTCAATTATCATAAAAGCATACAAACCATTATCAATGAGACTCACGTGTATTCTGATTTTGTGGTGGGAACAGAGCTACGACCAACTCCTCGATTATCAAAAGCACAAACCTCCACACCATTGTTTCCCGCATCGGCAGCCGGAAATTGGTCATCGTCGTTGGGCGTGACGGTGCCCGTGAGCCCCTTGATTTGCGGATGCCATGAATCGTGGGTCCCAGCCAATCCTGATCATCACCCACCAAAAATAAGTAAATAAATCCCACACCCATCAAAACTTACCAAAACCCAAATCAGAAAACAGGTGAATTAAATGGAGATTGATATTGGCAGAGGAGGAGTACCAATGATCATTAGGACTTTGACCGGTCCGTGGCCGTACGTTCTGTAAAAAATCTTGGTTCCATTGTTGTTTAATGAATCTCCTCCGGCCTGGTATGAACCCACGTAACAGAACGGCATCGCTGTGAATTCTGGTGAGAGAATTGGAAGAGAGAGAGAGGAGGAGGAGGAGGAAATGTTGAGCTGTGTTCCTGATCCCCCTCCAATCCTGATTCTAGAATGATGGGAACGAGTTATTACAGGTCCAATTAGTTATACCCCTTTCTGTTTTTGTTTTTTAATTTCTGTGGTAGTAGTAGTATTTATATATTCGTGTGTTTAGACTTTTTGCCGTGTTCATTTCAAGGGATAGATAGGGACGCGTAGGACGGTCGGCTTTGGCCGCTGGCTGGGGTCAAAGTCCGAATTGATGCATATGGTGAAAAACAAAGGAAAAAAAAAAAAAAGCAGTTCAACTGTGGGCACCAATGATATGTGCAAGTAGCACGGTTGCAATGAGATTCAATTACACTTATGTGCACAGATTGGCATGTGAAATCAGTTAAGGGTTCTACATAAATTATTTGAACCGTTCATTTATTAAGTATTTTAAATTTTCATTTAGAATTCTGAATTATGAATTAAAAATTGATTCGTTGGTTCAAGAATTTATAGTTATTCGATGGAGTTGTTTATTCTCAAGATCAATTAAAAATTGTTTTAAAATTAACAATCGCTTAAATTATTTAAATGGTCTCACACGCCGATCTGTGCATTATCTATGCACTCTTCATCGGTACCTACAGAATTATGAGAAAAGAGGGTGTGAGAAAGGATACCTATAGCCTACTCCTCATTTTTTTGACCAAAAAAAAACCTACTCCTTATTTTACTACAAGTAGTTAACAGTTATTACACTTTTTCCTTTTGACGAAGCTTCCAATTTAATTGAACAAGCCGCAGTTTTTTGTACTTTGTTTGGAATCCCATTAGTGGTATGTTTCCTTTTTAGAAAGGGAATTAATTTTGTTACTCTTCTTTTTGTTAATGTCACTCTATTTCTCTCACGAAACAAATTATCTTATATAGATAAAAATGAGAGTGCATTAACAAAAATAAAAAAGGGAGTGACAAAATCACTTCCCTTTAGAAATTGACTGTTTTGTTATTTCACCCTATACAAACAAATGTACATATCGGGTATAATAGTAAAAATGCCAAACAAAATTTTTATTTCATCAGTTTAATTTTTCAATAGAGTGTTTTATGATGTATTTTACTAACTAAAATAAGTACTTATTGTGAAAAAATGACATGTCTCGTTAAAAAATAAATAAATACTTAAAAAATAAAAATATTAGCGAAATGGGACCAAACGTAGTTCCCACGGGCAACCATGAATAATGGTGTAAACAAATTTTGTTACGCATACAGTGACATAAATTGGTAGGTGTTACAGTCATCTGGTCACCTTTTTAGTAGAGGAGTAGTATACAATAGTAATATTTTGACTCTTTCTCTTGGTGCAATGTAGAAGCTGTCCAGAAAGAGCTTATGATTCTTTACTCACACACTAATGTTTTGACTATTTCTCTTACTGATTGAGATAATACAGCTAGCAGAAGATTAATTGGAAGAAGACCCTTTTTTGTATTTCTCCACTCCTGTCTGACCTTTTTCATATGCTTCAAAAGTCATAGTACCCGTGAAAGTTTCGAACCCAAGAATAATTTTAGTCATTTTCAGCAGCTACGTGAAAAATTATACTCCCAGACAAATCAAATCTGTTATAAGATCAAAAAAAAATCCTCAACTCTGTATTTTTGATCTTCTTCTAGACCTTCAGAATAGTTTTCCGCTTGACCTAAAAAAAAGAAGAATAGTTTTCAATATTCAATGCCACGTGCTTAATATCTATCAGAGTTATTTTCCTAGTAAAAGTTGAGTTTGGCCCCTTTTAACAAAAAAGAACGTGAAAGTAGTACTAAATTATTCCCTTTTCACGTGTTGGCCAACTTGACCAGACAATCACTTGTAGCCACTGGAAAACATGCTCAATCTTATATTTGTTTAAGCAATTACTCCATTAGAATATCTCAAACACCTGGTCCAGTTACCGTTACCACTCATTTAATTCGCGGATTAGGCGCTTGAGATATGATTACTGTGCCTAATCCTACATTATCAAATCAGAAAAAATAAGGAATTCTAGTTTCCAAAAATTGATAAATTTTATCTCTCGATGTGGACATTGTGGAGTACTCTATAATCCCAGGGGAGGTGGGATTGAGCGGGATTAAGGAGAGAGCGAGGCAAACTCATTTTAACGAGTTAATTAAAATTTCAAAAAAAAATCCCAAATGTTCCACAGGAAGTAAAAGTCTTGAAAATTATGTAAGTACCCTGGAAAATAATAAAAATCCCCGTCCTCTTCCGAAGGTAATCTCGCGTCAGTCAAACAAGGGATTGGAAAGATTATACACTAAACAACTCATCAACACCTTTGCAGAATGAAAGTTCCAAGTTTTCGCAGTACAAGATGGCTAAATATACACCGTGCATGCACAATCACACAAGAGTCAAGACGGAAGCACCGGCAATCTACGAACTTACCCTAGTTGCTGAATTTACAGAGCTAAGATCATATTCAATCCCAAGTCCCAACAAGGATAACAGACCAAACAAGACCGGTAGGCTGTCTCTGGACTACTATTTGTGAGGAAAGTTACCAAGAGAAATGAAAAAAAGACGAGATTTACCGAGGGAAAGGGAAAAGATAGGGAAACCCAAGAATAAATTCAACTTCTTCACTTCCATCATCTGCTCAAATCTTCTTTTATCCTTTCCTCCCCCTTGATAAATCCCTCGATAATTTCATAATCACCGATGTTAAAGAGAAGGAAAGAACCACCCCATGGTCCAACCAAGGAACAACCCTGCACCAGCAAGACTCAATCCCACTGCAAAAGCAACAACACACTTGGATATTTTATGCCCAGGTGGACTGCCCTTCGGCCCCTTCCGCTTTGCAGCCTTGTGTCTACCCTTCCTTGCTTGTCTTCGTTTGAAAGGGGCCCACGGTAAGAAACCGGGGAACTGTACAGAGGTCAGGTGGTCGTGATTCTTAAGCTGGAGGCAGAAGTTCTCCAGCTGCAGTATTTGGAACCACTGCCTGTAAGCAAATAGGTGAGATGCTTGCCTGAAAAAGAGCTTGACAATATGATCCTTCTCATTGGATGCTTCTTGTGCCGCTTTCTCGGCCTCCCTTGCTCGGGTTTGAGAATGGCAGAGTGCTTCTAAGAGCTCGTCTTTACTGAGATCAGCCCCAGGTTGTTGAGGAGTTTCTCTCTTATCCATATAAATTTTGTTAGGACCATTGTTGCTGAAGGAGGTGGGCCTGTAAAAGGTTTGTCAACAAATATGAGAAGCAAGTAGTACTTCAGTCCAGCAAATCACTGCATCATAGATGCTAGAGTTCATGAGTATAAGCATCACAATGACATGGCCATAAACCTTAAACTTTTAGGTAAAACCCGTAGGAAGTAAGCAAAAAAACGACAATAGCCTAAATCATAGACATCTTGTGAATGTATGGAGAAGATGCAGCAACACAAGTTTTACAGTATTACCAACAAGCTCTATATAGTCCTTTAAGAGGTACTATCAGTATAATATTGTTGTTGAGTAGTGAAAGGATTTTCTTGTATTTTACATCGGTGGCACAATTAATTACACTAACAAACACTCCTTCCCTTTGCATTAAAAAGTAAAAGAAAAAGACCATATAATACACAAAGAAGTTAAGATGATTTTCGAGGATTCCTCCATAAACCTGCTTTTTACAACAAAAGCAAAAGAAAGAACAGAAAGTGGGATTTTGGCTGCCAGGTGGATGGTGGAGAAGACCACTCAGTTTTACACACCCAAAATGGGTCATTTTGGTCCCAAGAGCAACAAGTGACTGTGTGCATCATCTTTTTAATTAAGAAAATGTATGATATAGCTTCTATTACTCCGCAGTGGTTATGGTACTGATATTGCCTAATCAATATCAGTAAAAAAAGAAATAACTATCCAATGCAAAATGAAAGGAAGATTAGTTATTTACGCATAGAAAGCAATTACCTGAATGGGTCGTCTAGCCCAAGAGGTAAACCACCAAAATCGCTCACAGTGCAGTGTGTTTCATCCATGCTTCCTGAATTGGGGCTTACCTGGGCACAGTTAGTCAAATTGGAGATCCCTTTGTCAGCCACTTGATCTAAAAATGAATCCACAATCTTTCTGTGGTAAAAACAGTGGGGACGAGCTGATGCTGCCCTCCCAAATTTCTCGGTCTGGGGTGGAAGATCACAGTTTTCAACATTCTCAAGTGACTTGAGAAAAACCAAGGAAGCTAACTCATCTTTACCAGCTTTTCGCCACCAAGGTCCAGTCTTCTCAGCTCCAATCCAATGGGACTCCAATTCAGAACCAAGCTTCTTGGGTTCTTCACAGGCCAAATCAAAAGAGTCTAAATTCATCAACTGATCATCAATATGCCAGAACTCCCCGATGGCCTTATTCTTTGGTACCCCAAACTTGACAATTTCATCAAAACAGTTGGCACTCAAAGTTTCAAGCTCTAAGGCATTTAGCTGTTCATGCGAAAAGTCTTTCTGGTGTCCACAAGTGGGTTGGAGGAGTGGCCACAAATTTGACTCAGATTTACAGTTACAGGGCATCTTTGGCATGCAACCTGCGATGGTCTGGTCAGATTTAATAGCTGCATCACCAGGTCCAACATAAGACTCTGGGTTTGATGAAGATGATGGGGAGCAAGAAAAATCTGAAGCATTCCTCATATCTTCTTGGACAAACTCACAAGTAGAGCTCCGCAGACTGGCCCTTGCCTCTACTGAAGCCAGGGGCTATAGGTTCTGATAGTTTTACAAAAGAATTAAGTACCCAATATAGGCAACATGATGTAGAAAAAAGCATCTTAGCTGATAAAAGAACCAAGAAGACGCTTGGAAGCTTAAGCAAATTGGTGTACAACTACAAAATAAAGGCAAACATAAATCCAAATGAATTTACAGTCTTGTTTCAGTAAATGAGACTGGTCCACAGCTGCAAATCATAATTGTCAAGTGAGCGACAATGGAGAATCTACTTTGTAAGTGTCATAAAATTCTCTTCCCATTGACTTCGTTGACAAAGTAAGTATCTTTTATTCCATAAATCATCTCTCACCTCCGTGTTTGCACAAATTCTCCAACTTTCAAACACCCAAAAGGCCATGGAACTAAAAAATTCTGCCTTGGCAGATGTTATTCAGAATTTATGCCTTTTAAAGAACTTCCATACTTTAGAATCAATAACGTTTAATCAAGTGATGCGAGCAAAACTGGAATATAAATTAGTATGCCTCTTGTTGTGTGTTATTCCAAACACTTTGTTTTGGGCATGGATTCCACGAGTACTCCCGGAAGGGATTTGAAACCTATAGGCCTGGGGTTTGCTCCCTATGTCCCCAGTTCGTGCGCGCATAAACTGGCCTGGACACTCTGCGTTAATAATAATAATAATAATAATCACAAGGGTTGCACTCGTTGCAGGACTCAACCCAACACCTTATGGCACGATGTGACAACAGACATCGGTTGGGTGATACATTTATATCTACATATATATATAGACACACACACACACGCACACACACGCGCGCGCGCGCGCGCACACACACACACACACACACACACATATATATATATAGCGTGTTTAATTTGATGCATAATCATGTAAAGTTATAGCCAAGTTCCAACCCCTTCTTCCCGTCTAAAAAATCACTGAAAGTGTTCTAGTGTTTGTATGCTAGTGCTTTGAATCTGATAAGAATTACTAATCCCAAACAGTCGAATATACGCAGGCATGCAAGAGTTATTCGGAAGAAATACAGGAACAGAAAATCAGGATTCACAGAGCAAGGAACATGGAAAAATCCGAACAGGAAGAAGAAGAACAGTTTCCGCGCGTATAGAATATGGATTATTCATTCAAGTATGGCCATGAGATGAAGATTAAGAAGAATTTGACATACCTGAATAACATAATTGGGAGATTGGATTGTGGGTATTATTAGAAAAGGAAAGGGAGACAGAAGAATCTCTCTCCAAGGAAGAATTCTGACTGAATCAGGACACACCGATATAGTAGATTTCAGTCTCCATCGGACTACTATTTGTAATGGCATTGGGGGAGGATAATGTGAGGGCGGCCTCACGTAGTATTCATGGGCCCTCCCCCGTTTTTGGGTCCCATTCCACGTTATTTTGTATTTTCCTTGTCTAATTCCTTTTAATTGGCGATTCATGTTATTTGTATGTTCGTTCGTATATTAATTGTCCTACTAATTAACATACTAACACCTCGCTAATATATATAATATTGGCAAAAAAGAATTCATTTAATTTACCTATTTTGTTTGTCAATTCTTTTATCATACCCAAACAAGTTAAATTTCGTTAATATTATGAATATAAAGCGTACTGGAAAAACATGCGTTTATTATTAATAAGCATGGAATCCGTGCTATGCATGGTGGGGTGGATGAAAAACATCTACGTTAGTTTATCCTTATTGATCTACGATTTAGCAGTAATTGTAAAGAATTTACTATTGAGGAAGATAATTTGAGCGTGAGGGGAATCCTTAAGGCCCCGTTCAGTTGCCAGGAAAGTACAAGAAAGGATGGGACAATCAATTTTCCCATAACTTTCCTAGTGTTCAGTTGGCAGGAAAATTCTAGGACTTATCAATTTAAGTTTTCCTGCAGGAATTACTTTCCTGCAAAAGTGATCCTGCAAAAACACAGGATTTTGTGTCGCGGGAAAAAGAAAATGAGTCAACACTCACACAATTTTTCCGAAAGTTTCTTTTTCCTAACAAATGAACAACTAAACCTTAATTTTTCTTGCAAAATTCTTTTGTCAAATGAACACTCGCAGGAAATTAATTTTCTTTTTCTTTTACTTCACCTCACTTCACTTTTTCTAGGAACCAATTTCCCACACAACTTTCTCGACAACTGAACGGAGCCTAAGGGAAGTGTCAAAGTTTTTTTTTTCCTTTCATGTTAAATGGAAAAAATCATCTAAGGGAGAAATGAATATTAGTGGTTGAGGTGGATTTTGGTGAATTCTTTTTAATTTCATTATTGAAAAAATTAGAAAGTGTGTCTGGTGTCATATCTCTTGTCAATGTGTACGATTTACAGTTGTTAGGGAGGGAACATGATCAATAGAATGGATCTGGATCCTCTACGAGAATTCTATATGTGAGGATGGTGTGAGGGTTTGCATCTGGATTGTCTATCTTAACAATCAATAGTCAGGATTGAAAAAAGAACTTTTTCGGGGAAGAATCAGGAAATAGTCAACTCTTTCCTGGAAAAATTTATTTTGAATCCGGACCATTGATTGTTAAGAGGAAAGGTCCGGATCTCATGGAAATCCTCACACCATCCTCATAGGGAGGAATCTTCATAGAAGATCTCCGGATCCCAATAGAACCTACATTAAATGAAAATTAGTATTTTATTTAGAGAGAAAATTTGAATGTGAGGGTAATCATAAAGGGTAGTTTTCAATAAATTCTTGTCACTTAGTGTCATCTCTACCTATCTATTTTCACTTATTATACTCAAAACTTCCCTCAAAATCTTTTCCAATCAACCCCTCATGTTTAATTATGATTTGTTAAAGTTTGTATTCAAAAGGATAGCTCTATTTTTGTGCATGGTTTATGTAATCCTCAAGGAGCCACTACTTACTTACAGTTGGCCCTTGATGACTTTTGTTTTTTATGTTCTTCTTTTAATTATATTAAGGTTGTAAAGGTCTCCAAATCTGTGGTTAAAGCCGTGGAAAAAAAAAAGACTTGCGATTAAAGCAGCTCATAATAGACCTCAGGTTGCTTTAACTCGTGGATGTAATTAGTTTGGTGTTTAATGCTTTGATCTTGTTCGTCTAAAAAAAATTTATGGTTTCTTGCAAATGAAATACTATAAGGAAATAAGGCGAGAAATGAAACTAATTTAAAAGGGTATTTTCACTAAATGGGGTGTTTGGATCCTTCATTTTAAAATTTTTGGTGTTGTTCCAATAAGGACTTTTTTGAGTTTTGTCTTTATTTGAATTTATTTTGCATTCGTTAGTTTTACACCTCACTTTTTACTTTTCCGATTCGTATCGACGAGACGAATTGAAAAAGTAAAAAAGTGAGACGTAAAACTAACAAATACAAAATAAAAATTGAAATTCCAAAACCCAGGCTATTTTTGTCAACACATTAGAATTTCAATTCAATTCCAAAACTCAGGCTATTTTTGTCAACCTGTACACAAATAAGATTGGCAAAAGATACTCCAAAAGGACCAAAACCAATGCAATTATCCAAAATAAAAATTAAAAACTAGTCAGATTGTCGAGCGCAACAATCAAGGCTGCAGCCTGCAGGAGCTAACAAATAAGTTCTCCAATCATGCAGCACATTCGACCATCATGTCAACAAACAATCGAAATGAAACATACGGCGGTAAACCATTAGCAACAAGAGTTTACCAATGATAAAGTCTCAACTTGATTGCAAAACCATGCTGAAAAGAGAAATTTTAGAGCTGCTCCGGGGGGGAAATTTTACAACGCTACCCAGTTTCACTCTGTGCATTTACAACACGGATACCGATCTATGCTTACAGTAGGAAGCAAAATAGCTTTGCTCTAGGATCATTACACCCAGGGAAGACTGACTATATTGACAAAAACCTCAAAGCAATCTCCCCATTCAGCCCTCAAGTTTAAGCCGGACCCAGGACACAAAAATTGCCACAACTTCAAGGGGCATCTTCTTGGGCTGCATTTATTGGGAAATAACAAACATTAAAGGGATTTTTTTTGTGTCAATTCTAACAGGGAAAGCAGTGGGAAAATCATAAAGCTTCACAAACAGAGAGAGAGAGAGAGAGAGAGAGAGAGAGAGAGAGAGAGAGACTTACTGCTCAAAATAAAACCCTGAAGCAAGCTCTGGGCTCTCTCGGCCTGGTCTGGAGTACCTGAAATTAGGATGGTCTTCTCTGTTGTCTCTGGTCTATCTTCAATGAGTTTAACACTAGCCCCGGATAGCTGTTTTGATTAAGAATAATCTCAATGTCTATAAACTAGGCCCCAGTTAAACACTCCAAATTTTACTTTGTGTGATCTTTCAATACTTTTGTTTTCACAAATTTATCTGATCTTTCCTGATCTTTCCATAAGGTTGGTGATATAATGAGATATCTTTTATTTTCTTTCTTAACATTATCATAGATAAATACAACCTAAACAGTCTATCATCCTAGTCCCTAGACTTACCTCACTGATCTGCGCAAGTTTGTTTTTTGATTTTGTTATGAGTTTCGGAACTGCATGCTGTGGTATGACGACTTCCAGTATGCTCCTAGTGACAATCGGTACAGGGATTCTAGCAGCAAAATGAAGATAGGAAGTGAATAAAAAGCTAACGACTACAATGAAGCTTCAAAATTGTAAATGAGAAGAAGAGTTCAACTACCTGTTCAACCCGCTTGGCATATCTTCGCGACGCTCACTTTCAGTCTTCATTGTTGCACTAACAGACCCTACAGAGTCCTACAAAAGGAGGACTGATTCTCAAGATCTACAAGCGAGGCTTGTTTGGAAATAGGAAAACTATAGCATTTGGCTCAGATGAAGTTATGGCAGTTCAGCCATAAACGTCATTGGGAAGTTTGTCAACTTCCAAAAGGTAAATGAAGTTATGTTTTTCACTGTATAATTTGTACAAATTTTACATTATGCTACATGGACTCGGGCAAGAGTATCAAGGGTGGGTGCGGGTCCAAACATCAAGCCTTCCTAAACTTAAATCTTGGGACAGTTAGGTAGTAGGTACGAGTACATGGACATGTTGTGAACACTTAGGGCCGGTTTGGCAAAAAAGCCAAATAGCATTTTCTTTTGTCCGTTATAATTTTTTCCCCTTACTTCTTGGTTTTGGGTTAAATCTTTGTGGTTATTGGTTTTCTCAACGAGAGGAATCGAAAAAGTAAAAAATGGTGATCAAAACTCAAACTTTTTTTAATAAAGCCAAAAAAATTGATTTTTGGCTTATTTTCTCTTTGTTTAGAAAATTTTGAGTTCTGAACACAATTTTTTCTTTTCAGATTCCTCTCATTTTTTTTTTTGAAAATATCAGATTCCTCTCATTGAGACTAACCAATAATCCACAAAAATTTGACGTGAAACTAACAAATGCCAAAAAAAAATTTGAATAAAGACAAAAAAAAAACCATTCGGCTTATTTGCCAAATTGGCCCTTAGTATTGTTATATCGCTCACAATACGTAAGATTAACATGCAATACATTACATATACTGGAAAATTACATGGGTTAAGATAAGAATGGTGTGGAATTGTTATTTCTCATTCATGAAATGTTGTTTTTCTAGCTAATATGAACTTTTTTTCTTTCAAACATAATGGAAATAAGAGGATCCAAATGTGTACCTACCTTTGCTGGCAGCACTGATGCCGTCGTTTGTATATTTTGATAGTTTGCAGGAGGAGGGTCAGTCTCAGTAGCAGCATAACGTTCACGAGCTGGAGTCACATTATGGGAAGAAGCTACCTCCAGTCCCACTGCATTCACCACAGGGTTTGATGCAAGCATAGTTGGCGTTAGCATATCCTTTGGGAAGAACTCCTGATATATGTAACTCCGTAGCCTTGACGTCACCTCAACAAGAGCCTCCCGAGATGCTTTTATCTCCCCTTCAATCTGTAGAGGAAAAGATGTTGATGATCAAAACTGAAAGTACTAAACAATAGCCATGTCCTTTATCGAACACTTATGACACCTAGATTACAGAACATTCAACAATCGTTCGCTATAATCATGTCACCCAAAAGATATCTCTGAAAAAAGGGACAGAAACAATACTAATTTGCAGGAGATACACGTCACGCATAGTGAAAACAAGTATCAATTTCCCATATCCACTCATTCTTTAAATCTGTATTTGAACTAACAAGGTATCTGTGTTTGAAGTTTGAACTAACATTTTTTCATGCTAAGGGATATTTCACTGCCTAATGTGTTTGGTACTGCAGGTTTTCCTGATTAGGGATCCACAGAAAGACAAGACCCAACTAGATGCTCAAGACAAACTAATCTATGATCTATCCAGCACATGGGGATCACCCATACGTTCCTGTGACGAAGCAAAGAGGTAACTTTAGCTGATCGTACCAGATTGGTTTAGTACAGTTATATAGGCATTGTTTGGTTGAGAGTTTAGTTTAGTTTAGTTTTGGTAGTGGGTGGAGAGAGAAATAGGGTAATGATTGGAAATAGGGGTAATGATTGGAGAGAGATAGAGAGAGATGAGAAAGTAATAATTAGAGAAATAGGGTAATGATTGGAAAAAGAAGTAGGGTAATGATTAGAAAACAAAATAAAAACAAAACAAAACTTCCAAATGAACATAGCCTATAGGTTCTTTGTTTAGGTTAGTAAAAGAGTGCTTTCTCTTCTACACTTTTAGCGACAAACCTGTACAATCTCATCAGTCCCTGAAACACAAACTGGAAGTTCTTCCCTGTGCAGGATTTGTATGTTTGCACCAGTTAATCTTCTTATCTCAGCTAATGATGCGTCCCTTCCCTGTAAACATCCAATATCGCCCGACGGAACAACTAACCGAGTAATAATTATATTTTCTTTTTCTGGAACAAGGTCAACAATGCGAGTTTGGATGTGTAACAAAGCTTCTTGGGCAGGAAACAGCTCATCGTCAGGACCCTGGGAACATATATATACCACCACAAATGTCAGCACACAAAACAATGCAGAAAGATGAAAGGAATCATTTGAGAAAGAACATTAACAATCGTACAACTAGTATTATCAACTTATCGTTGGATTTTAATACGATTGCTATACCAAAAAAGACCCAGAATGAGAAAAATGAAAATGATGAGATGTTTTACCATTTTGAAAACTTGACAGGTCAACCTATGTCACATTGACTCATAAGAAACTTGAGTAAGGCGAACTGGTCACACCTATTACATATATGGTAGACAATTATGAAGCATCAACACACCTAGGAGATCGCTGTACCAAAATCAGACACGCCAAAGTATGTATGGGACGCGCCAAGTGGCTTGTCTTTTAAATCTAAAGGATTTTGTGGTCGGATGCCCAAGTAACATACCGGGACACGGAGGGGTGACTTTTGTAAATTTTGAAAGATTATTCAGGAGTAAATATGTAACTTCAAAAATATTGGACTAAAATTGTAATAAAAAACATATGTATTTATATAGACACACACAATTAGTTGATCACGCATTCGAGAGAAGCCCAACCTAAAGCTTTAGTGGTTACAATGTAAGTACAAAGCACTAAAAAGATTTAAAAACACTTTTGCCGTGTCACCAGCCGTGTCTCTGTACCCATTTTTTGAGAATTGTCGTGCCCATGCTCGTGTCCATTTCCATAGGTGCTACATAGGTTATACGTCGATAGCGAATACCTCATCAGATGAAATGATAATTATCTGCTCAGTTGACCCAGCCACTGGATCAGCAACCTTGACATCCACACCAATTTCATTTTGAAGCAACTCTATGATTCCATCCGACTCTCCAACAACACGGTCAACCTTGTCAATGGGGCAAAGTATCTGAAATACAAGATCGTCGCCAGAAAATAGGTGTGCATTGTCAGCTGAAGGAGCGGACCCAAGCTCCATTTCATATCCAGATGTACGTGGGTTATAGTTATTGCTTCTTTCACTGGTGTAACCACCAGATAATCTTGACCCAAAACCATCGACAGATGTTCTACGTGGTGTATTGTTCATGTGAGGAATAAAATCATCATCAGGAGGATAGAACCGATCTGGTGACTGCGGTCGACCATGATAATTAGTGCGATCACGATGTTGGCTCTCCCTTAAGCGTGATGAAATAATTGACATAGCATTCTTCACAGCATTCATATCACCAACTACCTGTGAGGAGACAAAACCACAAATACCTTAAGGTCTTTTCACATAAGCTACACCTACAGGTATACATGTATAAACATATTTACTAACTGTTATGACCCATCATATCGGACATGTATGCAGAAGTAGTATCAATGCAAAAGCTAAATATAAAAGATCAACAAAACGATGGCATATATAGAGTAATGTACTTAATTTCTGCCATAGTTGAACTGATGTATAGCTGAAACCAAAACACAATATCAAGTTTTCCAAGAATAATTGCTAGTCATAAACCTTCACGTCCATACAGTCTCTATCCACATTAAAAAGGCCGTTCTTTTGCTCCAGTTTCTAAATCCCTGCCCTTCTCAATTGGGATTGCTTAAATCAATCCACAACGTCCCTTCAAACATGGGGAAATCAACCACTCTTGTGTCAATTTTTCAAGAAAAAAGAAAAGAAAAACATTCCCATCATTTAAGTTTGGTTTGAAAATTTTCAAACGATAAACCTATAGTGGACAATGCCCACCAGCCCACTAATCAAAACAGGAAGAAAATATCACACTAACCTCAACATCAGACAACATCCAAACATGGAATCCAACCACTAGAGCTTCGTTGAGGACGTTAGGCGTGATATAATACTTCAATCAGTACCCACAAAAGGCTATCTAACTCCCATGAGTTGAGCTAACCAATACCCACATAAACCCTTTCAAAATGGGGAAGTGTATAACAAAAGATTAAACAAACCAACTGACAATGATTTGTCTAAAAGATTTAGAAAGAAACAGAGAACTGCCTCTTGTGACTTTTATTTGTAATTTTGTAGTTCATCGTTTGTATATGAGTCTAATAGGTCTATGTGAACAAGTGGCTCTTGACAGAGTTCAATGGAGGAAACGGATTCATGTAGCCGACCCCAAGTGATTGGGATATAAGGCTCGGTTTGGTTTGGTTTGGTTATCGTTTGTATAACCGTGAGTGCCAGAGCCTACACATTGAATCAGTGCAGAGAAAATGAGCTGAATGTTCTAAGAAGTCAAGGCGACAGTCATAAGAACTTGGCCGAAAAAGCACATTCAAGATACAAAAAAGGTCCAAGCCACATATTTAGCCTCAATCAGAGCAATGTAAAACCAGTGTCATGGCTCATTTCTTCACCAGCAATTCAAGTAGATGTGTCAATGAGAATGTGATGATTATAAGATCAAGGCAGAGTCAAATGCAGCATTTGAAGAGGTCCAACCAGGGGCAGCCACAAGGGGGTGCCAGGGGGTACCGGGGCTCAGCTCAAATAAAAAAACTTTCACATGTTATACTAGTCTGTCAGCTTTTCGTGGGATTCGCCCATGCAATTTCCTTGAATGAGAAAAAATATTAAAAGTCTTAAATAGGTGAGCAAACAAATCCTAAAATTCTAAGTTATCAATTATTTTTTGGTCATGTGTATAAAATTAAATGGCAGCTATTCATATACACAAAATCTAGTCTCTTCCTTGGACCTAGCAGAATACACTTTTTGTTATGAATGTCGAAATGCATGTGGTTCAAGCCCCCTCTATGTACAAAATCTGCGTCCACCACTGGGCCCACCAAACCACAATCAGCTTCAATCAAAGCCAGTTAAGAACAGAGCCAGATCTCAATTCACCAGGAATTCAAATGAACTTCAGTCTCTTATCCACAAGCTTGATTTCTAGTCCTTAATAAGTTCAAAGCTGTAGTCCTGTAGATACCCAACAAAGACATGAAAGTTTAAAAGAACAACTACCACTAAACCTGAACAATTTCCTCCGAAGCGAAACATACCAAGGAAGAGAGTGATCCTTAAAATTCTAAATTATCAACCATTTTTTGGGTCATATATATAAAATTAAATGGAAACTATGCATATACACACAAGCTAGTCTCTTCCTCAGCCACCTCAGGCATAGCAAAATACACTTTTGTCAATAGTGTAGAAATGCATGTGGTTCGAGCCCCCACTAGGTACAAATTCTGCGTCCGCCACTAGGTTCAACAGAGCACAATCAGATTCAATAAAAGCAATAAGACCAGAGCAAGATCTCAATTCACCCGGAACTCAAATGAATTTCAGTTTTTACTTATCCATGAACTTGTTTTATAGTCTTTATCAAGTTGAAAGCTGTAGATACCCAATGAAAGAGTAGAAAGATTAAAAATAAACGACCAAAAAAACTGAACAATTTCCTCCGAAAGTGAGGTATACCGAGGAAGAGAGTGATCCTTAAAATTCTAAATTTGAACCATTTTTTGGTCATGTGCGTAAAATCAAAAGGCAACTATGCATATACACACAATCTACTCTTTTCCTCGAACCTAGCAGAATACACTTTTGTCATTCATGCAGAAACGCATGAAGTTCGAGCCCACACAATCTAATCTCTTCCTTAGACCTAGCAGAATATACTTTTTGTTATCACTGTAGAAACGGATGGGGTTCGAGCCCCAGTAGGTACAAATCTGTGTTACACCACTGGGTCCAACAGACCACAATCAGCTTCAATAAAAGGCAAGATAAGACCAGAGCCATATCTCAATTCACCAGGAATTCAAATGAATTTCAGTCTTTTACTTGTCCATGAACCTTTTTTTTCTAGTCTTTATCAAGTTCAAAGCTGTAGATACTCGATGAAAGACAAAAATAAACGACCACAAAACCTGAACAATTTCCTCCGAAAGCGCGACACACCGAGGGAGAGAGTGATCCCTAGGCAAAATCCTAATGTGAGTCTTAGTCTCCATCCTCATTTGCTCAATTATCTTCCCTCCTTTCCCCAACAAACTCCCCACGTGCATCCTCGACACCACCAGTCTCGTGGCAACCCTATTCCCCCCTCCGCCCCGCCCGTAATCGACGTCATCCTCTCCCCCAACATACCCACCCGCATCACTCTCCAGTATCCTCTCATGAATCAAAAACAACGCCTCCTGGGCCGGCGAGAACGACGGCATTCTCCCCTCCGGATCCCGCCGCCTCGTGTCCGTTATCTCAATTATTCTCTCCTCATCACCAGGAATCAACTCGTGCACGTTGATCCAAGCTCCCGTGTGTTGCCTAATGGCTTTGATTATGCTCCCTGATTTCCCTATCACGCCGCCGGCCTTCAGGTCGTGGCAGAGGATGCGGTAGCTGGTCGTGACCATGAGGGAAGGATCTTGGGCTTTCCGGCCGCCGCCGTGCGGGGCGGCGGAAGGGCGGCGGTGGTCGTAGTGGTGGTGGCTGCTGCTGTGACTGCGGTTGCTGTAGCGTTGTTTCGTACGGGGTGGGTTTTCGGACTCGTAATCTTGGTCGTAGTAGTAGCGCTTGGATCTTGATCGGTCCATATCTGGGGTTTCAAAACTCGAGTATCAATGGAGTAATAATGTGCTCAAAATCCAGGAAATCCGAGATTAGGTTTTGCTCCGGAGAGGTATTCGTTAACGTCCTCGGAGGTTTTCGTGTTGCTTGGGAAATTTTGAGAGAGAGTTCAAACCCTAAAATCTAAGCTCAGCAGAGCAGGACAGTGACATAACATGTTTGAGGTCTGATATTACTGTACTGTCTCTCTCTCTCTCACTCTCTCTCTCTCCTCGTTCTCTCAATCTCTCCTCTCTCTCTCTCTCTCTCTCTCTCTAAACAGGTCTACAGGAGGTGATGTGGCGAGGGCAGACTTTACCAAAGCAAAAGCACAACACGTAGGCTTCATGATTGGTTTTGTTTTGCAGTGCGACGGCGTTTGCGGGTCAGTTTTTTAGTTTTGGGCTCTTTATTTGTATTTGAAGGCCTGAGGCCCAGAAACGGGAAGCGGCTAGGGCCGTATAACTGGCTGGGCCGTGGTTCCAGCACGAGCTACCCGATTTCAGCCCATAAAATTTAGGATTTGGGCAATTTAAAATCGAAACAGAATCTGAGGGTTACGAAAATATATTTGTTTTTTAATTGAAATTTGGGTTAGGGATGGATAGATGCCATTGGCAACTCAAAATTGAAACATGCATCTAGTCTAGGAAAAAAAAACGCGACTTTATGTGCTTTAGCATGCGATAATTATGTCGTTTTGAGATAATTAAGTGACCTCACTTGTATCTAGGTGGCTTCGCCCTTTATAGTAATTAGGTTATTATAGCGTCTCCAATGGAATGGCTATGATGGCTCAAGCGTAACCTAATGTGTTGGACAGACAAGTCTTGCGTGGTTTATTTTGTGTAACTTCTTTTTTTCTCTTCAACTATACTGCAATATGTGTTTAAAATAAATACTGGTTCTTGGCTTAAATTCTTATCAATTGTCTTTGCCTTTCTGTTTCGTTCAACTGAATGTTGTGGAATGTCTATCTTTCGAATGATTGCTGGAAAAGTGGTGATCAAGGACTACCTTATAAGTTTTAATTGTTTTCATGTTATTGTTATGGCTATACTGCAATCGCACATTAAACTTCATATGTAATAATGAGGAAAAGAAACACCCAAAGTAGCACACAATGTCACAAAAGGGCATCTGAATAAACCCCTGTAGAATTACCACAATGTGCCCATAGAGGGCTTTTAGTACTACTTTCTAGTGGATATCTTTCGGCCACATTGTCTACTACTGGAGTACAATTATTTAGTTGAGGGCATAGAGTGGCAGGGTGAGTAGAGTCAGGGACTCGGGGGGTTGCTGCCACCATCTCCAGGTTCACCTTTCTTGGGAGGATCATGCTTGGGGTTATGTCTTGGTTCACCATAGTCCAACACTGTATCAACCACCAAAAGCTTCCTTGGATTCAATTGGATACCTCCCTTCAAAAAACACAAGTTAATTAGCCCCAAAACAGTAATCTATCCATATATATCAGCCAAAAAAAAAGAGTCAAATAGTTCCAGATCTATAGTTAGTTACATCTTGAGTTCACGGTTTTGTGAAAGGGAAAACAAACACGAACGTAGCTCATATCAAGAAGTACAACGTCATTCTCTTGTTGTTTTTCCATGAGTATTTTTGTCATAAATCACTTTCCTTTCTTGTAATAGTAAATTCAAAGATCAAATTTCTTACCTTGCGAAGAGAGTCCATGAGGTTCGCCTTGTTGCCAAAAGCTTCTGCAATGCCTAAAGAAAAAAAATGAGAAAGGTATTTAAACAAATAATTAAACCAAACAAAATTGCTAAGCCCTGTCTACCAAACTATTTACGATCGGCTAAATCGCCTATTTTTCTTTCGATTTTACATTAAGGATCCAATTTGTTTTTTATAAGTTGACCGTCAGATTATCCGACACACAACTTTCTTCTTAATCCACACTTCGGAAACAAATAAGAACATGGAAATATGAAAATTGAGAAAGTTAGCTCACCTGAAGATAAGCAAATGAACAGTAAGAGGAAAACTAGAGGAAAGGTATTGATCCTAAGAGCCATAGCTGACCTCGGTTGGAAGTTGGGAGAGAGAGAGAGAGAGAGAGAGAGAGAGAGAGAGAGAGAGATATGGTGCTTTTATGAGGGAAAAGCCAATAAGAACTGTTGTGAGGGTGCCTACCCACCCAATTGCTTTGCATTAATGAACGTGACGTGCATTAATTAGCTATAAGCCATTGTTGACGGAGGAGGTGAAAAAATCTGCTCCTATTTGGTAAAACAGATTGTGTGAATATTTGGTGCTCCACATGTTGCTACATTTATGAGTTTACCTTCTCTTTATGATCCTTTCGCACCCGTTAATCCGTGATGTTGCTCACCTACCTCTTCGAAAATGGGAAACACGATGAGTGCTAGGATCGGGGTTGGTTTTCCGTGCGTTTTCGTGTCACCTTGCAGTAAAAACGTTCAGAGTCTCCACAATGTGTCAAATTTAGGTTTGTTGCGTCATTCATTTAAGTTACCGGTGAGGGAGATATTTTAAATTATTTTTGAAAGAAGGACCAACGAAACGCTACACTTCTATTCCATTTGTTTGGGGCCGAAGCAAAAAAAAAACATGTGTAACTCAGGTCTTTATTCTTCTATGAAAATCCCAACATGGTAGTAGCCGTTGAGATATTTTTTTACAATCAAATGATTCATTTTTTAAAGAGGAAAGTCCACTTTCACCCCCTGTGGTTATCGCCATGTGCGGATACCCCCCTTGTGGTTTAAAACTGACCACATAACCTACCTGTGGTTTTGAAAATGTGCGGATAGACCCCCTGCCGTCATGTTTTCCATCCATTTTAACGGACGCTATATTAAAAGACCGTTATACCCCCATCACGTCCCTTGATTCTTCTTCTTTTTTAAATCTAACCACACCATCCTGTATACCAAAAATTGAATCCTAACCGTTGATATTGTAAATTTTGACGAGTATTACGTCTACGCCAAAATTCAAGTCAATCAAAAAATGAAAAGCTCATGGTCAAATCGATTTTGTTATGAAATTAAAATTTCAAATTTGAATTTACTAAAAATTAGATCACTGGGTTATTGATGCCTGATCGAGATGATTTTTTACAGAGATACTCTATTTTTTATTTAATACATTATGAACGACTCAGATTACATTCTAGAGATGTGTGAGATACACCTCCGTTAAAATGGATGGAAAACATGACGGCAGGGGGTCTATCCGCACATTTTCAAAACCACAGGTAGGTTATGTGGTCAGTTTTAAACCACAAGGGGGGTATCCGCACATGGCGATAACCACAGGGGGTGAAAGTGGACTTTCCTCTTTTTTAAACGGCTGTTTTTTCATCATTTGAGTGAAAAATCATTGTTTGGGCACCGATAAGTGCCTACTCCATAAGTAGGAGTATAAATTAGCAACCATTCATGAAGCCGGGGTGGCCCTTGCGAATCCCCCTCAATGCAGTTCTGCCCCTACAACATAGGATCTGGGAGTTTACTGTTTTGCACGGGGGAGGTATTAGCACCCAATAATGCCGTTACGGTTTTCCATGATATCATTTGAACCTTCTATGTTTGACTTCATAACTTTAACACCAAAAAAAGCAAAACATGTATGTGGAATGGATTTTCATAAAATGTTTCGATTAACTTTACCCGGTAATCTTTGGCATGTGTGATGTCAGTTACGTAAGAGCTTTAGAAAAATGAATGATTGAGATCATTAATGCATATGCTAATGAACTTACAATTAGGGCTTAACAGTGATGTAGTGGGGCACTAGCGTGACCCCTAAATCCAGACTAAACACACAAGCCAACAGCATTGACAAACATAAACTCCCCAACATTAATCCTCAAGCCAGTAACATCTATATACTTTTGTAAACTGTGAGTCTGTGAAATGTATAGACGTATACACTACATCCAAAATTCACATAAGCCATATCACTGATATCTATATGAAAACCCGAAAGATGATCATCTTGTGATGTTTAATTGCCTCTGTGTGACTTAGATCCTCTTCTCACAGAGAAGAAATTAACATGATCATCATATGCTGTTTAGTCAGACTCGTAGCTCCAGGTTCACTAAATCATTTAGCAAACGCTCAATTCTATTGACCATGCAAGTAACACGAGGTACCATGTCGAAATTTGTTTGTAGTATTGAACTTAACAACTGGTTCACTAATTCATCAACAACAAAATTAATTCAAAATTGAGATAAGTTTAGATCCTGGAGACAAGTGGAGAATTTGCAGTCTGATCAATATTAAGCATCTCCTATAACGTTAGTTTTACAGCAAGTTCCAAGAACACAAAAATAATTCAAAAGAATAAAGTGCATGGTCAAATGTAGATAATGTTCCAAGAATAATTCAACAGAACCAAAAGAAATAAAGTGCATGGTCAAATGTAGATATGATGTTCTTGATCATCTTTGTTGCTCCACTATTCAAGTCAGTATTTGCATCCACCGTAGCCTGGGAAAATTTACACAGAAAACCTTTCAGTCAATCTCAAACAGAACATAACATCAAGAATAAGATTACTGATGTCATGTAGGAAATACTCTTTTCATCCATATCGATCGTTTTTCTTTTTTAGAGTTTCAAATTTCTGGGCGACATGTACTCAATCAAAGTTACTATTATTATTCTTAGTATCAACCATTTGTTTCTCCATAGAGATATATTTAAAGCTAATGAGAGAATTTCAAAAACTCATGAAGTCTAGGATTTGAGACAAAAAAATAATAAAAATAGAAGAGCCAGAGATCCGCTATACAAAAAATTTAGTATATCCTTGTAAGAGCGAGTCCATCAACACATGCCAAAATGGCATTGCCAAAGCCATTTTTTTGGCTGTCTACAATGTCAGTTTGCCAAAAAAGAAAAAAAAAACGACAATGTTGCTCCGCCAGTGCAATGCCAATGCCATTTTGGCAGCACCACCTATTTAATTCGTGCTTTTGGTTAAAAATCAGAAAATGTAATGATGAAATCCTTCATGTGTTCTTCACTCTTTGGGTTGAAACCAATTTTTGGGATTTGGTGTGGGAAGCTCGTGTTTTTTGTTTGGTGATCTCAAATTGGGGGTTGGGGCGAGGATTGGCTTTTGCCTAGAAGATGGTATTCCTTGGTGGTTGAAGCTGATGTGGCGACATTTGACAACGCCAAACTTGCAGCCAAATATGGCAGCTCAAACCAAAATTTGGCAGCACATTTGATTGCCGAGTGGAGATGGGTTTTGCCAAAACCTCAGCTAAAATTTGGCTTCGGTAGTGCATATGGGTGGACTTGCTCAGAACAAGTGAATATTTGGGCACAGGACGAAGAGGGCCAGAAAGAAGTTTCAAAGGTGACAAGCAACATACTTGGATCGATATTGGTGATGGCTCCAGTCTGCTCAAAATCGCAGTCGAATTTATTCCTTCCCATTGCTTGGTAATATGCATTCATGGCATATGCCGCATGCGCTCTAACAGTGTTAGGGAAAAAGCAATCACCCCCTTCTTGTATAGCTCTGCAGTACTCCCAACCCAACCCACATACATAGTCTATGTTCCGCTGCAACGCTGCAGCCTCAGCTCCTGATTGTGGAACACACCACTGTTTTCCTTTAGCTGCCGGAGAAGGTCCCACTGGCGGCGCACCTACCGGCGTTGGGTTCGAGGGAAGATCAGAGCTAACCTGACAACAAAGCAAATTTCACAAACTAAATCAACCACGTCTATAAAGGGGGTGTTTGTTGCGCTATTTTAGCCGCACTTAATGGGTTTTTTTTATTTCAATTTTGTCTCAGAAATTGTGTCAACTTATCTGCTTTGCTCTCCTTATCAGCAAAACACAACTTAAAAATGCTGAAAATAAAATAACTTTCTAGAAACTCTATGAAATTTTCCTAGCAAACTTTATGGTGAAATTTGCTCATTAAACTGCAGAAATCAATAAAATCTGAAACTTTTCAAAAATGAGTTTTTATTTGATAACTTAAGCTCCTGCTTCTCAATATTTAGTTTTCATCATCAAATAAACTAGCTGATCACTGAAGTACCACATTCAAAAAGTATGAAACACAGCTTCTAAAAGATCAACCCTTTTCAGTTTTTTTTTTTTGGTGTTAAGTTGTTTTTAACCTAGCAAAAAACAGAAGTTAAATAGGTTGACACACCTTTCAAGCCAAAAAATAGACATATTGTTGCTAAAATGCCGCAATAAACACCCCCATGATCATCAAGAAAAATGGAGTACGGTAGTTATCCGGGGCGGAAGCAACTACCCTTTGCCTCATAATCCCGACATCGTAAACGGGTGTCATGTCGGGCTCGAAAAGCCCGAAATTCCTCTCACTTGTTGGCCCTGGCTTTAGATCTTCATTGAAGAGCGCAAAAATGTACGTCTCAAACGTCCTGTTTGGCATTAACGGCGTGCCCAAACCAGACATAACATTTTGAATTAATTTCGAATTGAATTCAGCTGCACTCTCCGCATCAACACCGACCTGACCCGGATCGCCTTCCGATGGCCACCCTGTCTCGGCTATAACAATGTCGACGTCGGGAAAATCGAGGAGTTTCATTGCTGAGAAGACGGCGTCTAATTGCGCATATAACATGTTTGTGTAAGTTTGTTGTGTCGTTTCATCGAACACCCCGGGGTTGGGCCGAAACAGGGCGTAATCGAGAGTGTTTTCGGAGCAACCGAAAAAGGGATACGGATTGATCATGAATGGAGAGTTTGTGGCCCTTAAGAAGCTGAGTAATGGCTTGATCACATGTGTGTCGTACCTGTTGGGGATTTATCGAAAGATTGTCATTACAAGCATAAATCAAGTGAACAATCAATATCCATTAAACTACATTAGAACTTCAAATTTTCAATCATACCCTTGTCGGAATTTTCCGGAGGACGGTGGTGCTGAAGAGGAAAGTATGCCAAGGGAATTTGGTGTTGATACTTCAATCCGGCGATCGAGCGACTCGTCGACAAGGGCCGTGTGGAGGGTTTGCATTGCGGGCACGAGGGTTGCGATTAGCAATTTGTTGGCTGTGGATATCACTTCGTTCCCGACCAAGACCCTGACTATATTGACGGCAGGTACGTTAGGGGTGATGTTGGTTTCCACCCATTGCCGAGCAAAGGAACGATTGGTGAGGAGTGGTATTTGATCGTTTGGTATAGTAATTGTAAGGGCTATTCCGGTGTGAGCGAAGGCTTGGATTATTTCCGGGTTGGCGTCGAAGAGCCTCACGCGGTTGATAATGGTGGATTCTAGGAGGAAATGAGCGACTTGGGATGGCGGTGGGAGGTTGTCCGCCACCGTCCCGTAGTTCACCCCGAGTGTTCCTTCCACTCCTGACACAAAAGCAAAGCAAGATTGTATTCAGTTTTTCTTTTCCATATGATATGAAAGTAAAAAAAAAAAAAAAATTACCGGTCATATAAATTTTTATACAGTAAGAATTGACATACAGTGACATTTTAGCAAATTTGAACTATATGATGGACATTTTCGTAAGAGGAAAAAGTTCATGCAAGAACAAAATGAAACTCTTACATGATGATATGGCAGCTGCTATTTTAGCAAATTCACCTTTTTCATTTCATGACAAGGCCATTGCCTGGATTTGGCTCGATTTTGATGCATTGCTAAGTTTGCTATTTTTCGTTGTTTGGAAATGTTGCTCTTTCGGTTGAATGTTGTCTCGGCGTAACATTTTTATCGTTGGCTCAGAAGCATTAGAGATCAAAACATGACTGATTATGGGATAATTGGCAATGCCAAACTTACTGTCAAATTTAGCTCAAGGAAGGAAGTTTTATTTTGATGTCAAATTTAGCTCAAGAAAGGAAGTTGTATTTTGATACGAGATGTACCTGGAATAAGGGTTGAAGCAAGGAAAAGTGTGATTGCTGCACTGACTATAGAAGCAGCGTTTGCAGCGGCCACAGCAGCATTGTTCTTCTCCATGAAGGTGGGTGAGAGTTGGTGAATGATTCTTGGCAGCCCCTTGATGAAGAAGAATACCCCAGAAAATTCCTTACTTTGCGCGTGGGAAATGTAAAAGGTTTGGAGTGCAGGTTGAGGAAGGTTTAATTTGGACCTTTTTAAGTTTAGCCTTTTTCCTTTGAATCTGTTCTTTGTACTTCTCTTTATCTTTGCCATAAAGAAATGCAGCTGATCAAAGAATTGGTAGCCATTACAGAATGCTTTCTCCACTTATTACTTTCTATATTTCATGGTTTTGTGTTGTTTTGGGAGACGTTGAATCCTTGAATTAGCAGAGTCGACTGCATGTAGAACACAATCTAGAATAGATACCCTATTCAATAAGTACTACTACCCTGCACATAGTCGATGCGACTGCCAGTAATTGAGATAAAAACTTGTCGTATTGATTCGGTTTGTTGATGCAACTGACCCCAAGATTCTGCAAACAAGCCCACTGTACAATTTTAGAAGCAATGTTCTGTGTACAGAGAGAGAATATAATCAGTGAAAACCTTACAAAAATACAGTACAAAACAGCGAAGGCCAAAACCAATCTCAATTCCCCTTCACCATGTAGAGTTATTTCACTATATTAGTACAATTTCAGCAACTTGTTGCAAAAACATTGCAGCCTACATCTTCTATAGTTTAGAAAGTGCAACAGTTCATCGGCATCCCAGTTCAGCTCTTCCATCAGGACTGATAGTAGTGTTTAAACAGAGCTTTTTAAGGTCATCGTAGCCTATGATGGTATCCTCGAACACGGCATCTTCAAGTTGAGCTTCGTTAAATGTGGAACCTGACAGAACAGCGTTCCTAAACACGGCTCCTTGGAGGTTAGCTTTCTCGAAATTAACCCGATCCAAAACAGCATTTGAGAAGTCTACACCTGCAAAAAATTTTGTTCACCCCCATCATTTATAGCACATGATGTAGAACTTAGAGTAAAGTAACTCCAATGAGAAACAGGCATTTCAGCAATTCATCTTTGGTTTGCTTCGGGATTTAAGACTACAGTTGGAGAAGCATAATTGGGTCTGCTCTAAACATGAAATGTTAAAAAATGCGTAATATCAACAGTGACTCAAACATATACATGCCTACCAGCAATTAAAGAAATTAGAGCTGAACCCAATGATAAAATTGTCAGGAAAAGCTTTTCTCGGTTAGGCATCTAACTGGATGCACATTTAGTTTTGTTATCGTGAATAGTCAAAACAACAACAGCAGCAACAATTGAACCCATATAGTCCCCAATAATTGAGGATATGGGCGGGAGAGGATTGAAGACAGACCTAACCTTTGGCAATATGCATAAAGTGGCTGCTTTCAAAATACCACTGAAACAATGGTATCGTGAATAGTCAAAACTCGTTGGGAAAAACAGCAAATGGCAAAGGCAAGTCTCCTAAGGTTGTGTTTAGATTTTGGATTTATGCAGGCATTGCAGAGCTAAAAGAAAAGGAAACGGGAATTGTGAAGCTACTAAATTTTGCCATTCTACTATACTTTTCTTTTTCTTCTGCAAATCCATCTACATGTTGCAGATGAAGCCCTATTAAAACAAGTCCATAGATAATCATAATCGTCTGAGCCAGTGGGAATTCTAAACTAGGAAAAGAAAAGAAACAGAAAAAGGAAAATGCAGGAACTCACCCTTGAAGCTAGCTTTAGCAGCATAAGCCTTTGACATTACAACTTCCGTCATGTCTGCACCATCAAACTTGGCCTCTGACATGAGTGCTGCAGAAAGAGACTTCCCCTTGAGATTGGATTTGTCATTTGTATAATCACAAAAGCGGAGATCAATTGCCTTGTCATAAACACCATTCGCTTGACCTATTGTGTTACCAACAAATGCACGCTCACACCGGTTGGGCTCATTTGATAGAGGAGGGAGCCTGACCTGCAAGGCAAACTCTCAATTTATTCTCTCATCTTATCATAAAACCAAAACCTATTGCAATTATTAGTACGAGGAACCATAATTGAAAAGTACCCACATTTTCCGAAACTTAGATGAAAACATTCGACATTTAGGGAGCCAAAGTTGTTCCAGAGGGATCCGGACCATCTGGTTGATCTAGTAGCTCTGGATGCCTAAGTGTAGTGTAGTGTAGTAAAATACAAAGTTCGGGCAGGAAGTTGCAAAAAAGTAGGTGGCACCACTAGAATATTGATAAGATCATTCGCATCTATGGTATTATATGGGTTTGACATGAATATAAGAAGCTGGTCCGTAAGTGGTACAGGAACTTCCAGCATAACAACATCTGAAACTAGTCCTTGAAGTTTGTTTTTCCCCCCACACAAGGCGTTTGACAAGAAGGAACTTGTTCAAAAGAGAGAGTTTCTTGGTATGCCCCATACCATGCACCAATTAGCTCTCAACCATTCTTCAATCCACAAAAAGCGAGACCCTTTCTACAGTTAGGTAACTTAAGTCACTCATGAGTCATGATACTAGAACAGCTTCCACAGTAGCTCATATGAACCTAGCGACTTTTGCTATGTTTAATCAGAACATGGAATAGGAGGTAGCCTTTTGCCTTTGTTAAGTCATGGACTGGTTTCTTCAGCCCTTAGCAATATGCTTTTGTCCAAATATCATTTCACTTAAACCCAGAAGGAAGAAAAGAGATTGATGGACCATAGTATCTAAATTGCAGTGAAATGTAAAATGAGGTGATTATATTTCCATGGAGTACAAAGAACACATGCGATAGGGTATATGCTGAACATCACGAAATGATTGCAGGGCCGGCTCTGAATGATTGAATAGTGACAATCTTTTGCACAACACCACCAATATTACAATATACAGTGAATTATATGGATTGTAGATTTTAATGCTGACTCAACAGATTCGCAAGAAAAATTTAAAATGCTACAAGCCGAACAAAGGACTCGTATTTGACAAGTTCCTGCTCCCAAAGTTTGGAGATAGAAATTGCAGCCGGTCAAAACACAGGAGATTCCACTGAAACCCCAATCACCATTATACCGGCACAAGCAACTAAACACTTCGCTTAAATAGATGTGGATTTAAAATGCAGAGATTTCCTTTTAATTTTAACGGGTTTCAAGTGGTATGCTTACCAAAAAAAAAGAAGGGTTTCAAGTGGTATTGCTGCAAGCAAGTGAAACTAGAGTGGATGATGAATAAGAGGCGGAAGAGATGCATTTTCGAGGTACCTTGTACATCTAAAATCTTTGATACGAAGGATTTCAAATCACTCCCACTAAATAGTTAAATCAACATTCATGATAAAGCTCCCAAAGTCGATGCCGATATCCATATGTAAGCTATTAAATCCGAATTCGAGCTACTCTCGTTGAATAATAACATAATATCCCTTGGTTTCGAGTTCACTTCTATCCAAAGGGAGACTCAGGCAAACAGTAAACAAGGCCACAATGTTGGTAAGGAAATAGTGAATAAATTGAACAAAGCAAGGAAATAAAAAATTAAATTGGATTAAGGGTTCAGTCATAACCTGATTAGAAGCAATTACAGGGGAGACAGTAGTCACGGCCCAAGCAGCAAGAATGCCACAAGCCACATTCCTCATTTCCCTCAGAGTAGCTGAACTTTCCTCTGTTTTTTCACCTTCCCTGAAAGCTGTTGTCACATAAAAGAAACATAGTGTTAGATTTCTTGGAGGTTTCCAACCTAAAACCAATTGGCAATAGATGGAATAGCCTCTAGAATTTATTAATCAAACTTGAATTGCCCTCACGTATAGCCTGGATACACATGGAGGTGACTGACCAAGAGGTGACTAACTGACTCGGGCAACAGAGATGACAGAGACTTTCCCATGAGAGGTGAGGCCACGCAAGACCTAGCTCTGATACCATGTTAGATTTCTTGAAGGTTTCCAACCTAAAACCAATTGACAATAGGTGGAGTAGCCTCTAGAATTTATTAACCAAGCTTGAATGGCTTAGATGAGCAATGTGGGACAAGTCTTCTGACACATAGAAACCATTGATTAGCTCAAACGTAGCCCATATTACTTGATAGACTGCTCAGTCAATCCAATTTGGAATTTTGGGAAAAGAAACGGACAAGGGAACTAAAACTAATGCAAAATCCTCTCTTTCATCACTCCAAAGAGTCACATAACATAATTCAACAGCTCAAACAACCATTGCAATCCATAACCGAAGGTATTGCTTGATTTGCTAAATTGGATAAAGGGCCTTAGGCTACAGGTGGTTTAGGTGATTTATCCGGTCATTAATTTCAGAATCCAAAATTAGTTCGAACCCAGAATTGATTGGGAGTGCGAATAGACTAACCAGGACCCTGAGCTATAAAAAAACACAAACATTGCAGTTCATAACAGATATATTGTGATGTGGAATTTAGTAAAGGGGAGTGGCATTATTACCGGAGCAACTAATTCGGATCGGCGGATGAGTCGGCCCAACACATGAGTGGTGGTGTGAAGGTTGTCGCTGAGATAAAACGTTTTGAAAGCGAGGGAAGGTAAAGGTCGCCATTTTCTATTGTCTCTGTGTGCCTCTCTCTCTCTCTCTCTCTCTCTCTCTCTCTGTCCTTCCAAATTCATCTATGTATTTCAGTTGCAAAATCTTCCATTTTTATGCCTTATCCATCCGTAGCTGGCAAGACACGTAGGAGGACAGGAGAGATGTTTGGATGCAGGGCTGTATTAAACGGCAGATCCAATTATTCATGACAAGATTCTTATGGTTTCTCCCTATTTTTTTTCATGACAAGATTCTCATGGTTTCTCCCTATTTTTTTTTTAATCAGAGTTTTTTTTTTTTTCAAAAGTAATAACTTCAATAGATAAATAAAGCATCTACAGAAGGAACAACAATACAACAATTAAAGCTACATAGAGGTATTATAGAATAAGCACTAGCTCTATTCGAAAAATATTGACCACCTGAAATTGAATGTTGTTCACAATTCATTGGAATATTGTGATGGGACAATTCACTGGGTTGTGCTTGAGAAGAATGTACGAAAAATAAAATATTACCAAATAAGACGCATTTGATTGTCATTGTTTAATTGTTTATTTTGTATCTAAATATTTTTATATTACTTATTACAAGATTTTTGTACTTTTTCATGTGATTGTGAATTTGTCGGTCTCCTTTTGGTTTTTTTTACTCTTTTTCTCCCTCCAATGGTCATATTACAAAGCTCTGTCTTGGTTTTCATTTTTTTTTGTAATTAAACAAAGCTCTGTCTTGGTTTTCATTTTCGCAATTAACTATTTATATTTGCTGTTATCTTATGCTATGTATTATTTAATCTGGTATTTGGGAAACGTCATACCTGCATGTAACTCATCATTTCTAAATGGGAAAAGCCTGCGCACTGATGTTGAAGAATAGTTTTGAAATTTTAAATGCAAATGTGTCTAAGAATTATCCAACGCACGGAGTGTTCACAATATGATAATTTTTTCATATGTATTAAAATTTTTAGGTAAACTTGTGTTCGAATCTGTACACCATTGTCTGCGCACAAAAATTGTTCATTTTTAATCCACCAATTCGGAGGTGATATAGGAGTAACTGATAAAAATAAATTCCACCCAATCAGATGAGCCCATGGGTCACCATTCGCGTTGGAGAGGGTTATGGTTGGGCGGCTTGGGCCTATAGTTGAAAAACGACCATGAGACTAGGTCGGCCGGTTTAATCCAATGGGCCGGTTGAGTCTATTGTTTTGACTTTTCTAGTTAGTTTCTCTCTCCTCTTCGCTCTCCATTCCTCTCTCTCTCTAAAAAGAAATTCCTAATCAGACTTCCTCCCGTGAGTCCTCCGATTCTTCCCAAAGAAGATGGATAACTCAAGCGGCGTCATGAACGACAAGATCGATGGCTGGGCAAGCTGGCTGGGCATGAGCGTCGCCTCCGCCTTCTTCGCGTCGCTCGAGCGCTGCTCCTGCGTTAACCTATCCACTTCCGATTCCGACGACGAGAACGAGGAAGAGGCCAAAGATCGCCCTCTCATGTTCACCAACTACCAAATCAATCAAGATAACGCCAAGAATCCTTCCTCCGTCAACGATCTCCCCGTCTGATCCCTCAAATCTTCTTCTTTTGGTACATCTCTATGTCAAATCCGAAAAAAAAAGAAAAAAAAAGATTGTCCGTCATGATTAGTCGTTAGGAAATGGAAGAATTCTGGAAATTATGTTGTGTTTTTCTGATTGCTTGCCTTCTTGATATGACTGTCTGTTGTTTGACAGGAATTTGAATCTGTTTGTTTTCCTGATTGCGCCTCTGAATTGATTTGTGATATAAAGTATTTTTCTTTGTGGACTTCATGTATCGAAGAACAAATGCGCTTGGAAATTTGTTTTTAGCGGTTGGTGTAAGGATTCGTTGATTGCTTTTCTGATGAGAATTTAAGAATTGTTTGGGGTAAAATATTTCCTTTTTTTTTTTCCGTTTTATTATGCATTGTTCATCATCATGTCTCTCGCTTGTAAATTTCCTGTTCGTCAAAATGAGAAGTTTTGTTAGCCATCTAAGATAAGAAAAAGAAAAGGAGATTCTATGGTAAGATCAATCGTCTGTATGATTAAGGGGGGAATAGGGCATATGTTTGTGTAGGAATCATGACCACCAAAAGGATAAAAATAGGAATTGTGCTTGCGATGGTTTAGTAGTTGCTAGTGATATTTGGTTGTCAATCGAGGAAGGAAGAATGGGGCCACTATAGATATAGATTATCTGTTACCGTGTGACCAAAAGTAGGCAAACAATCATGTTTTAGAGTTGTGATTAGCTCAATGATTATGTTGACCATCGTTTTTGCCAGCATCATTAATTTTCTGGCTAGGTTTTATTTGTTGGGTTTCCTAGTTGTAAGGCTAGTCATTCAAAGGTGTTTGGCTGTAAAAATTCTTGTGTGTAGCTTATCTTTGAAACGGTTGCTTGTAATTAGCTTGTCATCAAGTTCCCTTGCGTGCCAATAAGTTGGCTATCTATAAGCTACACGTCTCTGTGTTGTTTGAGTAGCTATATGCATGACAATTGGCATTTGAATTAAAAGTCTGCGCGCACCACTTGTCGCCTTGTTTTTTTATCTTCTAGCTAGTTAGCTCCTTTGTAATCCACTATGGAGAGATTGAATATCCTGTTTGGACTCATTTCTAATAGCTTAAGCCTTGGGGATAGAAATGATATTAGTTCTGACATGGTATTAGAAATTTTGCTTATGCAAGGTATGGATTTTTTCTTCATTTAGCTTTCCTCTTTTGTGTTGGTGTTTTGCTTTTCAAGAAATGATCTTAGAGGCGTGATTAGCTTGATGATCATGTTGACCTTCCTTTTGCCAGCATCATTAATTTTCCGGCTAGGTAGGATTGTGTTTAGTTTCCTAGTTGTAAGGCTAGTCATTCAAAGGTGTTATGATGCAGTGCAGCCTCCTTTTACGAAATTATGTGCAAGAAGAGGTTACGAACTTGCTTATGTTAAAGATTCTCTCTTTAAAACATAAACACGAATAGGTATGAACTAGAGGTACTCCCTCTTCGAACACAATTATGTGAAAACTCTCAATTTTCATTAATTTAATAAACAACAGAAAAATAAGACCGAAAAGGAATCAACAAAACAGGAAACTGAATCCTGGTAAATCGTTAATTGACTCAATAATTACCAAAATCAAAAGATTTGAGATATTCTCAAATCTAAATACTAGAGAATAAAAGAAAACTTGCCAAAACAAATGGCACTTAAAGCGGAATATTCCAAAATAATTTGTTACCGAAATAATAAAATTAGATATCTATTTCTTAAATAATAAGTTGTTTCCATTCTGCATCAGTTCGGTTGTAAGATTATTGCGTGTGGCAGCTAATCTTTGAAACGGCAGCTTCTAAGCTTGTCACCTTTGCATGTCAGTGAGTTGGCTATCTATAAGCTACACGTCTAGAGGTTATTTGAGTGTCTATATGCATGACCTTTGGCACTTGAATTAAAAGTCTGTGTGTGCGCCACTTGTCGCCTTGTTTTTTCTCTTCTAGCTAGTTCGCTCCTTTGCAATTCACCATTAAGTGTTTTTATATCCTGTTTTGGACTCATTTCTAATAGCTTAAGCCCTGGGAAAGAAATGATCTTAGTTATCCGGCATTGGAAATTTTGTTTTTAGGAGGTCTGTATTTGTTCCAAGTTTCCTTTCTTCTTTTGTGTTGCATTTTGCTTCACCGAATGCATGCCAGAAGCGGTTGCTCGTGGAGATTGTTAGATAATTTGATACATTGCTTTAGCCTATTTTCCTTGCAACATCAGCTTTTCTGATAAATGACTATTTAGTGAGATTGTACTATTGTTTCAGGGAAACTAAAAATACGAATGCCAGTTTTGGCATTTTGCTGCAACTTTAAGAGTTTGATTTTGAGCACCGTAGCTCGTGAATTCAGATCTTGTTTGCAAAAATAGCAGCTAAACTTAATCCTTCACTGCAGTTGCAGCCATGATCCGATTCCTCTTTAGGTCTAGCCCGTATTGTAAATTTGTGACTATTAGAACCTTCAATTGCCTTCATCATAACTTCATAGCTTTGACCACTCATCGAGCCTAGGTAGTGGGGGGCAAGTGCACGTTCAAGACTTGAATTCTTACAGGCTCAGCTCATTTAACATTGAAGGTCGTAAATGAGTTGGTTCTTTGTGGCTGTAATTCTCATTCCACAACAATAGTGCAGTGGGAAAGCGCAAACTTCACTTTCGTTGATCCAGATGTAAAAGACATCAGCAATAATAACTACGCTCTTTGGGTACAGAAAAAGACGAGAGAATGTTCACATACTTCTTTTTTTATACACTATTTGCTTATGGGAAAAGAGTAGAAAGATTTTTTTATGGGGCGTGAACCCTTTCTCGCAAGACCCATGCCCCAGCTGAGAAAATTTTGTTAGACAGGTAGCGAAGAGCATGCTCTTATGGCTACTGGCTCTCCTCGTTTAGTTTTCCGAAAGGCAGTCTTTTGTGAGATTGAATTAGGGTTTGCTACCACCGAGGGTGGTAGCCCAGCTGGCCTGGGTGATGGGGCTTGAGTGCCTTTCCCTCCATGTGCACTCGACTTCGAGCCCCTCCAGTGGCAAAAAAACTTATATGCGCTGGAGGGACGCATGGAGGGCCCTATGTCAGCTGTGCACTTAGGTGGTGCTGTGGTGACGGCCTCTCCTCACGGATAGTGTAGACACCCCATTTTGGACTGTCCAGATTAGTCTTTTTACTGACCCGATGATGATGAACGATCGAGAACAGTTCAAGGTCGATGGAAGGATTTGAGCTTTGAGCGTTGAACTCTCCCTTCAAACCCACCTCCAAACCCATTTCAAAACCCTTCAAGCCCAGAGCCAAATAAGCCTCAGCAAAACCAACCCTGCTTACGCCAACTCCTGCTTGGCGTGCGCCATGAAATTGCCACGTGTCGGACATCGACCGTTGACTCAGTTTGACCTGGCGCACGCCGGTCCATAGCTGGCGTACGCATGGTCAAGACCGGTCAAATCACTGCTTTTCTGTCACGTGCTCGAAACTTTGCAAACGCCTCAGTACAGCGCAGAGTCCCCTGATCATTGCATTCTGCAGGGGACGTTCCCCTCTCTCTCCTACACTACCCATCAACTAGTCCCATGCATTTAATGCATGGGACTCCTCCCTCTAACCTAACCAAACCCCTAACCCCAGCTAATCACCCCTGGACTCAGCCTCTCTCCTTTATAAATGCAAGCCCTTGCATTCATTTGCAAGGGTTAACCAACATTAAGAAGCCAAGTCCATCCCTCTCTTCTCTCTTGTTCTTTGCTCTCCCATTGAAGGAAAAAGAGATAGAGAAGCTCAGTACACACCTCCCACCACTGATCAGTCACCACATAGCCTCCATCTTCAACCCCCAAAGCTCACTTTCTTCCTCTCATCTCTTGCACCAAAGGTATACCACCTTTGTGCTGCTTTCTGTTTTCGATTCCTGAAGGGAACCAGAAAGGTTCTGGCTAGTAACTGATACTAGTCCAGGTCCTTCTCTGGTAAAATGAATCAGTCGTAGGCAACACACCATGGCGCACGCCAGCTCTGTCAAGCCGTACGCCACCGTTGGCAGTACGAGCACTGCTAGCGTGGGGATCATGAGGTGGCTATTTGTCGTTTATTTCCTTTTTGTCATCACCTTCCAGCATGCTAATAACCGGTTTATTGTTTCTGTATTTTAGAACTGTTCAAATGTAGCTGTCAATATTTGTACCATTTCTTGCTTTCAAGGCTCCTGGGATATTTCTGGTCATGTTCCAGAGCCCAGATGATGTAAAGCCAAACACTGGTTAGCATACAAGCCTGGCGTACGGTGTCTACTGGGTGGCGTACGGCAGGCTCATCATGGACCAGTGCCTGACCCTTACATCACGGTTCAATCCTGGCCTCTTGTTCCTCCCCACTCTGTTTATGGGGATTGCTTTACTGTTTTCCTGGCTATTAGCCATTCCTTATGCCTGTAAATGTACCCAACCTACATTATCAACTGTGTGGTTTGTCCTGGGTGTGCACTGGTCCATTCCAGAGCCCAGAGGGTTGAGAATAGGAGCTGTGAGAAATCAGCAGGGTAGTGTACGCCAGCTTTTAGGTGGCGTGCGCAGGGTGTGTTGGCGTGCAGTGGTTCGGCCGCTGCGTGCCAGCATGTCGCCTGCTCACGCACCCGACGAGCAGCGTACATCATCCCGTTGAGCTTCTTGCAGTGCTTGTTCTCAATCTACGTTCTTACGTTTAATTCAATTCAAGCAAGCAAACCAGCATCCATAAACATTTTTGTCATATAAACTGCAACTTGTTACGGTTTTGATTCCTATTAACTGTTCCCCCGCCCTAACTGGCCAAAAATGATCAAATGAGAGAAAAATGTAAATGTTTTAATAAAATGCCCGAGTAGAGACCGATCTCCGGATTGGGCGAGAGGGGTGCCATAAAACCCTTCCCCTCTCGTAACCTGGCTCCCGAACCTCAAATATCGAAGGTGACGACCGACCTGTCTACGCCTTTTCAAATCAAATCAAACCTTTCTCAAATCAAAGCAAAACGTAGCAAGCGTTCTCGAGTTCGGTTCCTTGGGTGTCTCACCGCTAAAACCCGAGTGGCGACTCTGAATCGAAGCGTTTCGCCGCGTTATTTTCCAAGAGGGCCGCCCCCAAACAAACAATTTTTTTACAAACCAGAATCCGAAAATTTTGGGGCGTGTGCCCACAGATAGTAGCTATGGCTCGAACCGAATATTCCACAGCGGGTTGGGAGCTCCTATGGTCACGCCCAAGGGGGGTTGCTACGCCGGTCGCCCCCTCCTACCCTTTTTGTTTATCAAAAAAAAAAATAATTAGGGTTTGCTTTTGTGTGATTGTTCATCTTGAACAGGATTTTGTTCTCACCCGTACTTTTGGGATTCACATTGTTCTTTGAGAGTCATGTCTTGTAAAGGACGCACTTAGAAGGAACTTGCATACAGTTTTCTGGGTTATAGATGTGTGAGTGCACTTGCTTTAACTGACGTAATAGTTTGTTACGCTCACTGTGTTGAAATAAAGATCAAGTGTGATTTTCAGTACAACAATATTTGAGTGTAATTTTCAGTAAGTTCGTACTTCAGCGTTTTTAGTAGTGGTGAAATAAAGATCAAGTGGAATATTTCTGTATGAGCCTTGTTTTTTAATAGTATGATCTACAATAACATTTGAGGTGCAATCAGTATCATTATTGCTTGTTGCTAAGATGGAAATAAGTTCGTACTTCAGCTTATTTTTTTCTGACAAACAAATCATCCCGTATATATATCCAAAGAGTCAGCACATCCAAAGTTTCAATACCCTTAAAAGATCCCAATAAAATAGCACAACACAAACCAGAAACCAAAACAAAGCTTCAAATTAAACAGATGGCTCGCACCCCAGCAAAACAAGTACTTCAGCAATTTTTCTCTTTTATTGGTGGAGGGTTTTTTCTTGGAATCAATGGTTATTTAGTTCATGGATAATTGAGTAGTACTTAAAGCTCCGTTTGGTAACAGTGATAAATGAATGAGATTCGTAAGGAGATGAGATTAGGATTGAAATTGATAATAAAAAGGGATTGTTAATGAGTATGTTTGTTTGAGATGGGATTAGATAATAGGATTATTAATATCATATTTGTTTGAGATGGAATTAGATGATGAGATTAAATTGATAGAAGAAATTGGTTATGAAAAAGGATTTGTAATGACAAGGGGTTGAGATTGGATTACGAATACGAAGTCCCAAAGGATATTGTTAGTACCCCCTATAGGCCGGATTGTTTATCTCATGGGACTACAAATCCGGACCAATTTTGGAAACCAAACAAAGTATCACTAATACACCACCTTAGCACTCCAATCCCAACCTATCAAACAGGGCCTTAGTCTTTTGTCTACCGACGGGGAGTGTACGTTTCTGCTCTGCTCTCGTGGCTAGTTTGGCATATATGCGTATGTAATCTGCCGTATTGTTGCGAGATCTGCAAGGGAATCACATCATATGCAAGAAAGAAAAAAGTTGTGTCAGATAGTACTAGCTAGTACTATAAAAGTAGATGCTCTTGTTTGGTTATTTCTGGAGGTTCAGGTACACCCATGGATTACTCATGAAAAAGGTAGAGTACTACATTTTGCTCAACCACACAGGTAACAAACAAGCGAGTTAGCGGAGTAAAACAACTCTAGGAGCACCGAATAATCACTCAAATGGAAATGACATGACCACTAATCTCCAACTAATTGTCAAATTAATCTCTCGTCTCGACATGACAAAAGAAGACGGGAAGAGGAAGAAAATCCGCTAATTAAACCCTTCCTAAGAAGCAAGCCAATACGAACATAAAAACAAAGCAGCAAGTTACTATTACTATATGAAAACAAATAAGCAAGCCAAAAAAATGGGTATTCTTCATGAAACCAAAACAGTACCAAGGCTAATGACATTCCTTTTTCTTTCTTTTTTCCCTCTTGGTACAAGATATTGGCCTTCTACTGTAATACTATGTAGCGTGCACATGGAAAAATAGCTAAAGAAGATATCTTTTTTCCCTTTTCCCTTTTCTTTGCTGATGCAATAGAGAATCTGTACATAATAACAGAGATTACACATACATACCGGAATAGAGAATACATTTTCCTAGTTAATAGAAGAACCCTAATAACCCATTTACTTCTAGTCTGAACTCAGACTGCCAAATGTGAGAAACACATTTATGGACTTTGTTAGTGAAACAAAAAAGACTACCGCCACACCGTCCGAGACTGCAAGAGCATTTGACTTTTAAAAAAAGTGATCTAGAATCAAAGACGAGTCATCCACACTTGAGCAAATTAGAAGATGAACAACCACCCGATTTTGTCCAAAAAAAATAGCCCCACTCACCTGCAATGACTGGCTCCACCATCAAATGGCAGACAAAAAAGGCTCAATCATTCAGACCATCCAACATCCCATAAAAGGTCAAGTGTCCCATTTTTCCCACACCAAACGAATTCCAACCACCAGCTCAACTTTCTCTCTCATCCAATTTTCGAGAACTATATGAAAGGAGGTTAAACCAGGTCCCACAACCCACCTCTATCATGCAAGATATGGATCCCAAATAGGCCCTCCTCACACATGCCCCTCCAACTATACTCTCTGGATCAGCAGACATTACTTCTCCAGCCAAATTAGAGAGATCCTAAATCGGCCATTCACGTTGCAGATAAGCCAACCTCAACCACATAATAACCACAACCCAAGAATTTATTTGTTGAAAAACCCAAATCCTAAGGTTCTGTTTGGCTGTTAAATTTTCGGACTATATCTGGAGGGAAGAAAGAAAAGGGAAGGAACTTGTGAAGCTAATTTTTGCCTGCCTTTAATTCCACCAAAAACACCCCAGAAGATCACCCCACATTGCACATGAGCCATCCCACCCCATAATGATATCGGTACCAAGAGCAGGTACTCCTAATTATTACGTGTGCTTAACCGAAGCGACTATTCAATTCTTTAACAAATCTACGATTTCAAACAGCCACTGGTAAGCCGTAATTGTGGAACGATCTAATCCGTCCATCCCAACCAGCAGTTACAATGACCAAATCCCACGCATGAGAACTTGACGCGCTCTGGCAATTTCTCAGAAAATTGTATTGTGATTTATGCATAGCGGATGCCACAGCCCGTGAGCTTGACTTAAGCAGCTTCTCCTCGGGCCAAGTTGCCGATCCTCTGGGGAAAGACTCTAGAATGAACTCTTGGCCCAGCGAGAAATAAGACGGTGAAGAGAAAGGCAATGGAACTTGACATACGTTTCCAGACTCTCCGGAGTTTTTCAAGCCAGACCAAGGGATGGCGACCGATGCATTGGTAGAGAACCGTTCCCATGATCTTGTCACTTTCTGTTGGGATGGAGAAAAATCTTCATGACAATTGCAGTTCCAAATGTATACATTAGAATCTTCAGATGTAGATACAATATGCTTTCCATCTGGCGTCAAAGATGCGTACAGTTGGCTTTTTGCACTACGAAGGCCTACAGAGAGACAGAAGGAGAAATTAGAATTAGAAATGTTCAAAGAGGCTGACCTTAATAATAGTATTGCAGACGATCACTCATATGGTTATTATATTGCCGATACAAAGTAAATAGGCCTTTTGGTCTCACAAAAGTATCTCACAGTAAAGAGTGTATCAATGTTCAATTACAGAATCAAATCAGTGCCTATGGAGACAGTGCAGAAAGCGAGCATTGTAATGATTCATTTGTACAACAAAAATGGATTTTGGCTGCGTTTGGAGCCGTTACCCTCCAACTTTTCTGTTTTCATTTCCTTTTTCTTACCTGAAGGCTAAAACCTTGATTCCAATACAGCCAAAGAAAAAAAACAAGTAGTCAAATATGCCAGCTACGAAGTATCTTAGGCAGGAGAGGACGATCGTACCCCTATATTTTCCCACCACATTAATCCCATGAAGGACTCTGACTTGTGAATCCGCACAGGTGACCATCAGTTTGCTCGGATCTTGTGGGAAGAACTGCACATAGAATTAAATGAAATCAGCGTGAATTGTGCACAATATAAGAATGAGTTCGTAATAAATGTAGGCAACAAGAAAAGCATAAATGGGTGAGAGATGACCACCTGGAAGCCAGTTATCCTTTTGCATGGTGCCTTTTTCTTATTGTGCAAGTCTATCTGAGCTTCTAGCTGGAAGTGATCACCTGATCCAAGCAAGCACAGAAAATTGGTTAATCTGAAGTTTCTTCGCAACTCATGGGGTATAAAATTGTTATACAAACCGATAACAGAGAAGGACATTGCGTCAAAACCATTCCAATCTACTGTCAAATCTTAGTAGTACTCTTCTAGTTTCTTTCCGAAATTGAAGACATCTAAGTCAGCCGACTGTTGCCAAGGCCTACATTTCGAAATTCACAATTCCATGTTAACACCTAGTTGTGAGAGGTGGTCTTTAAATTGATGCCTAGTTGAACGATTTAAAACTCGCCGCCGTTCTTTCATGTTTCTTCTGTATAATGTGAGAATAGGGAAACATGTCCACTGCTTTTTAGCCAAAATCTGAAATGCATGTCCAGAAATCTCCATGGGACTGACAATGCAAGTCCTCCATGGTCCACTACAAGACCTTAGTTACCAAAAGTGTGTACAAACCGAATTGCATGCCACAATAACATTTATATTGGAGCTTAGAACTCCCCACACCACAACCCTGCAACTTCTCACTCGCATTAAACTATATCCTTTCAAACCTAGAAACTAATCAAATGTATGTACACAACTTTCTAGGATTGCATCAAATAGCAAGTGATCAAGTCTGTGAAATGCTCATCCACTTAGTAGAGCACAATGAAAAGAGCAAAATCCATCAACGCAAAAAGCATACATTATGACAAACTAAACAAGAAAATCATAAATTAAATCCACACATATTGAACGACCATTACACCTAAAAGGCTAAAACTGCTAAACGAATCCCGAATTGATAAGCACGCAGATAAGCTGTGGTTGCAGTACACAGCATCACAATTCAACCACCATATGCATGCTGAAAAGAATGCATACTTATTGCAATTTCCTTAGAATTGTAAACAAAAGCAGTGATAAATACAATAAAGAGTGGCTTACTGGATATGTCATAAAAACGGCAAGTCCCCGCAATGGAGCCAACAATCACACCCTGTACCAAAATGAGAAAATCTTTGATTAAACTCTCACAGTTTATTTTGATTACATTCACGCAAGCAAAATGAGAACATGAGACAATCAACAAACCTTTCCATCAGGGCGATAACACACAGCAGTGACAATATCTTTTATGTCTGTCCAATCAACAACTTGGCAACCAGTAATTTCCCAAATTCGAACTTTGCCATCGATTGAACCACTGACGAAGTGATTATCGTCCACAGGGTTAAACTGAATGCATGTCACTGAATGACACAAGAACATGAAAAATAAAGCTAATTTAATGCTATATAGAATATTAGTAAATTCGTAACATGACCCGAAGTCATAACTAACCTAGTAAGTAGTAACAAACACACAAAAAGTAAGGTACGCACCGTAGTTACTATGTGAAAAAACTTTAAGGCAATGCTCACATCCCACTTTCCACAAGCGAACAGTTTTATCAACAGAAGATGACAGCAAATACTGCACCAAGAACATGAACACTGAAAATGCTATTCAATTTCAGCTGTGTTTGGGAAACTTAACTAATTTTTCAAATTACTTACATTGTTCTTCGACCATGAGAGATCTAAGATCTCATCGCTGTGCCCATGGAGCTGATGCAGTGGCTTCTCCAATATCCGAAAGACCTTCGGTGGGAAAATGACACAAGCTGAGTCTGCTGTTTTCCTCAAACTCTTCAATTTACCCAATTTGTCTTTCGCCACAACAAAGGGTTCCAGCTCAGAAAGATGATTCACCGTAAAATAAACACACGAAGGATCAATTTCCGGAATGTCAATCTCATTTGATCTTGCATCCTCCACCACTTGCCATACACACACAATACCATCTTCGCCAGCAGTGGCAAGGTACTGCCCGTCAAAGCTGAATTTCATGGTCAAAATTGAACCTTCATGGGCCTTTATATCTTGTCCCATAAATAAAGCAGAGAGTTCCTTCCACCGTTTTCTGCTATGGTGAACCTTAACCCTATGGACCCTTACCCCCTGAATCGGTTTTGATGGACTGCGTCTCAAACTATGGCCTACCCCTTCCCTATCTACCATACATGTAAACGAACGTAATCTACTCAACCATTTTTTCTTAACCCTTGACCCCACAAAATTGCCAGCAACCTCAGTTTCTCTAGGTTGCGAAACAAATGTAGATGAAGCAAGGTTGTTCTTAACCTTCTCAGGCATCACCAATCGGTCCAAACTGGATACCTGAAGTTTATTCAGCGTAGCTTCATTTCCCAATTCGTCTACATTATTCTCTGTTCCACCACCCAAATTACCGGTTCTGGCTAATTTTGAGTGCAATTCTTCTTCGGACACGCCTGAAGCATCATTAGACCAACTTGACCAGGAAGACCTGCTTGAAGAAAACTCATCTTGAAATATTTGGGTCCTCAATACTGCCCCACTATTCCTCGTAATTCTATCAGTCTCTTTTGTTAGCAGATCACCACATTCATCTCCCGGATCATGCAACACTACCCCGTTTGAATTCAACCCCATCCGGTTCAAGAATTTACTACGGCGCTCGTGAACACTTTTTGGGCTTCTGGTCCATAGTTCATATTCAAAGCTGCTTGATACACTATTCTCAATTCTAACTCTACGGCTTAACGAATGAAAGGAGCTGCCTGGTGATGCAATGCCCTCGTGGGCATCAAAGAATTGATACTCTTCTTCTTGGTCAGGGAAGCTGCCCATCATCCCTTGAGTTCAACCCATGAATCCCAGGTAAAGAAACAACTTTTTAAGCCGTGGGTAATGCGCTATATTCCTTCCTAAACAAAAACCCAGAAAGATAAAAGGAACAAAAACACAGAAACCAAGATCAGTATAACAGCAAAAGGAAACAGTCAATAAGCCATAGGAAATGTGTAAAATTGAATCCAACGCAAAGTCCCAGAATAACAATAGGAACAAAAATATAAAAACCCAGATCAGCATGACAGAAAAAAATTCATTGAATCTAACAAACTGCAACTATACAATAATAATACTAACAATGAACAAGGACACAATAGATCCAACATAGATCCCAATCCAAACCCACTGAACCTGGTCTCCAGTACAATAAAAAACTCATACTTTATCATCAACCCTAGCTTCTCTGACAAATTACTGGTACCCAAAACTTCACCAATAATTTTTCTTTTAAGAATTCAAACCCATTACCAGTATGACGTGTGCAAGGACGTAGGTGAACAAATTTGCTCTCGAAGCAATTAATTAGAAAAAAAAATACAAACTTTTCAACGCATTCAACATTTGACACGGATATGAGATCGATTGTAAGTTAGGTGGGGATGATTTGCTCACATGGGTATGTTGAAACGAGTGCGGGGAAGGCATCGTTCGATCAATCCATCGCAATCTCTTTCTTTCTCTCTCTATGTATCTCCTCCCAGTTTGAAGCAAAGGGGAGAGAAGTAGCAGGAATTAGAAGTAAGGGAGTCGGATTAAGGAATTACTACGGGAAAGAAAGGGGGGGCGGGGGTGAAATTGGGAAAGAAATTTCATTGATAATGGTGAAGGGAACGGGATGGCCCGAGAAACGAGGTTTCGAGAGAAGTACTGTATAGATTGTAGGATGTACCAATAGAGGGAGGGGAGGATACGATACAAATCAACGATCACGATTAGCTGTGTTTTCGTGTTTTTTTTGTTTGTGCGCCAACGTACTGTCCTCGCTTCTCTCTCTCTCTCTCTCTCTCTCTTTCTTTCTAATTGTATTCCGATTCTCTCTTTCTAAAACCATTTCTCGTTAAGGAGACTGAGGGAAATGTACCTGCCGTAAAATTTTTATTTTTATTTTTATTTTTTTCTTAATTTCTTTATTAATCAAATAAGGGGAGAGATTTTTTTTTTTTTAAATTCTCCTTCCTTTCCTTTTTTATGTATGTTCCAATTTTTTTTTCCCTTTCCTTTCATTTCCACAAGTTTCAAACGTACCTATTGTAGGAGTACATTTTTTTAGGAAATTCTACTCGCAAGGACGATTCGCAGGGAATCATGCAAGGAAAAATGCGCTTGGGCTCATTCTGGGTCTCAAAAAAATCTAGAAAAATATTCATAAATTTTTGAATATTAATTTATGAGGCCCTGTAAAAAATCAGCTCCAACGGATATCGGTAAGTATTACTTTTGGATTCGTAGGAACGAAACTGTTCAGTTCGCCCGTATGAATCCAAAAGTAATACTTACCGGTATCCGTTAGAGCTGATTTTTTACAGGGCCTCATAAATTAATATTCAAAAATTTCTGGATATTTTTCTAGATTTTTGTGAGACCCAGAATGAGCCCAAGCGCATTTTTCCTTGCTTGATTCCCTGCGAATCGTCCCTGCGAATAGCAGAGCCCTTGAGATATTACTTTTTCACATATCACATATCAAAGATTTGAGATCAGACAACATCAAATACTACGAAAACAATTGACATCCTGATACAATTTGGTTCAATTGTCGTTTCATTCACTTGGTATATCATGTTGATTTTGACACATTTAATTGGAAAATAAAATGATGAAAAAAATGGTGTAATCATAGAGGGTGCTTCTAGTGGCAGCCCACATCATCAAATTAAGAAAAAAAACAGAAAAAAAACACATACTGCATTAAACATTTTACATTGTTTAGTGTATTTTTGCAAATTTTAATCAATTTTCATACATTTTAATACGCTTTTTAAATCTTAATAACAATTCAGTGGTTTGTTTCTAGCATTTTCCATTAGTATAAAAAATGAGGGGGCCGGTCAAGTCACTTCCAATCTTCCCATGCACATACGGTACATAATCTGCTAAGAATTCCAAACGGAATGATGCCTTCTGAAAACAATCATGAATTCCAGATCAAATGAGGTTTTTCGGGCAATCACTTCAACCGGTGGGATTGATCGATTCGGGCGAATAAGGGCGGAGCAAATATGAGGGGAGTGGGATGGGTCACTTTCGATCTCTTATATAGTGGAGTATTATCTTACTCCGGCACATATCAATATCAAAACAACTTGATTTTTTCTCATACACTATAAAAAATACCAAATTGTAAAGATGAATGGTGTAGATATCTAAAAAAATGCCTTTAATTATTTGTTTTTAACAAAAAACAAAGATTATTCTACTCATGATTTTACACTTGACCTTTCTCTTCATCTTTTTACAAAAAATATTTAACAAGTAGTGGACTCCCATTAAATAATGCCACCTCCATCGCAACCATGGCTTCGCCGCTGGGTTCGAGTATACCTTTTGTAAGAGATTAAGTGAAAAAATCAACTGTGCCGGACATAGAAGTGCTTCCATTTTCTACTCTAACAAATGGAACAGTCCAAAAGTTTCTAAAGGGTGGAGGGGTTTAGGACACCACGTGATTCTGATAGGAGCAACCCTTCCAGAGGATTGGGAGTTGCTGTAGTGAAGTGGATTCGACCGTCCATCTCGATATGAAGAGCTCGAATTTAATCCGAGCTCTTACAAATCCGAGTCATCCATTGTTCGGATGAAAATCCAAGCCATCTATTGCCGAAATGGATGGTCAGATTAGCCACACTACACATGTAGTACGGAGTGCACTACAGCACCCCGATATAGAAGCCTTAAAGGTCAAAACCGTCCTTTTACAAACTCCATATTCTATGTTGGTCAGCCAAGAATACTTTGAAGTTTGAACTCAAAAGAAGGCTTTGACGCAGTCCAAACTGAGGGCTACTCCGATAGATTATAGGGACGGGATGGTCTCCGGTTTAAGTTGTAGACTACGGGAAAAAGTTCAAATTTAGATCATACATTGAGAAAACAAATAAATGATTTGGATCTGTTTAAAGACTTTTAATACCAAGAATCTTTGAGCAGATCCGAATCATTAACTGCAGTATTGGAAAGTTCGGATTTCGACTATTTCCTCCGCTCCAAAACATAAATCGGAGAGAATCCGCTTCTAAATTGCAATAAAATCAAGGGAATTGATTTCTATACTCTCCTTTTTACCACATACTCTATTTTTTGTCTTTATTCATGTGAATCTACCTTTTTACCCTTTCATAAGTTCACTTTTATTATGCATTAAGGGGCAATAGAGTAAATTCACACCAAACAAAAACAACAAAAAAAAAGTGTTTGTGTGGTAAAAAGGGGAGTGCAGAATTCAATTTCCTAAAATCAAATGGAAAACAAACACTTTATTGTTCTCTTGTGTCGGGCAAATTAAACTTTTTTGTGAGTTTTTTTTTTTTTTTTGGAGTTTTCGATCGATAATCTTAAGAAGGGGAATGGTCCAAAATAGGTTACTATTTCATACGACTACAAATGCATATTTGTCGAAGTTGTTAAATTATTGATGCGGTCATAATGTACTTATTTTGAATTTTTTTTAAAATGAGAAAAAGAAAAGAAGTCATGCACATGTTTGATTTATATTTCGTTTTGGACAATGGAATTTTGTTTCTCGTCAACTTGTGGACCGACCAACAAATATAAATGAAACCTAAAACCCTTTTGAATCCGTACGTTCCTATCTTTGAAGTCAATTAAAAACGGCCCATTATAAATCAAGTAATAAGCTCATAATTTACACCCCCCCCAAAAAAAAAAAAAAAAAAAGAAGTAATAAACTCATACAAGGTGTGAAATTTTTCTGTCTCCATAATCTTTTCTGGCACAAAAGGTAAGAACATACGAGTATAATATTTTACTTCAGTTTTAGTTAATTTTTTTGTTCCCTGAAAAAAGAGGTGTAGATGAAAAAAAAATCAAAATAAAACTGCGTTGATAAAAGTGAACTTGAAGGCGGCTCACTTGCTTTTTTGTTGTTGTCTTCATTCAATTTTTTCGTCTTTATTAGTTTTGTGTTAAGTTTTTGTGGATTATTAATTAATTCATACTGACGAGATAACTCTTTCTTGGATCCCAAAAGATCTTGAACGACCGATCCGGCAGAACAACTCAAAAGATAAGAAGTCATGTTAATTACTTCATGTTCGTTCTAAGTTGGAAAAATAGAATTATTATTCAAACCAGGATTTTTAGAATAAAGACAAAAATAAGTTAATAAGATAGATTTTTTAATCTTATTTTTGTCTTTATTCAAAAAAACTTGAGTTTGGACCATAACTTTTTCTTTTTCGATTCAATCAATAATCCACCAAAAAAAATGACGTTAAACTAACAAAGATAAAAAAAAAAATTGAATAAGGACAAAAAAAAAAAAAAAAAAGGAAGAGCCAAGTGGCTTATCCATTAGGCCAAACCTAGAGTTTAGGGTGCCTTTGGACAAACTTTTTTAGAGTTTTTTTTATTAATTACAGAAAGTTGTCTTTAAGGGGAAGACATCATGTTGCTAAAGGGTATAATGGACTCAAAGGTATGTATTTTGGACTCCTTAAAATATAAAAAAAAAAACACAAAAAAACTTAGCCCAATGGTTTTATATTTTGGAATTTTCAAAAATACCAAAAAGACTCTAAAAAAGTTTGTCCAAAGCCCAACCCAAACACAGAACTTAGAGCATTATTTATCAAATAAATAATTGTAGTAGTCATGATTATGTTTACACTGAAAAATTATACTAGATTATCCCTATGCCTCAAGAGTGTGGGTTTTTCTATGAGCCTTTTCAACCATACCATAGAAGTATCAAAAATTAATAATGGTAATCAAATTGGGAAAATCTTTAATTACGGAGGCCAATTTCGGCCGTCCAAAAGTATTTTGGACGATCCAGATTAAAGACAAACTATTAATGGTAAGAGAAATTTATTACCGGTCAAAAATTAAAAATATATCTCAATCGTTTATTGTCAAAATGAACGGTTAAAATTGCTCGTTTTTTTTTGAATAATTTATTCACGACTCGTCCGTGACAAGGGATAAGGGTCAGCATAGAACAAAAGGCATTGTTGGGTCGTTGGCTGTCACGGTCTCCATTCGTATGCATGTGTCTAGCTTTTTGTTGACCAAATATTTTTCTAGTATTTTTTTCAATGAATTAAATTAATTTATATATTTATAAGTGGTATGAGATTGATCAATGTCACTCCTGTTCTTGCTAATTTGACCCAGCAGGCCATGCTATTTTTCTGTCCTCACAACTGTACCCTCAAGAGCTTCCGAATCGAGAATTATTACTTAGCTTACTACTAATGACCGATTAAAAAAATTCATTTAATTCCGGTTAATTACAAGTATGAAAATTTATTAGTAATAGGTACTCCATTTGATTTGATTGTGTATCAACGTTTTAAAGTCAGTTAACAGCATAGGTGGAGGTCGGATGGGATCCTGATCCGGAATTTTAAATTTTCAGTAATATATATATATATATATATATATATATATATATATATATGTGTGTGTGTGTGTACTAATTTTGAGTATTTTCTATGTACTATTAGTATATTGACTGGTCTCTTATAATCCAAATAAGTTTTTATTTGTGGTCTTACATTATCATGTGAAATTTTTTCAATTTCTTTCGTAGATAAAAAATACTAAATGCATAGGTGTTTTAGTTAGTTACTAAATGAAAAACTAAAAAAAATTCCATCCAATTATTGTGTAATGGTCTGAAATTATCTGCGCGAATTTAAAATATTATACTAAAACACACAAACTATAAACTAATGCACTCGGCTATCGACGAATTGAAATCCTATCTCTTGTCAGCAGAATGGGTTTGAATATTACCCAACTTATCCACGTGAAATGTGTTGTCATAGTCTATCATTTTCTTATGTTAATACAAATAAAAATGTGTTGATTTTCTGTTAATTGCTTATGTATTCGGTCAAATACTAAAACCCACCAACTACAATAAAAGGAAATAATAAGCGCATGAATTGCCAAATAACCTTTCCTTATTTTGTGTATGGCTTTCATATTTGCACATTAATTAATTAAGCAAGTAAGTAAATAAACAAACAAACAAGCAAGATAAACAAATAACAAGGTTTCTCAAATAGTGCTGCTGGGGTTGAGCCATACCTCCACACATCGGCGGAAGAAGAGAGATCTAGACCTCAACACATCGGCGGAAGAAGAGAGATCTAGAGCACACTCGTTCTTCAGTTGTAGAGAAAATTTTGAATCGTGAGGCTCTTTAAAGCAGCCTCCAATTTATGAATTAAAGCAGCCTCCAATTTAGTACTTTTATCCCAGAATATCACTTATCAAAACAAAAACAAAAAAAAAACAAAAAAAAATCTCAGAATATGAATTCAGAATTTTAAAGGTTTGCAAGAAAGGAAGATTTGTGTGAAGGGATTTACCGAATTAGGTTAAAATAGAGATCGGAGCCTCGTTCCTGTCGCAGTCATTGTCTTTATCATTGCCACAATTAAAAGCATGGTTAGTAGGTAGTACTAATTAACAAAGTCTATGTTTGCATTAAAGCCCAACCAAGATTAAAAAGTCAAAAGGCAATTGTGGCCAATGTTCCCATTTTTAACAGCAGCAATTACTACTTTTAATTAATCTAACGTCGACAACCTCACAACCCAAAAGAAGTAGTACTATTGTTTTTTTTTTTTCCACTTTTTTACTTCTTCCTATTCTTGTCATTAATAACCCTGTGTCATCATAATTTGAAGGGTTAAGTACAGACATTGCACATTAATCTAAGGATGTTGTCCAAACAAAAAGGAACATGCTGTATGTTTTTTTTACCAAACTTTTGGTGGATTAAATGTTTGACAGTTGATGTCTTCAAACATTGTCTTGTAATTATTATCACAGACTAATTAACAACTGGCTTTATTAATTAATCACATATTCGCATAGGAAGAAAAGAACGGTTAATCTGTGCCCACCTTACTTTTGTGTGATAATAATGTCGTTCCCTTAATTAGTCTCCATCCTATGAGTGTGTGAAAAAGAAAACAGGAAAAAAAGGGAATTGTTAAATTGGCCAACTAGCAATTGTCTGAGAATGAGTCGTCGAAATTGATTAGTTGTCCGGCGACGAGACTATTGTGAGCCCGTGATGTTCGAGAGTTGATTATCAAATGGTCGACGTTGAACTGGTGGACCAAGAATATCGCCTCGTTCGGCGACTAACACCTTCGACGTCAATAGTCAACGTATTAGGGAGAACGCCATGCCATGGTTCGAGAAGGAGGAGGGCCTTCCTGTCAAACAGAAAAGAGGAGTGCTAGGGACAAAAAAAATTAGCAAAGAAAAGACCTTTAAAGTGTACATGAACGGCATAAATTTACTGTACAGTGCATTTGAGCCATTCATGTACACTTTAATGATCGTTTCTTCGCCTTTTTTTTTTTTTTTTTTGCACTTAACATTTCTCAACAGAAAAACATAGTGATTACAATACAGCCACCAAGTGGTAGGGTGTAGACCTTCGAAATGGTAGCATCAAGTCACATTTTTCAATCAGGCATGGGGCCTAACGACCGGTGGCCATATGACCTACTAGAGCTAAAAAGGAACTTATAGTAATTGTTCTGTACGGTAAGTATGTTTTAGATATAATGTATTTTGGTTATTACAATGAATTTTTCTTCATTAGCTCCAAGGCTTCAAAGCTTCAACTGTCAAGCAAATTAAAACCTAAATGGACCTGTTCGTTCTCGACAAAATGATGATGATGTCTTTTTGTAATGACTCAAGTTTTCGGATCAGCTTATGTACGCTCTCTGACTAGGCCAACTCTTTGGCGTCAGATGACGGTGTGTTTTGTGAGATAGGTGGTGAGTTGTAGATCCCAAATCCATAATTTAACTTTAACTATGTACGTACTCCTATATATATACTACATTACTACATGTATGTATCATGTATGTATACAGATAGATAGATAGGGATGAGATTGCCTTGTTCTTAAGCAAGAAATCGTTCTCTATGAGAAAACAATACCCTCTGATAAGGATTCCAAAGAAAAGATATAAAATGGATGGTGCATGCATTTTGTTCTTCGGAGAAACAAGCACTAGATTCTCCCAAGGGTTGTGTTTTACTATTTCCACGTCACGTGGCATGATCCCAGGTTCTTAGGTATTGGGTTCCCCCACGTTCATCAACCCTTGGTTTGCCACCCCATTTTTACCTATATACCCCTGAAACTTGAACCCAATAAAATTTTTTTTTTTGCGCCATATTTTATAAGTAACGAGATTAATTAATGGAAAGTTAGTCAACGAAGGGCCCAAACTCCGCCCCTCATAAAACTCGAACATTGATACCCACGAAGGAAGACGTGAGCAAACCATCTCACCAAGCATGATTTCTCTTGAACCCAATTCAATAGGGATGACTATTCTCTTTTCTGATTGATCAAAATAATGGAATGTGTTCCACTTGGACAAAAGAGAATACTGTTTAGTATATCACGGTCGCCTGATAGATTATGATCAAGGAGTAATTTAATGGTTTATCCACACACCTATCCCTTCTCCTGTGGGTGCTTCATCCTCCACACACAAACAATGTCACAAAGATGCGAATAAGAGAAGAAACTCTCCCTAGCTCCCATCTCTCTCTCTCTCTCTCTCTCTCTCTCTCTCTCTCTCTCTCTTGATGTCCATATGCATATTCATATATTCAGATACAAAAATATAATATTTGAATTGTTAATTCTTGCAAAAAAGTGGACCTGAATGGTTCTGTTACATACTTTTGTGGTTGTGTCCCAATTAACTCACCTTTCCCAATTAACTCACCTTCATTGTTGGTACTGTACGCATTTTAAAACTCTTAAAGACCATCAATCGTGCCAAAAATCATGTTTATCAAGTGTGCATCAACATTTGATTTCAACACATTTATCTTGAGATAGGTGAGTTTTCACATTAGTGTGTCAATTTTCTAATCTAATTATATAAATATGTTACAATATCATATTTATCAATACCTAATTGAAATGATATATATTCAACAATGAGAACAAAACTCTTATTTTGCTGAGAACAAGAACTTGATTTCCAACAAGATTAGAGAACACGATCAAGTCTAAACTTTGGATTTTCCATAATTTAGGATTGCATGAAAAGAGCCTACTAAGGGGTTGTTCTTCTAAATAAGTCACTGGCTTTCCCTCCAAAAATGAGCCAAATAAACTCACGAAAAAACGAAAATAAGCCAATAAGCCACTTGTTTCGTCTTTATTCAAAAAAAATTGGATTTAAGTCAAAAAAATTTATTTTTTAGATTCCTCTTGTCATGAGGATACAATAATCCCAAAAAAATTGACAATAAGCCAAGTAATACGAAAAAAATTTGAATAAGGACAAAAAATAAGCCACTTTGGCTTATTTATCCGAACACCCCCTAAGGCCCATAACTGAACCGAACAGTCCGGGTGGGCATAAACTAGCCCGGAAACCTAATAATCAACAACAAAAAAAAAAAAAATTTGAACCGTCCTGTCCTAAAAGGTGAACAATTAGAATTTGACCTCCCTAAAAAATTGGAGCGCTCTCTCTCTCTCTCTCTCTCTCTCTCTCTCTCTCTCCACACGTATATATACATTTTTATATACTCCAAAAGATATGGATTGAACCATGGTCCACGTGAACATATGGTTCCTTAATTGGCTCCACAAATTAGCAACCGACTTTATTTGGAGGGGCATTGGTGACTATGCATAGAGTGCTTTACGTTACTCTTTCAAGCCAAGTTAATCAGCTTCTGGGCCGACATTTACAGCTTAAACAATGGCTTGACGCCAAATTATGAAATAAAAGTGGAAATTTTTACAAGCCGTTGATGCGATATGTTTGATAAGCATTCGTCAAATCAAATCATGGTTCGCAATTCTAATATTCCTTTCTCTATCGACAATAATGCATCTAAATTATTGACTAGCTTCTTTTCAAGTGCTACGATAATAACATCTTAGCAATTTTTTTGTTAACTCGGGAGTCTCAATCAACTTGTGCGCATCTCGATTAATTTTGGGGAACGAATTCTACCGTCCACTTGCGGGAATCTCAATTAAAGCCAAAGGAAAGCCTTATGTGAACTAGTTGAAACTGAGATCTTAGGTGGGAGCAAACTCCTCCTTAAGTTAATTACTAATTTAATTGTGTGCTCGATCGATGGTGCTCTATATGTGTATGTGGATCTAGTGATAGTTCAGACCTTATTGGTTTCTCCTGAAAACAAGATTGCTTCTGAAAGATAGGATGGAGTGGACTTTGGACAGCGGAATTGGCTCCCCAGAAATTAGTTAATGCACGCGTAAATATATAGTTATGAACATGTACGATTGAGCATAGTGATTCAACAAGTTCAGTTGCAGGTTCCGAAAAATCGATTCCTTTCCTAAGACATCATTATTTATAAATATCCAATTGAGTTGATTTTTTATAAGGTGACTTAAAAATTTATTTTAGAATTATTCAACAGCTCGGATCATTTGTGTGAAACCTCGAAGTGAGCCCCAAATTAACAATCATACGTGTGAGAGAGACGAGCAAAAGGTAAAGGCATGTGATCAGCTTGGGCCCCAAAACGGTGTGGTTTTGGGGCGCTGCAAATAGCAGCGAGAAAAAGGCACGGTAGGGACTCGGCTTTCGTAGCAAACACCTAAGTCTCAAGCCAAGACCACTTGGCCAACCCTTGGGGATTAAATAGTTCATTGAGTTGCATGTTAGTAAGGTTGAAACACTGGATTTACCCAAAAAAAAGGTTGAAACACTGGTGTGGCGGTATTATATGTGAGAATTAATTTGTGCAAGTGTGTATTGAAATGTGTACGCTGTGTCTCGAGAATGGTATTATTATTATTTATTAGAAGAGAGAAGTAGAAAAACAGCTAGCAAATCGATCTGGTTATGGAATGGTAGGGGAAGCTAGCATTCATTAATATATATATATACACACACACACACTAACTCATTAAAATGTCGGCAATCGTCCTCCTACTGGCCGGTTTGACTTTTGGGTTTTGAGGTTCTGATATCATCTATTTATATGGACAAATATCGATCGGAGTATCGATCTGTTTGATCTGGAGGAGCGTAAGCGTACGCAGTACGTACCTCATTCTTTCTGTTAGTAAACATGCACACAACATTTGCACTTTCTTTCTTGGCCTGAAAACCTTCAGTGTTTCTTAAGCTTTCAACGTGAAGTAGTACTTCCCACTCCTTTTTGAAAACAAGGTAAAAAAAAAAGAGCCTCTTTCTCAAAGAATCATAGCTGCAGACTCGTTAACTTAAGAAACCGCGACATTAGTTGAGGTGCACGCAAATATGACTCGGATATATATCAGGTCATAAGAAAAAAAAAATGAACTATACTACGTACTCCTTAATTATGACTGAAGCTAACCAATGTACAGAGAACTTGGGTTAGAGGAAGGAAAGATGGACTAAATTAATTGGAATCCACCATATATATCGAGCTAGTTCTTTGCATGTACTATTAGGTTAGGTGTGGACGCCTTGTACGAGACCCGGCTTACTTAAAAAATACATCATTTGTATATTGTCTATTGGGAATGGTTTTTTAATCATGATTCGGAAAAATACATAAAATGTTTCTAAAAAAAACACTTCTGTTCGGAATTTAAATGGTGCGTTTCGGTAATCGTCATCCAAACAAGTGACTAATAAAAAGCCAGCGAAACTAAAACAGAAATAAGTCAACTAACCAAATGGAACAAATACATTTTGTGCTGAGATGGGCCTCATCATCAGAAAATGGGTTGAATATCTTGGGAAATCTAAGTGCAGAATGGTCTGAGCGGAGTTGTACCAAATTGCCAACAATCAAGCTAGCTGGTGGGTGGGCGGTGATGATCAAATAAAATAAAAAAAAAACTGGTGGGGTGGGCCTAATGATTGGAGCAACTCTATGAACCAGTTTTAATTGTAATTAAGATAGCCGGCCACCCCTCTACGAACCAGTTTTGTCCTTAGGCATGCATGGGCTGGCCCTTTTCCAACCTCTTCTAGCTCCTTTTCCCTTTCTCTCTAGGTTTTGGACAAATCTCCGAATTTATGTATTCTGCAGCTTAGCTAGCTAGAGTACCATATTATAAATCGATTCGAATTATTTATGATGTATTCTGCAGCTTAGCTTAGCTGCAATATATTACTTTTGATGAAAATAATCCGTAAATGTTATCTTACTTCTAATTGGGTTTTTTTTTTTTTTTTGATATCATCTTTCAATCATGATCAAGATTTTCTGTTCCAAATATCCTTGTCCGGTGCCACATTATCTCCCCAACATGGTGACAGGAAAAAAAAAATGTAAGGACAGTAAAGGAAGGAAGATGGGGAAGGGACCAATGATCGGTACTGCATTTTTGATTTGCATTAATGATGTCTGGGATTGAAAATTAATTGGGTTGGCCCCAGAATAACAAGGTGGGCTTTTAGGTAGGCTTATGGGGATCCGAGGAGTCCTGATCAAAAAATCTCTGGTTACAGGCACTTGTGCTTGGCCTCATCATGTATATATATACTATATAGTACATGAGAAAGACTTATTCACCAAGCTCCGTGAATAAGTTTTTACGGAGGTAAATCCGTACCGTCCAAAAGTATTTTGGACGGTCCGGATTTAAACAAACTTTTTCCTGAAAAAATTTCATTAAAATCCGAACCTTCTGAAGCCGAAACGGAAGAGCGAGATCTATCGGCTCAACGAAATCACAGCCCCTCAGTGAATAAGTCAATCTCGTATAATAGTACATAATACCCAAAGATATGCAAGTACTCTCCTACATGTTGTTTTCCTGCACATTGGGGTGAGCGGGACCACAGTTTGTGGGGAAAAATATGATCCGGATCGATCTGATCATGATGTAAAAATATGTTTGGGTTGGGGCAGCAGCGTAAAAGTTAAGTGTTTTGTGGGGGTGTATCTGATCTGATCTGATCCTAGCCAAGCCAGCCTCATCTCTGTGGTGTTTTGCATGAATGCTTCGCCAGCTACAGTAGTGATTATGGTACGTACCCTCTAATATGGACCACCCTATATGGTTTTATCTCTTTGTTTTCTGATTTTTAGGGTGGTCCTGTGTTTGATCATTAATCACAAGCTTTAGAATATTGTTTTTTTCTTTTTTTCTTTTTCCCTGACAATCTCTTCTGACCGATTTCGAGGTACTCGTGACATGAATTTATTCGGTGTTTCTACTCGCTTGAATGATCATTTACCACTTGTTTGGCGTGAGTAAGCAAATATTAGAAATTGTTAGAAACAATAATCGCCCATACTATGTTACATGAATATTTTCACTGTGCTTTCGATGATTTAGAAAATTGTGCTCTCTTACTATCCAAATTGAGAAAACAAAGTAAAATGGATATTTCTATCCTCACTGAAATTTGTAAACCACAATTTCTTTTTCTTTTCTTTTTTTATACTAACTCTCATTTTTTTTACAACATATAATTTAAATTAGGCGAGTTTTAACATTTGGACCAAGAACAGGCCCTTTTTGTTGAGTTCCACAGATATACTGAAAAGTATTGGACTGAAACAGGCCTCATTAGGTAAGGGTTGGGTTATTTGAAATTTTTTTCAAATCTTGAGGACTATCAGCGAACGTTTGTTCACTATTGCTTTTGGGTTGGGCTTCATAAGAATTTGGGCTATTTTCTTCGGTCACTCTGTTTTCTCTATCTATTTTTATGGGGTGTTTTTACTAAATTAATTGAACTAAAGCCCATATTCTCAGGACCTTCTTCAATGATAGGATCTTCAACATGTTTCAAACTCAGGACCTTCTTCAATGATAAGATCTTCAACATGTTCCTCTGGGTTTTCCGGGTTCATCAGGCCATTTCTCTAAAATATCGTTTAGCGACTATTGCCATCAGCTTGAAACGAAAAAACAAAAAAGTTGAAATGCGTCTTTAGTCATCTTTCAATAGAAAAAGTTAAATAGACTAGAGCGTCATATTTTTTGTCTACAGTTAAATTTTATGGTACTATTATTTTTTGAGTACATATACTCTATAGACATTTTAAAAGCTAAGAATATCAAAATTTTACTCCCTCCGTCCGGATTTAATTGTCCCTAGTTCTATTCTAACCGGCTAAAAAACGGGTTATATCTTAGAATCCGTAATGAATTTCATATCGAATATGGATCTTGTTTGATAGATCTCGATTAGTTCTATAATACAATATATTTGAAATCACATAAAATATTATAGATTGAAAGATATAATCGATTGAAAAATGGCACGAACTCCCAAAAAGGACTATTAAATCCGGACGGAGGAAGTATAAAATATGTACTAGAAATGAATAAATTAGCAAATTTGAATTTGACATCTTGACTTCTTTTTGAATCTTTTTCACCGGCCACAGTGGCTGGATGTTATTCGGAATTGGAAAGATTATGTAGGAGCGGTAGGGGACGTTATAATTTAAGGGAGGTTTTTTAGAGTAATAAATAAAGAATGATAGCCAAACCAAACCGAACAATGCCTAGAAATTTTGAGATTTCAAAACGAACAATTCAGGTGCTGCGAATTTGAGCAAGTTCGGAGGAGTATGACCCGCTCGGTTCCGAAGTAAGTACAATCCAGCTCCGAACCGACCCATTGCCATCCGTACTGCTGCTGGAGGACAGCGCGTCTCTGTCTCCCTCTCCTCTCTCTCTCTCTCTCTCTCTCTCTCTCTCTCTTTCTTTCTTTTACGTAAGACCCAAATATTCTCCATGGTGTCTGCTCTGTAAACGTTTCATCTTGTTATTGGCCTTCTGGGGGGGGGCCCCATGTCGCCTCGTACCACTTGCCAATATCCAATTCCCACTCCATAGCTTCCATTTCAAGACACCGTCATCCGTCTCCGACACCTTTAACTGCCTACCTCTATTCTGCGCATTGGATGGACGATATCTTTCCTCCCTCCCTCCACATACTAATATTTACCTTCTCTCTCTCTGACTCAATGGTAAAATTACGTTGGCCTCCCCCAAGTACTCGTGACGTGAACTATGATGCTCTATCTATCCCTTTATAATTTTTGAAATGACACTAACTTCTCGTCTGCTTCATTTTCACATGGAATTTATTTAATAGTAGGTTGAACATCATCGTGTCGCTACTAAGGAGTAACTTTGCTGATCAACAGGACCCATCGAATTTCCTATGTTGTAAATCGTCTTTTGTTACTTTAGTTATCCTTTATCCCGTATGTTGCATAAAGTGCATAAAAGTCCGTTGACTCCTCGCATTCTCTCTTTTTATCATAATCACACCAATGTATGACTAGCAGCATGCCCTTAAACCAATAGGTCATGAGAATTCATGTCATGTGCTATCAAAATTGAGACATATAGGTGGCATGTATGTTAGTAAAGTCAAATGTCAAGTGTAGCTATTTTCACAAAATGAATGGGCCCTTTTGATTTTGAAGATAATTAAACCACATGAAACAATTATTTGCAGATGTAATAATCTCAAATTTTTTTCACTCAATTTTATTTTCACTGATGTTCCAATGCATTCTCTATCATAGAATCGCATGAGAATTAATGTGGTGGAGAAATGAGGACATTATACACATGATGATCCAATATCGGAAACAGTTTTTTCCCTAGTATGGGCGAAATGGGGTCCAATAGTACTCCTTCAAAAAAAATTTACTGTTTACTCCTTCAATTGTTTGACACATAATTTCCCTTGTCGGTTTGAGCTGCAAATTAAGGATTTAATGAGGAATATGAAACAATATAACCTTACAAGAGATATAAAAGTCAAGAAAAAGGACAGGGAAAGGAGAAAAGAAAAAAAAAAGTATAGATCCAAAAGAAACTTTTTTATGGACAAAAGGTGTAGCATCATTTTACTACACAATGTTAGTTAGACATGAAAAAGGGATTCCCATCCATATAAAATTTAATTAGAAGCATATTTACTCACACCTAATTCCTCCTCATTCCCTTGTCGTAAAAGAATCCACAACAGTCCACATTTCATACCCACAAACAACCCACTAAGATTTGGATTGACCAATTATTGGAGAATACTAGTATTATAATAATGTAGTATTAAAAAGGAATATGCAAACATTCTCCAAAGAAGGGTACGAGGACAACAACAATAGGGCAAATATATATACAACTAGTAAGTGAATAGACGAAACTACCTCTCTCTCTCTCTCTCTCTCTCTCTCTCTCTCTCTCTCTCTCTTTCTCTCTCTCTCTCACACACACACACACACACCATATACTAAGCCACCACATGTATGCCATCATCTCAAGTGGCCTTTCTTACTTTTAGACCCAGTTGCTGCAAAGTGGTTGATTTTCCTTCCTCTCTCTATCTCTCTCTTTGAGAAGACTCATCAAATTGCTTTTTTAGCTTTCCCTTTTTTTCTTCCCTAGCTCTTTGATCAATGGATGCAGCTCAGTGGCCACAGGTAAAAGCATAATTACATAAGTACATGTTTTCTCCCTTTGAAATCATGATATGCTTTTCCTTTCTTGCTAGGTTCAACAATAATTTCCTTTTGCATTTACGTCTAGTTTTAAAGGTAACTTTTGTAAAGAGTTGCTGATGTTGCTCGCTCACCCGCCACTAATCTTTGGATTTATGTTGCTTTCCTTTTGAGAACTTTCAATTTCAATCTTTGTGCTTGAAAGTACTGTCACTTTTCTTTTTCTCTCTTTTTCCACCATCTGATCATAAAGTACCCGAAAAGAAATTATGATCTGTTGGATGATGCAAATTTGCTATCCTCCTCGAAAGTGTAAAGGAAGTTGGCCTCTTGTTTTTCTCTGCCTTGTTTGATTGCTATTTTGCTTTTTCTAGGGTTTTTTGGATAATTTTAATTTGTTATCCTCCTTCAAAAGTGTAAAGGAAGTTGGCCTCTTGTTTTTCTCTGCCTTGTTTGATTGCTATTTTGGCTTTGCTAGGGTTTGTTTGGATGTTGTAAATTGTTTTCCTCCTCCAAACTGTAAAGGAAGTTGGCCTCTTGTTTTTCTCTGCCTTGTTTGTTTTCTTTTTTGCTTTTTTCTAGGGTTTTATGATCAGGTTAGTCATCTCTCTCTCTCTCTCTCTCTCTCTCTCTCTTTTTCTTTACTACTTTTCAGGGGAGAGGAATGGAAGGATCAAGGGGTACTATAATAACAGGTGAAAGCAGGAGGCCAAGGCCAGAAAAAGATAAACAAGCTCTGAACTGTCCAAGGTGCAATTCTACCAACACCAAGTTTTGTTACTACAACAACTACTCACTCTCCCAGCCAAGGCACATGTGCAAGACTTGTAAAAGGTACTGGACTGCAGGTGGTACCCTCAGAAATGTTCCAGTTGGTGGAGGTTCAAGGAAGAACATCAACAACAAGAGGAGATCATCACCACTGCCACCATCTTCATCAAAAAAGCAGCTTCCTCATCACCACCATGATCTGACCGCACCAAATAGTTTTCCGCAATCTTCTACCGCTTCTCAGACGTCTCAGAACCCTAATAATAAAATCCATCAAGGCCAAGACCTAAACCTATCTTACCCATGGCCATCACCACCAACTACTGGTAGTTACAAATATACCCCTTGTTCTTCATCCCAGATTTCATCAATGGAGCTTTTCAATTTCAAGAAGTATGAAATTGCTTCAATTTACTCGTGTGGATTTCCAATGCAAGAATTGATCAAGCCGCCAAGCCTTAATTATTTTGGTGTTGATGGGTATGGTAATTTGCAAGGGGTACTTCAAGAGAGCGGTAGTAGTAGTAGGAGTAGTGGTAGTACTTCAAGGCTGTTTTTCCCTTTTGAGGATTTGAAGATGCAGCAGCAGGCGGCACAAAGCAGTACTAGTACAAGTACTAATATAGCTGATCATGAATTTTATGACCGTGAGAAGAAAGATATTAGAGGGGAATTAGGAGGAGATGATCAGCAGGCAATTACTGGGTACTGGAGTAGTGGGATGTTAGGTGGTGGTGGTGGAGGGTCATGGTTGGCATAATATAAAAATGGAAAGCAAAAGCATGAGGAATTAATTGAAGGGTACTTTTTTTTTTTTTTTAATCATAATTGAAGGGTACTTGTTTGTTTGTTTGTTTTTGTCTTTGTTTTTGCTTTCATTTGGTGAAAACTTGTTTGAGTTTTATATTATGAGAAAACAGATACAGGCCGGCTCAGCAAATGATTTCTTTCTTTGTGTTTCTCGAATTAATTCTCTCTTTATTGATATTGGTTTTTTTTTTTTGGTACAGTAATTTTTGCAATCACTAAATTTTTAATCGCATTGATCTCTAGTGGGAGTGCGAAAATCAACTTCATATTGATTTCAATTTGGAGAGTACGAAAATCAATTCTATATTAATTTTTGCACTTCCGCAGAGAGTGCAATTAACAATTTAGGGAGCCTCCCATGGTTTTAACATCAATATTGACATACGGTCATATATCAGGCAATATTATATGCATTTCCAGTAAAATACGCAAAAAAATATTTTTATCGAGTGTTCCTTAAATGCTGGCTAATTATATAAAAAAAATCTAAAATTTTGTTTTGTTAATAAAAAAATGTCCTTCAAGTCAAAAAAATAAATAAATAATTATGCCTTTTTTCTATCCATTCCAACATGTTACTTTTTTGCTTTTTCTTTCCTTCTTGCAAAGATTGTCAGGTCAATAGGTCATACATGAGATAAATTTATTTCCGGTTGAGGTGTAAACAAGGAGTTTACACTGCCGCCATGTGCAGGCCCCATCGACACTTTATCGCAATAATCTGAACAGTTTATGATGTAGGGCCCACAGAATATTGTACATAGACAAAAAATCAGCTTGACTTAACATCGATAGGTATATCAGCTTGACTTAATACATATATATATACAAAAATATGGAGTATTTGGATCGAGCACCTATACACATCGGATGCCGTTGATTCTTACTAGAGCCCACTCGTTTCTTTTTGTTAGAACTTTTGGACGGATCGGATCTGCCGTCCGGTGGCCGAAGTGGGCCCGTCGGGGCGTCGGAATCCGATCGGGATCCCTTTGTGGTGGGGAACTGTAGCACCGCTCAAACAAATTTATCTAGCATATATAGACCCTAGCTCAGACTATTAATAATCAGTAGTACTCCCTGATCTTTAATTAATTTATGGGTAGACCCACAAACATTCCCTTTGACAACAGTGCAAATTTATATATCCACTGCTGACTACTCCATCGGTTTATTTGAAGTGGTTTACAGTGGTTCACCGTTGTTCTCCTCTCCACCCATAAAAAGGGGGGTCCCTTCATTGCCAATACATTATCTCCCATTTGGCCATCTCTCCGTGTCCTCTCCACTCAGTTGGTCAAGTGTAGGGACTAGGATGTCTCTATTTAATTGAACTTCCCGCTAGTAGATGATAAGATTGGGTTCGAAAAAATCAGTCAAGAAGCGTAAGTTGGCCAGAATATCATAAGTTATCAAAAATAAGTTGTTAGTCACGAGATCCATTACTTCTGGTTATTTGTTGCACCCAAAGTTATTTTTGACTATGAAATGTGAATGGCATTAAAAAGCTAAAAAGTGATCGTGCCGAAACTACCTAGATCATCCACCTTGAGGTCCTTGACAGAGTTGAGATCCTGCAAGTCTTGGATGTACCCCTGAGTCTTAGTCATATGGTCCTATTCGGTATGACTTTTAAAAGTAATTAGTAGAGAGATAGAGAAAATTTATTAGAGACCGTGTTCAAAAATTTTGAGACCCCAAAATAAATAAATCCCATAGTAAGATAGTTTTTGTGTGGAATTTTGTTCTAGTATTTTGGAGTATGAAACCAGTTGAGTAGAGTATTTGCACCGAAAGACGATTTGGGCACAAGTTTTCCAAATTCAATTTTGGAGTCATAGTTGACCTAGAAATGACTTGGCAAAAGTTTGGCAAAGTAGTTTTGTCTCTTTATACTAAATTTTGATTACTGAGGACTCGAACCCATCGCAAGAGACATTGACATATGTAGCAATAACACTCAGAAAATACATTAAAATTTTGTACACCCTCATAATTGATGATCCATCAAAAGATCTTGGGTGATAAACTTCCATTCGAGTGACAACGATTGTAACAAACTTTTCATTTTAATTCTTTAAATTCTAATACTTGGTACAGTATCATTGGACGTCACGCTCGTAATATATAATCAGACAAACAAACCTAGCTTATATAATTTGGAACTTATTAATGAGAGGAACTCCCATGTACTCAAGTTGACGATTGACTTCATTGAAATTCGTTTGAGATCAAGTGAAAGTAATACAATTTGTATGGCTTTTTATTTTCCGAACAAACAAATTATTATAAGAGAATTGATTTTGTCACTTCTCTTTTTATTAATATCACTTCTCTTCTCTCACAAAATAAATTATTTAATAAGACACAAAACGAAGTGACATAAAAAAAATTAGTGGCAAAATCACTCCCCGGTAAATATTACAACTAAATTCAACAGCCCAAAACCTCGATTTGGACCACAAACGGAGCCTTCGCGAATTCACGCATCTCTCCACTAGGTCAACGTCCATCACCTTCCAAATATTCCAAGCCCACTATCCGCACCAGCCTCTCTACATTTTGGACCAATTTACACCTCAAAAAGTCACTTTATTACTTTAGCTATCTACTTTTAAAATAACTACTGCATCAGACTCTTTACTCTCACTCTCCTTTCAATAAATAATCAAACCCACCTCAATTAAATACTCTATTTAACTCCTCCTTCTGATAAAAAAAAAACTTTCTCAGTCTCCCTTGCCTATGACAGGCGCGGGTACAAGAGAGAGAGAGAGGCGCTGGTACAAGAGAGAGAGAAACAATATAAAAATCAGTGGCAAGTGAACAGTAGCTCGTTTTTAAAGACGAGCTACTGTAGCAAAACTAAATTTCTTCAAAATAGAGAGGAAGAAAGAGAGGCTGATAAAGGGGGATTTTGGATGTTTTTTCTTATTTTGGCTCTTTAATTTAGTTTAAAGAGGAGAGTAAAGAGGGAGATGTGGATGCCCTAACCTCCTCTTTCATCAAACAAGACAAACTCTAAACCCAACTCAACAACGAAAACAAAACCAGAAACAATTCCTCTCTCACTACCCATTCATTGATTTCCTCAGCGGCCCTGTAAATTCAAGAACTTATGCTTCCATTCTCGAACCCTGTGAATACCCTAGTCTTGGAAAACAAGTCCACGAGCTTAAAATGGGTTTTCACGGGCACGAGTTTGTGCAAACCAAGTTGCTTCAGATGTACGGAAGATGTGGTTGTCTTGATGATGCAACTCAACTGTTCGACAAAATGCATGCTAGAAACTTATACTCATGGCTGCCATTCTGAGTCTGTATGTGGGTCATGGGTTTTTTGAGGAAGCCTTTTTTCTGTATAAAGAATCGTTGTTTGAGGACGTTGGCTGGATTGGTAGTCTTTGTGTTTCCAGTGGTGTTAAAGATAAGTAATGGTTTAGGTAGGAGTGAATTGGGAAGGCAGTTACATGGGTTTGTCATAAAGAATTGGGTTTGTTTGTAACATATACGAGGGGAATGCTTTGATTGATATGTATGGTAAAAGTGGAAGTCTAAGCGATGCCAGGAAAGTTTTCCATGGAATGCCAGAGAGGGATTGCGTGGGATTGTGTTTCGTGGCATTCTATTGTCACTGCTTGTACTGCTAATGGAATGGTCTATGAGGCATTGCAGTTTTAAAAGAAAATGTCAGATAAATCAACACCAAATCTTATTTCATGGAGTGCTGTTATTGGTGGATTATCGCAAAAAGGGTATGACAAAGAAGCAATTGAGGTGATTTATGAAATGCAAGCAGAGGGTTTTGAACCAAACGCTCAAATGCTAGCTAGTGTTCTTCCTGCTTGTGCAAGATTAGAAAAGCTAAGCCTGGGGAAAGAAATTTATGGGTATATCATGAGTGATGGATTTATGTCTAATTCTATTCTCATCAATGGATTACTTGATGTATATAGGAGGTGTGCCAATATGGTGAGCGCTCTGAAGATCTTCAGAATATTTTTGGCAAAGAATGCAGTCTCTTTTAATACGAAGATTGTTGGGTACTGCAAGAACTAGAATATTTCAAAGGCAAAGGAGTTGTTTATTCAAATGAAGCAGGGGATCGGGAATGACATAATTTTGTGCAACTCAATGATTTCGGTTATGTAGATAACTCCATGTTCAATAAGGCTCTGAGGATGTACAAGAGTTACTAATGGAAGGAGGGCTTCAAGTTGATTCTTTTACTTTAGGGAGTGCCCTAATTGCTTGTGTTGAAATGGGTTCTTTAAGTATAGGAAAGGAGGTACATTCGCATGCCATTGTCAGAGGCTTGCGGTCCAACCCTTTTGTTGGTAGAGCAGTGGTAGAGATGTATTTCAGAATTGGATCGTTATTTGGAAGAGGATGTGATACCGAGAGCTAATCAAGACTTTGATGTTTTAGCTTGGTGGAAAAATGACATGAAGTTTCCAACTTTGAGGGTCATTGCTAGGGATGTGTTATCTATACCTGTTTCTACTGTTGCGTCCAAGTCTGCTTTCAGCACGAGTGGGAGGGTTGTGACTCCACATCGTAGTAGGCTCCGTCCCAAGACAAAAGAAGCATTGATGTGCGCTCGTAGTTGGTTATTGGCTCATGAATCTGAAGGTAATTTAAATTCGTTTACTTTTCTAGTGTCTTGTTTTTTCGTATTGCAATTGAATTGGATAGATATTAATCTAAAGAACATGTGGTTTATTTTGTTTCTTTTTAAGGTAATAATTCAAATGAGTTTGCATCGGTTCTTGATGACATGGATGTTGATAGCTCTCAATCTTGTGTTACAATGGTTGAAGACTGATTTGGTAAGTTTAATTATGAAATATTTGTTGTCATATTTGTCGAATCTTTTAAAATAAAATAGCGCTTTGTGGTTTGAAATGACTCACTTTTATATTTCTGGTTTTTTCAGGCACTTTTACATTGAAACGGTTGAGCTTTGTGGATTGGAATGGCTCACTTTTACACAAAAGTTGGAAAAATTGTCTATGAGTTTAATGGGAGTTTTATTTTGGATGAACTTGTTGAAATTCCTAGTTTTATTTTCGATGAACTTGTTGCAAGATCACTTGTCGGTTGTTGTTTGTTATTATGCTCGAAGTCTCGAACACTTTTGGGTAGCTAGTTGCTTATGGATGAACTTGTTTGTTTGTGTTTTTTTCCTTGGCAAATGGATGAACTTGTTTAGTTGTGTTTGTTGTGGTGTTGAGAAAATCTAGGAATGAATTATTCATTGTTGGCTGGAGACTGCATTCTGTTGATGGAGAATTGGAAAAAAAGACGGGGCGGGGTGGGACGGGTAAACCCGTTACCCGATAGAGGCGAGGGCGGGGGAAATTTCCATTACCCGGTCGGGCTTCGGGCGGGGTCGGGGGAGTTCGGGAATTTTAGGGTCGGGGTCGGGGTCGGGGTACATCAAAACCCGCCCCGCCCCGTCCCGTTGCCATTCCTAGTCACTGCCATAGTAACAGGTCTCTTCTAATCTTCCTTCTCCCTTATGATAACCAGTCCGCTAATTTCGATTTCGTATAGCTTTCATTGTTCTTTGGCAACATCAATTAGGAAATGTCAATACGTTTTACCAAAAAAAAAATTAAAAATATCGCAATTAGGAGACCAAAACACGAACGTCACTACTCCATTCCTAGTTTGATAACAATTGTGTTCATATGAGGTTTCATGGTCTTGAGATGGTATTTTTACACCTATTAATCTGCAACAACACCAATTTTGCAGCGGTGAGGTAAATGATTGACGCAATGATGTTTTTGTCAGCTCAATATTGGATATTTTGGTTAGAATTTTTAGCACACTAGCAAAAATATGGAAGAAAAGTGTTGAATGTTTGAGATTTGGATTGAGTTTTTAGCAAATTAGAGTGTTTGGGTGGGAGTTAGCATGAATCGTATGATTCTTTAAAATCACTTTTTTTGTCTAAAATATAGTGCTTTGATGCTCTCCAACCAAAGAGGTCTTTAACAAAAATAAAAATAAAAAACCCAAAGAGGTAAAAAAGGTAGAGAGTCTAGAGACGCCAAATCATTTTGAAGGCTTATGTGGTAATTTAAGTTTTGGGGAGTAAAGTAATGAAAGAAAACATTTGACATCACATGTCAAAGTTGACATGAGAGAGAAGAGGTCAAATTACACCTAAGCAATTGACATATGGGTGAAGTTGGTTCAAATGCCAATTCATCCACTTGGCATGCCATGTCACATTTGACCTCTGTGGTTGGAGATAACGAGCAATTGGAGGTAAAAATAGAGTATGGGGTTGGAGATGCTCTTAGAATGAAAATCACTGATTGCAGATATCAGGATCTCAGAATGGAAAAGATTATTTTCAGGATCTTAGAATGGAAGTGATTGCGTTCACATTGAATTCCATCCCTTGGAGATACCTTTTTGGGTGAAGTTCTAGTTTCCCTTCTGTATAAGTAATGTAAACAATAGACTTCACATAAGAAAAAAGGGTGAGTAAAGCCTCCATGTGGATCATTACAAAAAACATCCAGTATAGAACTATATCGTCATTTTTACTTACCAAAAAAGGAGGAGAATATCCTGAGTTTTGTTCAAAAATTTTCTGAAAGTATTTGTCTATGCTCGCCTGCGCGAACTTGAGAAAATTTTCCGTTCTCTCAATTAGCCAAAGTATGTATTACGATGGCAGCGTGGTTTGTTGAGAAAGACACCTTGCATGAAGTAGCAGGTTTAACTTCATTGAACCATTTTGCTTGTACACTTCACAGACCACTTTTATAAGCAGTGGGAGCCACCAGACAACAAATCTCGCTAACTTCTGGAAATACCATTTGTAATCGAGAATAAGGCATGTTGCTGCATGTCCCTGAAGTTAGAATCTTTGAGTTTTCCCTGTTGAATCTATTGTTCATATTCTGCACTGCACAAAAGGACTACTACATGAACTATGTTGGCTGAAGTAATACATTGTTCTTAATCCTTCTTCTTTCTTTTGCTCATTTGCATTTGGCACTTGAATTTTTTGGCGAATACTTATCGTGTTGCTTTTATTCAGGAGCATCAAGTGGTATTGGCACCAAAACTGTGCATGTTCTTGCGTTGCGTGGTGTCCATGTAGTAATGGGTGTCAGAAATATGGCTTCTGGAAAAGAGGCTAAAGAAGCTATAGTTAAAGGAAATCCCAACTGCAAAAATTTAAGCAATGGAATTGGACCTTAGTTCATCGGCGTCAGTGAGGAAGTTTGCATTGGAATTCAATTCATGGGGACTTCCTTTGAATCTCCTAATGTAAGACATGTCGGCGATAAAGATTTAATTTTCTTCTCTCTCTCTCTCTCTCTCTCTCTCTCAGTTTACCTTTGTTCTTGAAGCTTGATTTTCGTAAGTTAGATGGGTTTATGCTTGCTCATGAGCCTAAAATGCCTCTCTATCATTTCAAGGAAACAATCAGCTAAGGGGTAAATACATTGCAAAAGCAGCTATAAGCTACTCCGCCTCTCTCTCTTAATAATACTCAACCGCCTCTTGCAACTTTTTAAGCTTTGAATGCAAGGAAATACCTGATAGTCTCCTGTACAAGGTTTGATTTTTTCAACTTATATGTCTAAACAATGCTATTTGCATTTGTCTTGGCTTTCTTTTAAGTTGCTATTTGCAGGTATAGCAGTCTATCTGCATACAGTCAGTCAAAGCTTGCTAACGTTCTTCTTCTTCATGCCAATCAACTTGCGAGGGATTTGAAGGTCTGTGCCTTACTATGTTGGAATATCAGTTTAATTATTCTTTTAAATTTTCCACTTTTATTCCCTTCCTGCTTAACATGAATTCATAATGTGCTCTCATCCTCACTGGCTCTAAGATGCTTGCATGGTGTTGTAGAATCTATTGCATATACACTCATTTTGCTTCACCGAGGCAGACTTCCATGGCAAGGGTATCAGGTAGTGCTGGGATTACCATTTTTAACTTGCATATTTCTAGGCCCATGTTAACGTTGCCAGTGTTGCTCTATAGATAGCTATTCAATTTTCCTTATGTGCACCTTGTTCTTGTTTTCCTTTTCCTGAAAGGGTGATAACAAATCATTCCTAGTTTGCAAGAAAAAGATGTCAATGTCTCCTGAAGTGATGTGTTCCCTTTGTCCTGCTCCCCTAAAACAATTTCTTGAGGTTGTGGTGAACTTGAAATTTGACGAAGAGCCAAACTGTTCCAAGCTGATCTCTCTGTTTGAGGGACTGATTGGACCAAATCCTGCTACAAGGCCAATAAACACCGATGGTACTCAGAAGGTAATTCTTTTAATATTTGAAGTTATGACATCAGGATCTTTTGTTGGTTTTTGTACTAACAGTTCGTTTGTGCAATCATTTGTAGATTATATGTCAAGTTGGTCAAAAACGAAGTAGATTGAATGTTGAGCAGGAGGAGGATGGGGTGCCTACAAAGAAGGTTCGTTTTGGGGTTCCTGCAACGCAATGGATTTCAATTTACAATGCAAGACAACCTATGAAGCAGAGGTAGAGTTGTGTTTCATAATTTTTTGGGACATCTTATTTTCAGTTTAAACTATTGATTTGTCTTATTTTTAAGTGGGTATTTACAATAACTGGTGCTGTATTTTCCAAATATTAAAATGACCTGCTGATATCCATGTTGCTGGCGGAAAGCCATGGCTTTGAGTCATGTGTTTCAGTTGTGAATGTTTTCACGAGGCTAGGGCTCTTTTGTGTGAAATGATATGGTTATCACCTTTTAATCACGGGAATTGAAAGTCTCTTAAGTAGTACTGATTTAGTGGCTTGAAGATGTATCTTAGATCCTCACATAGTTGTGATCTAATTGTCAATCCTTCATTCTGATCGCTGTTACGCCAAGATGTTGGTAGTCTCACATGGAAGGAGTTTTTCCCTTGTTAATTTCACTGAGAGGGAATAAAACACTAATTGGTATTCCACGTGCAAGTAAGAAAGGATTCTCGTTCAAATCAGCTCTTTCTTTCCCCTGGTTTCCTTGTGCACGTCCAGCTTGTGTTGATTGAAAGAGGAAGGGAGAGACATGCAGACCAAAATACTACGTAGCACATCACATTCCCCAAATGCAAAAGCAAGACAGGCGCGGGTAGTCCATATTCTTCCCTTCTCCCCTCTACAACCATTTAACCAAAAAACTCGCCTCAGTTGGGTAAATGAATACCTCTTTTCCCCAAAGGCTGCTCATGTTACCTCTAGCTGCAGGAGGATGTTGGAACCCACACATTATCTCAAATCTTAAACTGGCCAGCAAACCCACCAAGAAAAAGTAAGACTCTAATTGCCAATCAAATTCATACGATGTCACGGTGGGAAGATATATCCATCCATCAAGATGGCACAAGCCTTAATTTGTCATCTATTTCATAAAAAGACTTCTAAAACGCATCGCAACACTCCCTTCAAACACATCATCAAAGGAATTACGAAGAAAACAATCATTATGTAAGGAACTGGAGAACAACAATTGTAACACAATCAAAAAATTTTGTAATGCTGTGCGCTCTCTCTTCTTTTCTCTCTGTAAAAACTTTCTCCAGTTAGAACCCCACCCATTTCCGAGACCACTGGCCCTGGATCAGCCTTTCCTCCTCTCATCCGGCACCGTAGATTCCAGTTCGACCCTCCCCGTTTGGCGTGGCTTTGCTTCTGGCAGCTCATGTGGCGTGGTGTACCATCAACGGCCTCGTAGCTGGTTTGTGGTGGTGAGAAGGGTTAATCGGTCTCGTAGCTGGTTTGTGGTGGTGAGAAGGTAACCCGTGCCGTGCCTTCTGGTTCAGTTTTGGTAGGAATAAGTAGGGTTGTGCTGGGAAGGAGCTAGTTTTTTCGGTTTTTCTTTGTTAGCTTTCGCCTGCTAGTCCGGTTTTTCCGGCTGGATCTTCCAGTTCGGCCGTGTATCGGCCTGTGTCTTCAGGTTTGATGGGTGCTGGAGGTGGGAGAATAATACCCCTGGGCTTGGCCCGTGGAGGGTTTGTCAGTTTTCAGCTGTTGGGATTGAACAGGTAAGCTGCGGTGCCTCGTTTCATCGGCCACCGTGGTCACGTGTGGTTCGAAATTTTAGCCCAGGAGGATTTCTTTTCCATTCATCGTGCCCGGAGCCTGTCGTGGCAGCAAGGGCTCGCCAGAGTTTATAACTCCATTGCTTCGGTTGTGGTCCGTCCATGCATCAGGTAGACGTTGGGCGTGCATCCAAAGGTCGGAGCAGGCCAGCGTGCTTATTGCGGCTACCCAAGGCGGCGCGGCAACCTTCCTGCTTGTGTTCAGTCTATTTCCATCGGAGCTTGTTTGCTGTCTTTGTTTGGGTTTCTAGGCTTGCCCGAGGCAACTTGGACAGATTACTATGCCACGTGACCCGACCCTTTGAGGCAGTGTGGTTTGAGTTTTTGCTTGGCATAGGATCTAGACACTAGTCTGTCTCTTTGTCCTTGTGTTTTCATGTATATTTTTCTGCGATGGATAGTTTGTAGATTCCTTTTCATTGCATTCGGATGGATTCCCTGTAAGTGCCGTTCGGCATTATTGAAATGAACTTGGGATCAAAAAAAAATTGTAACACAATTTTATAAACAAGAGTTGCAATAAATTTAGTAAGCATCAAGATGAACTAGATATGGGTGTACCCAACAGACTGGGAACATGGCAAATTCAATTAGGTGAGGACTTCCTGTACATGATGAAACTTAGAAAGGTTGCACACTTACAAGTTACACATTCCAATCCGACGATAATGAGATAAATTAAGGTTACCCTGTCAAAAGGCTACCAGTTCTCCTTCACAATTTTTGACTTCTCAATTATGAACTTCCCTTCCTTGTACTTCTGCGTTGCCACATAAGCTCTTTCATACTTCCACCCCAACACTTCACGGCAATCCCCGCAATAGATATCTGCAACCGTGTGAAGACCAGTCATGAGCTGCCTATCTTCTTTGGGGCCAACAACAATGTTCATCGCATGAGAGAACAAGAAGGCTCGACCATGTCTTCCCTAAAAGACAAGATCATGGAAGAAGGTAGGTAACAAACAAATAGCAATGAATACTAGTATAATCATACAACAGTAGAACAAGTGTTTCCACTTCTTTTGAAGCTATGCAACGCTTCTACTAATCCCGAATCATCCCCGACACCCAATACAACTGCTAAGTTTTTAAACCTCATTTGCACAAATGCTTCAGTATGGATTGCCAAGTGTTTCCCCAATATCGATTGTGAACCATCAAGGGTTTATATTTTGAGAAGTTCATGTTACATCCATCATACACTTTCTCGAATCGAATCTATAAGAAATAGCCCAATCAAAAGTTGGTCATACACCAACAAAAGCATTACTTCAACTTGATTTGTATCCATAAATTCAGGAAACAATACACAGTCCATTCAGAAATCGGTCACGAATTATTATTCTCATTCTATGCAAAACCATTTGAGCATCCAAAAGTGTTTTTCCCCAGTTGCCTCATAATATCATGTACCCAATACTTGTAAATCAATTTTACAAACAAAATCACCGACCAAGAATGGCCAATATCCTTAACTGAGAACGACAATAACGACACGGTTAACTTCAAACTGTATACTATATTTGAGTGATTCACCTGAAAAGCCTTGGACACAATATCATCGTGAAGTGAAACATGATTTCGACATTTATAACAGCTATACAAGCGAGGCCCAAACAATTCTGCCATTACAAGCCGTATAATTCAGCTCCAAACACCTTCCTGCTTCCGAAGCAAACAAGAAAGTATACGTATACCAAAACAGAATCAGAACACCATCAGACATCCAATTTCAGGACCACAGTTACCACATACAGACGCAATCAATGACTGTATAGAACCAAAAAAAAATCAAAAAAGTGGGAAAAGAGCGATAATTTCGCTTACCTTGCACCAAAGCTAGTAATTAGCCAAGATTCTGCACCAAAGATCAAGAAAATGTAGAGTTAGCGTGCAAGGTTAGACCAATTTGGAATAAAACTCTTAAGAGATTCCGATTAAAAGCGACAAGGGTATTGCTTCATGGACAAAAATGTATTAAATAACGAGACTGGATGAGGATCTGAGCTGTAAAATCAAAACCCACTAATTATCCGGGTAAGGGAATTTCTCAACATATTGTACGTATTTCTCTGATTGGGGTCACCTACCACTATGAGAATTGGAAATGCATAAAGGTGATTGTGAGAGGAGAAAAAAGGATCCATAAGTAGAAGAGTCCATAAGTAAAAAGAAGAAGAGTCCATAAGTAAACAGTAGCAAACCTTTGCTGTGTGGCCTAGAGGTTGTAGGCTGTGTGGCCTAGAGGTTGTAGGTGCCATTATTGAGAGAGAGAGAGAGAGAGAGAGAAGTATTTTCTGCCCACGGTTTCTTGAAGGGTGATGACGTCGGTGGACAAACCGGAGATTAGCCTCAGCAACCGAGCGCGTGTGCTTCATTTCGACAGAAACGCTATTGACGTGTGCTTTGGAGGTTAGGCCTCACTTTATTCAGTAAACATAGCAAAAGCTGTACAGCAGTTGTGAAGCAAAGTTAGCCCTTTGGGCGTTTTTTGCGGATCAAAAAAAAAAAAAAAAGTTGTGAAGCAAAGTTGGATGATTCCTAAATGTTTTTACTGATATCAGATTGAGATAATTTTTTACAGAGATTATAAACAATATGTTTTGAACAAAATAAGCGGCTCCAATCATCTTTGCAGATATCGAGACGGACGCAAAATCCTTCTGTACGCGCTATTATATATAGCTTTTTGCTGTATCATTAGTAGCTCTCTTACTTTATTAACCTTATTACTTTTGGTGTACCTTTTTTGGCAATTTTTTCCTTTCAATTGTACTATTACTCCCTAGCCCCTCCGTCCCCATTTGGTTTCGGCTATTACACTACCATGTTTTTTTTGCTGTCTAAAAAGATTGTTCCACTTCAAAATTAAATAGTCATTATTGAATTAAATTTTTACATCTTATTCTTCTAGAGTTTTTTTTTATAACTTGATATTTGGGTCAACTTACGTGCCTCAACTAATTACGGAGCCCTAAATTTTACAATCAAGCAAAATCCTCCAGTTGCCGTAGAATTTAAAATATTTGGCCTCATTGAGATTTGAACATGTGAATTTATGGCGGACAAACACTTATTTACTTTCTTTTGTACACTTGACCAAACCCCTTGGGTTGCCCTGTAGTTCTTTTTGTCGGCTTTAGTGAATTTTTTTCAACTTAGAGCTATATTTTTTTATACCTTTTTTTTTATTTTCTGTGAGCAAAACAATGTCAGGCAAAAATTAATCCAAATCTAATAAAAGTTCAAAGAAATAATCAAAAAGACTGAGCCAAAAATTGTCACGAAAAAGTTAGGCCAAACAAGCCATTATTCACATAGTGCGAATGCTTGAGCAAGAGTTGCATGCGAGAAAGTGTCTTTCAATAACATTCTAAATTATTAAAATTTGCTAAAATGCAAGCAAATGATCATATTAAAGTATCCATGTATATGGGTAGAATTCAATTCCCATGAACGCTCATTCCCTTTCCCAAGTATTTTAGGATAGAGTAGATTAGAATTAACGAATGGAAAAAAAAAATTCATCTTAAAGGATCATATAACCAAGTTCTAGAATATGCGCTTGAACCCTTCAATCACGGTAATTTTTATGGGTAACTTCATAAAATCATCCCCAAGGTTTCTAAAATCACAAATTATCCCCTCGTGTTTGGGAAATGGTAAAATACCTCATGTTGCATAACAAAGTACTCCATTGCCGTGATGTAGCCATTAAGAAATCCGACAAAATCTGTGTGAAACTATCAAATACTAATTACAAATGGACAAAATTGCCTTTTTGTAGCCTATGAAAGACTGTTTCCACACATCTACATCCTTTCACAAGCTACAACAGGATAGTGTTATCCATTGTAATTAATATTTAATGATGTCACACAAATTAGGTCAAATTTTCTAGCAACTACATCGTTTACGGGGGTAATTTGTTATGCTGCATGGGGTAATTTATAATTTCTCCATCATGGGGGCAATCTATAATTTGTAAAAAAACTCGGGGGTAGTTTTGGTAATTTGCCCATCCATTTTTTATTTTGGACGGCTCAAATTTAGAGAGAGAAAAATAAGAGAGAAAGAAGAGAGAGAGTGGTGGGCTGAGAGGAGAAAGGAAATTTTAATCTGAGTCGTTCAACACATTTTTGGATGCCCTGAATGCTCTGCTCGAGTACCACTATCCACCTGGCACCCAAAAATTTCTCCATTCTATGCTTTCGTGTTCAATCATTGTTCTCGTGAGGTAGTTTGAAAATTTCCAGAAAGAGTTGAATTATATAAAGGGGAGTGATAATATAAGGGTAGTACCGATAACGCCAAAAATTAAGTTACCAAAAATTAAGTTATGGAGTATCATTTTGAGAAAAAATACAATCACGTGATGCACCGATTCAGAAAGATTACTCCTGTCACTTTCGATGAACAAAATTTTCTTTCTTGGTGTTTGACTAAAGTTTGGTGGAATTAAGTTAATTACTTGAGTCTCTCAATATTCACAATAAAACTGTTTATACACATCGTATTAAAGTTTAGACCTAGTTAGTACTCTCGCAGTGTTAAATTTGCTTAATGGTGATTTTTTTGGGGGATTATACTTCATCATAAATTCAATACCTGCTTGATTGTATTGTTTTAAAGGCATGTTCTACTCATCTTGCTCTACAATATACAAAGTTGTAATTTTTTTTTTTCCTTCCAAATTGACTCTGTTATGAAAGCACAACAAGGTTATTTGTGGTCAGGGGGACAAAAAGGCCTCGCAATCCCGGAAGCCATGGGACAGATCCGTATCCTGAGGAATGGATTTTGTAAACGAAATTTTGCAAATTCAAAATCCAAACATGAAACTTTATATTTCAGTCTTGAGGCAAACTTGTTAACTTTTTTTTTTTGGGTAAGGAACTTGTTAACTTTTTATTATCATCTCATATATATAAGTACATGCACATTACATTTGTTATCAAAGGTCGTACTGATTCATTTAAGGCAAACACCAAGCACGCTGAGGGAAATTATTTAGCATCAAATGCAGAGTTTTCCCGATCATCGCTTGGACAAGAACCATAAATACGGAACCCTTAGTAGTCTTAGTCTTAGATACTATTATATTCCTTGAGAATCCTAGCTTTCTCAATTATAAACCTCCCTTCCTTGAAGCTTTGTTTAGCATCATAAGCTCGAATGTATTTCCAACCCAATTCCTGCCCACATTTGCTGCAGTAGATGTTGCCAATTGAGAAAAGACCAGTCATAAGTTGCTTGTCCTCCGTCTGCCCCAAAACGACATTCATCGCGTGAGCAAACATGTAAGCCTGCCCGGATTTCGCCTATGAAACATCCAACCCCAAGTCATAAACGAGTGTTGGACAGACACCGCAAAATATGTGTGGATAGATATAATTGAGTATATTCGAAATCCATTTCTCCATTTATCGATTTATAAAAGCAGTACAGTATGCTTTTTGCCATGGATTTGTAATTATGGATCCTATGCTTTTTGTCAGTAGCGGGGTATATATATAATAATGAATTAAACAAGGATATAATCTGACCCTATCAAGTCCCGAAAAATTATTTAATTTAATCTCCAGTTCAGGGTTGATATCAAATTAAACAGAACCAATTTGAATCTGATCAAGTTGTTTGTTACTCACCATAAAAGATTTAGAAAGAAGGTCATGGCGCTGCGCAATTGGATTTCTGCAGTTTCTGCAACCGAAAAGGGGAGCGTCGTTGAATTCTGCCATTGACCTGAAAACTCGACGCCCAAAAATAGAGGAAAATTCGAAAGATGTCAAAGAAAAGAAAAGGAAAAAGGAAGGTTTATATATATTAGTACTACTACATATGCTCTCACCAGAGAAGGGGATAGATTAGCGTTTGATGCAAAGCTAGCTCTGCTCCAAAAGATAACAAAACGCAGGGTGGGGATGGAAGATATATAGAGAGAGAGGGAGAAGTCAACAAAGCCTTCTTTTGATAATTGATCGAGAAATATTTTCAGGTTAAATAATGCCCTATTGCTGGAACATGCAATGTATTGCAGTCTTAGGCCTCGTTCAGTTAAATGAAATAATTATTTATTTTTAAATAAGTATTTATTTATTAAATTAAAAGTGATATATTGTAAAAAAATAATCTATTCCGCATACTAAAAAATAAGTATACTTAAAATCAAGAACCTTTAGTGGAAGGAGACCTAGCAACAGAGTCTAACAGTCTGAAAAGCGACAAACAACAGAAAAGTGACTAATTGAATGGTAGGTGAGAAAAAACGTACTACTAGAGTACACGTATTGTTCTTGTTTCAATGATAGGTTTCTTCACGAAATTAACCGCTTGTTTTTAGAGTAAAAATTCATGTTTCTCACATCAGATCAGATAGGTGTTAGTAGAATTTTGAGGGGTGGTAAAGGTTCATGAATCTACTCTTATTGGTCCCCTCTCCCCACCCCCCATTTGGTGGAGGAAATTGCTGAGATGCTTCCGTAGGGTCCCTACCAGTTAGAAATTGGATATCAATTATCTACCCTGTTATTCTTTTCTTTTCTTTTCTTTTTGAATATATAAAAGGCTGACGTGAATGGAGCATTTGATTTTGCGAGTCTTTTTTTTTTATTTTTTATCCAAATTAAAATAGCAATAAAAAATGTTAGTAGAACAATGTAGAAGATTCTGGAAAATTATCTATCTTAGGTGGAGCATTGGACCGGGCGTGCTATAGTGCACCCTTGCACTACACGTGTAGTGCGGTCAATTCGGTCGTCCATCTCGGCTACGAAAGGCTTGGATTTTTATCCGAACAATAGACGACAAGAATTTTTAGGAGATCGGATTAAATCCAAGCTATCCACACGGAGATGGACGGTCGAATGCACTACACGGTGTAGCGTGACGGATGCACTACTACAGCCCCTCACATTCTGCATTGGACCGTCTTTGTTTCAAATTAAAATACCCATAAAAAATACATTACTTCACAACTTTCAATTACGCATCATTCTCCTTATATATTCTACAGAAAAATTATGGAAGAGTAGCATGTTTTTTTCCACGACCCATGTTTAAAATAGCCATGTGATTTTTTTTCCCTCTCTTTTTCTAGGTAAATAGGAGATATTGTGAGCACTGAATTAACTTCATAAGTATGTCGTGCCAATGAAGTTTATTTGGTTACGAATATCACTACCAATGCAAATCCACTTAGAACAAATTTGTTTACGGCATTTATTCAAAGTTTGAAGAATTACCTCCAAAAAGAAGTTTGAAGATTTCAGTGAAAAAAATATTTAACTGCTCGGAGGTGTCTTCTCGATGTTTTGCCTCTTTGGCTAGTTTCACTAAACCTAGATACTCAATCATTACACAACAAACACATAATTCACATGTTATCAGATAACCACACTACATAAAAATTTTAGATCAAGTTTAGCGGTATGAAAATGATTTGGGCCATTTTTTGCTATGGCAATTTTGTCTTGAAATTTTCTCAAAAAAATGGCACAAAGATTGGCTTTGCTATTGGTGCCACATCATCAAACCCAATAACTTTTTCCTGATGACACTGCACTATTGCACCATTGATGGGAGTTAGTTATGGGAGTTAGTTGAGAAAATAAATAGGAAAGGAAAATTTGCAGCAAACTGATGTTACATCATTGTCCATTGCACCAATAATGTCATTCTTTGACAAAAATATCACCATTCATTACTAAAGAATGACAATAACTATAGTCATTTTGTCCTAACCATTGGACTTGCTCTTATATCTTGTTTGGATGATGTTTTAAATTTTTTTGAGTTTAATTATTGAATAATGAGTGGAGAGAGAAAATAAGGTAATAAATAGAGATAGAGAGAGAAATGAGAAAAATGATTGAAGATAGGAGAGAGAAATGAGATTAATGATTAAAAGTAAGGGTAATGAATGTTTTTTTGAGTTGAAATTGTTTTTCCAAAATGTCGTCCAAACAATGCATTAAGGCTCCGTTCCAGAACACCTTCCTAAAAAATAAGTACTTATTTCACATTTTCAAATTCAAAAATAATGTAAATGAAAAATAATTTTTTGATTTTTTTTGCACCGTATTAAAGATTTCATCGAGATCTGTCAAATAAGATCTATATTGCATATTTTTAGATTTTATTAAACCCTTTATTTTTGAGCTTGAAATTGACTTTTTAAAAAATAAGTACTTATTATCCGTTCTGGAACGGGGTCTAAGTCACTAGAATGCGAATGTTGTTACGGTGTGATAGCCAACTCTATCATGGGAGGTGAACGCAAGTTTTGTAAAATAAGGGGAGCACATACTAAAGAAAAAGTCTCAGGGGAAATTGTTGTAATTTACCCTTAATTGTACTACTCCCATTGAGAAGTACGTACACGCCATCCCGCCGTTTGCTTTCCTTGCTCCGCCAAAGAGCTACTCTCTAACCCTCAAAGAATCAAACTTTCCCTTCGTCATTCTCTCTCTCTCTCTCTCTCTCTCTCTCTCTGTGAGTGTGTGTGAAAATGGCGGATGCTTACTGGAGGTACGCAGACAGTAGGCAGCAGCAGCAACAGCAACAGCAACAGCCGACTCTTCCCCCTCTCGTCGGGAAACGCCCTCGCTCCGATTACGGTACCGTATATCTCTATCTGAATGTGTGAATACAAATGTTTTTGTTTTTGTGAGCGTATAGAGATATTAGTTGAGGACTAGGGTTCTTCCTTGAGATTATTAGGGTCTGGAATGATTCTTATTTTCTTTCTTTTGCTGAGTAATACGATCCATGATTTCATTAAATGGGTTATGAGATAAAGATGACGGCTTTTTAAGTCACACTCTGTTTTGATTGTTGGGTTTTGGGGGGAACTGAAGGATGAGGAGTGGAGTGGTTAAATATCAAACTCAACCCCAAGGGGTTGGTCTGGTCAGGGCTCAGGGGTGTGCTCCCTCGTAAGGTCTCTGGTCTGGTTCAAAACCTCGCAGGTGCTGTCAACTCCTTGGGACAACTGGAGTTTTGCCCGGTTGCTAACTTCAGGCCCTGGGATTAGTCTGGGTTTGGACAAGCTGGTCCGGAAACCATGTAATATAAAGGAAGGATAGTCGAACTTGAAAGCATACGATATGAAGATTTGTGCTCTTCTCTTCCCATCCAAAAAACTATGAGGAAACATGGGGAGAGTCCTACTAGTTATCTTATCTGGTGGTACTTTCTTTTTTTGAATGATCAGTTATTTCACTTGCTTGAGTGAATTTGTTAGGAAAGGTTTCACATTCTTTCCTTGAAACTTGCTTGAGTGTATTACTGTATTTGTTAGGAAAGGTTTCACATTCTTTCCTTGAAAGAGGCAAAGGGTTCAAAAATTCTTTCATATTTACTAATTTGGTGTATCAATAAATCTATGGAAAACGTCGTCATCCTTTGCTTTTTGTATGATTCTGATTAAAACCATACACACTTGTCAAACCTTTCGCTCTTTTGTTTTTCTCCCTCTTGCGCCTCAACCTTGTGCCGAGCACCACTGCCTCCTCTCCTACTCCTCCTTTCCTTAGGATTGCTTATATTTTGTTGCTTGATTTTTGTAGATGTGTCCGGTGGTCATGAGTTGGGTGGCTATTTTGCTCGTGATGTTGAAAGAGCAGCATACCCCGTACTTAGAGATACGGATTCCCTTGGAGCATCATACGATCGTTACTTGCGAAACGCGGTACATATTATTCAGCCTATACTTAATTCAGTGCCAATGTCTTTTTGTTTTAGGAAGATGTTGTTCATATGTAATCCTATGGCACATTTTATCAGCAAATTGCTTCTTATGGTGGGGGAGACTCTGCTAGACCCATTACTGGTGGACTGAGTGGTCACTCTGTTGATGACGCTCGAATGATTGGTGTTGGGGGCTCAGACCCAGCAGTGGCTTTGAAGAGCCACTCCATGGGATTGGAAGGTGGTATGCATGAGCGTCCCCTTCCTCCTGGTGCTACCAATACGCTGTTTGTGGAGGGCTTGCCTGCAAACTGTACAAGCAGGGAAGTTTCTCGTATCCTTTAACGATGTGCGAATTGTTGGTTTATTATTTTTGTACTTTTTTAGCATGTAGGTAGGGGTGTGCACAAGTCTGGCGGGTCGGGTTTGACCCCAAACCCGAACTTGACCCAACATGTCGGGTAACAATTTTTAAGACCCGCAAACCGAACCGAATGGGGGTAGGAACCGTCTGCGAAACCGATTCGTCGGGTCGGGTCTGACCAAAAACCGAATTGATCTTCATGAATTGGTGGGTTTTGGTCGGGTTGGGTAAGAAACAGAGCACCTTGATCCCTGAACCGAAATCTGATTTTTAATAGAAATTGAACCCGTACCCATCCGAGCCACATGTTCGGGCCCGCCCGAAACCCTTCGGGTCAGGTCGGGTCTGCGGGTGAGCTGCACAGGCCTACATGTGGGTGTGTTTCTTAATTTGGTTTGCAGATATCTTTCGCCCATTTGTAGGTTACAAAGAAGTAAGACTGGTGAGCAAGGAATCAAGACGTGTAAGTTCTCATTTTTTCAGTTTCTTTCTCCTTTATCATGATTTTCTTTGAACTTCTTTGTAGCTCTATACTGTGCGAGTCTTTATTTATTGTACTTCACCCCTAAATCCTCTGACTGCAACTCTTGCAGCCTGACGGTGAGCCACTGGTACTTTGTTTTGTGGATTTTGCGAGTCCAGCCCATGCGGCCACTGCTATGGAAGCGTTGCAAGGTTAGTTAGACTTGCGTATTCATTTTTGGTATAAGAGTGCTGGCAATAACTGCTCCAGTGTCACTTCCTTTTGTCTATGATCCCCAATCCCCTTGTGTCTTTTGCTTTAGTTGCATTAGCTCACGATGCTAAAAAAACCTTGGCTGACGAGTTATTCGTCTTTGTGAGAATATAGTGATGGATAAAAGAAAGTAATGGAGAAGTTTATAGCTGAAATAGGATTGGTGTTTGCTAGAGTGGCCAAAGTTGCCAAACATTTGTCAGGGGTTTTCCGTAATGCTGAAGCTTGAGTGAATTCTGGATGTTGTTGATGCATAACTCAAGATACCAATTTTTCTGATTGAATTCGTTTTATGGTTCCTCAGAAGGAACCGATTTTGGAAATGATATACTATGAGCTATGAGTTTGTTGACTTCCGTTTGGGGCACGATCGGTCATTGCTGCTAGGACCATAGAAGCAATGTTGCAGAAACAGAGTTGTTCCAATGTAGCCCTATCTGAACAACAAAGAAGCATTTGACTTGCTATATAATTAATGGTATTCTATTCTCTTTTCCCACCGCATCGTCAATAACTTACATGTGATGTGCCTGCTCCGATTAGATTCAATTGGACCGCTGCTCAAACCCTCGACACATTACCTGTACATTTTTACTCGCTGGTGAAAGCTTTTCGAAAAGGGAGCAACGATTGACCTCTGAAAGTAGGTGGGCATAGATACGACGGTGGATAGAGTGAAATCAATCCTCATCTCATTTTACCTCTTACCAACTTTGAATGACTGTTGGCTTATTGGACATAGTAGTTTGCGGTCACGAAGCAAGCTCCTACGGAATGTGATGAAATTAGTTAAATCACAAGCCTTTAACATTGGCATATCAGAGCGGATTCTTGCGTGTTACGTCATTGCGTGAATCCAAATCCAGTTAAGGGGCCCCTAGCCAGGCTTCCACTGCCTCTTGTTGCACATTCCTTTACATAAAAGTAGCGGCAAAGTATGATAGAGTCTAGCAATTTGTTGAATATCAGCTGCCGTGGTACGGGATTTTGGACCTCCGATATTGATACTTTCAGCCGATGGCGTTTGGTATTGGCTGGTACATGGCCATACAAACAGATACTGATACACATCTCGATAACTTGATTTGGAACCCTGATTGATGCTCAAAGTTCCTCTTAATCCTTGTTTAAAAAATTGGCTCAACCTCTTATTCCGCTCAACCTCTTATTCCCACTCTTGCTCCCACAGACACTAAATGAACTTGTGACTTAGACCAAGACCTTCACATTGGTAGGTAATTTATTCGAGATTACGAATGTTAAAAGTAGCTGCAAATTAGCCCCTTCTTGACTTTTGAGGTTCTCTACAGCATATACCTAATTTCTTGTGCACGTGCACGTTGCAATCTGACACATGCTTTCAAGTCTTTGGATAGAATGAAATATGTGAAGAGTTACTTCCATTGATTCCACTAGGTTCAAAAACGATTATATACACTTGGGCAGTATGAAAGATTTACATAATGGGGTAAGAATTGGTTTTTTCACGTTGTAACTCCTTGAGCTTCTATTATTTTCCAAAGAAAACCCAAAATCGTGAAGTACTCGCTCTTCAATCCGGTGATGGTGACTAATATTTCTTGTTGAAGTGAACACTCAACGTGGAGAACTAGGAAAATGATTATCTCATCTATGCAGTAACTATTATGAACCAAGACAGTCTTGGGCCTTGGCCTGTTGAGGAGGCGTGTCAGATCTCTTGTTAGACGTTCCGTGCTAAGTTTCTGAGAATTTTTTTTTTGTCCTTATTTTGCATTTTTAGCAACACCTTTGCATAGATTCTTTCCACGAAGTCTCCGACATTTTTGTTGGATCCTTATCTGGTCAAACCGTAAAATGCTTCTATCCATGAACCCTGACAACACAAAGAAACAGAGACCTTGAGAGGGCAGCAGTCTCTCTTTTACGTATATCCTTATATATAATTGGAAAATAAGGGGCGGACCTGCAATTGACTGTGGGATAATGGAAATGCTGACGAACATTTCAATCGAGTTAATTTGTGAGCTGAAGTGAGAATTGAACGTCCTTTCTGATTCCTAATTCCCGGGTAAAAGATGTGGTTAGTTGTGGGGCGTAAAATGGTCAAAACTCAATTTTGCAGGTTATAGATTCGATGAGCTTGACCGGGACTCGGTCAACTTAAGGCTGCAGTTTTCTCGCCACCCTGGTGCGAGGTCAGGTGGTGGGCATCGAGGCAAACGTTGAACTTATGTGATTTTACAGGTGACAGAAACGATCCCCCATCCCTTTGACTGCTTTTAATGGCCATCAGATTCTAACAAAGTTAATATATTCTGGAAATTCGCGCTAAATTGTGGAACAACGCCTTTTATGTAGGACCTACTCGAGTATGAGAGTGCGATAACGACGAGAGATTGATCGACAGCCTTGGAGTTTCGAGAGTGCATCTATCTGAGTTAGCGCTTTCATTAGGAGAAGATTGAACGAGTGGGATTTTTACTGTTGAGGGTTGGTTGATTGCGTGTTAGCTTTTTGTTTATTCCGAATTCCAAAGCATTCGCTTCTGTAGGATACCGGTACTGTTATGACACATTTTATGTGGTTGATTATTGTTTCATTTTGGTTCAAAGTTCATTTTCACCTCCAACCGATCAATACAATGCAGACGTAATGTTGTTGCTTGCTTTATGTCTGCATTGGATCCAGTCATCATATTCTGCGAATCTGCATTGCTTCTGCTTTGTTGCTGTTTATTCTGATTGGCATATTTATACTGTCCAACCTCATGCCTTTTTGTTCTTTTTTCGTCAAATTTGCTCTTTTAGTTTCTGTGCGGCATGATTGGGGACTTGAATATTAACGCATTGATATGATGAATCGTATTGGGAGGATTTTTTGACTGTCCTGAGGGACTTACTATATTGGGTCTATATGACCTCTGTTATGAAGAGTCCGCAAATTACATCTACTGTTGATAATTCACCTTAGTAGTGTCATTCACAATGTATGAAGTGAAAATTTCTCCCTGATTAATTAGGATACCAGTTTTTTAAATCGTTGTCATCATGTATGCTTACATTGTTAAGGCATCTGGTTACATATGAGTTGGTATAAGTTATGTCTGGTCTTTCACCCTCATTATGAGGTTTTGGTTCACAACTGCCAATGTTCAAGGTTTACAGGTGTAATAGCTATAATTTCATACAATTCTCGCTGTACAAAATGAGGTAGATTTGTTCTTCAATTGACCTGAAATTCGATTTCTGTGAAGCTTACAAGTCTGTAGATAGTTTTGGAGGGGTGTACTGATAAGATCATATACTAGGTGTATGTTATATAGTTCTTTTAGTTATTCTCTAGATGCACTTTGAATGTAGGAAGTAGGGGTGAGCCTGGGTCAGGTTTGACCCGGCACCTGACCCGACCATTTTGGGTAGAATGTTTCCGCAACAAACTGAGACACGGGGTAAATCGTCCGGGAATTCGACTATTTGTCATAGGTCGGGTTGGACATTTTCTCGCTTTTTCCTTATTCTCAACAACCAGACAGGGAACTAAGGAAAGATCCGTATATCTCCAGTTTCAATACACACACACACACACAGAGCCAGGTCTGTTCGCGATTCACACAGTGGACGCGAAAGGGAAAGACGACTGGACGCGAGAACGAGAGAGAGAGAGAGAGAGAGATGGCTAGACGTGACGGTGTGCGGAGGAGGCAAGGGAGTGTGTGGCGGGCCAGCGAAATTTTCCAGATCTGCGTGGGAAAGGAACGGCTGCACTGCTGCTGGTGCTGCTGCTGCGTGTGGAAGCCTGGAAGGCGAAAGGTAAGGAGTAGTTTTTTCTTTTTATACATAGGGCTCTGGCTCATATATATGTATATACTATATTGTCGGGTCGGGTCCGACAGGTTGACTAGGTCCTGGCCCGAAAACATAACTGAAAACAGATTTTTTTTTGAAACCGCCCGAAACCCTTCGGGAGTTGGGCGGGTATTTGCTCAACCCTTGTAGGGAGGTTTGCCATTGACCAGAACCACTTACATTTTTATTCACATCTGCGTTTACCATAGATGAAGAAAGGTATAAATGAGCATGAACTTTTATTCATATAAGAAGCATCTAACTTGGTTATGAAGGGTCCCTGGGCCAAATATGGCAGTCTGATTCTCTCTTTAGGTGCTGTGTGGATGGAGTCTCCTACTTCTTACTGTTATGGGCTCTGTTGGATCTTATCTATGAATAGTTTATATATACATCAAAACTTTTTGTCTTGTTACTGTGGCTGCATGTAAACGTTCGGAAGAGGAGTTGTTTGGTTACAAATTCAAACGCCAAGGTCTTAGTCCCAAGTGCTCTAGGGGGAGTGTAGTAAGGGGTCAGGGGTGACTCTCAAAAAAGAAAATAAGCAGACAGGAAGAGTCACAATTATGAGTCACGAGTAAGAGCAATGTATGAGAAATGTTTTCCCCATACATGGAAGTGGTGATACGATGTTGGTGCCAATAAGAATAAGACGTGTGGTCATCTTGTCCATTTATTATTGTTTTTGAACACAACATTGTGGAGTACAAATGCAGTCGGGTTCCGGGCAAGATGATCACACGAACTACTCCTAGTGGTCAGCAGCAAGACTTGCATCCTACCCAGTCATGCTACTGCATTCATAGTTTGGTCAAATAAATGAAAAGTAAAATGTACTTGAAATGGTAAAATTTTGAGGGAGAAAGGTTGAGGTCATTTATTTTGTTTAGTTAATACTCAGCTTATATACCCTTATCTATTTCCCGTTGGGCATCGATAAGGTTCCCATTGCTCATCTCCCTGACTCATTGGATACTGAAAAACGTGATATTTTTTAGTGCCGAATGCTTTGACATGGCATCAAACAAAACAATTCGCATGTATTCTCCTGGGTATGGCATCCTCAACCACAGTATAGGACTAATAATTCTCGGGATTCTTCACACTATCCAAGGATTCTTCATTACCACAGTATATATTGCACGTAGAATAGGATTGGATACCCAGATACATAATCAGAGAAACATCTGAGATTGGAGTGTATTTGTTTTGAAGTCTGGTATTCATGGCTAAAATACATGAGGATGAGGCCAAGGTCTTGTCACCCCAAGTACAGGGTTTCAGGGTGGTATGGGGCCACAAATTATCACGACCTTTGCCTATTCTTGTGCTGATTATGTTTCTGCTACTCAAACATTTAGTGTTAAGGTTGCTAAACTAGCCAAGCAGTGAATTGCTCATGTTTGCTTTGAAAACTCAACAAGGTTCATATCATGTTCACGTTTAGTTTGTTTATTGCACTAGTTAATCTCAAATGAGTTTCAGTCAAGCCAATTTCGAGTAGCTTGAGTTTTTCTAAACATCATAAGCTGAACGAGCCAAGTAGTAATTTGTTGAAGCTTCGTTTGAAATTTAACGAGTTTTAAAAAAAATTTCAAGCTTGATTGTTTATCTAGTAAACCAATCCGAACGAGCCATTAACGAACGAACACCAGCTCAAACTTGTATCTTACTTTGTTTGTCAGCCCTAAATAGTGCTTTTGAGCTCTTCTACAGTTTTGGCATGTGTCGGGTGTTACACGGTCTTGGGTAGAACCCTCGCTATCTTGCCTTGATTTGTTTTAAGAAATTGCGATCACTGAAGAGGTGCATCCCTCTCTCTCTGCATGCGCAAAACATCCAAATTTAAAATGATGTTCAAGTGCTAAGAGTATTTTGTTTGTCGAATGTGCTCTATCTCTTCTTCACATTAGTGTTGGGTTTCTTGGTCATAGTAGACTTCTTAATTTCCTCTTATCAAGTTGTAGGTGTTAGGGCTTAGCTGGACTGGCTTTACATCAAGTTGAGCCAAAAGTAATGTGGTGGCTGAGTAATCTGCGAATCGGTTCTCATTATTCAGGTATCCTTATGATGATGATAGTTGAAATCCTACCTCTTATCTCATTGGATTTATAAACTTAAATGATCCTAGTTTGCAATGTATGCATATAACAGATGCAGGGATCTACAACCCCCAAGTGGTTAGGCGGGTGGTCAAGATTTGAGATTTAGGGGTTTGCATCCTCTTAAAGTCTTAGATTCGATCAACTCTTTAGAGGCTAGTCTATTCGAAGCTTTGCTCCGACTTTAATTGGGCTGCCCACAAGTGGGCGATGTGATTGGGCTCTCAAGATTAGTCGAGATGCTCGTAAGTTGGTCCAAATGTTTGAGTTATAAAAACAAAAACAGATGCATGGATGTAGATGAAAAGGAGAAGAGAGATCCATTTCAACTTCAACCGCTAGGCTTGTAATTGCTGAGTCAGAATCTTAGTTGAAAGTCATAATCCTACAATATATTTTTTGTGTAATTTGTTAAGATAATAAATCTGTATCTTATACATTACTGATAAAATATAGATTCGGTTTACAAAAAACTAGTCTTTTCTTGTTTTAAAAGTGATGCATGATATTGAAGATTTACCTATCTATCATTTCGCCATTGATCTCAATTTTTTCTTCAATATCTTTAGAGAATGTTTTGTTCATGTGGAGTGCCTAGGGCAATGCTTCAACTTTGGTGGGTTAAATTGGAATTGGGTTGGTGTTGCCCTCTAATATGGGCGTCGCACCGATCCCTAATCCAAACCGCTATCTTGTAGACCTGTTGATACAATTGTTCTTCAAGAAGAATAATTTAATCCTGTATCGGTAGCTTTATGATCAAATCACATTTAAATTCACATATATAATGAAAATTATGTTTATTGTATATTTTTTTCATAATAAATTTACTCGAACGTATAGCTACAAATGTTTAATTAGTAATATAATTTCTCTTTATGAGATATACAAAGTGAGCGGCTATGGTCATCGCAAAACCAAACCCCAATTCCACTTTCGTAAAGGGTTCTAAGCATTTATTTATTACAGTATCTCTTAAAAGAAAGCATTTATTTAGTAGTAGTAATTTTAGAGTTAACTAAACTGAAATCTCACATTCTTTGGTGATAAGATTTACTAGGGATGAGAAAAAAATCCATCAAACCGCGAATTCAATCCAAACTAATCCACAGCGAAAGGTTTGGTAATGGTTAAAAAAATTAGAAACCGCATTATATGGTTTGGTTTGTGAATTCACGTTTATGATTATGATTTTAAACCGATCCAAACCGTATAATACAATATATATATATGGGGACGGTTCAATGGACACCCTAAAAAGACACCTAAAAAAACACCTTAAATCTTAATCTCACAGTTCCAGATCAAATTTTTATGATCCGAACCATTCAATGCGTGCAGAATGTGATTTTAAGTATACCCGTGAGAAATTAGCAAAAAAAATGACCGGAAAAGGCTTGATTTGAGCAGTTTTTATTTGAACCGTTCAATAAAAAACTGTTCGAAACTGTTTGGATCAAGCCTTTCCCGGTCTTTTTTTTTGCTGATTTCTCGCGGGTACCCTTAAAATCACATTCTGATCACATTGAGCGGCTCGGATCGTCAAAATTTGATCGGAAACTATGAGGTGTTTTTTTAGGTGTTTTTTTAGGGTGTCCACGGAACCGCCCCGTATATATATATATGATACTCGGGGCGGTTCGGTTAAAATTTTTTACTTTTTCGATTCCTCTAATCAAGACGAATTAATAAGTCACCAAAGTTTGATAAAAAAAACTAACAAATGTGATTTTTTTAATAAAAACAAAAAAAAAAAAAACTTTTTAATCCAAATCCACCATAACTAACTCCTAACTAATAACCATACTAATAACGTATAAATACTCACTCCTAACTAATAATCTCTCTCTCTCTCTCTCTCTCTCTCTCTCTCTCTCTCTCTTCAAGGTTGTAGGAGCCATCCACAAATCCTGGTTTGGACAATCTCTCTATATAAAGAAAGGCTCCATTCTCCTAAGCATTTAACCGATCTACATTGTTTGAAAGCGCCGAGAGGTCTTTCTAGAGAAGTAGACATGGCGTCAGGGACGGACCAGGATGTCATAAACGCGGAGGCCGAACTATGAGCAACAAAATTTTAAAATTTCAAGTTTCAAAATTCTAATAGTTTGTTTGGTTTAAGTTTGGAGAGAGGTTTTTTGGGTAATGAGTGGAGAGGAAGAAAAAGAAAAATGAGACAATGGAAGAAAAACTTATGAGAGACCGTATGCACAAAGTGAAATTGAGTTTTGGAATCCAAAACGAACACATTCTTAAAGTATTTAAATGTCTAAACAACACTCCATACAAAATATAATAATCTAGGTGTTCTTAACAAATAAAAAAATAACTCATATTAAAATTTATTTATTTTTTTGAAAAAAAAAAAACCCGAAACAACGCAGGGGCCGTGGCCCCCATATGACCATTAGTAGATCCGTCTCTGCATGGCGTGATATTGATCCGGCTCATCTCTCTCTCTCTCTCTAGTTTGGAGATGCACCGAATCAAATATCAATGTCATCGTTGCATCTCTACTTCAATCTTTCCTTTTGTCTACTACTTGTGGTTTTAGATGAACGAGTCTTTGGTACTACAGCAGAAAAGTAGATCCATGAAAACTGATTTCAGAAAAGCGTTCGACGTTATCAGTTTTGGAAAGGGATCAGACATAGTCCTCCCAAATGGAGAATGACAGTTTGCCATATGGTTTCATCAGATATTACTATCATGAAGCTATCTTAGTTTGACAATATACTTTTCTGATAAGTTAAATTGCTTCTTCAGTTACTTACTTGCATTATTCTGATTAAAATTTGTCCCCAGTGACTGCTATTTGAATCAAACCAAACCGAGCCTTACGTTCCAATCATTTGGGGTTAGCTACATGAATCCGTTTCCTCCATTGAGCTCAATCAAGAGTCACTTGTTCACACAAACCCATTATACTCATATCTTTGCGCACAACAGCATCTAATGTCAATTTAGCTCTTCCCCTCCCTGTACCATTGCTACCTAGAGCTATCTTATCTGCTCTTTTAACTACTGCATCTTCTGGTCTACGGTAGATATGCCTAAACCATCTTAACCTATTTTTCCTCAACTTCTCCTCTATAGGTGCTACACCTACTATCTCACAAATTGTTTCATTTATAATCATATTTCGTCTAATCTTACCATACATCCACCTCAACATTCTCATTTTCGCTACACTTATCTTACTCACATACTGTTTGTTAATAGGCCAACATTCTGTCCCATAAAGCTATGACAGTTCCATAGAATTTTTTCTTCAATTTTGTGGGTATTTTCTTGTCACATAGTACACCAATAACGCTTCTCCACTTGAGCCACCCCACTTGAATCCTATGGGTCACATCATCACCAATCTTTCCATCTCTACTAATAATTGAGCCAAAAATACCTAAAATGATCACTCTTTGGTATCTCCTGATCTTGGATCATCACTATTTCTTCATGCGCATTACTGGTACCACTAAACTTGCATACCATATACTCAGTTTTACTCCTACTTATCTGAAAACTCTTTGACTCTAATACTTCCCTCCAAATTTCTAATTTAGTGTTAACACCTCTAGCGGTTTCATCTACGAAAATAATGTCATCTGCAAATATCATACACTATGGAATATCCTCTTGAAATTATCTAATCAATTCATCTATAACTAAGGTAAAGAGGTACCGGCTCAGAGCTGACCCTTGATGCAATTCTACGGTGATTGGAAATTCACTTGTTTCCCTTGCTGGTGATCTAATGGTAGTGACGGCACCTTCATACATATCTCTAATCACATCAATATACCCTTTGGTCACTTCTTTTCTCTCCAGAACCAACCATATGATGTCTCTAGGCACTCTATCATAAACCTTTTCTAAGTCTATGAAAACCTTATGAAGATCCTTCTTCTTTGCTCTGCATATGTATACGCTAAATAATGACTGATAATACCATACACCAACTCATGTGTCTCATTGATCCAACTTCCTTTTTTTTTTTGAAAA